>CM074517.1:21385000-22010000 GCA_037379345.1 Perna viridis
TTTTTCAGTAAATGGAAATTGGTCAGATTGGTCAGACTGGTCGTCATGTTCTGTGTCTTGTGGTGGAAATGGAACACGTAGTAGGAACAGGACATGTGACAACCCAAATCCTCAATTTGGTGGAGAAAACTGCACTGGAGAAAACACAGAAGTTGAGACTTGTGATCAAGGATATTGTTCAGGTACAGATCTTTTAGGCTTGTCAGGATATTATTCTCGGTCACTTTGAATAAAACAAGGAGATGTGTGTCTTTTTTCATACTTATGCTTTTAATAAAGTTCGTTTACTTGTTGGTAGAGTATTATTTCTATAATTGGTTTGCACATTTGACAATAACATAATTATATATGTTTCAGTAAACGGAAATTGGTCGGATTGGTCTGACTGGTCGTCATGTTCTGTGTCTTGTGGTGGTAATGGAACACGAAGTAGAAACAGAACATGTGACAACCCAATTCCTCAATTTGGAGGAGAAAACTGCACTGGAGAAACTTCAGAGGTTGAGATCTGTAACCAAGGAAATTGTTCAGGTACTTTGCATTTCTATTATTTGTTGCAAATGGCAAGGTTGTGTCAATTGTTCATAATATGGTTGATGGGTCATTAAATAACAAAATTCAAACGTGAAAAAGTATTTCATTTATTCTGACATGACCAAAAGCCTTAAAGGAGAAACAAAACAGAAACAAACAAACAAAGAAACAAACAAACAAACATACATACAAAAAAGAAAAAAAAAACACATTCGGAAGAAAATTTCTAACATTTCAAATTTTCACAATAATAATATATACCAAACAAGGTGAGAAAAGAACAGGAATTACAGTGACACACTATGACGTCAAAAACAGATTGAACATATAGATTAACATAAAAACACATAATACAAAGAAAATATCAAAATTAAATCATTTGATAAGTTGAAAGATGTGGTCGCTTTAATATATCAATGTTTCTTTTGAATTCTGTTTTGTCGAAATACGAATGTTTCTGAATATGCTGAGGTACATTAGAAAATTTTCAATAATAGGCTTTCCTATAATGAATTGAGCAGTCTCATTAATTTCCTCTAACGCAAACTTCTTGGATTGGTTATCTCCTTTTCATTTGCAAGCACATAATGGAGGTAACATTAATTGGAATGAAATGATAGTAGTTACTTTGTATGTATTATTTTGGTTATTTATATTCGGTGTTGTGTGTGTCTGCTTTCCATGTCTAGTCTTTGTTCTTTGATACATTCTTTTGATTCCCGCTAGAATCTTGGTTCCTTTGAGTAATTTTGTATTTCTTTGATTGAGTTAAATCGCTGAATATAATAAAGTAAATGGAATTTTGCGTTTCTTCAACTAAATATGAATATGTTTTTCAGTAAATGGAAATTGGTCAGATTGGTCAGACTGGTCGTCATGTTCTGTGTCTTGTGGTGGAAATGGAACACGTAGTAGGAACAGGACATGTGACAACCCAAATCCTCAATTTGGTGGAGAAAACTGCACTGGAGAAAACACAGAAGTTGAGACTTGTGATCAAGGATATTGTTCAGGTACAGATCTTTTAGGCTTGTCAGGATATTATTCTCGGTCACTTTGAATAAAACAAGGAGATGTGTGTCTTTTTTCATACTTATGCTTTTAATAAAGTTCGTTTACTTGTTGGTAGAGTATTATTTCTATAATTGGTTTGCACATTTGACAATAACATAATTATATATGTTTCAGTAAACGGAAATTGGTCGAATTGGTCTGACTGGTCGTCATGTTCTGTGTTTTGTGGTGGTAATGGAACACGAAGTAGAAACAGAACATGTGACAACCCAATTCCTCAATTTGGAGGAGAAAACTGCACTGGAGAAACTTCAGAGGTTGAGATCTGTAACCAAGGAAATTGTTCAGGTACTTTGCATTTCTATTATTTGTTGCAAATGGCAAGGTTGTGTCCATTGTTCATAATATGGTTGATGGGTCATTAAATAACAAAATTCAAACGTGAAAAAGTATTTCATTTATTCTGACATGACCAAAAGCCTTAAAGAAGAAACAAAACAGAAACAAACAAACAAACAAACATACATACAAAAAAGAAAAAAAAACACATTCGGTAGAAAATTTCTAACATTTCAAATTTTCACAATAATAATATATACCAAACAAGGTGAGAAAAGAACAGGAATTACAGTGACACACTATGACGTCAAAAACAGATTGAACATATAGATTAACATAAAAACACATAATACAAAGAAAATATCAAAATTAAATCATTTGATAAGTTGAAAGATGTGGTCGCTTTAATATATCAATGTTTCTTTTGAATTTTGTTTTGTTGAAATACGAATGTTTCTGAATATGCTGAGGTACATTAGAAAATTTTCAATAATAGGCTTTCTTATAATGAATTGAGCAGTCTCATTAATTTCCTCTAACGCAAACTTCTTGGATTGGTTATCTCCTTTTCATTTGCAAGCACATAATGGAGGTAACATTAATTGGAATGAAATGATTATAGTTACTTTGTATGTATTATTTTGGTTATTTATATTCGGTGTTGTGTGTGTCTGCTTTCCATGTCTAGTCTTTGTTCTTTGATACATTCTTTTGATTCCCGCTAGAATCTTGGTTCCTTTGAGTACTTTTGTATTTCTTTGATTGAGTTAAATCGCTGAATATAATAAAGTAAATGGAATTTTGCGTTTCTTCAACTAAATATGAATATGTTTTTCAGTAAATGGAAATTGGTCAGATTGGTCAGACTGGTCGTCATGTTCTGTGTCTTGTGGTGGAAATGGAACACGTAGTAGGAACAGGACATGTGACAACCCAAATCCTCAATTTGGTGGAGAAAACTGCACTGGAGAAAACACAGAAGTTGAGACTTGTGATCAAGGATATTGTTCAGGTACAGATCTTTTAGGCTTGTCAGGATATTATTCTCGGTCACTTTGAATAAAACAAGGAGATGTGTGTCTTTTTTCATACTTATGCTATTAATAAAGTTCTTTTACTTGTTGGTAGAGTATTATTTCTATAACTGGTTTGCACATTTGACAATAACATAATTATATATGTTTCAGTAAACGGAAATTGGTCGGATTGGTCTGACTGGTCGTCATGTTCTGTGTCTTGTGGTGGTAATGGAACACGAAGTAGAAACAGAACATGTGACAACCCAATTCCTCAATTTGGAGGAGAAAACTGCACTGGAGAAACTTCAGAGGTTGAGATCTGTAACCAAGGAAATTGTTCAGGTACTTTGCATTTCTATTATTTGTTGCAAATGGCAAGGTTGTGTCCATTGTTCATAATATGGTTGATGGGTCATTAAATAACAAAATTCAAACGTGAAAAAGTATTTCATTTATTCTGACATGACCAAAAGCCTTAAAGAAGAAACAAAACAGAAACAAACAAACAAACAAACATACATACAAAAAAGAAAAAAAAACACATTCGGTAGAAAATTTCTAACATTTCAAATTTTCACAATAATAATATATACCAAACAAGGTGAGAAAAGAACAGGAATTACAGTGACACACTATGACGTCAAAAACAGATTGAACATATAGATTAACATAAAAACACATAATACAAAGAAAATATCAAAATTAAATCATTTGATAAGTTGAAAGATGTGGTCGCTTTAATATATCAATGTTTCTTTTGAATTTTGTTTTGTTGAAATACGAATGTTTCTGAATATGCTGAGGTACATTAGAAAATTTTCAATAATAGGCTTTCTTATAATGAATTGAGCAGTCTCATTAATTTCCTCTAACGCAAACTTCTTGGATTGGTTATCTCCTTTTTATTTGCAAGCACATAATGGAGGTAACATTAATTGGAATGAAATGATTATAGTTACTTTGTATGTATTATTTTGGTTATTTATATTCGGTGTTGTGTGTGTCTGCTTTCCATGTCTAGTCTTTGTTCTTTGATACATTCTTTTGATTCCCGCTAGAATCTTGGTTCCTTTGAGTACTTTTGTATTTCTTTGATTGAGTTAAATCGCTGAATATAATAAAGTAAATGGAATTTTGCGTTTCTTCAACTAAATATGAATATGTTTTTCAGTAAATGGAAATTGGTCAGATTGGTCAGACTGGTCGTCATGTTCTGTGTCTTGTGGTGGAAATGGAACACGTAGTAGGAACAGGACATGTGACAACCCAAATCCTCAATTTGGTGGAGAAAACTGCACTGGAGAAAACACAGAAGTTGAGACTTGTGATCAAGGATATTGTTCAGGTACAGATCTTTTAGGCTTGTCAGGATATTATTCTCGGTCACTTTGAATAAAACAAGGAGATGTGTGTCTTTTTTCATACTTATGCTATTAATAAAGTTCTTTTACTTGTTGGTAGAGTATTATTTCTATAACTGGTTTGCACATTTGACAATAACATAATTATATATGTTTCAGTAAACGGAAATTGGTCGGATTGGTCTGACTGGTCGTCATGTTCTGTGTCTTGTGGTGGTAATGGAACACGAAGTAGAAACAGAACATGTGACAACCCAATTCCTCAATTTGGAGGAGAAAACTGCACTGGAGAAACTTCAGAGGTTGAGATCTGTAACCAAGGAAATTGTTCAGGTACTTTGCATTTCTATTATTTGTTGCAAATGGCAAGGTTGTGTCCATTGTTCATAATATGGTTGATGGGTCATTAAATAACAAAATTCAAACGTGAAAAAGTATTTCATTTATTCTGACATGACCAAAAGCCTTAAAGAAGAAACAAAACAGAAACAAACAAACAAACAAACATACATACAAAAAAGAAAAAAAAACACATTCGGTAGAAAATTTCTAACATTTCAAATTTTCACAATAATAATATATACCAAACAAGGTGAGAAAAGAACAGGAATTACAGTGACACACTATGACGTCAAAAACAGATTGAACATATAGATTAACATAAAAACACATAATACAAAGAAAATATCAAAATTAAATCATTTGATAAGTTGAAAGATGTGGTCGCTTTAATATATCAATGTTTCTTTTGAATTTTGTTTTGTTGAAATACGAATGTTTCTGAATATGCTGAGGTACATTAGAAAATTTTCAATAATAGGCTTTCTTATAATGAATTGAGCAGTCTCATTAATTTCCTCTAACGCAAACTTCTTGGATTGGTTATCTCCTTTTTATTTGCAAGCACATAATGGAGGTAACATTAATTGGAATGAAATGATTATAGTTACTTTGTATGTATTATTTTGGTTATTTATATTCGGTGTTGTGTGTGTCTGCTTTCCATGTCTAGTCTTTGTTCTTTGATACATTCTTTTGATTCCCGCTAGAATCTTGGTTCCTTTGAGTAATTTTGTATTTCTTTGATTGAGTTAAATCGCTGAATATAATAAAGTAAATGGAATTTTGCGTTTCTTCAACTAAATATGAATATGTTTTTCAGTAAATGGAAATTGGTCAGATTGGTCAGACTGGTCGTCATGTTCTGTGTCTTGTGGTGGAAATGGAACACGTAGTAGGAACAGGACATGTGACAACCCAAATCCTCAATTTGGTGGAGAAAACTGCACTGGAGAAAACACAGAAGTTGAGACTTGTGATCAAGGATATTGTTCAGGTACAGATCTTTTAGGCTTGTCAGGATATTATTCTCGGTCACTTTGAATAAAACAAGGAGATGTGTGTCTTTTTTCATACTTATGCTTTTAATAAAGTTCGTTTACTTGTTGGTAGAGTATTATTTCTATAATTGGTTTGCACATTTGACAATAACATAATTATATATGTTTCAGTAAACGGAAATTGGTCGGATTGGTCTGACTGGTCGTCATGTTCTGTGTCTTGTGATGGTAATGGAACACGAAGTAGAAACAGAACATGTGACAACCCAATTCCTCAATTTGGAGGAGAAAACTGCACTGGAGAAACTTCAGAGGTTGAGATCTGTAACCAAGGAAATTGTTCAGGTACTTTGCATTTCTATTATTTGTTGCAAATGGCAAGGTTGTGTCCATTGTTCATAATATGGTTGATGGGTCATTAAATAACAAAATTCAAACGTGAAAAAGTATTTCATTTATTCTGACATGACCAAAATCCTTAAAGAAGAAACAAAACAGAAACAAACAAACAAACAAACAAACACACAAACATACAAAAAAGAAAAAAAACACATTCGGAAGAAAATTTCTAACATTTCAAATGTTCACAATAATAATATATACCAAACCAGGTGAGAAAAGAACAGGAATTACAGTGACACACTATGACGTCAAAAACAGATTGAACATATAGATTAACATAAAAACACATAATACAAAGAAAATATCAAAATTAAATCATTTGATAAGTTGAAAGATGTGGTCGCTTTAATATATCAATGTTTCTTTTGAATTTTGTTTTGTTGAAATACGAATGTTTCTGAATATGCTGAGGTACATTAGAAAATTTTCAATAATAGGCTTTCCTATAATGAATTGAGCAGTCTCATTAATATCCTCTAACGCAAACTTCTTGGATTGGTTATCTCCTTTTCATTTGCAAGCACATAATGGAGGTAACATTAATTGGAATGAAATGATAGTAGTTACTTTGTATGTATTATTTTGGTTATTTATATTCGGTGTTGTGTGTGTCTGCTTTCCATGTCTAGTCTTTGTTCTTTGATACATTCTTATGATTCCCGCTAGAATCTTGGTTCCTTTGAGTAATTTTGTATTTCTTTGATTGAGTTAAATCGCTGAATATAATAAAGTAAATGGAATTTTGCGTTTCTTCAACTAAATATGAATATGTTTTTCAGTAAATGGAAATTGGTCAGATTGGTCAGACTGGTCGTCATGTTCTGTGTCTTGTGGTGGAAATGGAACACGTAGTAGGAACAGGACATGTGACAACCCAAATCCTCAATTTGGTGGAGAAAACTGCACTGGAGAAAACACAGAAGTTGAGACTTGTGATCAAGGATATTGTTCAGGTACAGATCTTTTAGGCTTGTCAGGATATTATTCTCGGTCACTTTGAATAAAACAAGGAGATGTGTGTCTTTTTTCATACTTATGCTTTTAATAAAGTTCGTTTACTTGTTGGTAGAGTATTATTTCTATAATTGGTTTGCACATTTGACAATAACATAATTATATATGTTTCAGTAAACGGAAATTGGTCGGATTGGTCTGACTGGTCGTCATGTTCTGTGTCTTGTGGTGGTAATGGAACACGAAGTAGAAACAGAACATGTGACAACCCAATTCCTCAATTTGGAGGAGAAAACTGCACTGGAGAAACTTCAGAGGTTGAGATCTGTAACCAAGGAAATTGTTCAGGTACTTTGCATTTCTATTATTTGTTGCAAATGGCAAGGTTGTGTCCATTGTTCATAATATGGTTGATGGGTCATTAAATAACAAAATTCAAACGTGAAAAAGTATTTCATTTATTCTGACATGACCAAAAGCCTTAAAGAAGAAACAAAACAGAAACAAACAAACAAACAAACAAACAAACAAACATGCATACAAAAAAGAAAAAACAAACACATTCGGAAGAAAATTTCTAACATTTCAAATTTTCACAATAATAATATATACCAAACAAGGTGAGAAAAGAACAGGAATTACAGTGACACACTATGACGTCAAAAACAGATTGAACATATAGATTAACATAAAAACACATAATACAAAGAAAATATCAAAATTAAATCATTTGATAAGTTGAAAGATGTGGTCGCTTTAATATATCAATGTTTCTTTTGAATTTTGTTTTGTTGAAATACGAATGTTTCTGAATATGCTGAGGTACATTAGAAAATTTTCAATAATAGGCTTTCCTATAATGAATTGAGCAGTCTCATTAATATCCTCTAACGCAAACTTCTTGGATTGGTTATCTCCTTTTCATTTGCAAGCACATAATGGAGGTAACATTAATTGGAATGAAATGATAGTAGTTACTTTGTATGTATTATTTTGGTTATTTATATTCGGTGTTGTGTGTGTCTGCTTTCCATGTCTAGTCTTTGTTCTTTGATACATTCTTTTGATTCCCGCTAGAATCTTGGTTCCTTTGAGTAATTTTGTATTTCTTTGATTGAGTTAAATCGCTGAATATAATAAAGTAAATGGAATTTTGCGTTTCTTCAACTAAATATGAATATGTTTTTCAGTAAATGGAAATTGGTCAGATTGGTCAGACTGGTCGTCATGTTCTGTGTCTTGTGGTGGAAATGGAACACGTAGTAGGAACAGGACATGTGACAACCCAAATCCTCAATTTGGTGGAGAAAACTGCACTGGAGAAAACACAGAAGTTGAGACTTGTGATCAAGGATATTGTTCAGGTACAGATCTTTTAGGCTTGTCAGGATATTATTCTCGGTCACTTTGAATAAAACAAGGAGATGTGTGTCTTTTTTCATACTTATGCTTTTAATAAAGTTCGTTTACTTGTTGGTAGAGTATTATTTCTATAATTGGTTTGCACATTTGACAATAACATAATTATATATGTTTCAGTAAACGGAAATTGGTCGAATTGGTCTGACTGGTCGTCATGTTCTGTGTTTTGTGGTGGTAATGGAACACGAAGTAGAAACAGAACATGTGACAACCCAATTCCTCAATTTGGAGGAGAAAACTGCACTGGAGAAACTTCAGAGGTTGAGATCTGTAACCAAGGAAATTGTTCAGGTACTTTGCATTTCTATTATTTGTTGCAAATGGCAAGGTTGTGTCCATTGTTCATAATATGGTTGATGGGTCATTAAATAACAAAATTCAAACGTGAAAAAGTATTTCATTTATTCTGACATGACCAAAAGCCTTAAAGAAGAAACAAAACAGAAACAAACAAACAAACAAACATACATACAAAAAAGAAAAAAAAACACATTCGGAAGAAAATTTCTAACATTTCAAATTTTCACAATAATAATATATACCAAACAAGGTGAGAAAAGAACAAGAATTACAGTGACACACTATGACGTCAAAAACAGATTGAACATATAGATTAACATAAAAACACATAATACAAAGAAAATATCAAAATTAAATCATTTGATAAGTTGAAAGATGTGGTCGCTTTAATATATCAATGTTTCTTTTGAATTTTGTTTTGTTGAAATACGAATGTTTCTGAATATGCTGAGGTACATTAGAAAATTTTCAATAATAGGCTTTCTTATAATGAATTGAGCAGTCTCATTAATTTCCTCTAACGCAAACTTCTTGGATTGGTTATCTCCTTTTCATTTGCAAGCACATAATGGAGGTAACATTAATTGGAATGAAATGATTATAGTTACTTTGTATGTATTATTTTGGTTATTTATATTCGGTGTTGTGTGTGTCTGCTTTCCATGTTTAGTCTTTGTTCTTTGATACATTCTTTTGATTCCCGCTAGAATCTTGGTTCCTTTGAGTACTTTTGTATTTCTTTGATTGAGTTAAATCGCTGAATATAATAAAGTAAATGGAATTTTGCGTTTCTTCAACTAAATATGAATATGTTTTTCAGTAAATGGAAATTGGTCAGATTGGTCAGACTGGTCGTCATGTTCTGTGTCTTGTGGTGGAAATGGAACACGTAGTAGGAACAGGACATGTGACAACCCAAATCCTCAATTTGGTGGAGAAAACTGCACTGGAGAAAACACAGAAGTTGAGACTTGTGATCAAGGATATTGTTCAGGTACAGATCTTTTAGGCTTGTCAGGATATTATTCTCGGTCACTTTGAATAAAACAAGGAGATGTGTGTCTTTTTTCATACTTATGCTATTAATAAAGTTCTTTTACTTGTTGGTAGAGTATTATTTCTATAACTGGTTTGCACATTTGACAATAACATAATTATATATGTTTCAGTAAACGGAAATTGGTCGGATTGGTCTGACTGGTCGTCATGTTCTGTGTCTTGTGGTGGTAATGGAACACGAAGTAGAAACAGAACATGTGACAACCCAATTCCTCAATTTGGAGGAGAAAACTGCACTGGAGAAACTTCAGAGGTTGAGATCTGTAACCAAGGAAATTGTTCAGGTACTTTGCATTTCTATTATTTGTTGCAAATGGCAAGGTTGTGTCCATTGTTCATAATATGGTTGATGGGTCATTAAATAACAAAATTCAAACGTGAAAAAGTATTTCATTTATTCTGACATGACCAAAAGCCTTAAAGAAGAAACAAAACAGAAACAAACAAACAAACAAACATACATACAAAAAAGAAAAAAAAAACACATTCGGTAGAAAATTTCTAACATTTCAAATTTTCACAATAATAATATATACCAAACAAGGTGAGAAAAGAACAGGAATTACAGTGACACACTATGACGTCAAAAACAGATTGAACATATAGATTAACATAAAAACACATAATACAAAGAAAATATCAAAATTAAATCATTTGATAAGTTGAAAGATGTGGTCGCTTTAATATATCAATGTTTCTTTTGAATTTTGTTTTGTTGAAATACGAATGTTTCTGAATATGCTGAGGTACATTAGAAAATTTTCAATAATAGGCTTTCTTATAATGAATTGAGCAGTCTCATTAATTTCCTCTAACGCAAACTTCTTGGATTGGTTATCTCCTTTTCATTTGCAAGCACATAATGGAGGTAACATTAATTGGAATGAAATGATTATAGTTACTTTGTATGTATTATTTTGGTTATTTATATTCGGTGTTGTGTGTGTCTGCTTTCCATGTCTAGTCTTTGTTCTTTGATACATTCTTTTGATTCCCGCTAGAATCTTGGTTCCTTTGAGTAATTTTGTATTTCTTTGATTGAGTTAAATCGCTGAATATAATAAAGTAAATGGAATTTTGCGTTTCTTCAACTAAATATGAATATGTTTTTCAGTAAATGGAAATTGGTCAGATTGGTCAGACTGGTCGTCATGTTCTGTGTCTTGTGGTGGAAATGGAACACGTAGTAGGAACAGGACATGTGACAACCCAAATCCTCAATTTGGTGGAGAAAACTGCACTGGAGAAAACACAGAAGTTGAGACTTGTGATCAAGGATATTGTTCAGGTACAGATCTTTTAGGCTTGTCAGGATATTATTCTCGGTCACTTTGAATAAAACAAGGAGATGTGTGTCTTTTTTCATACTTATGCTTTTAATAAAGTTCTTTTACTTGTTGGTAGAGTATTATTTCTATAACTGGTTTGCACATTTGACGATAACATAATTATATATGTTTCAGTAAACGGAAATTGGTCGGATTGGTCTGACTGGTCGTCATGTTCTGTGTCTTGTGGTGGTAATGGAACACGAAGTAGAAACAGAACATGTGACAACCCAATTCCTCAATTTGGAGGAGAAAACTGCACTGGAGAAACTTCAGAGGTTGAGATCTGTAACCAAGGAAATTGTTCAGGTACTTTGCATTTCTATTATTTGTTGCAAATGGCAAGGTTGTGTCCATTGTTCATAATATGGTTGATGGGTCATTAAATAACAAAATTCAAACGTGAAAAAGTATTTCATTTATTCTGACATGACCAAAAGCCTTAAAGAAGAAACAAAACAGAAACAAACAAACAAACAAACATACATACAAAAAAGAAAAAAAAACACATTCGGTAGAAAATTTCTAACATTTCAAATTTTCACAATAATAATATATACCAAACAAGGTGAGAAAAGAACAGGAATTACAGTGACACACTATGACGTCAAAAACAGATTGAACATATAGATTAACATAAAAACACATAATACAAAGAAAATATCAAAATTAAATCATTTGATAAGTTGAAAGATGTGGTCGCTTTAATATATCAATGTTTCTTTTGAATTTTGTTTTGTTGAAATACGAATGTTTCTGAATATGCTGAGGTACATTAGAAAATTTTCAATAATAGGCTTTCTTATAATGAATTGAGCAGTCTCATTAATTTCCTCTAACGCAAACTTCTTGGATTGGTTATCTCCTTTTCATTTGCAAGCACATAATGGAGGTAACATTAATTGGAATGAAATGATTATAGTTACTTTGTATGTATTATTTTGGTTATTTATATTCGGTGTTGTGTGTGTCTGCTTTCCATGTCTAGTCTTTGTTCTTTGATACATTCTTTTGATTCCCGCTAGAATCTTGGTTCCTTTGAGTAATTTTGTATTTCTTTGATTGAGTTAAATCGCTGAATATAATAAAGTAAATGGAATTTTGCGTTTCTTCAACTAAATATGAATATGTTTTTCAGTAAATGGAAATTGGTCAGATTGGTCAGACTGGTCGTCATGTTCTGTGTCTTGTGGTGGAAATGGAACACGTAGTAGGAACAGGACATGTGACAACCCAAATCCTCAATTTGGTGGAGAAAACTGCACTGGAGAAAACACAGAAGTTGAGACTTGTGATCAAGGATATTGTTCAGGTACAGATCTTTTAGGCTTGTCAGGATATTATTCTCGGTCACTTTGAATAAAACAAGGAGATGTGTGTCTTTTTTCATACTTATGCTTTTAATAAAGTTCGTTTACTTGTTGGTAGAGTATTATTTCTATAACTGGTTTGCACATTTGACAATAACATAATTATATATGTTTCAGTAAACGGAAATTGGTCGGATTGGTCTGACTGGTCGTCATGTTCTGTGTCTTGTGGTGGTAATGGAACACGAAGTAGAAACAGAACATGTGACAACCCAATTCCTCAATTTGGAGGAGAAAACTGCACTGGAGAAACTTCAGAGGTTGAGATCTGTAACCAAGGAAATTGTTCAGGTACTTTGCATTTCTATTATTTGTTGCAAATGGCAAGGTTGTGTCCATTGTTCATAATATGGTTGATGGGTCATTAAATAACAAAATTCAAACGTGAAAAGGTATTTCATTTATTCTGACATGACCAAAAGCCTTAAAGGAGAAACAAAACAAAAACAAACAAACAAACAAACATACATACAAAAAAGAAAAAAAAACACATTCGGTAGAAAATTTCTAACATTTCAAATTTTCACAATAATAATATATACCAAACAAGGTGAGAAAAGAACAGGAATTACAGTGACACACTATGACGTCAAAAACAGATTGAACATATAGATTAACATAAAAACACATAATACAAAGAAAATATCAAAATTAAATCATTTGATAAGTTGAAAGATGTGGTCGCTTTAATATATCAATGTTTCTTTTGAATTTTGTTTTGTCGAAATACGAATGTTTCTGAATATGCTGAGGTACATTAGAAAATTTTCAATAATAGGCTTTCCTATAATGAATTGAGCAGTCTCATTAATTTCCTCTAACGCAAACTTCTTGGCTTGGTTATCTCCTTTTCATTTGCAAGCACATAATGGAGGTAACATTAATTGGAATGAAATGATTATAGTTACTTTGTATGTATTATTTTGGTTATTTATATTCAGTGTTGTGTGTGTCTGCTTTCCATGTTTAGTCTTTGTTCTTTGATACATTCTTTTGATTCCCGCTAGAATCTTGGTTCCTTTGAGTAATTTTGTATTTCTTTGATTGAGTTAAATCGCTGAATATAATAAAGTAAATGGAATTTTGCGTTTCTTCAACTAAATATGAATATGTTTTTCAGTAAATGGAAATTGGTCAGATTGGTCAGACTGGTCGTCATGTTCTGTGTCTTGTGGTGGAAATGGAACACGTAGTAGGAACAGGACATGTGACAACCCAAATCCTCAATTTGGTGGTGAAAACTGCACTGGAGAAAACACAGAAGTTGAGACTTGTGATCAAGGATATTGTTCAGGTACAGATCTTTTAGGCTTGTCAGGATATTATTCTCGGTCACTTTGAATAAAACAAGGAGATGTGTGTCTTTTTTCATACTTATGCTTTTAATAAAGTTCTTTAACTTGTTGGTAGAGTATTATTTCTATAATTGGTTTGCACATTTGACAATAACATAATT
This sequence comes from Perna viridis, assembly GCA_037379345.1. Taxonomy (NCBI): domain Eukaryota; kingdom Metazoa; phylum Mollusca; class Bivalvia; order Mytilida; family Mytilidae; genus Perna; species Perna viridis. The sequence continues at coordinate 21,398,899 of CM074517.1, forward strand.
ATAAATGTTTCAGTAAATGGAAATTGGTCAGATTGGTCAGACTGGTCGTCATGTTCTGTGTCTTGTGGTGGTAATGGAACGCGTAGTAGGAACAGGACATGTGACAACCCAAATCCTCAATTTGGTGGAGAAAACTGCACTGGAGAAAACACAGAAGTTGAGACGTGTTACCAAGGATATTGTTCAGGTACATATCGTTTAGGTTGTGCAACATGGAATTCGTGGTCACTTTGAATAAAAAAAAGAGATGTGTGCCTTTTTCCATACTTATGCTTTTGAAAAAGCTGTTTTAATTGCTGGTAGAGGAGGTTTTCTATAATTGAAGTGAACATTTAACAATAAAATAATTATATTTGTTTCAGTAAATGGAAATTGGTCGGATTGGTCTGACTGGTCGTCATGCTCTGTGTCTTGTGGTAGTGGAACACGAAGTAGAAACAGAACATGTGACAACCCAATTCCTCAATTTGGAGGAGAAAATTGCACTGGAGAAAATTCAGAAGTTGAGACCTGCAACCAAGGAAATTGTTCAAGTACTTGTTCTGTATTAGTTGTTGGAAATCGATCGCAAGGTCGTGGTTGTTGTTCGTTATTTGGTTGATGGATCATTAATTAACAAAATTTATGCGTGAAAAAGTATTCTGTTGATTATGATATGACCAAAAGCCTGGAACAAACAATAACACACATTTAGAATGGAGTTTCCAATAGAACAATTTTTCACAATAATAATATATACCAATCAAGATGCTAAAAGTACGAGAATTACATGACAACCTATGACGTCATGAATAGATTGAACATATAGATTACCTTAACAAACATAATACAAAGAAAATATCACAATTAAAACATTTGATTATTCGAAACGTGTGGTCACTTTAATGTATCAGTGTTTTTATTTTATTTAATTTTGTTGTTGAAATACGTATGTTTTTGAATAAGCTAAGATACATTAGAATTTTCAATAATAGTCTTTCCTGTAATGAAATTGAGCAGTCTGTCTAATTTCATCAAAAGCAAACTTATTTGATTGGTCAATTCTTATTCATTTGCAAGCACATAATGGAGGTAATTTAATTTGAATAAATTGATATTGGTTTCTCTGTATGTATTCCTTTGGTTATTTATATTTGGTGTTGTGTGTGTGTGTTTGTGTTTCTGGATACATTCTTTTGATTCCCGCTAGAATCTTGGTTCCTTTGATTAATCTTCTATTTCTTTGATTTAATTTAATCGTTGTATGCATTATAGTAAATGTAATTTTTGCGTTTTTTAAACTAAATATGCATATGTGTTTCAGTAAATGGAAATTGGTCGAATTGGTCAGACTGGTCGTCATGTTCTGTGTCTTGTGGTGGTAATGGAACGCGTAGTAGGAACAGGACATGTGACAACCCAAATTCTCAATTTGGTGGAGAAAACTGCACTGGAGAAAACACAGAAGTTGAGACTTGTAACCAAGGATATTGTTCAGGTACATATCGTTTAGGTTGTGCAACATGGAATTCGTGGTCACTTTGAATAAAACAAAGAGATGTGTGTCTTTTTCCATACTTATGCTTTTGATAAAGTTGTTTTAATTGCTGGTAGAGAGGGTTTCTATAATTGAATTGAACATTTAACAATAAAATAATTATATTTGTTTCAGTAAATGGAAATTGGTCGGATTGGTCTGACTGGTCGTCATGCTCTGTGTCTTGTGGTAGTGGAACACGAAGTAGAAACAGAACATGTGACAACCCAATTCCTCAATTTCGAGGAGAAAATTGCACTGGAGAAAATTCAGAAGTTGAGACCTGCAACCAAGGAAATTGTTCAAGTACTTGTTCTTTATTAGTTGTTGGAAATCGATCGCAAGGTCGTGGCTGTTGTTCGTTATTTGGTTGATGGATCATTAATTAATGAAATTCATGCGTGAAAAAGTATTCTGTTGATTCGGACTTGACCAAAAGCCTGGAACAAACAATAACACGCATTTAGAATGGAGTTTCCAATAGAACAATTTTTCACAATAATAATATATACCAATCAAGATGCTAAAAGTACGAGAATTACATGACAACCTATGACGTCATGAATAGATTGAACATATAGATTACCTTAACAAACATAATACAAAGAAAATATCACAATCACAATTAAAACATTTGATTATCCGAAACGTGTGGTCACTTTAATGTATCAGTGTTTTTATTTTATTTTATTTTTGTTGTTGAAATACGTATGTTTTTGAATAAGCTAAGATACATTAGAATTTTCAATAATAGTCTTTCCTGTAATGAAATTGAGCAGTCTGTCTAATTTCATCAAAAGCAAACTTATTTGATTGGTCAATTCTTATTCATTTGCAAGCACATAATGGAGGTAATTTAATTTGAATAAATTGATATTGGTTTCTCTGTATGTATTCCTTTGGTTATTTATATTTGGTGTTGTGTGTGTGTGTTTGTGTTTCTGGATACATTCTTTTGATTTCCGCTAGAATCTTGGTTCCTTTGATTAATCTTTTATTTCGTTGATTTAATTTAATCGTTGATAGTTTTTGGTAAATGTAATTTTTGCGTTTCTTAAGCTAAATATGCATATGTGTTTCAGTAAATGGAAATTGGTCGGATTGGTCAGACTGGTCGTCATGTTCTGTGTCTTGTGGTGGTAATGGAACGCATAGTAGGAACAGGACATGTGACAACCCAAATCCTCAATTTGGTGGAGAAAACTGCACTGGAGAAAACACAGAAGTTGAGACTTGTAACCAAGGATATTGTTCAGGTACAGATCGTTTAGGTTGTGCAACATGGAATTCGTGGTCACTTTGAATAAAACAAAGAGATGTGTGTCTTTTTCCATACTTATGCTTTTGATAAAGTTGTTTTAATTGCTGGTAGAGAGGGTTTCTATAATTGAATTGAACATTTAACAATAAAATAATTATATTTGTTTCAGTAAATGGAAATTGGTCGGATTGGTCTGACTGGTCGTCATGCTCTGTGTCTTGTGGTAGTGGAACACGAAGTAGAAACAGAACATGTGACAACCCAATTCCTCAATTTGGAGGAGAAAATTGCACTGGAGAAAATTCAGAAGTTGAGACCTGCAACCAAGGAAATTGTTCAAGTACTTGTTCTTTATTAGTTGTTGGAAATCGATCGCAAGGTCGTGGCTGTTGTTCGTTATTTGGTTGATGGATCATTAATTAATGAAATTCATGCGTGAAAAAGTATTCTGTTGATTCGGACTTGACCAAAAGCCTGGAACAAACAATAACACGCATTTAGAATGGAGTTTCCAATAGAACAATTTTTCACAATAATAATATATACCAATCAAGATGCTAAAAGTACGAGAATTACATGACAACCTATGACGTCATGAATAGATTGAACATATAGATTACCTTAACAAACATAATACAAAGAAAATATCACAATCACAATTAAAACATTTGATTATCCGAAACGTGTGGTCACTTTAATGTATCAGTGTTTTTATTTTATTTTATTTTTGTTGTTGAAATACGTATGTTTTTGAATAAGCTAAGATACATTAGAATTTTCAATAATAGTCTTTCCTGTAATGAAATTGAGCAGTCTGTCTAATTTCATCAAAAGCAAACTTATTTGATTGGTCAATTCTTATTCATTTGCAAGCACATAATGGAGGTAATTTAATTTGAATAAATTGATATTGGTTTCTCTGTATGTATTCCTTTGGTTATTTATATTTGGTGTTGTGTGTGTGTGTTTGTGTTTCTGGATACATTCTTTTGATTTCCGCTAGAATCTTGGTTCCTTTGATTAATCTTTTATTTCGTTGATTTAATTTAATCGTTGATAGTTTTTGGTAAATGTAATTTTTGCGTTTCTTAAGCTAAATATGCATATGTGTTTCAGTAAATGGAAATTGGTCGGATTGGTCAGACTGGTCGTCATGTTCTGTGTCTTGTGGTGGTAATGGAACGCATAGTAGGAACAGGACATGTGACAACCCAAATCCTCAATTTGGTGGAGAAAACTGCACTGGAGAAAACACAGAAGTTGAGACTTGTAACCAAGGATATTGTTCAGGTACAGATCGTTTAGGTTGTGCAACATGGAATTCGTGGTCACTTTGAATAAAACAAAGAGATGTGTGTCTTTTTCCATACTTATGCTTTTGATAAAGTTGTTTTAATTGCTGGTAGAGAGGGTTTCTATAATTGAATTGAACATTTAACAATAAAATAATTATATTTGTTTCAGTAAATGGAAATTGGTCGGATTGGTCTGACTGGTCGTCATGCTCTGTGTCTTGTGGTAGTGGAACACGAAGTAGAAACAGAACATGTGACAACCCAATTCCTCAATTTGGAGGAGAAAATTGCACTGGAGAAAATTCAGAAGTTGAGACCTGCAACCAAGGAAATTGTTCAAGTACTTGTTCTTTATTAGTTGTTGGAAATCGATCGCAAGGTCGTGGCTGTTGTTCGTTATTTGGTTGATGGATCATTAATTAATGAAATTCATGCGTGAAAAAGTATTCTGTTGATTCGGACTTGACCAAAAGCCTGGAACAAACAATAACACGCATTTAGAATGGAGTTTCCAATAGAACAATTTTTCACAATAATAATATATACCAATCAAGATGCTAAAAGTACGAGAATTACATGACAACCTATGACGTCATGAATAGATTGAACATATAGATTACCTTAACAAACATAATACAAAGAAAATATCACAATCACAATTAAAACATTTGATTATCCGAAACGTGTGGTCACTTTAATGTATCAGTGTTTTTATTTTATTTTATTTTTGTTGTTGAAATACGTATGTTTTTGAATAAGCTAAGATACATTAGAATTTTCAATAATAGTCTTTCCTGTAATGAAATTGAGCAGTCTGTCTAATTTCATCAAAAGCAAACTTATTTGATTGGTCAATTCTTATTCATTTGCAAGCACATAATGGAGGTAATTTAATTTGAATAAATTGATATTGGTTTCTCTGTATGTATTCCTTTGGTTATTTATATTTGGTGTTGTGTGTGTGTGTTTGTGTTTCTGGATACATTCTTTTGATTTCCGCTAGAATCTTGGTTCCTTTGATTAATCTTTTATTTCGTTGATTTAATTTAATCGTTGATAGTTTTTGGTAAATGTAATTTTTGCGTTTCTTAAGCTAAATATGCATATGTGTTTCAGTAAATGGAAATTGGTCGGATTGGTCAGACTGGTCGTCATGTTCTGTGTCTTGTGGTGGTAATGGAACGCATAGTAGGAACAGGACATGTGACAACCCAAATCCTCAATTTGGTGGAGAAAACTGCACTGGAGAAAACACAGAAGTTGAGACTTGTAACCAAGGATATTGTTCAGGTACAGATCGTTTAGGTTGTGCAACATGGAATTCGTGGTCACTTTGAATAAAACAAAGAGATGTGTGTCTTTTTCCATACTTATGCTTTTGATAAAGTTGTTTTAATTGCTGGTAGAGAGGGTTTCTATAATTGAATTGAACATTTAACAATAAAATAATTATATTTGTTTCAGTAAATGGAAATTGGTCGGATTGGTCTGACTGGTCGTCATGCTCTGTGTCTTGTGGTAGTGGAACACGAAGTAGAAACAGAACATGTGACAACCCAATTCCTCAATTTGGAGGAGAAAATTGCACTGGAGAAAATTCAGAAGTTGAGACCTGCAACCAAGGAAATTGTTCAAGTACTTGTTCTTTATTAGTTGTTGGAAATCGATCGCAAGGTCGTGGCTGTTGTTCGTTATTTGGTTGATGGATCATTAATTAATGAAATTCATGCGTGAAAAAGTATTCTGTTGATTCGGACTTGACCAAAAGCCTGGAACAAACAATAACACGCATTTAGAATGGAGTTTCCAATAGAACAATTTTTCACAATAATAATATATACCAATCAAGATGCTAAAAGTACGAGAATTACATGACAACCTATGACGTCATGAATAGATTGAACATATAGATTACCTTAACAAACATAATACAAAGAAAATATCACAATCACAATTAAAACATTTGATTATCCGAAACGTGTGGTCACTTTAATGTATCAGTGTTTTTATTTTATTTTATTTTTGTTGTTGAAATACGTATGTTTTTGAATAAGCTAAGATACATTAGAATTTTCAATAATAGTCTTTCCTGTAATGAAATTGAGCAGTCTGTCTAATTTCATCAAAAGCAAACTTATTTGATTGGTCAATTCTTATTCATTTGCAAGCACATAATGGAGGTAATTTAATTTGAATAAATTGATATTGGTTTCTCTGTATGTATTCCTTTGGTTATTTATATTTGGTGTTGTGTGTGTGTGTTTGTGTTTCTGGATACATTCTTTTGATTTCCGCTAGAATCTTGGTTCCTTTGATTAATCTTTTATTTCGTTGATTTAATTTAATCGTTGATAGTTTTTGGTAAATGTAATTTTTGCGTTTCTTAAGCTAAATATGCATATGTGTTTCAGTAAATGGAAATTGGTCGGATTGGTCAGACTGGTCGTCATGTTCTGTGTCTTGTGGTGGTAATGGAATGCATAGTAGGAACAGGACATGTGACAACCCAAATCCTCAATTTGGTGGAGAAAACTGCACTGGAGAAAACACAGAAGTTGAGACTTGTAACCAAGGATATTGTTCAGGTACAGATCGTTTAGGTTGTGCAACATGGAATTCGTGGTCACTTTGAATAAAACAAAGAGATGTGTGTCTTTTTCCATACTTATGCTTTTGATAAAGTTGTTTTAATTGCTGGTAGAGAGGGTTTCTATAATTGAATTGAACATTTAACAATAAAATAATTATATTTGTTTCAGTAAATGGAAATTGGTCGGATTGGTCTGACTGGTCGTCATGCTCTGTGTCTTGTGGTAGTGGAACACGAAGTAGAAACAGAACATGTGACAACCCAATTCCTCAATTTGGAGGAGAAAATTGCACTGGAGAAAATTCAGAAGTTGAGACCTGCAACCAAGGAAATTGTTCAAGTACTTGTTTTTTATTAGTTGTTGGAAATCGATCGCAAGGTCGTGGCTATTGTTCGTTATTTGGTTGATGGATCATTAATTAATGAAATTCATGCGTGAAAAAGTATTCTGTTGATTCGGACTTGACCAAAAGCCTGGAACAAACAATAACACACATTTAGAATGGAGTTTCCAATAGAACAATTTTTCACAATAATAATATATACCAATCAAGATGCTAAAAGTACGAGAATTACATGACAACCTATGACGTCATGAATAGATTGAACATATAGATTACCTTAACAAACATAATACAAAGAAAATATCACAATCACAATTAAAACATTTGATTATCCGAAACGTGTGGTCACTTTAATGTATCAGTGTTTTTATTTTATTTTATTTTTGTTGTTGAAATACGTATGTTTTTGAATAAGCTAAGATACATTAGAATTTTCAATAATAGTCTTTCCTGTAATGAAATTGAGCAGTCTGTCTAATTTCATCAAAAGCAAACTTATTTGATTGGTCAATTCTTATTCATTTGCAAGCACATAATGGAGGTAATTTAATTTGAATAAATTGATATTGGTTTCTCTGTATGTATTCCTTTGGTTATTTATATTTTGTGTTGTGTGTGTGTGTTTGTGTTTCTGGATACATTCTTTTGATTTCCGCTAGAATCTTGGTTCCTTTGATTAATCTTTTATTTCTTTGATTTAATTTAATCGTTGATAGTTTTTGGTAAATGTAATTTTTGCGTTTCTTAAGCTAAATATGCATATGTGTTTCAGTAAATGGAAATTGGTCGGATTGGTCAGACTGGTCGTCATGTTCTGTGTCTTGTGGTGGTAATGGAACGCATAGTAGGAACAGGACATGTGACAACCCAAATCCTCAATTTGGTGGAGAAAACTGCACTGGAGAAAACACAGAAGTTGAGACTTGTAACCAAGGATATTGTTCAGGTACAGATCGTTTAGGTTGTGCAACATGGAATTCGTGGTCACTTTGAATAAAACAAAGAGATGTGTGTCTTTTTCCATACTTATGCTTTTGATAAAGTTGTTTTAATTGCTGGTAGAGAGGGTTTCTATAATTGAATTGAACATTTAACAATAAAATAATTATATTTGTTTCAGTAAATGGAAATTGGTCGGATTGGTCTGACTGGTCGTCATGCTCTGTGTCTTGTGGTAGTGGAACACGAAGTAGAAACAGAACATGTGACAACCCAATTCCTCAATTTGGAGGAGAAAATTGCACTGGAGAAAATTCAGAAGTTGAGACCTGCAACCAAGGAAATTGTTCAAGTACTTGTTCTTTATTAGTTGTTGGAAATCGATCGCAAGGTCGTGGCTATTGTTCGTTATTTGGTTGATGGATCATTAATTAATGAAATTCATGCGTGAAAAAGTATTCTGTTGATTCGGACTTGACCAAAAGCCTGGAACAAACAATAACACACATTTAGAATGGAGTTTCCAATAGAACAATTTTTCACAATAATAATATATACCAATCAAGATGCTAAAAGTACGAGAATTACATGACAACCTATGACGTCATGAATAGATTGAACATATAGATTACCTTAACAAACATAATACAAAGAAAATATCACAATCACAATTAAAACATTTGATTATCCGAAACGTGTGGTCACTTTAATGTATCAGTGTTTTTATTTTATTTTAGTTTTGTTGTTGAAATACGTATGTTTTTGAATAAGCTAAGATACATTAGAATTTTCAATAATAGTCTTTCCTGTAATGAAATTGAGCAGTCTGTCTAATTTCATCAAAAGCAAACTTATTTGATTGGTCAATTCCTATTCATTTGCAAGCACATAATGGAGGTAATTTAATTTGAATAAATTGATATTGGTTTCTCTGTATGTATTCCTTTGGTTATTTATATTTGGTGTTGTGTGTGTGTGTTTGTGTTTCTGGATACATTCTTTTGATTCCCGCTAGAATCTTGGTTCCTTTGATTAATCTTCTATTTCTTTGATTTAATTTAATCGTTGATAGTTTTTGGTAAATGTAATTTTTGCGTTTCTTAAGCTAAATATGCATATGTGTTTCAGTAAATGGAAATTGGTCGGATTGGTCAGACTGGTCGTCATGTTCTGTGTCTTGTGGTGGTAATGGAACGCATAGTAGGAACAGGACATGTGACAACCCAAATCCTCAATTTGGTGGAGAAAACTGCACTGGAGAAAACACAGAAGTTGAGACTTGTAACCAAGGATATTGTTCAGGTACAGATCGTTTAGGTTGTGCAACATGGAATTCGTGGTCACTTTGAATAAAACAAAGAGATGTGTGTCTTTTTCCATACTTATGCTTTTGATAAAGTTGTTTTAATTGCTGGTAGAGAGGGTTTCTATAATTGAATTGAACATTTAACAATAAAATAATTATATTTGTTTCAGTAAATGGAAATTGGTCGGATTGGTCTGACTGGTCGTCATGCTCTGTGTCTTGTGGTAGTGGAACACGAAGTAGAAACAGAACATGTGACAACCCAATTCCTCAATTTGGAGGAGAAAATTGCACTGGAGAAAATTCAGAAGTTGAGACCTGCAACCAAGGAAATTGTTCAAGTACTTGTTCTTTATTAGTTGTTGGAAATCGATCGCAAGGTCGTGGCTATTGTTCGTTATTTGGTTGATGGATCATTAATTAATGAAATTCATGCGTGAAAAAGTATTCTGTTGATTCGGACTTGACCAAAAGCCTGGAACAAACAATAACACACATTTAGAATGGAGTTTCCAATAGAACAATTTTTCACAATAATAATATATACCAATCAAGATGCTAAAAGTACGAGAATTACATGACAACCTATGACGTCATGAATAGATTGAACATATAGATTACCTTAACAAACATAATACAAAGAAAATATCACAATCACAATTAAAACATTTGATTATCCGAAACGTGTGGTCACTTTAATGTATCAGTGTTTTTATTTTATTTAATTTTGTTGTTGAAATACGTATGTTTTTGAATAAGCTAAGATACATTAGAATTTTCAATAATAGTCTTTCCTGTAATGAAATTGAACAGTCTGTCTAATTTCATCAAAAGCAAACTTATTTGATTGGTCAATTCCTATTCATTTGCAAGCACATAATGGAGGTAATTTAATTTGAATAAATTGATATTGGTTTCTCTGTATGTATTCCTTTGGTTATTTATATTTGGTGTTGTGTGTGTGTGTTTGTGTTTCTGGATACATTCTTTTGATTCCCGCTAGAATCTTGGTTCCTTTGATTAATCTTCTATTTCTTTGATTTAATTTAATCGTTGATAGTTTTTGGTAAATGTAATTTTTGCGTTTCTTAAGCTAAATATGCATATGTGTTTCAGTAAATGGAAATTGGTCGGATTGGTCAGACTGGTCGTCATGTTCTGTGTCTTGTGGTGGTAATGGAACGCATAGTAGGAACAGGACATGTGACAACCCAAATCCTCAATTTGGTGGAGAAAACTGCACTGGAGAAAACACAGAAGTTGAGACTTGTAACCAAGGATATTGTTCAGGTACAGATCGTTTAGGTTGTGCAACATGGAATTCGTGGTCACTTTGAATAAAACAAAGAGATGTGTGTCTTTTTCCATACTTATGCTTTTGATAAAGTTGTTTTAATTGCTGGTAGAGAGGGTTTCTATAATTGAATTGAACATTTAACAATAAAATAATTATATTTGTTTCAGTAAATGGAAATTGGTCGGATTGGTCTGACTGGTCGTCATGCTCTGTGTCTTGTGGTAGTGGAACACGAAGTAGAAACAGAACATGTGACAACCCAATTCCTCAATTTGGAGGAGAAAATTGCACTGGAGAAAATTCAGAAGTTGAGACCTGCAACCAAGGAAATTGTTCAAGTACTTGTTCTTTATTAGTTGTTGGAAATCGATCGCAAGGTCGTGGCTATTGTTCGTTATTTGGTTGATGGATCATTAATTAATGAAATTCATGCGTGAAAAAGTATTCTGTTGATTCGGACTTGACCAAAAGCCTGGAACAAACAATAACACACATTTAGAATGGAGTTTCCAATAGAACAATTTTTCACAATAATAATATATACCAATCAAGATGCTAAAAGTACGAGAATTACATGACAACCTATGACGTCATGAATAGATTGAACATATAGATTACCTTAACAAACATAATACAAAGAAAATATCACAATCACAATTAAAACATTTGATTATCCGAAACGTGTGGTCACTTTAATGTATCAGTGTTTTTATTTTATTTTATTTTTGTTGTTGAAATACGTATGTTTTTGAATAAGCTAAGATACATTAGAATTTTCAATAATAGTCTTTCCTGTAATGAAATTGAGCAGTCTGTCTAATTTCATCAAAAGCAAACTTATTTGATTGGTCAATTCCTATTCATTTGCAAGCACATAATGGAGGTAATTTAATTTGAATAAATTGATATTGGTTTCTCTGTATGTATTCCTTTGGTTATTTATATTTGGTGTTGTGTGTGTGTGTTTGTGTTTCTGGATACATTCTTTTGATTCCCGCTAGAATCTTGGTTCCTTTGATTAATCTTCTATTTCTTTGATTTAATTTAATCGTTGATAGTTTTTGGTAAATGTAATTTTTGCGTTTCTTAAGCTAAATATGCATATGTGTTTCAGTAAATGGAAATTGGTCGGATTGGTCAGACTGGTCGTCATGTTCTGTGTCTTGTGGTGGTAATGGAACGCATAGTAGGAACAGGACATGTGACAACCCAAATCCTCAATTTGGTGGAGAAAACTGCACTGGAGAAAACACAGAAGTTGAGACTTGTAACCAAGGATATTGTTCAGGTACATATCGTTTAGGTTGTGCAACATGGAATTCGTGGTCACTTTGAATAAAACAAAGAGATGTGTGTCTTTTTCCATACTTATGCTTTTGATAAAGTTGTTTTAATTGCTGGTAGAGAGGGTTTCTATAATTGAATTGAACATTTAACAATAAAATAATTATATTTGTTTCAGTAAATGGAAATTGGTCGGATTGGTCTGACTGGTCGTCATGCTCTGTGTCTTGTGGTAGTGGAACACGAAGTAGAAACAGAACATGTGACAACCCAATTCCTCAATTTGGAGGAGAAAATTGCACTGGAGAAAATTCAGAAGTTGAGACCTGCAACCAAGGAAATTGTTCAAGTACTTGTTCTTTATTAGTTGTTGGAAATCGATCGCAAGGTCGTGGCTATTGTTCGTTATTTGGTTGATGGATCATTAATTAATGAAATTCATGCGTGAAAAAGTATTCTGTTGATTCGGACTTGACCAAAAGCCTGGAACAAACAATAACACACATTTAGAATGGAGTTTCCAATAGAACAATTTTTCACAATAATAATATATACCAATCAAGATGCTAAAAGTACGAGAATTACATGACAACCTATGACGTCATGAATAGATTGAACATATAGATTACCTTAACAAACATAATACAAAGAAAATATCACAATCACAATTAAAACATTTGATTATCCGAAACGTGTGGTCACTTTAATGTATCAGTGTTTTTATTTTATTTTATTTTTGTTGTTGAAATACGTATGTTTTTGAATAAGCTAAGATACATAAGAATTTTCAATAATAGTCTTTCCTGTAATGAAATTGAGCAGTCTGTCTAATTTCATCAAAAGCAAACTTATTTGATTGGTCAATTCCTATTCATTTGCAAGCACATAATGGAGGTAATTTAATTTGAATAAATTGATATTGGTTTCTCTGTATGTATTCCTTTGGTTATTTATATTTGGTGTTGTGTGTGTGTGTTTGTGTTTCTGGATACATTCTTTTGATTCCCGCTAGAATCTTGGTTCCTTTGATTAATCTTCTATTTCTTTGATTTAATTTAATCGTTGATAGTTTTTGGTAAATGTAATTTTTGCGTTTCTTAAGCTAAATATGCATATGTGTTTCAGTAAATGGAAATTGGTCGGATTGGTCAGACTGGTCGTCATGTTCTGTGTCTTGTGGTGGTAATGGAACGCATAGTAGGAACAGGACATGTGACAACCCAAATCCTCAATTTGGTGGAGAAAACTGCACTGGAGAAAACACAGAAGTTGAGACTTGTAACCAAGGATATTGTTCAGGTACAGATCGTTTAGGTTGTGCAACATGGAATTCGTGGTCACTTTGAATAAAACAAAGAGATGTGTGTCTTTTTCCATACTTATGCTTTTGATAAAGTTGTTTTAATTGCTGGTAGAGAGGGTTTCTATAATTGAATTGAACATTTAACAATAAAATAATTATATTTGTTTCAGTAAATGGAAATTGGTCGGATTGGTCTGACTGGTCGTCATGCTCTGTGTCTTGTGGTAGTGGAACACGAAGTAGAAACAGAACATGTGACAACCCAATTCCTCAATTTGGAGGAGAAAATTGCACTGGAGAAAATTCAGAAGTTGAGACCTGCAACCAAGGAAATTGTTCAAGTACTTGTTCTTTATTAGTTGTTGGAAATCGATCGCAAGGTCGTGGCTATTGTTCGTTATTTGGTTGATGGATCATTAATTAATGAAATTCATGCGTGAAAAAGTATTCTGTTGATTCGGACTTGACCAAAAGCCTGGAACAAACAATAACACACATTTAGAATGGAGTTTCCAATAGAACAATTTTTCACAATAATAATATATACCAATCAAGATGCTAAAAGTACGAGAATTACATGACAACCTATGACGTCATGAATAGATTGAACATATAGATTACCTTAACAAACATAATACAAAGAAAATATCACAATCACAATTAAAACATTTGATTATCCGAAACGTGTGGTCACTTTAATGTATCAGTGTTTTTATTTTATTTTATTTTTGTTGTTGAAATACGTATGTTTTTGAATAAGCTAAGATACATAAGAATTTTCAATAATAGTCTTTCCTGTAATGAAATTGAGCAGTCTGTCTAATTTCATCAAAAGCAAACTTATTTGATTGGTCAATTCCTATTCATTTGCAAGCACATAATGGAAATGGAGGTAATTTAATTTGAATAAATTGATATTGGTTTCTCTGTATGTATTCCTTTGGTTATTTATATTTGGTGTTGTGTGTGTGTGTTTGTGTTTCTGGATACATTCTTTTGATTCCCGCTAGAATCTTGGTTCCTTTGATTAATCTTCTATTTCTTTGATTTAATTTAATCGTTGATAGTTTTTGGTAAATGTAATTTTTGCGTTTCTTAAGCTAAATATGCATATGTGTTTCAGTAAATGGAAATTGGTCGGATTGGTCAGACTGGTCGTCATGTTCTGTGTCTTGTGGTGGTAATGGAACGCATAGTAGGAACAGGACATGTGACAACCCAAATCCTCAATTTGGTGGAGAAAACTGCACTGGAGAAAACACAGAAGTTGAGACTTGTAACCAAGGATATTGTTCAGGTACATATCGTTTAGGTTGTGCAACATGGAATTCGTGGTCACTTTGAATAAAACAAAGAGATGTGTGTCTTTTTCCATACTTATGCTTTTGATAAAGTTGTTTTAATTGCTGGTAGAGAGGGTTTCTATAATTGAATTGAACATTTAACAATAAAATAATTATATTTGTTTCAGTAAATGGAAATTGGTCGGATTGGTCTGACTGGTCGTCATGCTCTGTGTCTTGTGGTAGTGGAACACGAAGTAGAAACAGAACATGTGACAACCCAATTCCTCAATTTGGAGGAGAAAATTGCACTGGAGAAAATTCAGAAGTTGAGACCTGCAACCAAGGAAATTGTTCAAGTACTTGTTCTTTATTAGTTGTTGGAAATCGATCGCAAGGTCGTGGCTATTGTTCGTTATTTGGTTGATGGATCATTAATTAATGAAATTCATGCGTGAAAAAGTATTCTGTTGATTCGGACTTGACCAAAAGCCTGGAACAAACAATAACACACATTTAGAATGGAGTTTCCAATAGAACAATTTTTCACAATAATAATATATACCAATCAAGATGCTAAAAGTACGAGAATTACATGACAACCTATGACGTCATGAATAGATTGAACATATAGATTACCTTAACAAACATAATACAAAGAAAATATCACAATCACAATTAAAACATTTGATTATCCGAAACGTGTGGTCACTTTAATGTATCAGTGTTTTTATTTTATTTTATTTTTGTTGTTGAAATACGTATGTTTTTGAATAAGCTAAGATACATAAGAATTTTCAATAATAGTCTTTCCTGTAATGAAATTGAGCAGTCTGTCTAATTTCATCAAAAGCAAACTTATTTGATTGGTCAATTCCTATTCATTTGCAAGCACATAATGGAGGTAATTTAATTTGAATAAATTGATATTGGTTTCTCTGTATGTATTCCTTTGGTTATTTGTATTTGGTGTTGTGTGTGTGTGTTTGTGTTTCTGGATACATTCTTTTGATTCCCGCTAGAATCTTGGTTCCTTTGATTAATCTTCTATTTCTTTGATTTAATTTAATCGTTGATAGTTTTTGGTAAATGTAATTTTTGCGTTTCTTAAGCTAAATATGCATATGTGTTTCAGTAAATGGAAATTGGTCGGATTGGTCAGACTGGTCGTCATGTTCTGTGTCTTGTGGTGGTAATGGAACGCATAGTAGGAACAGGACATGTGACAACCCAAATCCTCAATTTGGTGGAGAAAACTGCACTGGAGAAAACACAGAAGTTGAGACTTGTAACCAAGGATATTGTTCAGGTACATATCGTTTAGGTTGTGCAACATGGAATTCGTGGTCACTTTGAGTAAAACAAAGAGATGTGTGTCTTTTTCCATACTTATGCTTTTGATAAAGTTGTTTTAATTGCTGGTAGAGGAGGATTTCTATAATTGAAGTGAACATTTAACAATAAAATAATTATATTTGTTTCAGTAAATGGAAATTGGTCGGATTGGTCTGACTGGTCGTCATGCTCTGTGTCTTGTGGTAGTGGAACACGAAGTAGAAACAGAACATGTGACAACCCAATTCCTCAATTTGGAGGAGAAAATTGCACTGGAGAAAATTCAGAAGTTGAGACCTGCAACCAAGGAAATTGTTCAAGTACTTGTTTTTTATTAGTTGTTGGAAATCGATCGCAAGGTCGTGGCTATTGTTCGTTATTTGGTTGATGGATCATTAATTAACAAAATTCATGCGTGAAAAAGTATTCTGTTGATTAGGATATGACCAAAAGCCTGGAACAAACAATAACACACATTTAGAATGGAGTTTCCAATAGAACAATTTTTCACAATAATAATATATACCAATCAAGATGCTAAAAGTACGAGAATTACATGACAACCTATGACGTCATGAATAGATTGAACATATAGATTACCTTAACAAACATAATACAAAGAAAATATCACAATTAAACATTTGATTATTCGAAACGTGTGGTCACTTTAATGTATCAGTGTTTTTATTTTATTTAATTTTGTTGTTGAAATACGTATGTTTTTGAATAAGCTAAGATACATTAGAATTTTCAATAATAGTCTTTCCTGTAATGAAATTGAGCAGTCTGTCTAATTTCATCAAAAGCAAACTTATTTGATTGGTCAATTCCTATTCATTTGCAAGCACATAATGGAGGTAATTTAATTTGAATAAATTGATATTGGTTTCTCTGTATGTATTCCTCTGGTTATTTATATTTGGTGTTGTGTGTGTGTGTTTGTGTTTCTGGATACATTCTTTTGATTCCCGCTAGAATCTTGGTTCCTTTGATTAATCTTCTATTTCTTTGATTTAATTTAATCGTTGATAGTTTTTGGTAAATGTAATTTTTGCGTTTCTTAAGCTAAATATGCATATGTGTTTCAGTAAATGGAAATTGGTCGGATTGGTCAGACTGGTCGTCATGTTCTGTGTCTTGTGGTGGTAATGGAACGCATAGTAGGAACAGGACATGTGACAACCCAAATCCTGAATTTGGTGGAGAAAACTGCACTGGAGAAAACACAGAAGTTGAGACTTGTAACCAAGGATATTGTTCAGGTACAGATCGTTTAGGTTGTGCAACATGGAATTCGTGGTCACTTTGAGTAAAAAAAAAGAGATGTGTGTCTTTTTCCATACTTATGCTTTTGATAAAGTTGTTTTAATTGCTGGTAGAGGAGGTTTTCTATAATTGAATTGAACATTTAACAATAAAATAATTATATTTGTTTCAGTAAATGGAAATTGGTCGGATTGGTCAGACTGGTCGTCATGTTCTGTGTCTTGTGGTGGTAATGGAACGCATAGTAGGAACAGGACATGTGACAACCCAATTCCTCAATTTGGAGGAGAAAATTGCACTGGAGAAAATTCAGAAGTTGAGACCTGCAACCAAGGAAATTGTTCAAGTACTTGTTTTTTATTAGTTGTTGGAAATCGATCGCAAGGTCGTGGCTATTGTTCGTTATTTGGTTGATGGATCATTAATTAACAAAATTCATGCGTGAAAAAGTATTCTGTTGATTAGGATATGACCAAAAGCCTGGAACAAACAATAACACACATTTAGAATGGAGTTTCCAATAGAACAATTTTTCACAATAATAATATATACCAATCAAGATGCTAAAAGTACGAGAATTACATGACAACCTATGACGTCATGAATAGATTGAACATATAGATTACCTTAACAAACATAATACAAAGAAAATATCACAATTAAAACATTTGATTATTCGAAACGTGTGGTCACTTTAATGTATCAGTGTTTTTATTTTATTTAATTTTGTTGTTGAAATACGTATGTTTTTGAATAAGCTAAGATACATTAGAATTTTCAATAATAGTCTTTCCTGTAATGAAATTGAGCAGTCTGTCTAATTTCATCAAAAGCAAACTTATTTGATTGGTCTATTCCTATTCATTTGCAAGCACATAATGGAGGTAATTTAATTTGAATAAATTGATATTGGTTTCTCTGTATGTATTCCTTTGGTTATTTATATTTGGTGTTGTGTGTGTGTGTTTGTGTTTCTGGATACATTCTTTTGATTTCCGCTAGAATCTTGGTTCCTTTGATTAATCTTTTATTTCTTTGATTTAATTTAATCGTTGATAGTTTTTGGTAAATGTAATTTTTGCGTTTCTTAAGCTAAATATGCATATGTGTTTCAGTAAATGGAAATTGGTCAAATTGGTCAGACTGGTCGTCTTGTTCTGTGTCTTGTGGTGGTAATGGAACGCGTAGTAGGAACAGGACATGTGACAACCCAAATCCTGAATTTGGTGGAGAAAACTGCACTGGAGAAAACACAGAAGTTGAGACTTGTAACCAAGGATATTGTTCAGGTACATATCGTTTAGGTTGTGCAACATGGAATTCGTGGTCACTTTGAATAAAACAAAGAGATGTGTGTCTTTTTCCATACTTGTGCTTTTGATAAAGTTGTTTTAATTGCTGGTAGAGGAGGATTTCTATAATTGAATTGAACATTTAACAATAAAATAATTATATTTGTTTCAGTAAATGGAAATTGGTCGGATTGGTCTGACTGGTCGTCATGCTCTGTGTCTTGTGGTAGTGGAACACGAAGTAGAAACAGAACATGTGACAACCCAATTCCTCAATTTGGAGGAGAAAATTGCACTGGAGAAAATTCAGAAGTTGAGACCTGCAACCAAGGAAATTGTTCAAGTACTTGTTTTTTATTAGTTGTTGGAAATCGATCGCAAGGTCGTGGCTATTGTTCGTTATTTGGTTGATGGATCATTAATTAACAAAATTCATGCGTGAAAAAGTATTCTGTTGATTAGGATATGACCAAAAGCCTGGAACAAACAATAACACACATTTAGAATGGAGTTTCCAATAGAACAATTTTTCACAATAATAATATATACCAATCAAGATGCTAAAAGTACGAGAATTACATGACAACCTATGACGTCATGAATAGATTGAACATATAGATTACCTTAACAAACATAATACAAAGAAAATATCACAATTAAAACATTTGATTATTCGAAACGTGTGGTCACTTTAATGTATCAGTGTTTTTATTTTATTTAATTTTGTTGTTGAAATACGTATGTTTTTGAATAAGCTAAGATACATTAGAATTTTCAATAATAGTCTTTCCTGTAATGAAATTGAGCAGTCTGTCTAATTTCATCAAAAGCAAACTTATTTGATTGGTCTATTCCTATTCATTTGCAAGCACATAATGGAGGTAATTTAATTTGAATAAATTGATATTGGTTTCTCTGTATGTATTCCTTTGGTTATTTATATTTGGTGTTGTGTGTGTGTGTTTGTGTTTCTGGATACATTCTTTTGATTTCCGCTAGAATCTTGGTTCCTTTGATTAATCTTTTATTTCTTTGATTTAATTTAATCGTTGATAGTTTTTGGTAAATGTAATTTTTGCGTTTCTTTAACTAAATATGCATATGTGTTTCAGTAAATGGAAATTGGTCAAATTGGTCAGACTGGTCGTCTTGTTCTGTGTCTTGTGGTGGTAATGGAACGCGTAGTAGGAACAGGACATGTGACAACCCAAATCCTCAATTTGGTGGAGAAAACTGCACTGGAGAAAACACAGAAGTTGAGACTTGTAACCAAGGATATTGTTCAGGTACATATCGTTTAGGTTGTGCAACATGGAATTCGTGGTCACTTTGAATAAAACAAAGAGATGTGTGTCTTTTTCCATACTTGTGCTTTTGATAAAGTTGTTTTAATTGCTGGTAGAGGAGGATTTCTATAATTGAATTGAACATTTAACAATAAAATAATTATATTTGTTTCAGTAAATGGAAATTGGTCGGATTGGTCTGACTGGTCGTCATGCTCTTTGTCTTGTGGTAGTGGAACACGAAGTAGAAACAGAACATGTGACAACCCAATTCCTCAATTTGGAGGAGAAAATTGCACTGGAGAAAATTCAGAAGTTGAGACCTGCAACCAAGGAAATTGTTCAAGTACTTGTTTTTTATTAGTTGTTGGAAATCGATCGCAAGGTCGTGGCTATTGTTCGTTATTTGGTTGATGGATCATTAATTAACGAAATTCATGCGTGAAAAAGTATTCTGTTGATTATGACATGACCAAAAGCCTGGAACAAACAATAACACACAGTTGGAATGGAGTTTCCAATAGAACAATTTTTCACAATAATAATATATACCAGTCAAGATGCTAAAAGTACGAGAATTACATGACAAACTCTGACGTCATAAATAGATTGAACATATAGATTACCTTAACAAACATAATACAAAGATAATATCACAAAACATTTGATTATTCGACACGTGTGGTCACTTTAATGTATCAGTGTTTTTATTTTATTTTATTTTTGTTGTTGAAATACGAATGTTTCTGAATATGCTGAGGTACATTAGAATTCTCAATAATAGGCTTTCCTGTAATGAATTTAGCAGTCTCATTAATTTCTTCTAACGCAAACTTCTTGGATTGGTCATTACCTTTTCATTTGCAAGCACATAATGGAGGTAATTTCATTTGAATAAATTGATAATGGTTACTCCGTATGCATTCTTTTGGTTATTTATATTCTGTGTTGTGTGTGTGTGTTTGTGTCCCTGGATACATTCTTTTGATTCCCGCTAGAATCTTGGTTCCTTTGATTAATCTTCTCTTTCTTTGATTTAATTTAATCGTTGTATGCAATATAGTAAATGTAAGTTTTGCGTTTCTTAAACTAAATATGCATATGTGTTTCAGTAAATGGAAATTGGTCGGATTGGTCAGACTGGTCGTCATGCTCTGTGTCTTGTGGTGGTAATGGAACGCGTAGTAGGAACAGGACATGTGACAACCGAAATACTCAATTTGGTGGAGAAAACTGCACTGGAGAAAATTCAGAAATTGAGACCTGTAACCAAGGAAATTGCTTAGGTAATTTGCAATTCGATTTGTGCTCAATATTACTATTAAAATGTGAACAACTTTGGGGGTTCTTTAAAAAAAACATTAAAGTTTACTACTGTAACAGTTTTATTGTATATAAAAAAGAAATCTTTACTTTTAGCTTGTGTCTAGTTTTTTAATTTTTTTTATTAGAAGAGAACAAATTGCCTTTACTAACATCCTGCATTGGCCAATTTGATGAAGTGATTATTGGTTTTATTAATTATGCGGGTTGTTTTTTGTTTCGTATGGTTTGTTCTATTTGTTTTGTTTTGATTTGGTTTTTTTTTATGTTTTGTTGGAGGCAGCTTTGAGCGAATACTTTTACTATAAGTTTGAAATCCGCAAATAAATGAAAAAATCGCTTTTTTAAAAATAAATCTCTCCTTCAAATGATGACCATAATCTGATTTTCTCAACGGTTACATATATTGTATCATTTTTTTCTATACCATGTAAGACAATAATTCAATTCGTTTTGCAATAGTAAAATGCATACAACTATTGCTTTTGTACCTTGGTGTACTTTTATTACACAAAATAATTGTGTCTATTCTTAAGTTCTTATGGAGAATTATCTCTTATTGACGTCACCTACTTGCATCTCTTTTAGTGTTAGTGGAGAACTGTTGATTTTGAAGGGGAAAGAAGCTCAAACTTATATATTGAGACTTTGATTGTTTTGAAAATAAAAGGGTTGATCTTGAAGAATAAGATTTTGTTTTGATAACTCAAAAACATCCAATCCAAATTTTATGCTTATTTCATATATGAAAATCAATTATTTTAATCAATGTGTATGAAAAATAAATATTCTAACCATGAAATTGGTGAAAATAATAAGAGAAAATATCCCTTCCCCCCAAAAAAAAGAAAAATCTTCCACGTACCCCTCTTTCAAGATCAAACGAGCGTCCATGGTCAGGGTATGTTCGGTTTATATATTTTTGCCCTGAAAATAAACTTGGTCAAAATAGATATTGCTTGATATTTACTAAAAGAGACATTTAATTTTACAACAAAACAGTTGTTTCTTGTTGCTTTTGTTTAAATTGCTCATCCATACAAACATGGAAACCTGGGTCCAAAATGGAGCCTAAATGTGGTATGTTTGCTTCATTGGTAAATAAAAATACTTTATTTCATTTTAATTTCCGTAAAAAGAGATTTTGGCAACGACAACTTAAGTGTTCCAACTATAAAGCCTATTGTATAAAAGACTTTTTGTAAACTTTCTGTAAATCTCCAAATTCCTGGAGAAATTTTTGAAAGTGGCATAGAAACGATACTATGTGACGTCATTTTGACATGTCAGTATGAGTTTGTAACAAATCGAAAATATTTCAATCGGTCAGCTATTTTTTTCTAAATTAGGGGAACAGAATTGGTATTACAGAATCTACTCCTTTGAAAGTGATGAATTCTTATTTTAAAGTTTGTATTTTGGTTTTGATTTCTCCGATTCGCACTTAAAGTAATAGAAACTGCCTTATTCATTTTTGGAAAGATAGAGCAATTAGATGCCTCATCTAAATTTTACTATTGTCCATACATGTAACTACATATGGCCACGGGCCAATGGAAATCGGATAAACAATCATCTTCTAAGGAGAAAGGGTGATAAATAATCTTATACAAAGAAAGTCGCATTTTTCTTTCTTTTATTCTTTAATTGTGAGTTTTCAAATGAATCAACAATCCATCTTTCACAGATCAGAGTAGTCACTAGACTACAACCTGCATGAGAGGTTGGAATTCTGTATTGTCAAAACAACAAAATAACTCCATTGTCCAACCACAAAAGGGATTGGCATGTCGGCAGAAAGAGTTTTCATGGATTAAGATATATTAATTAAACGCTTACTCGACGTTTCGCCTCACTCCATCAATCATATCGTCCTAACTTTGTACACAGGGACTTGGGTACACTGAGTATTTAAAATCGCCAGCCCCATGTGGTGTCATGAAATTAAAGCTATAGTATAGGGGAGTTTATGAAAGATCACTATAGCCAAATGATGAAAATGGTAATATCAGATCCAGACACTTTGAAAAGGAGTGGTGCAAGTCGAGGTTCCTCAGAATAAGGGGTGTTAGGACATTATTATTTGCCATTTTTTGTCAATATTATACAAGAAAATAATAAATTTTCCCATAAAAATGGGTTAGCCAACCCATTCACCCTCCCCCTGTATTCGCCACTGTAATGTCAATAGTAAAATGTGAATTTCCAATGTGTAATATTTAGGGAAGCTGGTCCATTCTTTATCGATTGATAATGTAATGTTCTGCCTCTTGTTTTCCAGATTGTGATGATGGTTACTGGGGACAGAACTGTGCTGAGAACTGTACCTGTATAGAGGTCAATACAAAGACCTGTCATAAGAGTAATGGAACATGTGAATGTAAGACTGGTTGGGCGGGAGATAACTGTGAAACAGATGTCAATGAATGTAGTATTAACCTATGTCAGGCTAACTCACAGTGTCAGAATACCAAAGGATCATATGTCTGTGTCTGTGATGCAGGATACGTCAACTCAAATGATGTCTGTGTTGGTAAGTGTCAAGTAATAGCCATTTTATATATTTGTTAATTTGCAAGGATATCTTTACATTTTGTATTTTGCTACAACAAAAGCATATTATATTACTTAACATTTTACATTTTCTTACGCTAAGAAAAAAAAAACAATCTTACACAAAATTACACATGCTAAAACTCAGTTTTTATTTTTTTTGTCATGCCTGTAGTTATGTTTTTGATATTTGATACAATGCTTTACTATGAAAAGTTACAGATCAAGCTGGAATTTTGATCCTATCCATTATTTTTTTTTCAGAGTAATGCCCTTTGGGCTTAAAAAAACATTAATGCAAAAAATTTATGCATGCAGATAGGCCAAATAAATGCATACTACAGTTTTCTTTTACAAAACCGTTCCCCTGACTGAATTATTTTAAAATTTACAAACAATAAAAAGTAACACAAAAAAACTCGATATTTTACTGGTGGTATCCAATTTCCGGTTTCCACCAAGTCCGTGTGGTTAATATCATAAGATAAGTTGTTTTCTATGAAATGTGAAAAAAAAGTAAATAAAATAAGATTATATTCCGACTTACCTCGCATACCGACCAATTTTATTTCTGACATGTATCAGGAAACAGAGGTACATGTATAATTTTATTTTGCTTTATACAATTCATATTTTGTTATATTAATTGCTTTACCATGACTAGTTACAGTTTGAATTTGGTTCCAGTACATTGATTTAAAAAAAAAATATATATGGTCCTTAGATTTAGCAAAAATAAATGCAGACTCAGTTTTCTCCACTTTTCTCGTTCTCACACTTATACTACTGTACTTGGGAACTTTATATTGATATGCAATACTCCCTGAATGCTTTTTGATTGCATTTAGTTTCATTTAATGGTACTCTCCTTATTTTTATCAACGTAGAAAACCATATGCATGGGATTTATATCAAGTATCTCATTAGTGAGCATGAGCATTAAAAGAGCTTATACTGTCTGCAAAGTTTAAACCAATTACAACCCCAGAGAAAACAATTCTGTCACAATAATGTAAATATGTATGTAAACTGTCCTACATTACATTTGTGTTTCTTTGACTGACAGATAGAAATTAACATGGAAAAAAGCTGACTGATAACTTATTAGTTAAGCTCATGAAGTAATTTAAATTAAATGCAATTGTTTACATTAATTTTTATGATCCATTTATACATTTACAACTTAAGTTATTTTTGCATAAGATTAGTGTGTGATTTTATCTTGTTTTACACAAGAGTTGAGAAAAAGAGTAAAATTGTAAAGTCTGAATAAGATTTTTAATGACAGTTGACAGAAAATTAAATGCACGCCAAAATTACGTATTTAAGATGTTAGATGTTTCTAGGTAAGCCAGGCTGTCTGAACCCTAAGTTTTCTTTTTTTTAAACAACAATCAGTTATTGATCAGACACAGAACTTCATGAAATTGAAATTTGTAAAGTGTTTTAAGACCAAGGCAACATCATCATGCATGTGCCTGTTAACCTTCCCACTTAAGGGGAACTCACACAAAATCAATGACATATTTAGCATCTCCCACATAAAAATGTAAACAACATTGGGAGGTTTTGGGTTAAATTACAGGTCTGTGAAAAATACTAATAGTTGTTTCGTTTCATCATCAATTTGCTTTGGAGTAGTGTTTTGACAGGGGTGGTAAATGCAAAAAATAATATTTCAAGTGCAAAATTCCAACAAGGGATTATCCACGACCAAGAACACACTCATGGCATGTGCCTTTCAATTTTCCTTTTTTTCTGAAAGACGGCAGAATTTTTATTCTTCAAAATTTCAAATAAAAACCTTTGAGTAGGGGGTCTGAAGGAGGGTCAGTAGGATGTCCGAAAACAGTTTTAGGCCTAAACAGATGGTCTATTTATTTACTCCAGTAGCGCTAGAGCATTTTTTCTGACTTGGCTTGAAGTGATGAATGTACATACACGTCTTGTTGGTTCTGAAACCAAATGATACTGGCAGTTCCTCTTGATATATTTTATGCAACTGCAAAACAACGATACAGTTTTTGTCCAAGGAAACAATTTTCAGGCTACAAATGTATGTGACTATTTAGATGTTTGTTTGTTTGTTGGGGTTTGACGTCCGAGCAGCAATATTTCAGCTATATTCAGACGATGAACATGAAATTGGTGATAAAATGAACATGAAATGATGATGAAATGAAAAAGGGATGGGACACAAGGGCAATGGGGTCGAGAATTTTGATTGCCACTGGAAATAGGGAGAGTTGGGTAGGGTCGGGCAATTTAGCCTCCTGTAGCGGAGCCCTATGGTTCCTACTCCGGGAGAATACCACAGTAGGGTTCTTTAACGTGCGAGGAACATGGCATCTTTCCCAACACGGTGCACCACTATGGTTTGCGGTCAGGTTTTCCGTATTATAGCCTGACAACCCCAGCATGTAACACGCCAAGGGTACCCCATTCAACCACCTAGGGCACACATCCCAGTTGCTCTGTGGGCAGAGCGCCCTAGCCCCCAGCTAGGGTTCTGAGCACTATTTAATTTGCCCTTTACGACAAGCTTAGCGTTGCTGCAGGCCTATTCTTTTAACACCCGGACCTGCACGGGTCGACAATTTAGAATTAGATAAAATTGTTTGATACAAGATTTAGTTGAAATATTGATTTTGAAGTGTTAATGGTGAACCAATACCGATGGATTTAGCCCTATAGTCCTTTATATGCCGGCATTGTATTTTTGTTTCATAAGAATTTCGAGTGTTTTTCGTTGAAAAAATTTGTGGGGAAAATTTTCATTATGCAGGTTTATACTCCTTTGCTAGGGAACTGTTTAACTATGACTAATGTAAAAACATAGACATTATAGATGTAAATTCTTAGCAAATCATACACTACTAATTTGGTCCTAAGGAAGAATCATTGACAGGCTTTTTAGGGAATTGAAAATGGAGCATGGACTTTTCTGGACGATGCAAAAAAAAAAAAAAAAACAAAACACACATTCAATATATCGGTGCACCTGGGCCATGCTCCCAATTTTAAGTGGAGTTTGAGTTTCTCATTTACTTTTGTTTTTCATGTCTGGTCTTTGTCCCTGGATTACATTCCTTTGATTTCCGTTAGAATTTTGGTTCCATTGGTTACTCTTAATTCAACACGAAACGTATGTATGTTCAAATTTGCTCTTTGGGCAATAGCAGTCTGCATCCATACTTGCCGCTCGGGCAATACCAGTCTGTGTCCACACTTATACACTTAACATAAAATCATAATGTGAATCAATAACATGATTCCAGTGATGGAAAATGTCGTAGTGTGTGTAACCCCTCCCTCTTTTGTTTGCAGCTCGTTTTTAGAGCGTAATGAACTTCTGCAGATGCAAGAATCCAAAATTTAACCTATACGCCGGATTTACTGTGTAAAGTTTCAAAATTTTAGGCTGGAGACGCTGTTATTTTTTTAGAGTACGCTAAAATCAAGGGTCGGTGTACATCCCCATCATTCATGTAAGTAAATAAGCATGTTAAAAACCTACCTGCCTAACTTACTCGCACCTTCTTGTCAATAAAAAGGCATAGGTATTGATTATCTGGATAAGATTAAAACAATGGATAACGACGTATAGAAATATGACATAAACACATAAAATATAAAAACAAAATTTTAACCCCATACGCTACAAGACAAACCCATTCCTCCAAAAAACTGTTATTCAGACTAATACAGCCAATAACAATCCAACCCGTGTCTAGAAAACATGACTTGTAAAGACATAAGAATGTGTTTTTACTTTAGGATCTTGATTAGAATAACTTTCCGTTTACACAGAGTATATTCTCATGACTTTGCATATCATTTGCATGAATCCAGTACCTTCTTCCCAAAAATTAAATGTATCAGGAATAGTACACGTATATACATCTGAAATAAATTTTGGTAATTGTGATAGAAGTTTACTCTATCATTTTAAAATTATAGTGCATGCATAGCATAGCTTCAATAAGAGTAAATAAACAGTGAATTAGAAAAAAAATTATCAATCAAAATGGAGCACATTTTTTCATTCTTTCTGGTTATCAAAACAAAGCAATACCTGATCATTTAGTTCTTCCCCAGTCTTTCAAGTCAAGATGTCTGAAACATAGACACTGGAATATGGTTGGCATTGTGCAAAAACTTCCAAAAAGTTCAAATTGGGAATCGTGATTAACCCCATGTTATATCTGTATATATATATATGTTCCTATAGAGGACCATGGGTAACCTAGTGTTATATCTATATGTATGTTCCTACAGAGGACCATGGGTAACCCAGGATTATTTATATCTATATGTATGTTCCTACAGGGACCATGGGTAACCCAATATTATATCTATACGTATATTTATACAGGGGACCATGGGTAACCTAGTGTTATATCTATATGTTTATTTTTCGTATAGAGGACCATGTGTAACCCAATGTTACATCTTATGTATGTTCCTATAGAGGACCATTTGTAACCAATATTATATCTATTTGTGTGTTTCTATGGAGGGCCATGGGTAACCCAATGTTATATCTGAATGTTTGTTCCTATGGAGGACCATTGGTAACCCAATATTACATTTATATGTTTGCTCCTACAATGGGTAACCCAATGTTATATCTATTCTATATGTATATGTTCCTACAGATAGAATAAATACTGTCCTTTATAAGCTGTTGACGGCTTTATCATCTAGTGAGAAGCTCTTAAGAATTAAACGAAATTTCTCACTTTTATTTATAAAAAAAGGATTAACATAATACTTATATCTATGAATCGGGGTTTCAATCTTATATTTTACATTAATTCAGCAGTAAAGTATTGTAAATCCTTTATTTATATATGTGTTGTAGTGTGCGTTCTTGTGTGTAATTATTTAGCGATAACTTTTCAGCAAAAAGAACTCCTTTTATTTTCTATGCAACAACCCCATGTTTTTGTAAAGTGAAAGTAGATATAAATAACATCCAATATGTCTAAATTAGTTCGCAATCATCTGGCACTATTTAAGGGGGGTCTCTGGTCACTGTTGAGCGACAGAAATATCCTTGTGCAGAAGAATCTCCTACATGAACTTTTGCGAATGTTTGCTGGTATGCATCAACTTGGTGAAAATCCTTACGTGTTAACTCTCCCGCTTTATGTCAGAATCTCCCAAAATTTCATGAAGAAATTCAACAATCTCCTGCCTTCATGTCCGTGTCAAACAGTAGATTTAGCAACATTTACGGACATTTCTCCCGCCTTATTTAAATGTTATCTTAAAGTTATAATAAATTACTTAAATTCCTTTCAAAACAATTGTCGCAGAAACAAAAATTATGCAAATCTGCTTTGAGAAAATTTTGCGAGGGAAATCTCCTGCTGAAGAACTTTTTAAGGTTAACACCTATGTGAACAATTATGGCCTCATGAGTGATAGATGGGTCACAGTACATCCTGGATTTTTTTTTCAGCTTGCCCCTTAAATTTCTGGGGACAAAACTGTACAGAGATGTGTACCTGTGAATCAGCTAATACCCAGTCATGTGACAATGGGAACGGAACCTGTACATGTAACAGTGGATGGGAAGGGGCTACATGTACTGATGATATTGATGAATGTACTCTCAACATAACAATATGTGCTGGTACCCCTAATTCTGAATGTAAGAACACTAATGGCAGCTTTGTGTGTATCTGTCAGACAGGCTTCCAGGAAAAAACTGATGGTACTTGTGAAGGTAATACATCATTTTTATTAGGAATTCTCCTGTCATATTCAAAATTTGGAATTTGTGTTTCAAATAAATATGCTTTTTGCTATGTGTGTTCCCTTTCTATTAGCTCACCTGCCCAAAGGCCATATTAGCTTAGATTGCCATCACTTGGCGTCCGTTGTGGTTGTCTTTAAAATTTTTTTCAAAACTCTTTTCCTCTGACACTACTTGACCATTTGGAACCAAATTTGGTATGAATGTTCCTTGGGGTATCTTGCATAGAGAAAATGTGAATATTCTTGATCCACCGAAAAACATGGTTGTCGTTACAAAAAATAGGACATAGGGGTCAGACTGCAGTTTTTTTCACATATTTCTCCAAAACCGTTGGTTATAGCCAAATTGTGACGTGGGAAAAAAGTATTCAGCATGACGAGTTCTAGTATAATCAGTTGGTTATCGTGAATAACGAAAATATGATTAGTCGTGCCAAGAACGCATAAAGATTGAACTAGTGTGCACTTGTTTAATCTATGCGTTCTTCAGCACTTTGGATCATATTTGTGTTGTTCACTCTGTCCAATTGATTATCCTATTATTAAGTCGCCAAAATGAAGTTTTGTGACCTGTTTCTTCTTTTTCTTCTTTTTCTTATTCTTATCATTTTATAATTCTTCTTTTGCACAAAAAATGTCCTGGTGATTTCTTAGAGACAATGTATTTGATTCATACCGAACTAAAACATCAAGCATTGCATTCTTAATTCAATGGTGCTTCATAATATGACAGAATCTGACCATTTGACAGTTTTGGCTACTTTTGTATTTTGCTTGCAAACACAGTATCAGTTGTTTAACTATAAGGATGTGTTGGGTTGATTTTACAAATGATCTTATTTGGTCCTATATGCTTCACATTCACAATTTATGTTCTTATCATGATGCAATTTATGACTTAAATGTAAGTATACCTTACACAGCTGGATGGATGGGTATAGATTTGATTTGGCAGTCTGCCCTTCTCCAGTCTGTTGTCTACTGGATATGGATATCATTGGTATTGGTTATCCTCTTCCAACTTGTATGATGTGTTGTAAACCATTTAAGCTTGAATGCATTTAAATTTCAATAAATTCATTCACCTTTGAAATTGCTTCTAATACCATGTTTTTCCTTAATAAACATTTTAAGGAATATTTAAGAAAAGAATGATACTATTTCAGATGTAAATGAATGTACTACTAATGTCAACAACTGTGTTGAGAATGCCACTTGTATAGATACAGATGGTAGTTTTTACTGTGTATGTGACTCTGGATTTGAAGGTCTTGGAAATACCTCTTGCACAGGTTAGTATCATAATGATTTATATATTTTTATTTATCAATCACTGTCTAAATGTGTATTGAAGGTATGGGATACCTTGATCTTGTATCTTTAAGTCTATTGGATTGTATACTATTTTTAAATTTTTTATCTTCAAAATTATGCAGTACTGTTCATAACTGTGTACAGAATACTGGAGGCATTGAAACAAAGACAAAGAAAAATAACAATACTAGGTTTCCATAGAAGAAACTTGATATTTTCATGGGCAGCAATTAATCATTGTGTTCATAATTATGCATCCATATTTAAACATGCAATTATATAATGAGATACACTCCATTTACTTCCTTGTTTTAATTATTATACCCTGTTCCGATCGATGGAGAAGGGTATACTCTTTTACCCTTTTCTGTGTTTCTGTAACACCTTTTTCAGTCACATTTTCTCATCAGCTATCAATCACAGCGGCTTGAAATTTTAACAGCTTATTTTTGTAGGTATGCCATATGATGGGATCTATTTTTTTTTTTAAATATCAACAACCACTTCCTGTTTACTGAGTACTTTGTTTATGTCCCTTATGTTGTGATTGAAAGCAGGGCAATCATTAGTGAGCTATTAAACACAGATGTCTGATTTAATTTTCCTTTCAGAGTTATAGGACTTTGAAAAATGGGAAATGAATGTAGCATGTGCATTCCAAAACTGTGTTTTTCTCCCCAGTAAAGCAGAAAATCATAAAAGCAGCTTTTAGTGATCTTTGATTTAGCACTTCTATAAGGATGTTCTTCTACAATGTAAATATGAAAACCAGAAGTTTGTTTGATTTTACAAATAAGATTTTATGAATTGTGTGTTCCTTTTAATACAACTTTTTGTCTGGATTTACTTCAAACTCCTTAGAATATGAAATTTAAGTCTATTGTTTTCAGAAAAAATACAAAAAATATGTGCATATAATCAATGTGGCAAACAGTGTCTAGGGAAACATATGATAATCATTTGACAAAAAACACATATGAATATTTGGTTTTGTTTTTGAACAGATTTTTCAACACAAAAATCATTTGTCTTTTAAATTATCCTATGTGAAGATCTTTTCAATTTTTACTATTCGTAAGGATCATTTGTGTCGTACAACTTGTTGTCATCTTTGTTGCTCCAATCAGTTTGTAATCCAGGAATCGTCCTTTCCTCTTTCGTCTACCCCAGACATGACTTTTTATGAGCAAATAGACAGTTTTTTTCTAGAAAAACAAAGGACGCTTACCCTAATGGTGCACCTGGTACATGCCACCAGTTTTTAGTGGAGTCAAAGTTGCTCATTTTCCTTTGTTATGTTGTATGTATTTTTTTGGTTACTTTATGTCCTTCGTTGTTTTTCAGTTTTCTATGTCTGATTTGTCCCTGGATTACATTATTTTGATTTCCACTAGAACCTTGATTCCCTTGGTTATCCTCCCATGTACATGTAGTCCAAAAAAATAAAATGTACTGCATATGTACTATCAAAAAGCATCCTGTCTTTTAAATGGTATGTTGCCATCTTGAATTATACCAAAATGAGATTGTTTAGAATTTAGGGATAACATGTAAAGAATAATACTCTTTTACCCTTTTCTGTGTTTCTGTAACACCTTTTTCAGTCACATTTTCTCATCAGCTATCAATCACAGCGGCTTGAAATTTTAACAGCTTATTTTTGTAGGTATGCCATATGATGGGATCTATTTTTTTTTTTAAATATCAACAACCACTTCCTGTTTACTGAGTACTTTGTTTATGTCCCTTATGTTGTGATTGAAAGCAGGGCAATCATTAGTGAGCTATTAAACACAGATGTCTGATTTAATTTTCCTTTCAGAGTTATAGGACTTTGAAAAATGGGAAATGAATGTAGCATGTGCATTCCAAAACTGTGTTTTTCTCCCCAGTAAAGCAGAAAATCATAAAAGCAGCTTTTAGTGATCTTTGATTTAGCACTTCTATAAGGATGTTCTTCTACAATGTAAATATGAAAACCAGAAGTTTGTTTGATTTTACAAATAAGATTTTATGAATTGTGTGTTCCTTTTAATACAACTTTTTGTCTGGATTTACTTCAAACTCCTTAGAATATGAAATTTAAGTCTATTGTTTTCAGAAAAAATACAAAAAATATGTGCATATAATCAATGTGGCAAACAGTGTCTAGGGAAACATATGATAATCATTTGACAAAAAACACATATGAATATTTGGTTTTGTTTTTGAACAGATTTTTCAACACAAAAATCATTTGTCTTTTAAATTATCCTATGTGAAGATCTTTTCAATTTTTACTATTCGTAAGGATCATTTGTGTCGTACAACTTGTAATTCGTTTGTTGTCATCTTTGTTGCTCCAATCAGTTTGTAATCCAGGAATCGTCCTTTCCTCTTTCGTCTACCCCAGACGTGACTTTTTATGAGCAAATCGACAGTTTTTTTCTAGAAAAACAAAGGACGCTTACCCTAATGGTGCACCTGGTACATGCCACCAGTTTTTAGTGGAGTCAAAGTTGCTCATTTTCCTTTGTTATGTTGTATGTATTTTTTTGGTTACTTTATGTCCTTCGTTGTTTTTCAGTTTTCTATGTCTGATTTGTCCCTGGATTACATTATTTTGATTTCCACTAGAACCTTGATTCCCTTGGTTATCCTCCCATGTACATGTAGTCCAAAAAAATAAAATGTACTGCATATGTACTATCAAAAAGCATCCTGTCTTTTAAATGGTATGTTGCCATCTTGAATTATACCAAAATGAGATTGTTTAGAATTTAGGGATAACATGTAAAGAATAATTACCATAAAAATATATTTCATTTTTTTCAGCTTCTCCGTCACCTATCAGTAAGTAATAATATCTTTTTGTTTTGATACAGATGAGAAACAGGAAAGTTTTCTATCTATAAATTGCCTCTTTTAAAATTAGTTTGAAATTTACATGTGTTTTACACGTCAAAATATGATATGGATGTATTCAGGAAACCTCCTCATGCAGATATTTTTACAATATTAATGCATGGCCTTTTCATTATGGTTATTATAAACTACTTGATGCAATAGTTATAAATAGCGTGGGATCCTGTCATATGACATGGCACAATGAGCTGGGACGGGATACCAGGTTAACGTGTATGTATAAACAGTTTGATACCACTAGTTTTTTTTTAATTACGTCCCTTATTTATCTTAAACAATGTATTGCCAATTATCAATACCCTTAACAGTAACACAGAAGGTATGTTAATGCACAACTTCAGACTTTGGCACTTCTGCCACACTCAGTACTTAACTCTGCCTCTATATTAGTTCAGTATAACAGAAACAGCTTTGTTAAGTCACGAGTGCTGATACCTTTTCAAAATTTTGACATCCTGTATAACAGAGCCTTTCTAGTTTTTCCATCGGAAATATTTACACTAATATGTAATGAAGGCACTTAGTAGTAAGTTGTTTCGTTTGCAAAAAGAAACCAAAGGTAAGAAAGTAATTATATCATTTTTTATCTACTTTGCATTGGTGAATTTTTTCAAATCTTATTCCTAGTTTGGACTCAAATTATCCTAAAAAGTCACTATCTTCTTGTAGATGGAGGTTGGTCCACATGGTCTGGGTGGTCGCTGTGTTCTGCAACTTGTGGTAGTGGGTCACGTAGTAGGTACAGGACATGTGACAACCCATTCCCATCATATGGTGGAGCAAACTGTACTGGAGACTATGAAGAGAAGGAAAATTGTAATGTGCGAAAATGTTTAGGTAGTATATCACTTTATTATAATATTTTGCAAATTTCATCTTTTATACCAAGAGGCATGTAGATCCGTATTGCATTAGACCCAGGATTCAATTTTCTTTTAAGCACAACTTAAGATTTTAATATCATCTGAGAAATGATCTTTATTATAACCCTTCAGAAGTTGTCATGGATCAAAATTGTCTGGCAACGCCTTGTAAGAGTTCATATTAAATGTGAAAAAGAACTTTTTTTACAGTTTTCAGTCAGTATCTCGCAAACTATTATGAAAAGTCCCACCAACGTCTAAATTGTTGGACAACTCCTCGTTAAATTTATTGTCCTTGAAAGGCAGACGTAAACTGTATGGTATTGGGAATGGCTTGCATTCACAGAAATAATGTTTTTGGGACTTATTTGTGTAAGCATTTGAAAAGAACAAAATAATTTATTAGTAAAAACACTGGGAAAAGAATTAATCTTATGTTATTTGACCATTAACATATATTTCTGCTTCTGTATCGATCAAACATACTTAGACAAAGACATTCATGGTGGCACAAGTGTGACACCTGCGCCATATTCACAGCATGCTGCAATTCATAGAAAGATTAGGATATAAAGGTACTTCCGTTTTGACTAATTATGATTGAATATAATAAAACCAACTGTCTTAGGATCATAAAAGTGAATGCTGTTACATGTCTAAGCATATAGACATTTATTCACCTTTAACTGGAATTGAGTGAATTAATTAGTTCATAAAATGTTGTGGATGCAGTGTTCAATGTAATGGTGGACCTTATATCATCTGTATTCATTGTTTAGTTTAGTTTTCTTTTTATTCTGTCAGCTTTATTTAAGTATCTTCAAAAATAAATTAAATTTTGAGCATTTTTCCTGGTTTGTACATGTACATTTCATAAATCGCTGTGATTTTGTTCTTTCAGAACTTCTTCCATATGGTCCTTCAGTTGGAGATTCAGTACTTATTGGTGATGATGTATCTAGCAGATCTCTTCGATGCTTTTCATCTGTTCCATTCCTTGGTGGTTACCATAACTACCTTACAGTAAGTCCGTTACTAACAATTTTTGTTGAAGTATATTTTTAGCTAAGTTATTGCCCTTGGGCTAAAAAAAATGTGTCATATGAAAAACTTGTGAGAAAAGAAATATCTTGAAATTTGTTACTCACTCCTTACTTAGATTTCAAATTGAAAGACTGGTTGAATATTTAATGCACATGCTGGTTACAAAATGAGTAAAATTTTAGTATTGCTAAATATCAACTCAAGTTATAATAATAATTACAACATCATCAGAAACAATCCATAAGGAATTGCACTGAGTTATATAATGTCATATTTAAGCTTTGTGAGTTAATAAAAAACCCTTTTCTCTTTGATTTTTTTTCTAGAAAACATATACAAATTTAATCATAAGTAAATTCTATTATAAACAAATAAAAATTAAAATTTGATACAAATATATGGGGGAAAATATAGCATAGTATATTCAAAGTAAGGTATTTTTCTTTTAAAAATAAGATATAAAAATATTTAAGTAGTTTTATGGATCTAGACATATTTAGATTCAACAAGATTAATATGGAAAGTTTTAGGTTGTCTCATCTAATCTGAAAAAAATATAATTGTTGTAAAAAAATTCACAAATTAGGATATGTGTTTAACCACCTTTAATCTGTATGTAAAATATATATCAGGGGGTACGCATCTGACAAAAGAAAAGAAAGAATTATCGCTATTTTGTTTAAAATCCCTTTGGTCTTGCTATACAATAATTTTCAATCTGACGCCAGTCGAATGAGAATAAAGATTATTCTATGTCCTCGTGTGACACACAAGCAACAGCGTAGGAATATTTGACGACCAAAATAACGTCTGTTTGTTTACTGCGTATGAAATAATGGCTAATTTGTGGCAATATTTTCTAGTCTGCAATGGAAAATGATTAAATACAGTAACTTACCCGATTGAAATTAATAAAATCCAAAATTATTCCACAAATTTATGAAAAAGTTGTGAATTACCTAACAGAAAGACCTCAGATAGTCAAAAAATGAAAACAAAGTTCTGCATGATATATTTTTCCATAAATATAGAATTAAAGTTGCAATATTTTTTTCTAATTTATATTAATTTCACTTAATTAACATGAATTTGCCTGAAGTTTGATATTTTGATAATTTGCCATTTTCATATATTTTTATTCTTATTTTGATGCACTGTTTTGAAAATTTAAAAAAAAATCACTATTTTGAACATACTTTCTTGTTTTGATAAAGAAACCTTCCCTCCATATGGAAACATTTAAAGATGCAGGGTTTTACTATCATAACTACATTTCCCCTAACCATGCATACAAGGAATGAATCTGTACATTACAAACATTAATCACAATAAGTAAAAACAGTTAAAGAAGGTATAACTGTTAACAGTGAATTTGGAAACTGTGAGAAGAAATTGAAGTGTTTAATATGGTGCCTAGTACAAGTTGCTTTGTATTGTCATAACATATAAGGATGATCTGTATATAAAGTATGGAAAACACAATAGACACAAGGCATTAAATAATTTAATGTGTTAACTTTTGACCCCTAGTTAAGGCCCTTTAATATTAGGTAATCCAAGAAATGTATGTTGTTTAATGAAAACTGAATAATTTTGAACATATAATTATACTTCTCTGTCTGTTTATCTGTTTGTCTTTCCACATTTCCTGTATGCACAACTCCTCCTAAACATCTCCTAAAGTACTGTCGATAGACTCCTAAGGGAGAAAATCCAAATTATGGGTTTACATGTTACAATTCTGTAAGTGCAATTCCTCGCAAACCTTTCACAGGATTTTGGCGTAGTTTTCTTGAAAGGTTGGGTATCATATGTGGATGTGCATGATGGTACATAATTACTATTGGATGTATCCAAAGGGAGATAATACAAATAAATGGTTCTACATGTTAAATTACATGTTACAACCTCGCAAGTGCAACTCTTCTTAAACTGCAGAAGGAATTTTGATGAAATTTTATAGGAAGGTTGGGTGACTCTAAATGTAAATAAATCAAAATTAAAATTGAGGGGTATTCGCTTTGTGAGCTTACTCACAGTATTTCTAGTACATAAAACTGACTTAAAATAAAGATTACTCTACCTGACTGCATTTGAATATATTGATTCTTATTTCCGTGCTATTTATTACAGATTTCTTCCAACGGTTTGATTTGTTTAGGATGTACGTACTCAAGCTTTTCACCAGTACAATTAAGCAGCTCCAGTTTGCCATATTATTTAAATATAATTGCACCATTCTGGACCGACCTATATCCAGGCATGGATGGCAGTAGTGCCGTGTTTTACCATTTGTACTCAGAAGGTGATAGGAGTGGTAATCATACTCAGACAGAGATTATGATCGACAAAGTATCATCTGCAGTCAACTATTATGGCCAAACCAAAGACTTTAAAGCATCATGTGTTTATGTTGCCACTTGGAATCACACAACATTGTATGGCGTGCATGTGAGTACATTAAGAATTAGATTATTCCTTTATATACTTTCCCTCTTAATAAAATTTAGTTTTCAAATTGTAAATGAAGAGTAACCAAATTCATTGTTTCTTTTTGTTGATTCTGTGGAGGATGATGTTCTCATTGTTGCTGTCCTGGACAAAATGGCATATATGATATATCGAGAATGGAAATGGTAAATATGTCAGTGTCAACAATTCCACCAGGATGAAAATTGTCAGTTCATGGGTCTTCAGTGATCAACAAAAAACCCTGTTAACACAGGGCGGCCCACATTCAACTTTATACACAGGTGCAGCAAAATTGTTGTCCCTATATACTCCAGCAACATATAAGTAAACTGAAATTAAAAGCGAAACAATACATACTGATTCTTAATTTGGAACAGGCACAAAACAGTTGGCGGTATTTTAATACTTTGGCATTATCTGAACCCTCCCCCTTTTAAATTTGGCCACTGTGGAAAAAGAAACCACCTTTAAATCAGTTGAAAAAAGTCTGAGTCCATTGCTGCAACTGGAATAAAGAAACTGATTATATGTTACACAAATGAATAAACAAAGAACTACTTTCAGTTAACTGACATACATGTACTAGCTCCGGACCAGTTAAAACCTACAAAAGTTATGTCCTCATCATATGTAATATCAATCCCAATTATTCCCTTGCGGGATGGAAAACCACGGTACACCATAAGTCATACAATAAGGACACAAACCATGTCATGCCAAACACTGCCTTAAAATATAGTGTGTTTATTTCTATGTAAAGACCCTTTCATCGGGTCAATGTTAATACCACAAAGTTTTAATATGTATCTTTAATGATTTGACAACAATATCATAACTAAATCTCTTATGAATTGACCAATATAATGGCTTAGTCTACTTATTGGGTGAGTGCTTTGTGAAGAATATTACCATAGAATATGGGGTGGGAGATACTCACACGTATTAATTGTTTACAAGTACATCTGTATTTGAGAATGAGTATCAGTAGAACAAATGTTTTGAATGTTATTATGAGCTACATGTACCTTGATCAATAAAGTAGTTTCTTGGTTATATAAAGATTTCTTTCATTAAAATCCTAAACATTGTTAAAAATACGACCAGGTCAAACCAGTTGTGATAAGTAAACACCAAATGATGGTGCAAAGGGGACGTCACCATCTAAAAAACGGATCGTTAAGGAATAACTACTAGTCAGATTATTTTGTATGCACCATGTGATTAAGGTTATTTCTTCATAGACCAAAAAAATATAACAGTAATTCCTTATGATTTAATTTTAGTATCAAAATTCAACAAGTAAATTGTTGGAAAAAGTTGTCACAGTCTTTTACAAAATTTGTAATAATCAACAAAATTTGTTATCCAATCAGAAAGCGTGTTACTTCTGCAATTTCCATTATTTTACAATAAGGAATGAAACATCTTGCCTTCTATCGTATTTTTTTTATTTAGTTTACCTTTATTGAAATGAATACTTAGACCAAGATGGGCTAATGCTTTCACTTGGCTTCGTCTTCATCACCATCTTATAGCATTTCTTCAAATGCATTCTACTCTAAAACTGCTAGACAAGTTTTAGTTAATGTTGGCATAAATGTTCCATAGTGTAGGCTGTACAAAAATTTTGTATGGATTATTGAGCTGTCACAAAACATGGCCATCATTTCTATTAATAGAACATAGGGTTAAAGTTATTATTTCAATAATATCTCAAAAGCTATTAGATATAAAAACAAATGTATATTTTTTCCTCATGCGTGAAATGCACTAGTGTCGCCATTCTTAAAAACATTGTACATCGTTGTTTTTCCAAAGAATGGTACACCTAGATACAAATATATAGTTCTTGGTAGAGATTCCTCATACTTTGTAAAAAAAATAATTCAAAATCATCTTCCATATATACAGAGGAGGATGTTTACAAAATGCTGGAATTTTTAATCAATAACATATTTGTCCAGTGTGGTGGACGCGTTTTTTCAATAAACGGTCGGCATTCCAATGGGAACAAATTGTGCTTCTCTACTTGCTGCCCTATTCCTTCACTCGTAAGAGGCTGACTTCATAGCTGATCTGATCCTAAAGAAAGAATATTGTTTAGCTAGATCCTTAAATCTTTCTGCTATATAGACAATCATAATTTCGGGGATTTGATACATCGCATCTAACCCAAAAAACTTGAGATAAAGGACACTACAGACTCTGCGAGGTCAGCCTCATATCTTGACCTACACTTAGATATCGATGGTAAAGGAAAAATATTGACCAAAATTTACAACACACGTGATGACTTTTCATTCAGAGTTGGCAACTTTCCTTTCATCTTTGGCAACATCCCTTCAGCACCTGCGTATAGAGTGTTCATATCACAACTCGCACAGTATGCCAGAGCTTGCCGTAACCACGCAGACTTTTTGTATGGCGCTAGAATTCTAACAAATAGGCTTCTGGAATAGGGTTATTGTGCTACAAGATTAAAGTCATCACTACAGAAGTTTTATGGTCGTCATCATGAACTCATGGATTGCTATGTTGTATCCATCTGCGCCATGAAAACTGATTTTTTCAACGTGTCAGGTTTTTCTTTCCCCTTTCGTCTACCCCGGACTTGAATTTTTATTAAAAACTCAGCAGGTGTTTCTAGAAAAGCTTATTGTGTATGTCTGTTTTCTATGTCTGGTCTTTGTCCCTGGATTACATATGTTTGATTTCGACTATAACCTTGGTCCCCTTGATTACTCGTAGATATTATTGAAGCTTAGTTTTTGATATAAATAATTCAACATATTTTCATTACCTTAGCTTCATGTTATGGAACAAGGGGGTTGCAGACATTTATTTCTGAACGCAAAAACAAGCTTTGATTTCTTACAGGATACAGTCCAATTCCAGTTTGTACTGGCAACAGATGGTGGGAAAACATTTGCTTATACATTCTATAGTGATGTTAACATTTTATTCCCTCCACATGGAAGGAAGGTTGCCATTGGTCATGCTGGGGGAGGGGATTCCCAGTCTAGTATATTTTCATACACAGATGCTGCGTTTAGAATATCACAACTTCAAGGCAATACATTTGATTGTAAGTATAGTATGTATAACTGTTTATATGGTATTAGGTGTAATTGTGATGTTCTATTCAAACATTATCATTCTCGTTTCAAGAAAGATGCAATGATGGAACAAGTAATGCTGTTGTTTGACCATCCTTCCATTATCTTTAAGTTTGAACTTGATCCATCAGATGAAATTGGCCTACCCTACATCTTGTCATTATGTTTTGAGATATTGACAAGATAATTTGTGCTTTTATGAAAGTGGTATGTTTAGTTACGGTCTTCTTTTCACAATATGTGCTTACACAAGAGCCTCAAACTGAAGATTACAGTCTATTATGATTCCTTTCTTGTAACATTATTGAAAAAAGTAATTTCAGAGGGTAAACAACCACTTATTGCCTTGCAAAATGTTTTTTTTGTATACTCATCTGCCATCAATTCTTAAACAATATCTTTTGATGGAATTTGACAGTTACCTAAACCTTTAAAAGATCTAAAGTCCTTTCGATTATCTCTCAAGATCAAAGGTCAAGGGTTGAACTTACAGTTGTTGATGTTTTAATATGGGGTGGAGGGGGTTACATTGAACATGTAAGTTATCCATGGTCTACATCTGATTTTCCTTTGTCTTGGATATATTTGAGACGTCAAATGAAGATACATTCACTAGAAAAATTCCATATTGTGTTCTTGTGATATCTCTGCCACTATTTCTGTTGCTGTATATAAAGTTTAT
The DNA here is from genome assembly GCA_037379345.1 of Perna viridis. Lineage (NCBI taxonomy): Eukaryota > Metazoa > Mollusca > Bivalvia > Mytilida > Mytilidae > Perna > Perna viridis. The sequence goes on from CM074517.1 coordinate 21,440,533, forward strand.
ATCAATATGTTTTGCAGCTTCCAAAGGAATATATTTCATGACATTACACAAAGGATCACCTAATCCTTCACCATCAGCTTTATGTCTTCGTTGGTACTGGAAGAACATAGCTGATAATACCATGAATAGATTATGGAATGGTGTATTCAGCTTTCATTCAATTTGTCCATGTAATAAGTTCATGCTGTTCTTTGACGGAAGATTCCAACCTGTAGATACAGATAGTTATGGAGACTGTTATGTTAATAATGATTTTGGTGGCTTTATCCCTAGTCATGTAAGTTTCATCTGATTTCGGATAACCTCCTTTTTCTTATTGTAATTAACTTGACAAAACAAAGGAGAATTTGCTATTTTCTCTGTAGTCGTGGATGTGAGCTTTTGCAATCACCTTGCAATTGTTTGCATCTGTAATCTATCATCCATAATTTACTCTCTGAAACTACCCAGCACTTGAATGGTTATGAAATTTAGTCAACAGCATCTTTACAGTATTCATTTTTAAAAGTTCAACAATCATGCTGATTTTCGGCAAAACATGGCCATCATCTTTACTAATGTTTTAAAAATAGGCTTGATAATTAAGTTCTCAATTTCAAATATCTTTCAAAAACTGTGAGAGATATTGATTTAAAAAATTAATAGTTATCCAGTTAACTTCTTCAGTTAGGATAGCATGGCTGATGTGGTCACTTTATGTGATCTTCGCGTTTTCTTTGAAACTGATTACAGGTGGCAACCTTTAATTGATGAAACAACTATTATGACCAGGCATGCAAAACTATTAGATAGGTCAAAGTAGAAGGACAACTCTTTATGGGATTTTTTTTCCTTGAGAGTTGAGTAATGAAAAATTATTCAGATTACAGGGGCCACAATTTGCTAGGTTGTAATTTAATAGTTCTTTTTTTTTAAAATTTAATATCCAAATACTACATGTACAACAATAAGTTCCTTATTATACCCCCACCTACTTTATTATTAAAAAATTCCCAACACTTACAAAGTAGCACAATTAAACAGTTGTTTTTCATACTAAGACAAATATGAAAAATAATTGTACTTTTCTTCCAGTTTTGAAACCACTTTATTCCAATGATTTAGTAAATATACCCCCTAATTTGAAGTATACATAAAATTAAGTGATCATGGTGTCTGTATCTGTTCATCCTTGCTTCAACACACTTTTGTTACAGTTACAATTAATCATAACTACTTCATACATAGTGCAAGAAGCTTTATATGGGAGTTCCATATCATGGGACTTGATTGTCAGACTTGAGCAACATCAGCTTCCTGTTTAATGATCTTGATATTTTGGTTACATGTATATGATTTTAGTTCAAAACCTTCCTAACTGTTTTCTCTGCAACTATGATATTTTGGCTGAAACTTCATATAAGTATGCAGTATCATGTGATTTGATTTCAGACTTGAGCAACATCAACTTCTTTGAAATTATCTATTATTCTCTTCACATACCTAATGCACATGTGTTTTACTCAATATTTCTACTAATTATGAACAATCATAATTAAACTTTCAATGCAAAAGGTTTATATGCAGCAAAAATGGCCCAGACTCTCTTTATTATATTTTTTTTTCTTTTGTGGTCACTTTAAAGAAGTCTCTTTATAATCAATTTTTGAATACAAATATCATTCATACATATTAATTTCTTCTTTATGCATTTTTCGTAGGTTTGTTGCTACCACCCTATATGGGGATTTTTTATGAGAGGTAGGCCTACTGCTCACATATCTGTAGTCCATTCACATGCATATTTATATTTTGAACATATGTTTTTGACTTATGTTATCTTTTCATTAAACCTCTTCTATAGATATGTTGCTACCATCCATTCTATGGATTTTTTATGAGAGGTAGGCCTGCTGCTGGTAGTATGGTCTCAGCCAACCCCAGAACAGATCCTGTCAAATACTACAGTGATAATGTTGTTCCTAAGGAGAACTGTTGTTATAAATCTGACCGTTGTAGTCTGTATTATAGTGTTCGTCCAACTGGAATATGCTATAGAGTAACACCATTCGGAATTTGTGAGTACAATTTTTGATCATTCTGATATTTCTCAAATTTCCCGTAAATGCTCTAATATGAACAAAATCACAGAAATTCAACAAGAGCCCAACTACTCTGTGACAGACGCCAGGCTGTCAACTATCATCCTTTTGTGTAAGCATTTTATGTTTGGCATAAATTAAAATCAGTTTAAATTTTCTGTATAATTTTTATCATATAAATTATTCATAATTAAATTTTTGTAAGCTATGGCAGAATCTTTAGAGATGTAATTTTATGCCAGTTTTGACGGTTTATTTTATTACGAGGACAGTTTTTCAATAGTATCAGTTTGATACCAAAAATAAGGTAAAATAGATAAATTTGAAGTGTTTTTTGCCCATTTATGATACGTTTTTGATTGATAGAAACTTAGTCAATGTTTTCACAAGTGAAATTGTAAAAAAAAAATGATATTGCTTAATTTATTCTATTTTATGACTTGTTATTGTATTGTGATATTTTTTATCATAAATTAACAAACACTGGTATTAGAAAAACCTTGAATCTTTAGGTAATAAGATATATTTCTTCACAAAACTACTCCAAGAAAATTGAACCAAAATTAAAAAGGGTAGATATCCGTAGTAATTCCAATGTCACTGTATTCTGTTTTTTGATTTGTAGTGTTTATATTTGGTGATCCACATATTGATACCCTGGATGGCTACAAATACACATTTAATGGTTGGGGAGAATATACATTGATGAAGATAGACAATGCCACTTTTGAAGTTCAGGCCAGGACAAGTTTAGCCACTTCTGTGACTGGTAATGAAACAAAGATAATTAATGCAACAGTTTTCAGTGCATTTGCTGCTAAGGAAGGAGAAAATTCCACTCTGCAAGTAGAACTAACAAGTGATCTAAAAAGTAAGTTAATATCCATAGGTTAAATTGGGGAATTTTCTTTTATCTTAGTGTATGTATTTAAGGAAAATGGGAAAGATCATAGTATGACTCATAGTATATGTTTTAAAATGAATTTAAATTAATTAACATAAATAAGAAAATTTCAAATAATAGGCTGGTCAATTTAAGAATTTAAAAGTACAAATACACTTCAAGAGACCTTTCATTCATATAGAATTAGATTTTGATATACTTGGCTTTGGAATTTTGACATTACTTTTTGAATGAATAGAAAAATATTGCTTTCATGGAAGAGCAGCTGGAGTCCTTACGTCTGAAATTTCAGGAATGTCACTATTTGGTCTAGAATTCTGCTGACTGTAATTTATCGATAAGGTAGATAAACAAAAAGAATCTGTGCAAATTTTATTGGTGATTCACCATTCTGTTATGAATGGGAGAATTATTTTTTAAGTTGTAATATTTTATTTTGTTTGATAGCAGTTGAAGGAACTCTTTTTTTACAGGTATGTCAGTATTTGGTAATGGACAAGACTTCACTGCAAGATTCTATGATATATCTACAAACTTTACTGAGTACTTAAGTGGTTTAGTTCTCAAGCGGAAGGAAAACTTCACTCTTACGGCTGCCTTTTCTTCTGGTAAGGGTGTTTCAAAATGTATAACTTGTGAATTTCACAGCTGAAGGCCATGTGAGCTATTGCCATCACTTGGCGTCCGTTGTCGTCATCTGTCGTTATTAACAATTTTTCAAAACTCTTCTTCTCTGACACTATTACCCCAACTGGTACCAAATATGGCCACTGTTCCTAAAAATAAAATATATCTCCAAAACCGATAGGTTTAGCCAAATTCTGACTGGAGTAAAAGTGTACAGCAAGATGAGATCTATTTATGGTCCCATTTTTTGTGTTAATCTGATAAGTTGTCTGACAGCTCCATCTTAGATTTATTGCCTGGAAAGAGAAACAATAACCAGGTGAGCAATTTAGGCTCATTGGAGACTGTTGTCATAATTATCATATGATTGAGCATGACATGATTAACATATGCCTTAGTTTACATATTATTATTGCATGATAATGACAAAATAAACATATTTTTACAAATATATGATCAGCATATGTTGGCAAGGTAATATTTACACATGACAATTATATCTTCATATGCATATTATCATAATGTAGCAATATGATTATTATATGTGGCAATGTTTGCTGTGTAGATTACACAACTCCTAAATTTTTCAGTTGATGTTCAAGAAAATTCAAATATATTTGTGCATTATGTAAGAAATCTTGCATGACATTTACGTGTATTAGCTTGTATGAAAGTACAACTATTGTTCAATGGATTTTGATAAGATTTTATATAAAGGTTGCATGGGTATCATAAGAAATTCATTTCTGTTGTTAGATGTTTGCAAATGTTTGGTTGTTTAAATTAATTGTTTGTCATGTATAGTATTTCATGACCCTATTCTCAGCTTTGTTTGTCATGTATAGTATTTCATGACCCTATTGTCAGCTCAGGAAAAGGAATTAAGTCAAGTATTAAATAAGTTATATCAAGGAGGTATATCTTTTTGTAAGGTCATACAGTTCAAATTACATTTACTTAGAAAAAGTGTACATTTATGTGTACCAGTACTTGATAGAATAGGGGCCTTTTTGTGATAGAGTAATGTTTTAAGAGCTCCATTTACTATGAAAGTACTTTAATTTGTGGAAACTAATATTCATTGATATGGAAAGAAACACAAGGTCATGGATTCTTAAATTTGTGGTTTTGGGGTTTTCACTATACGCATCAATGGGGATCTTTTTTTGTTGGGAACCAAATTTTGTTGTTGGCGTACGCACGAAAACCATGAAAATATTGTACCCCTAATAGAACTTTCACGGTACACAGATCACACAGAAGGTAAAAGGGATTCCCTAAAGAGTTCTCATTATGAATTTCAGGATGAATACCTCCTCAACTCTTACTTTCAGGTATCCAATTAACCATCCAAGTAAAAACAAGACAGTTAACATTGTCAGCCTCTATTCCAACCTCATTTAAAGGAATGGTGCAAGGACTTATGGGAAACTTTGATGATAACAAAACAAATGAGTTTATTTTACCTGATGGTACTCAGCTCCCAGACAGTGATGTTGACACTGAGAGGAAAATTTATATCAATTTTGGTCAAAGATGTGAGTTTGTAACCTAATTGATGTGAACTTGTCATGCTGTTGTATTGATTCGAATGACTTGAAGTTTCAATGAAGTAGAAAATTTAGTCTAGTTTGGCAAACTGTTTGAATATTAAAATGCATGTAGTTTGACTCATATGAGTTGAAACAGGATTATTAAAAATGTTGGTCTTTGTCTTGAAATTATAGCAGTAATATTGATTTTAATTGGAACTGCCTCTCAAAACTATACATGCATTTTTGGTATACATGAATTATCTTATTTTTTAATTGAAAGTTTGCATGCTATTCAAATATTCTGTAAAATGTTTCTTTTTTATTTTTGGGTATTAAAATTGGTGGTTTCTTAAACAATTGTTAGTTTGTACAGTTTTGAATTTGGGTATCCTTAGCAATGTACACTTAATATTTGGTTCAGAACTTGAATTATTGATTTGATGGCTCTATGAAAACCATGCAAATTTGTACCCCACAAATAGAAGTTTTTTCCAGAGTTATTATACACAATCAATTAGCAAGTTTTATATTTTACTTGACTTAAAACCGTTTCAATTTACACTGTTATAGGGGCAACAACTGCGCTGACTTCATTGTTTACCTATGATGATGGTAAATCATGGTCTGACTACAGCCATCCAGACTTTGTTCCATTATTCATTGATGAATTTAACCAAACTACATTAGATCAGGCCTACTCTGTGTGTGGTGGAAGGAGTGATCAGTACAAAGCATGTATTTTTGATTATCTGGCAACAGGGGACCAGTCCTTTGCTGAAGACACTCAGTCCACAAATACTGAGGCTGATGCTGAAACTGAACAGCTAAGTAAGTGGTTATGAACATTCAAAGGGTCAATAAAACTGAATGTTCTATTGATGCTTAAAATGAGTTACATTGAAACCACTTTGTCTGTCTGTCATTCTATCTATACATGTATATTGTTTATTCTGTCCATAAGTCCATAATTCTGAATTTCCATCTAAAGTCTAAATTTTATCACAATTATCTTATCTTTGTATGTATGAATTGATTTCAAATTTAGTGTGTGACTTTATATAGATGAATTATATGCTGTTAGTTAATTTGGTTGCTGTCCAATATTAACGTCATGTTTTGTTGAACTGCCATTTTTGGTTATATTATTGATTATGAAATGATAGAAAAACATCTCTTTTATAAACTGTTGGACTTGATGCCAGTATTTTAGTCAAATACATGAGTTGCATACGAACAGAAATGTACTTTTTAGCTGACTTGTTCAATGGATGAAATACATAGCTGTATTTTAATTAATAGATCGCTTGTACACGCAGGGAAACATATAAAAATACTTTTATGTAAAACATTGATGATGAAAGGACACGCATTTTAGGGAATTTACCGGAATCCTTTCATCTCAATGTGATCTTCTGCTGGGGATTTTTTCTTGCTTACCATTGTGCGTTTTACACGGGAACTACATTTATTTTGTGGATCTCCCTTGCCAAGAAGGGGGTGTGCGGAATACACGGATGCAGGTAATACACGGAAGAATATGGTAAAATGCCTCACTCCCACATTGCGTCTTTCTTGTTATATATGCATTTTATACTACCACTCAATCAGTGTGTATTGGAATAACCTTGTCTATCCATCCATCATTCTGCCCATCCATATTCTAATCACATAAATTTCAGCTCCCACTGGACAGATTGATTTCAAATTTAGTATGTTTCTTTGTATAGATTGATCATAAGTTATGAGCAATTTTGCTTGCTTTCTGATATTAATTGTCTATTTTGCAAGACTTACCCTTTTTTCACTGTATTGAATGATTCAGAAAATTTTTGTCAAAAATTTCATCTTCAGTTAGACAGATTGATTCTGTTTTCAACATATTTTATTCAGTAAGAGGAAATTGATTGGATATCAGGCTTAAAGTCTATATATATCACCTCTAGATAGATTCTGAATTTTGAATGTGGCTGTATATAGATGTAGCAATTGTTGTAAACAATTTTGGTTGCTGTCCAATATCAACTGCCTGCACGACTGAACGTGTACCTAGCACAATAGTATGTGCAACTTCATGTTGAACTGAGCCTGCCTTTATTCCACTATTATATATGACTGATTTTGAGACCTATTTATTACTAATTCACCCTTTGCCAGTGACATGCAATTTATTTTTTTCACAGAGAATGAAGCTCCTTCTATTGGAGGTGATGGAAGCATTGAAGCTGTAGTCGGAAGTCCAGTTACACTGAACTATTTTGGATCAGATGATAGCAATTCATTTGTATATGATATTATAAATCAACCAAGCTCAGGAGTTACAGCTGATAATAACACAGGGAATCTCACTCTAACATGGACACCATCCAATCTCAATGCAGAAAATATTCTGTAAGTCTGATATCTTAGGTTTTAACAGGTGGTCTTGATGTTTGATACACATGACTGTAACAAAAGAATGAAAAGAGCTATTGAACAAGTTAATTGTAAAAAAAATCACACTTTTCTTCAGTAAAGAGTAAAATAAATGAATTAGCTTTATAATCAATTTAAAATAATAGCAGTAAAACTTAAACACTATTAGTACTTTTAAAAAATCTTTTAACCAAGTAGATCTATAGACAATAACAGTGCCCCAACTTGAGATAAGGATGAGGCTTAGAATCGCAGGAAAATGCAAGGCTGTACCAGGCGTTTGCATTAGTTAGAGCAGAATTTGCACATCAAAGTTTTTGTCAAGTCAGCATACTGTTATTATCTTTATATTGCAACAAAAGAAAATCTAAAGAAAAATGGCAATTTTAGCAAGAAAACCAATGTTTTTTTTCCATTCGAAGCAGGCGACAAATATCCTGGCAAACTTAAAAACAGTGTAACGTTTGTTACATCACAATAGAAAGTCATATTTGGTCAGTAATCCTAGTATCACTTGTAAATATACGGTCAATGCATTTTGACTGTTCCAATAAAACAGTTGCAGTATAAATATATTACAGTAGACAGAGATATATTTTTTTCAGATTTGTAACATACATGTACAATGAAACCTGTCTAAACCAAATCCCTTTCGGACTTTTAGGGTTGTTCAGTTTAGAAAAAAGTTTGGTTTACCCAGGTTAAAATACATTAAAATTGATACAAAGGGACAAATCAAGAAGAATCTGGTTTAGACAGGTTTTGGATTGTTCAGGGTTAGGTTTACAAGTTGCACTGTATATTTCAAAATTAACACATTTTCTGTGATATTTTTTGTTATTTAATTCAAAATACAAGATGGTGATTTAATTACCATAGGTAGTGACATGTAATGCTGCATCAACATAAGGAAGCTAAATAGTCCATCTAGATATCTTTTTGAACATGCAGATGAAGAAATTATTTGAAAAAAACATTACAAAAGTGTAGAAAAATTTGAAAGTGAACTTATGATTTTTTTGTCATTTTTTATTGGATATTTAGGATATATTCCTGCTGATTAGATTCAAAGTATCTTCAGTTGCAATTAGTTTCAGGTCAAAATTTATAAAAACTGGACTATATTGTATGTGTGAACACTAAAAATCATTCGTAGTATTAGACCAAACTTGGTACATATATACAAATGAAGTTCTTTATAAAAATTGGTTACTCCTAACCCCATCCAAAAGGCAAAGAATCAACTTCCTACATGTTAATGGTATAACACTTATTTTTATCTTGTCGTATTCACTTAAATTTTCAATATCTGAAATACATGTATGTCTCTTAAATCATTGGTTTATAGAATATTTTTTTCTGCAACAGTGTCACCACTCGAGATGACAAAGGACTCACTGCAGAATCTATAGAAGTTGAAATAAAAATGTGTAGTGGATGTAATGGTAACGGGACGTGTAACTATGAAGTATTGAGGAATGAAACCAATCCTAACTTCGTGATAGCATCATGTGACTGTAATGTTGGATATACAGGTTAGTTGTCATGTGACTGCATGTAAAGTTGGATACATTGGTAAATTCTCATGTGATTGTTATAATGTTGGATAGGTAGGTAAGATGTCATGTGACTGCTATATGTTGGCTACACAGCTTAATTTTCATGCGACTGAAATGTTCGATACTTAGGTAAGTTGAAAACTAATTTGTTCAATGTGTCATAGTTTTCCTGTCCTCTTTAGTCTACCCTGGACTTGACATTTTATGAGCAACTCAGCTGGTGTTTCTAGAAAAGCAGAGGATGCTTACCTTACCAGTACACCTGGTCCATGTTCCCAGTTTTTGGTGGAGTCCGAGTTGCTCATTTACTTTTGTTACTTTGTATGTATTGTTTTATTTATTATATGTTCTTTGTTGTGTTTGTCTGTTTTCCATGTCTAGCTTTTGTCCCTGATCACATTTGTTTGATTTCCACTAGAATCTTGGTTCCCTTTAATGAGGAGAGGCATTATGTGATATTCTGAAATGTTAACTTAAAAAAAATAATGTAAATAAAATTTTTCAAAGCAATCATTTACATCTATATATGTATAATGGATGTGACTATGTTGTCTTTAGTGTAATGATAGTACTAAGATATATTTCACTAGGTGATGACTGTGATGTAGACTTTGATGGTTGTGCTGATGATCCATGTGCTTTGGGACGTAACTGTACTGACCTTACACCAGACCAACAACTTCAGTTTAACAGGTCCTACAACTGTTCTGACTGTCCGTCTGGTTACAGTATAACTCCTGATGAAAAATGTGAAGGTAGGAAAATAAATCACAGCAAAATATTTATGAAGCGAAAAATTTATATTTTTCATAAATAAGTATTTCCTTGATTACATACAACTGCCAATACAATAAAAAAGAGAAACATTAGTGAATATATGACTAAATTTCAGTATGATTAATATAAACAAAACTGTTGTATCATTTCAATTCATTAAAAATCAGCATGTTTTTGCAGATATAAATGAGTGTTCAAATGTAACAATGAACAACTGTCCAGCTAACAGCAACTGTAGTAATACCGAAGGAAGTTATACCTGTCCTTGTCTGAGTGGCTTCAGAAAAGTAGGAGCAGTATGCCAAGGTAAGTAATACTGAGGGATGTTATACATGTCCATGTCTGATTGGCTTAAGTTAAGAATGAGCAGTATGCCATGGTAAATAATACTGAGGGAAGTTGTACCTGTCCATGTCTGATTGGCTTAATTTAAGAATGAGCAGTATGCCATGGTAAATAATACTGAGGGACGTTGTACCTGTCCATGTCCGATTGGCTTAATTTAAGAATGAGCAGTATGCCAAGGTAAGTAATACTGAGGGAAGTTGTACCTGTCCATGTCTGATTGGCTTAATTTAAGAATGAGCAGTATGCCATGGTAAATAATACGTTTCAAAAGAATTTTCTGTCCTTGTGTGAGTGGCTTCAGGTAAGTAGGAGATGTGTGCCAAGGTGAGTAACACTGGATGAAGTGATATCTGTCCATGTTTGATTGGCTTCAGAAAAGTAGGAGCAGTGTGCCGAGGTAGGTAATACTGAGGAAAGTGTTACCTGTCCATGTCTGAATGGCTTCAAAACAATAGGAGCTATATGCCAAGGTAAGCAACACTGAAGGAAAGTATACCTATCCATGTCTGAGTGGCTTTAAAAAAGTAGGAGCAGTATGCCAAGGTAAGTAATACTGAGGAAAGTGTTACCTCTCCATGTTTGATTGGCTTCATAACAGTAGGAGCAGTATTCTAAGGTAAGTTACACTGAGAGAAGTTTTACCTGTCCATGTCTTAATGTATTTTAGAATAATAGGAGCAGTATCCCAAGGACAGTCGTACTAAGGGAAGTTTTATCTTCCATGATTGAGTGACTTTAGAACAGTAGGAGCAGTATGCTAAGGTAAGTAATATGTTTCAAAAGAATTTCCTGTCTATGCGTGAGTGCCTTCAGGTAAGTAGGATAGTTGTACCTGTCCATGTCTGATTGGCTTCAGAAAAGTAGGAGCAGTATGCCAAGGTTAGTAATACTGAGGGAAGTGATACCTGTCCATGTCTGATTGGCTTCAGAACTGTAGGAGATGTATGCGAAGTTTAGTAATACTGAAGGAAGTTATACCTGTCCATGTCGGAGCGGCTTTAGTAAAGAAGGAGCAGTATTTCAGGGTAAGTAACACTTAAGGTAGTTATACCTGTCCTCGTCTGAGTTGTTTCAGAAAACTAGGGGCTGTATGCCAAGGTAAGTAGCACTGAGTGGTTAGTTCGTGGGATTAGATAACCCTATCACCCCAAACTCATTAACCAAAATATGATGTTTCTGCTTATTTTATATCTGCTATTACCGTGAGGATTAGTTTTGTTGCCAAGAAAATAAACTGAAGCATTTTTTATGTATTTCATTCATTACTGTTTATACCTCGTGGAGGAAAAAAACACAATTTTCATGTTTTTTCATTCTCCAAACTTTCTCCTTTCTAAAACAAGTAAGTGAATTGACATATATTGGTATCAACATATAACCCAATGCTTTACAATGATTTCAATAATGTGGTTTTGGGGGAAAATAAAAAAATATAACCCCACTGAAAAATCACGTAAGTTGACAAATTTTTCAGTGTAAAAACCCCTAGAGTATTTATGCTTCAGTAAAAATAACATATTAAGGTATTTTTTGTAGTATCATCACTTTTAAATACTTCTGGGGTTCTTTTGAAGTCTTGTGGCAATTTTCGTGGTCTATGTTTTTGTTGTGTATGTCTGTTGTCTATGTCTGGTCTTTGTCCCTGGATTACATTCTTTTGATTACCGCTATAACATTGGTTCCTTGATTACTCTTTCAGAAATCATAAAAAAATGAAAAAAAATGAGATTTTCGATTTTAATTCAACTTTCCAAGATTTTGCTGTACTAAAACATCTCAGATATGGTATCATTCATTAGCTAATTTAATTTTATACTTGAGTATGATAAACTATTTTTCAAGAAAGAATTTTCAAAAAATGTTTAAAATATTACCCCTACCCCTAAAAAACTAGTCTCAGTATCAAACAGAATTCTCCTTCACAGCATACCGACACTGTAAAACTCCTATTTTAGGCATTCATAATGAAGATAATGATGTACCCAACATGTATGATCAATTCAAGCCCTAAAATATGCATATTTTTTCAACTACTTCAAAATTTTGATAAGAGAATTTTCAGAATTTCAGAATTTCTCAACTGGTATTGTAACTTTTTTTTTCAGAATACCATGGTTTAAACAAACCTTTATGTGATGCAGTTCATTTATATATTGTCTTAGTTTTCAAATGAGCTCAGATGATAAATATTTAAACTTTTCTAATTTCATATTTTCTTCCAATTCACCATTTATTGGAAATTGTTTTCAAATACTGTACCTCAAACAAATTTTTGTATTTTAAAATACAATTGTCACGTGTATTGAGCACTTATATTAAACATATTGTTTCTCATTTCTAAATTTCTTAATGGGTTCTTTTAGGGATCTTCATTCACTTAAGTTAAACTGTCCTCGACGTCAGAACAGTAAAACGTATTTATATTAAACATAATGATATATCTATTCTCTATACTCAAAATTTATCTAAATAAATCAAAATCAACTCAATAGGATTTACCTAGACCCTTAATAGAAACTTCCCACTGAGTATGTTCAATGAGTTACTCAGTACAACATTTAGGAGACTGGTAGACAGGATGTTTATACACTAATAAAACCACACAGACTTTGATTAATAAGGGTTGACAATTTTATTATGTCCAACATTGGAAAATTGTCGTTAGTAATTTGCAAAATTTGTTGGTCGTTTCTGGATCCATGATCTCAACCCTTAATAGAAACTTCTCACTGAGTATGTTTAACTAGTTACTCAGTACAACATTTATTGAAACAAAATGAGCAAAATATCATATGTAACTCTATTTTTACATAATCCTTATAAAACACAATTACCTTAATGGTATCTAGACAATTTCTATCCCCTATCGTGAGACTCTCACCAAAAGACTACTTAATACTTAATACTACTTCTTTTTACAAGTATCCTTAATACAACACAATAAACATTATATTGCAATTTAGACGATGTTGACCGCTATGCGAGACTTTCGTCTAAGCTCTGTGACTACCAGATCCATGAGAGAGCGAATTACAGATTGCAACAAGTTTTATATGCCCAGGTCACATGACTTAACCATATGACTGGATCAGTTATTTAATGCCAAGGGGGTATTTACAAATTGTTGACCATACCAAAGAATTGGTGTATTTTGCTGATAAAAGTGTCATATAATTTGTCTGGTTTTGAACACAATTGATAACAGTATAATTGACAGCTGACCATAAATCAATTTCATTACATAATTATATAAGATATTAACTTTCTCATGAGCCCAAGTATTTAATACTTAACTTTTCAAAATCCAAGTAGGTGAAAAATTGCCACTTCTACCCATACAAAAAACCTTAACCTCAAAAGAATATTACCTCAACCCACTGAAATCCCCAAATGTGAAAGAAAGCGATTCCTTATAGGGTACACACACTGTACACAATGTCTATTTATTATTGGAGGTCTTCATGCATCAGTCATATTGTCTAGCAAATATGCTTTATCTATCTCAAAACGACAAATATCAAGGGAAAGTTATGAATTAACACATTATCACACGTTTTAGCGCATAAATTGTATAGTTTTCATTTAAAATATCGCAGTTTTAACAAAATTTTGATTGCTATCATTATTTTGTAACATATAAGGTTTTCAGTAAGCAACTACAGTACCTGAACTGATCCATGCAACACAAATTGAGATTGGTTATTGATCACCAATCAGTTTCTGATCAGTAATTGATCCGTCACACTGATCCATTAAATCAGTGATCGCATCATGTGACCACTGTGTGGTCAATATGTTTTATGGATTCCAGTGTTTTCTTTGTAAATTTTACACATAATTACATAATACATCATCGAATATCGATCAGTCAGTGGTCATTGATCTGTCAAATCGTTGCGCGGATCATGTCAGGGACTGTACGATAAATGATTGACACACATATACCCACACTCTTTAAAAAATGTTAACCTTCCACATACAAATTGTTATTTTTCACGGGTATGGAGTAAAATTCTTTGGCCTAATTGGCCTGGAATAGGTTAAATCATGCATTGCCTTGGCTCATTAGGAAGCTATGATGCTACATAAATGTGTTTAAATATACAAAAAGTTATTTAAAATAGGGTATGCGAAAAAAATGCACTTGAAATAGGTGAAATACGATAGAAAATATGAAATTCCAAAACTTCCCTTTCTTTATAAAAACCCCTTGTACAAGTGTTGAAATCAATTATAGATAAAATACTAGTACCCAACATATCTTTTTCTACATGGATGTTATGCTAAAAATTAACATTTTTTGACAAAACCAAATAGAATTTATCAAGTAATTCATTTTTAATTGAAGCACAAATACTCTAGGGGTTTTGACATTGAAAATTTGCCATTTTGTTCATTTTTCTCTAAAATCCTAAGTGTTACCAAAACTTTTTTGGTACCATTTTAAAGCTGAAACATTATGCTACTTGATAATACCTATATGTATTTAGTTTCTTTACAACCATTGTCCCAGGAAAACTAAGATGCTTGAACAGTTGAGGCACAAAATTCTTGATATTTACTCAATGAGATACAAATAGAGACTTATACTGAGAAAGAATCCAAGAATATTTTAGTGCCAAATTGAGTGGGAGGTATAAAGATACCTGAAAATCAGTATGAAGTTGATGAGTAGGGGTGCACGGTGGACCCTACCAAGCCATGGACTAGAAATTATCACTGTCCATGTCTGTAAGTCAGTTAGCACAACTCTCAAACTGCTTTAAGAATTTTGATGATTCTCATTCAAAAAAGGGAGTGTTTTCTCTGTGTGTTTGATCATAGTATGTTTTTTGTTTTATCTAAAATGATACATTATTACAAATTCATTCTTTCAAAATCCAGTACTGGTACTTTACAGATTACAATAGTATATTTTGGGTAATCTCCTAGAAGTTCCAATTGTCTAAACATATCTTTACATTAATCTTTAAAATTTGTATGTCTATATTTTTATTAATATATTTACAGATATAGATGAGTGTACAGAGAGAACAAGTGGCTGTGATCAGAACTGTGCCAACACTAATGGGAGTTTTACATGTAGCTGTGTATTTGGTTTTGAATTGTTGCCTGATGGTAAAACATGTAACCAAAGTAAGTTGATAAGTGAATACATATACACGTTTTAAGACATTGCTTGGAAGTCATGTCTGTTCCATTGCTGGGTTATCACTCTGCTGGTATGTCACACTTTTAGTTTCAAGATAATTTAAAAAGAATCACTAAACCAAATCTGTAGTAAACTTAAAAAGAGTGCTTTGAATGTTGTGTGAATTGCATATACGAATTTCGTTACTGTCCCTACTCACATAAAAAATGGAATGCTTTGATATATTCTCACCAGTATAAGTTGCAGGTTTATGGAAATATTTTTAGGGGTTATAAGAGAGTCTGTCTATCTATCTATATGTGGTACTATTTTTATAAACTGTTCGATCGAATTTTATAAAGGCTGATGTTCTTTTTTGACCAGTCTGTCCATAACAAATTGTGTCTTGATTGTAATATTTTTGTCTTTTGGTGTAGGGCTGAATGCTTTTGAGACTTGGTGTAATGGAAGATCTGCTCAGAAAATAGAATGTATGTTGCATACCATTTTTGTTACATATAATGAGGGTACAAAATTCAAACAATGTGGCATATTTCATAGTTTTTTGAAATTTGATCATGAACTTTGGCCTCAAGGTCAAATTAAAGCATGACTGATCTTTGGTTATTCATCATTGTACTTATTTGTATTCTAGCCATAACTGATGTTTGCCAGTTACAGAATTTGACATGTTCCTATGGCTGTGATAACACTACTTCTACTGAGGGTACATGGAATTGTATTTGTAACAAGGGTTATCAAGTTGAAAATAATGGCAGCTGTAGCAGTAAGTTTGTTATAGCTATTATTGACTGTTATATGGTGTCTCAGGTAAATCTATAATTGGTTGAAAAAATGGAGGGTATATAATGATCATGCTGTCCATTATCCATGAAAATATAGACATAGTTTAGTTCACTTATTATTGTCATCCTTCCCAATTGCCTTCATTCAATAACTTTCTGAAGTTGGGTACACTCTGGATTCAACTGTTAAACTGATTTTAAATTAACTGTGCATACTTTATCCATATTAATATTGAAAAATGAAATATTTTGATTGCAATAGGATGAGACACTTCTTGCTGCCTGCGCTATAATAATGTAAAATTATGTTTACTTCAGATATCAATGAATGTGATCAGAATGTATGTACACAGAACTGTACTGATTCAGAAGGAAGTTATACATGTTCCTGTTTTACTGGGTACAAATTGACAGCTGATGGCACCACCTGTACAGGTATGGGAATTTATACTGATATATATTATTTTATTTTGAGCAAAAAATAATCCTGCAATGTTTTTTTAGTTATGATACATGTATACACAGTTGCTGCAAGTATCAAGTATACAACACTTTGGCTCTTCCTACTTCTCTATACCTATATATATATATATATATATATATATATATATATATATACATGTATGTGTGTGTGTGTGTGTGTGTGTGTGTGTGTTTTCCTTGCAAGTTTAGATTCACTATTGGAAGCCACCAATCGGGGAAATAGTAATTAATATTTTGTTAAGAAAATGACTAAGATTGCTGAACAAAGACAATGGCAGAACCTTGCATATCCCATTGTTTAAGTGTGACCAGTCAACGTGTAGTTGTTGTTTTTACGAATTCATAGAAAAGAAAGATTTGTTAGTCTTATTGATACTGATTTACATACCAGTAAAAGACATGTAATTTAAATGGTAATAGTGGCAATTCTGGTGTATTTCATTAAACAAAAAATGTATGTTAATAGTCTCTTTAAGAATATCTTACAAGATTTGTGTGGAGACTGTCTAATGCTATGATAAGTATAATTTACAATGTCCCTTCTGTTATAGGTATACAATATGCTTGTTTGTCTGTTATAGCTTGTGAAAGTCCTTATTATGGAGAAAACTGTGCTCAGACATGCTCCTGTGGACCTGGTGCCATACGATGTGATCCAAGTCGAGGTTGTGTTTGTAATAATGCCTGGACAGGACATAACTGTGATCAGGATGTTGATGAATGTACTACTTCACCTGGTATCTGTGGAAACGACAAGACTTGTACCAACACTAATGGTGGTTATGAATGTTCATGTACTAATGCTGGATATGAGAAAGTGTCAGATGATAACAAAGTGCCATGTTCTGGTAATATAGAATGCTATGTATGTCTAAGTAGTTTTTCAAAACTGTAAGATAGGAATTCCTAGTCTTAGTTCGGAATCTTTTGCTATAGGTTAGAACTAAGTGTAAACATTGTAACTCTAAAGATCCAGGATGTGTTGTTAAATAATAGTTTATTTTGTTGGGATAAAAGATTTTGTTGTGTAATTCATGGATATTAAACTTTTTGTTAGAATTTTACTGTAAGTTATTGTTTTTTGCATTAAAATATGTTGGTTATCAGGGATTAGAACAAATGCAAATTCTACTAGTTGTACCTTAAATGTTCATTGAAAAACCTGACAGTAAGAGAGAACACTGGTAGAGAAATAATCGGACATGTTGATATATGCTGTGTTTGTTTACTTCAGATATAAATGAATGCAATAGTCCTACTTCAAACAACTGTTCTACAACTACATCTACTTGTAGCAACACTGGAGGTGGATATACATGTAGATGTAACACTGGATACCAACAAAAAAATTCATATGAATGTGAAGGTAAACTTACAATTTTTGAACACTCCTGGGATTTCTCGAACACAATTCAAAGTACCAAACTTTTATCCTATGTAATCAACCTAAATAACATTGGATTACTCAAACACTCGAACTGACTAGTCAGTTTGTTTGGTAATATAAATCTTAGAGAATAACCCTGGCTGACTCGAATTTGTCAACGACATGTTGATTAAAGGTGTGAAAAACTGAAACCATATCAATAATCAAAGTGTCATTTTAGTTAATCGTAGGTAATATTTATGTAATGATTAATTAGTTAGTTTTAAAGTAACAGTACTGATTGAAATTCGAGAATGTTGGCATGATGAAAGCATGAAAGAAAATTTAATGTCAACAAACTACTGACCAGAGAACTTGAACTCAGAAAGTTTTTAAAAGCAAACCCAGCATTTTAATGCCAACAAATCAACATATCCTTTCAAAAGCAAATAAAAAATATCCAACTAGTTGGACTTGGACCGGCAAAGAAAAAAATCCGGAAATCTATGAACTTCAATTTCTCGAATTCCCGATAACCTGAACACATTACAATGGTCCCTTTGAGTTTGAGCTACCGAAGTTTGACTGTTGTTAGTGTATTACTATTGTTTGTTTTGGTCCTGGAAATAATTACAGGTGATGATTATATCATCATACAGATAGGGTAGAAGGAAAAAATAGTTTATATTAATGATTTTATTTTAAGATGTGAACGAGTGTACAACTGGAACTCACAACTGTCAACAAGAATGTGTCAATACAGTAGGAAGCTTCAACTGTAAATGTTTCTTTGGGTTTGAACTCAATGCTGATCGAAGAACATGTACTAAAGGTAAATATGAAGTGGAATTTTCTTCCTCAGAACCTTTTTACACCAGTTTGTTGCATCAGTTGGACTTAAAAATACGATGTCTGTGTGTACATTTATATATGTCTGTTACACCTCGTGAGTATTCTTGTGCCAACATTTCTTTACAGCTATTGTCACTCTCTGAGAAATGAAAAAAAAAAATTATTTCCTCCTAATATTATGAGTTATCTACCTTGGAAATTTAATATGAAATGTTTTTGTGAGCACTTGAATTACCAATTACCTGAATATTGTGCCCTCACTCAATAAGTTGGTGGTATATTAGAATCACCCTTCCTGTATATCTGTCCTTACATCCATCCAAATTTGCTGCAATGATTTCAGCTACCAAAAGATTTAATTCAAATTTGGTGTATGGCTTTATATAGATGGGGAATAGATTCAAAGTTATTTTTGGTGCTGTTCAATATAAACTTCCTGTTTCATTGGACTTTACCATTTCCAGTATATTGATTGATAGAGAAAATTTTTGTCAAAAAAAAAAACTTGGCTTCCAATATTTGGATTGATTTCATATTTGGTTTGTTGCTTCATGTAGATGGGGCATATGTTGTACATGATTTTGGTTGCTCTCTGATTTCAACTTTCTGTACAAGTGGGAGCATGCCTATCACATCAATGCATGCAATTTCATGTTTGGTTCTAATGCAACAAGGTATATAATGCCATAAACATATGAGATAAGATTTCTCTTACATTGATTTGTTTATCTAATATATTCCTTTATTTATTGAATTGTAGTTTCTAATCCTTGCGCCAGTTTTGGTAACTTGACCTGTAGTTATGCTTGTAAACTCAATGGTAATTCTGCTGAGTGTTATTGTGAGGCAGGATACCAGTTACAGGAGGATGGACAAACTTGTAAAGGTATAAGATTACCTATTTTTTTAATTTTGACTTCAAGGTATCCTCATTATCCTGACAAGGAACCTCAATTACATGCTGCTATTACTTCATTGAGATTTTGAATAAACACCTCATAGACAGAATGAAACTAACATAAAATCATTTATTTTAATACAAAAACTGAAGCAAAATAAGTAGATGTACAAATGATTGTAAAAGTCATAAAAGCCAGATGTCATAATTTTAAAGAAAATAAATGACTCAAAATATATTGCTTGTTAACCCTGCAAACAATGTTTGTGTGGTATATAGGAATCTCTCTGTCTGTTCATTCATCCATGCATCAGTTGAAAATACAGCTACACCTACACATTTCAATGAATTTTTATGAAATTTTATAGAAAGGTTTGAACATTCTATGCATTCATGCTTGAAGGAATGTAATCATATATGGCAGCAGTTGCTCTTCTCTGAAATATTTCATCTTAAACCTTCCATTTCAGATATCAATGAATGTTCAGATGACAGCTCGAATCTTTGCTCTGACAAATCTACATGTACAAATAATGCTGGTAGTTTCAACTGTAGCTGTCCTGTGGGAAAATTCTTAGAAAATGATCAAAGAACTTGTACAAGTGAGTCCATTAAACATGACAAAATTATTTGATTTCTTTCAATTCAACTTAAAAGAAAACTGTGATACTTAAACTATTATGAAACAGGTTGTGGTTGATGAAAGTTATCTTGTTTTTATACAACCACAAAAACTTTATGGTCATGTAATGGTATGGTGCTGCTGTTGTCGTAAATACTTAGTTTCCTTGTGATAACTTAAATATTAGTAGGTCTATCTTATTTACAATGTTTCAGACCACAAAAGGAAGTGTGTACTAATTTTTGGGGTTGTAACCAAACCTGATTTTGAATAATAGGGAAGTATGTGCCCTGATCTTTTAATATCAGGTATTTTTATGCCCTGCAACTAAAAACAAATATTCAAAGTTTGAAAATTGTAATTTTTTTATTGACTCCTATCTTTGAAACTGATTGAATGTCATGCATTTTATTCCTTTTAATAGAAAAGTCAAGGAGAGGTTAAACACCATATCAGTAACTGGGTCAATAAATGACATGTTTAATAAAGATGATAGATGGTTCATTTTGTTCAGAGTATAATCACTCTATTCTGAAATCAAAGCTTTGTTCTATAAGGATGATATCCTTGCTTGTTAAATATGTATAAATTTTATGTTCCTATTGAGGAGAACTGAATGTGTTAATTTATGTTATAGTATGTGACCAGTTCCATTGGGGAGGTAACTGTGCCAATGACTGTGGCTGTGGTGCTGGAGCAGAGAAATGTGACCATGTGACAGGCTGTGTCTGTACATTTGGTTGGTAAGGAACCAAATGTGACGCTGACATAAACGAATGTAACAATTTAAATAATCCTTGTGATAAAGCAGTCAATGAGCAGTGTGTCAACACACCTGGCTCTTATGTATGTCAGTGTGTGACTGGTTATCAAAATGTTTCTGGTACATGTCAAGGTGAGAAAATCATTTACGACTTAGTCTTGTCATTTTCAGAAATAATAA
The DNA here is from genome assembly GCA_037379345.1 of Perna viridis. Classification (NCBI taxonomy): domain Eukaryota; kingdom Metazoa; phylum Mollusca; class Bivalvia; order Mytilida; family Mytilidae; genus Perna; species Perna viridis. The sequence continues at coordinate 21,461,877 of CM074517.1, forward strand.
AAGTCAGACGTAGGTTGTGCTGTCACAATACTTTCTTTGATAAAGTGATGACGATCATTTGAAAGTGACATTATTGAATGTAAAATTGGAAACATTCCATGTGAAACAACATCTAATGAGAAAAGTGTACATACACCTGGTTCTTATGTGTGCTAGTGCGTAACTGGTTCCCAATTTGAATCTGATACGTGTCAAGGTGGGTGAGAAGATCAGATAAACTAGACAGAAAAGCTAATTTTTGTATTTATTTAGAGCATGTCTTAATTTCTAACTTACAAGTCCAGTTATTAATGTCAATATTTCACTTGTACAGATATCAATGAGTGTTTGACTAACCCATGTGACCAGGAATGTACCAACGACCCAGGGAGTTTTACCTGTAGCTGTAGATCTGGATTTCAGTTGAATGCCAATCACAAATGTCAAGGTTTATAAAGATTTGATTTTGATAAGATAAATCAAAAGCCATGTATTCAAACTTCGACACTTCTAGCCTCACATTAACAGAGTGTCAGGTTTGGTTTAGTATATAGGTTATAGGGTTCTACAATTTTTTTTTTTTTGGGGGGGGGATGGGGAGTGATCAAAGAGATGAATTCTTACTTCAGAATTCAATTAACATTTTCTCCCCTAAATTACAAATAAAAAATAATTGCAATCTTTTATGTAAAATTCTTTGAATAGAATTTTTTTCAAGTCTTTAGTTTCCACTTCTTTGTTTATTTTTCTTCATAACATCTCATACTTTTTTGCTGCAATGAATTACTAAATATCCCACATGAAATAGTTGAAATGAGAAGATCTCCCATCTATCCGCTCTCTGAGGTTAACCGAATATAGTTAAAATTGTTGTAAAAATATTAAGTTTTTTTCTCTTCTAGATATAGATGAGTGTGACTCTACATTAAACAAGTGTTCACAGAACTGTCTCAATACTGTGGGGAGTTATAAGTGTTCCTGTAATGATGGTTACATACTCAGTCAGTCAGATCAAAGGACTTGTAATGGTTAGTAAATGTTTGTGTTAAACTTTGTGAAGAAATACATTTATTGTTAAAGGCCTCCTTAGGTAGATTATTAAAAAAAACGCCTAAAGCACAAGTCCTGAACTGTTCGAAAAACTCAAAAGGGATATAATCTGACTGATGGGTTTAACATGTTAAAATCTCGCAAGTGCAGCTCCTTTTAAACTGCGCAAATGACTTCAAGGAAATTTAGTAGGAAGGATAGTCATTATATGTAGATGTACATAAAGAAATATCATTTTTGTCAGAGGACTTAAATGGGAATAAAATGGACTTTTTATATGAAAATATTTAACTCCATTTGAAGCAGGGGTATTTTCTTATGAGCTTGCTCACTGTAGTTTTAGTTTTAAGTTTGGCATTAGTTGAATGATGGTCATAAATTGGGGAGTAATCAAATAAGTAGGTTGGGTATTGGAATCAAGTTGTCTATCTATCCGTCTGTCCGAATGTTGTGGCAATTTATCTCAAGTGCCAATGGATTGATATATTTCTACATAGCTACAGTAGATGGGGGATGACTTACTGAGGTAAAAATCTGTTTGTTTAATCTTGCAGTAAAGACAAAATGTTCCAATTTTAACTGTACATCACCTGGTACCTGTGCTGTAAGAGCTAATGGAGCAGAGTACTGTACATGTCCAACAGGGTACAGTTTGACAATGACAGATAATACAACTGGTCTTTGTGAAAGTAAGCAGCATCTGCATCTTTTAAACTGACTAATATTTTGCTTCTGTATGTCTTTGTGAAAGTAAGCTCATTGACTGATAGTTTGTTATTGTAATAAATAATGAGTTTGATCAATTTGTTAGTCCACATGACAACAGTTAAAAATATTACATTTTTAATCTAATCATTTTCAAAAATCGAGAAGTTACAAGACAGCATATTTTACCTTAATTGGAATTCATACCAATATTGTTTGTCTGTTTTTTACTGAAGTACATTACTTACTGAAGGATTGTTTCTAATTTTTTATCAGGTTATGCGAAAAACATACTTTGGGACAGTTTATGCTTCATGAAACACGAAGTACTTTAAAAAAGGCGTTAACAGTACCAAAGTTGGTCATGCGAGCATATATTGGTCAAATATTAAAAACAATCGTTATAAATTAATGTCTAATTGGTTAAAGTCAAAATTAGGATTTTGTCCCTTTATCAAAGTCTTATTTAATTTGCACGGACCAATAAACATTATTGACATTACAGTACCAATTTGGTTTACGAAAAAAAACCTGTCTTGCCTAGATGAGAAGTAAACCATCGAATCAAATTGTTCTCTGTTTAGTGCTCTTTACAATATGATATGGATCATTTATATTGAAGATCATCAATTGTCCATGCTTATATAATAAGCATCTGAAAAATCAAATCCCATAACTTGTTCAAATTTAACTAATTCAAACATTGGAATTAAACTACTGCTCTTGATCCAATTGTCATTGATGATATATTTTCGATGAAATTTATGTTCACATGCGATTCATCCTCTTGTGGTGTTAACTTGGCAAAATCATAATTGAAATTATAAATTTATTGTTAATGCATTTAATTTTAAATTACAAAGCTTATTCCATAACACACAGTGTGAAAACCTACAAAAAGTGGATCCATCTAATGTGAACAAAAATCATTTGAATCAAATGTGTATACGGCATAAAAACAAAACGTAACTGACATCCTGACATGGAATTGATTATTTATTGATCCCATATTTATAGGCATTTTGTAAATCAGAACTGCGATGTTTTAATGATTCATTCTTTTCTTGCTACATATGTTCATTAAATATGTAGCTTTAAACATACTCCTAATTTGTACAATATATAGGAGTTATCAAATGTCTTAATTAGTCACAGAAAGTTCTACCACTGGTTTTCAACTAGCATCATACGATTTAATAAAAAAACATTATTATATTAAAATCTAAATGCTGTCTTTTGTTACTTCAGATATCAATGAATGTGACAGTAATCCCTGTGAAGACAACTGTACTGATAAAACACCAGGATATGTATGTTCCTGTACAACCAATGGAACAACACTGGCTCCTGACCTGAAAACTTGCACTGGTGAGGAAAAAACACCATGGTTTTGTGTATATACCCCACCACACAAAATGACGACATATTTATCAATTATGGACTTTTAAGAAATCAATATGTCATATATGGACCTGTTCAGATTATATTGACTGAGGACCAAGTCTGAGGTCAATGTAATCTAACAGCTCCATATATATATGAAAGGAAAGGTTTATATCAGGGTCTAATTATTCATATTAATAGAAACAGTGTCAGTATACTTAAAAATAGAATCAAGGTTTATGTATGTGGAATATTCTTTGCATCCCTAGATCATAATAACCAATTAACAAAGTAACAAAGAAGGCTGTTACAGCATATTTAATTTTATGTGATACCCTTAAAAATTGCTTGTCCGATGTTCCAACTCTGTTTTCCCTGATAATTTTAAGACAATAACTTTGGAAATTACCAAAGGGTCTTTTTCAAACTTTGTGTAGTTGTTGAGTATATTATAAAATACAGATCAAGTTCAAATCTCAGTTTAATTGCACCCTGTCCCTCCCCCAACCCTGACCAATTCTTTTTTGATGAATTGGAGTTCTCTTTCTTTGAATATTAATATAACTGCCAAAACAAATCTTGGAAATGTAGTCCAGATAATGTTTAAATTTCATTTCCCTATCAAATTTTTTCTTGAGCTATGATATTTTTTTTGTTTTTGTTGTATGTAAATTAGTCTCACTTACCACTTCTGGGTCAAATGGGTAACCCTCTACATAGTATCAAAACACTCTGAATCTAGATCTATGCATTGTAGTTATATTATTTGTGTGTTTGCTTATCAAAAGCTGAGAATGTGCACTTCACATTGTAAATCATATTTGTAATTTACTACAAAAGTGTATGAATATTGATTACATGAGTGAGTAATTTGCCTCAATACATATGTACTATCACTTAGCAGAAAAGGTAAAAATATGGATTATAAGTATTTTTTATAAGTAAATTTTGTATTTCTATGATCATCGTACCATTTAGATAATGATTTTGGAAGCCATATTTACCAAGATTCGGAATGATATGCAACTTTAAGAGACATTGTCTACTGAATACACTGTGAAACTTTGAAATTTTTTTTAACATGTAAAGTAATAGAAATGTAAGCAGTGGTTAGTGAGACCTTATCTTTCTTATAATGCTAAAAAAAATTATTTTAACTTAAAATTTTTGGGTTTGGATAAACATTTGAATTTGAGTTTTGAATTTTTGTTACTATGTGATGAATTGTAATTAAGAATGTGACCATGGATATTAGATACAACACAATGTAGAGGGGTATCATTAAATGTCCCATTACATGCTCTATTTGTCCATTGTTCTTACTATCTGATGTTTGCAATCTGAGGCTACTGTAGTGATACTAAAATTATCAGCAGTTTCCAATGACAATGTTAGGTCAAATCAACTGTGATGCTAGTGATATTCAGAACAATGCCAGTTTTGAACGTATTGACAGAACATCAGACTCATTGTGAAATTTTATGCCTCAAATTAAAAAAAAAGCAAGCAAACAAACAATATTTAGTTGATATCATGGATTTTGATCACTTGTCCCTTTAAGGAAGCCATCTGGCTTGTTTTAACAATACAAATACTTCTTTAACACCTCAGTTCTCCAGTTTTATGAAATAGATAATTGTTGTAATATAAGAGAGTATCCTTACCAGAACATTGCTGCGGCTTCTTGTTTTCCAGCTTGTGACAGTGGTTACTGGGGACAGAACTGTGCTGAGAACTGTACCTGTGTAGAGGTCAATACAAAGACCTGTCATAAGAGTAATGGAACATGTGAATGTAAGACTGGCTGGAAGGGAGATAACTGTGAACAAGATGTCAATGAATGTAATAATAACCCATGTCAGAATAACTCATACTGTCAGAACACTAATGGATCATATGTCTGTGTCTGTGATCCTGGCTATATCAACTCAAATGATGTCTGTGTTGGTAAGTCTCAAATAGTCTTTAAGTTTACTGTGAGTAATATTGTTACTGTCAGAAATAGAGTTGGTCTTTCTTTGATTGAAAGACCATTATCCTGGACAATTATAAAGATTTAAACTTTATGTCATTTCATATGCATTTTAATTTCAAAAGATGACTGTCATTTAATCAAATATAGTTGAACTCTATTTCCTTAGGTTAACTACATTCCTTGCTGAATTCATTTTTATGTCTTTGTTTATTTTTCTGATAGGAAAAAATGGATATGTTGAAACGCAAAAAACGTAGACAAGTGTGTAACCTTAATCCAAAATAGTAAATACCTTCAGATCAGAGATCACCAAAAGGTCTTCAACAAGCATCAAAAGGCTTTTAAACATGATTTGATAAGGTTCGAAAATAAAAGTGAAAACATTCACAGTAACATATGTTGACTGAAGAGGATATTGTTATATATATGATTTTAGGAATATATAAAGAAATCAGCATCATGTTTGTTCTATTTTGATTTAGATGTTAACCTCAGGAACTTGTGGAAATTTTGTTTACATGATTTTTTATGAGTTCTAAACAGCAATTTTTACCCCATGCATAGGGGTAAACCTCCGCAAATTCTTAAGCGGTAGATTGCTATCTCAGAATCTTCTCTTAGAGGATATTTGCCAAGGTTTTGTTTTAATGAAATGTTTAACCATATATTCAATTTCACTGACACAATTTCTTGTGACATTCTCTTTACTAAAAGATGACACAATGTTTCCCTTGTATTACGATGATATAATAATGATCTTTATCACAGGTTCCAGGTCAATTAGTATCGGCCAGAATTTATTACAAATTCAAGCTGAAAATTCAATTAAGATGGAGGTAATTTCTGAAAGAGACTTCACACTTATGCCCCTTTAATGTGTCTAGACGTATATTTAGTGATGCTTATTTTGTATGTTTATATTTCTGTCAATTACGCTTATGGTTCCGGATGATAATTTAGGAAAATCTTTCCGAATCATTTTAAGTATTTAAAGATAACCATGAAATAACATATATCAGGGTTATTTCTACTGTGTCTAATTTTTGCTGTTTTTTTTTAATTTAAATCTTTTTTTTTTAAATCCAACATTTACAATGCAATTGATTCTGTATACAACATAAAATATGTCATCAATAATGTTGGTTGTTGTTGTAAAATAATATGTGTTGTACGTAAAAGTGAAAAGAGAAATTATAAAAAGAGATGAAAAAATGGATATAATGAATTTTGACTAGAAATTTTGTGTGAAACATAGCAACTAAGAAATTTATGAATTTAATATATTTGCACCTGAGGAAGGATCTATCAAGATAAAATCTCAAAACTATGCAAAAGTTGGTTAAATAATTTTACACAATCACTTTCCACAGCACGCATTCTCACTAAATTATACATACCCGGTATACTTCAGTTCATTTTTCAGGCCTGATTGTGAATCAAATCATTTTGTACAATAAGTGTAAAGTTTGACCTATAGTAATACATTGCTTTGTGGGTCACCTTTGCAAACATGATTTAAGATTCCCAGTAAGAAATTTACTTACTCCAGTTCACAGTTTTCGCTGAGTTTGCAGTAACATAAACAAACACTAAAATTTCAATTTTAAAAAAAGTTGGAGTATTTGATCTTTCAAAACGGAATCTATCAATAATCAGTGTTAAAATGTATAATCTCCCTTCCCCTAAGGTCTTTGTCTTAATAGAGTATATTTAACATCAAAAGGCAATTACTGGTTAAAATAAAAATTAAATTTACAACAAGAGGGACGATTTGTTGTTTCCAAATGATTATTTCCCTACCTTGACGGGGAGGTTCTGTTGGCTCCTTCACACAGTATATATATTTTTCAACTTGTTCAATATGCTCGTATTTGTAATAAGGTTTTACTTGATCTCTACTACCAGTAAATTGTTAAGGCTGGGTTTAATACCATAAAAAATTAGTTAAGACTTTTACTAAAAGACTTTAACTAAAATCTTTCATAAATATAAAAAAAAATAATGCTAAGTTTTGTTGTACTTATCATAATCTGATCAAAATAATGTAAATACAGAATCCTTTTAGTCTGGAAAAATATTTGAATAAACATATCTGTAACGGTTTTCTTCACTGTATTATTAATTAATCTTTGAATTATGTTTTGTTGGTTCTAATATTGACTGTCTTGTTAATAAATTAAATATTAATTAAATTTATTTCAAGTACCAATTTGAAAATAACGGCGGTCATTCCGTCAGTTTGTCCATTCTTTTACATTTTTTTCACTGTTTTCTCGGGTCCAAATGCATGAATTGACGTCAAATTTAGTGTATGGTTGCATATAGGTGGGGCAGATGTAGTAAGCACTTTGTGCTTGTCTTTGATTTCAACTTCGTGTTTCGTGGGACTTTACCATTTTTCACTTTATGAAAGAGTAATCAAAGGAACCAAGATTCTTGTGAAAATCAAAAGGGTGTAATCCATGGACAAAGACAAGACATGGAAAACAAATAAACACATCAAGATTTTCGTGAATATTCATTGATTGATTAAAGAGTTTTTCTTGCAAATATGTCCAGACCTTAAGGTTTAGCCAAATTATGACTGAATAAAAATGCTAGACTTAAAGAGATCTATCTTTGAATAATTTTTTGTGAATATCAATTTACTGAGTTATTGCCCTTTTTTTTTGCTTTATTTTGCAATTTTTTATGTTATAATTTTCAAATTTTCGGAAATTTTTTATACCAATGAAAACATGGCTGCTGTAACTAAAAATATAACATAGGGGTAAACAAAATAAATCTCCAAAACCATAAGCCAAGTATTCAGCATAATGAGATCTGTCAGTGTTCAAATTTTGGTGAATAACCATTGACGGATTTAGGTATTGCCTATTTTCATTTTTTTTTTCAATTTTCGATGTTATTATTTTCGAAAAACTATTGGACTGATTGGAACCAAACTTGGTATAATTGTTCCTTAGGGTATCTTGCACAAAATGTCTGCTGTTTTTTTCCAATTTAAAAATGGGGCGGTCATTGCTAAAAATAGAAAACAGGGGTCAAACAGTTGTTTTTGAAAAAAATATCTAAAAAAGTTTTAAATAAAAATAGCCTGATTCTGACAGAGGCCAATATGTTCAAAATAGTGAGATTGACCTGAACACCTTTGTCTGTGAAAATTGGTAAACCACTATTGGCGTTATTGCCCTTTTCTACATATTCTTTGCCTCTATATTTCTTATTTCAACTGAATTAAATCAAAAGATCATATTTTCCCACTCAAACTGCAAAAAAAAAAGGCTATACAAAAGTTTCCCAATAAAGTACATTTCAAGTTCAAATGTGGTTTAAGTTGCATTCACATAATTTATTCATCTTATTTTCTTAAGAAGTCTTGGAACCATTGCGTGAACTGTAACCTTTATAGTCACATGCATTCTTGGCTTGAACAAATCTTGTTGATTATACCATTGAGCCTAAACATATTGCCACTAAAGGTAATTCTAGAACATAAGAGGTTGTACTGAAAACTTTATTCTTCAGGATGAAGAGTTCTTCAAAAGTTTCTATTGGTTGCAGTTTTAATTTTTCTTTTCCAAAATGGATAGAAAGAAACTTTTATTTAATGAAATATTCCAATGATCAGGCCTACAAAAATTTCCATAGGAACAAAGTTATAGGGCACCTAGATTAAAATGATTGACCTTGAAAGGCAAAAAATTGATGTTATAACATTTTTAGACATTTCTTTTAAATAACAATTACGGATGCAGACTTTAAAGTGGACCCTAATTTTTCTTATTTTTCTTTGCAGCCTTAATTTTCCTTATTTGAGGTTCATAATCATAAAAAAAAATCCAAATTTTTCTGGATGAAATTTTTAATAAACTTGAAAGTAGAAATGATTGACATAATGTTAGTGTTGTAATTAATGAAACTTAGCCTTAGTATACATTCAGAAAATAAATGTGTTTATTAAATGAAAATCTTGTTGGTGACATGTTGGTGGTTATCAGCAGTATTCAGTTTTGATTGTGAGCTATGGTAGTCTTGACTTTATTGCTGTTGATGACCACTGGTATGATTTTCTCTATCAATAATTGTCCCCCGCAACGAGAGGACATGGAAATGACGGGTGTCCTTCTGTCTGTTCGTCCACGTTTCCACACTTTTTGGGTAATGCTCCTACCGAATAAGTTAGTTTTTGATATGTAGCCTTATTATGAAGAGTTATAGATTAAGTTCTGGTTTGGTAATGGTTGAATGTTTTTTTTACCAATGTGTAGCACACTTGGCCCTTCTGCGATGTTTTAGAAATATATGTGGATTTGTAACCGAGAACAACATAATTTTTTGAAACAGCAAATAATTTAGGAATATGTCCTTTCAAACGAGATTTCACCACGGTCCGGGTGTCAAAAGAATAGGCCAGCAGCAGCGCTAAGCTTGTCGTAAAAAGCGACTAAATAGTGCTCAGAACCTTAGCCGGGGGCTATGGCGCTCTGCCCACAGAGCAACTGGGTTGTGTGCCCCAGGTGGTGGAATGGGGTACCCCTGGTGTGTTACATGCTGGGGTTGTCAGGCTATAATACGGAAAACCTGACCGCAAACCATAGTGGTGCACCGTGTTGGGAAAGATGCCACGGTCCTTGCACGTTAAAGAACACTAATGTGGTATTCTCCCGGAGTAGGAACCATAGGGCTCTGCCACAGGAGGCTAAATTGCCCAACCCTAACCATCTCTCCCAATTTCCAGTGGCAATCAAAATTTGTCGACCCTATTGTCCTTGTGTCCCATCCCTTTTTCATTTCATCATCATTTCATGTTCATTTTATCATCAGTTTCATGTTCATCATCTGAATATAGCTGAAATATTGCTGCTCGGACGTTAAACCCCAACAAACAAACAAACATTTCAAACGAGATTTCAGTTTATTATGTCGTTATGTAGTGTAAAGAGAATTCAAAAGTTTGGGGAGAACTAATTTCCAAACAAACTTGTGGATTTTATGTTTTGAAGTAAATCTTTAGAATTTTTAATTATTCACATATAAGTAATGCCACTACAAGAGTAGGTTGTATTGCAATAAGCTTGCTGTCTATCCAAAACTGCGGACAATATCTTTGTAAGATAAATTGACATCTTCTTCATGGAGCAAGATGAAGATCCTGCAGTATGTCTTTCTTTGTATTGATTGTTATGAAGTTTGCAAATCCAATACAAGTAAGATAAGTCTTTACATTTTGTTTCAATGTTGAGAGAAGACATAAAGGACTTGTGGTTGTTTAGGATTTCATCTTTATCAAAAGTAGTACGTTTGTATGTGGCATTACCTGGGATATTACTATCAAAGTTGCAGACTAAGTTCGACTTTTGTTACGGTTGAATGATGTTTGCAGAAGTTTTTTTGCAAAAAGTCACTTGAAAGACTGCAGATGGGAAACGCTTTCAATTTATGACCACCCTTATAAAATACTCAATTTTATACTGAGTTATATGGTAAGAAAAGATTCCTGTAAGGATTTAGTGTGCTCTTTAAAGGCAAAAAATAGCCCTTTTTATGGCTTTTGGCATATATTTAAGAAGTATAGCAAAGAAAAGATTTTAATTTCTGGGATATTCTTTTTTGTACATGTCATCAGATATTCATAAGGCAAAAATTGAATTTCAGGTGAAACATTCTGGGTCTCTTGGACTTCTAGTTCTTTGTTGTGTTTAAGCATCTTTGATATTTCAGCTTGTAATCCTACATTTTGGGGAACAAACTGTGCAGAGACCTGTACCTGTGAATTTGCTAATACCCAATCATGTAATAATGTTGATGGAAACTGTACTTGTAACAGTGGATGGGAGGGGGCTAACTGTACTGATGATATTGATGAATGTACTCTCAATGCAACAATCTGTGCTGGTACCCCAAATACTGACTGTCAGAATACTAATGGCAGCTTTGTATGTAACTGTAAGACAGGATACCAGGAAAAGACTGTTGGTACTTGTGGAGGTAACTTGTTTTAAGTTCTTTTCTTTTTTCATTGTCATTTATATTAACTAATTTATACAATGGACAAAATTGATGCATATAGCTTTTGCATATCATCTAAGGAAATATTCAAGTTATAATTTAATACCCAATATTGTACAATAAATGTGATCTGAGGAATATTTCTTATACATAACAAAGATTACTTGGATACATATGAAATAAAAATTATTTGCAATATTTTACAACATCATACTTTTTCCTTGTTCAGTATATGTAATCATCATAATTAATACCTCTATACAAACAAGTGGGTGGTATATTGGAATCACCTCGTCCGTGCATATATCAGTCCATACATATATTACATCAGTCCATCCATCATTCAATCTGACCATTTATCCATCCATCTGTTCGAATTTCATTGCAATTATCTCAACTGCCAATTAATAAATTAAATTCAAATTTGGTATGTTGATTTTCATAGAAGGCACTGTAGTCAAGTTTGGATGCTGTCTTATATCAACTTCCTATGCAAGTGGGGTTATACTTAAAATGACAAAGTGTGCAACTTCATGTTTTTATTTGTTTTGTATTTTAGGGAATTTCTTCATACCATTTGTCAGGAACTTTACTTGAAATTTTTGTTCTTCTCCAGTTCACACACAAAAAGGCTTATAAATATTCAATTTAGTTTATTATTATTTTAGAATGTAGCAATACTACCTTTGGAGACAGCTGTAGTCAGCCTTGTATGTGTAACATGACCAACACAGCTGATTGTAACAATGTTAATGGATCTTGCATATGTAAAACTGGTTGGAATGGTACCAACTGTGATGAAGACATCAATGAATGCAGTAATCTGACACTTTGTGATGGCATACCCAATACATCCTGTCAAAATAATAATGGTGGTTATGATTGTGTATGTGATTCAGGATACACCAAAAATGCATCAGATCTTTGTAAAAGTAAGTTCTTAATGAGAAAATTTCTTACATTTACAATTTCCTCCAGGACTATTTCTAACAGATTTCCATTTCAATGAGTAGGTATTATATTGTAATTACCTTGCTCATCCATCTGTTTGTATGTCTGTCTGTCTGTTCATTAATTCACCATTCTGTCTGTCATTCCACCTTTTGTTCTGTTCATCTATTTTTCGTTTTGTTATCTTGAATCCCTATTGATAGATTAATTTCAAATTTAGTATGTGTCTTTACATAAATGGTGCATAATGGGTATGTTGTAAGTTGTTTTAGCTTTTGTGCAATATCAACTTCCAAGGTTGTGAAATTTTACTATTTTTAAAATTCAAATATAGGGTACGATAAAGAAAATGTTTATCTTAGCTGCCACTTGATGAATTATTTTAGAAATGTGATGTGGTGTGTGGCAAATTTATATAGATGGGGCAAACAAGCGGTACGTACCTAGCACAAAAATGTATGCAACTTAATATTTAGTTGTGATGGGTGGTTATCTCACTAGATGTGATTCATGTAAATTTAGATGTGAATTCACCAAATCCATACATTTTTTCCCATGACATAATAACTTATGATACTTCTTACACTAACAATGTTGCTGAATTCCATCAAGAAATGAACCATTTATATGTTATAAAATATAAAGTACTTAAGCTAAGATAAAGAGAGAGATGCAGACTTTTTTATGTCCAGAGCAACATCTTTAATTTAGTATGATCAGTATGTGTGTGATAAAGATTATGCAACACCAGTATTTTGTAGTTACTTCATGCAGTTCTTACAATTTTAAAGGAACATTAATCATGCATAAGCACAATTCTTAAACACCAATCTTTACAGACAGGATATATTATGGTAATTTCTATTAATGCCATTGTCTGGTGTCTATCAAACACACTTGACACAATAAAACAAAAACCCTCCAAGCAATTTCCATGAAACGTTGAACTAATGATTTCTATTTATGTGAGCTACCTTTAGAGGTTTATGACTTTTCCTATTTCCGTTTTTGAGGACTTAGGGGGGGTTTAAACATTCTTTAACAATATTTTCTTTGTTTTCATTTTGCTCCCGTCTATTTCCATAAATTGTTGCTGAATTGTTTATGTTATTTATGGAGGCCCCCTTTCATTGTTTTTTATAATTGCCAGTCCTACAATTTTGGTCATTTCCCTATTTGGCTATCATGTCAGAAACATAACTTCTATATCATGCTGTGCAATTAGATGTGTATCTTAATCTAGGGGTCTCAGTGTTAGGGATGGGCTGAGTTTTGAGTATTAACCTCATTCAGCATAGACTGTCATTCATAAATATTCAAAAGTATAAAGACTTTTTTGAAACAGACTTAGCTAAAACTGAGGAGCCAGTCATGTAATGATAGTCAGCTCTTTATTTTAGCAGAATAAAAAACTCGTATAACAATTATTTCATGTACAGTCCCTGTATGGCCATGGGATAAGCTTTCACTTACCCCATACCCCATTGCCCCATACCCTATTCCCTGTTGCCCCATGCCCCATTCCCCATAGCCCCATCCTCTATTGCCCCATCCCCATTTGCCTCATACCCCATTCCCTATAGCCTCATTCCCCATTGCACCATCCTCCATTTCATCCACTTATTTCCTGTTGTCCAATGCCTTTTTCCCATTCCAAAAAAGAAAAGAAAAAGTAAAGTAAATGTTTTATCAAACACATATAAAGCATTAGGATGCAGAAAGTTTTGTGCAATCAATATTTATTTTAGAATCTCTCCAGTGAGCTCGAGAATTACCGAAATCACATGATATTTGCATTGTTTACATGTGTTATCGATGTTTCGAGCTGCATGAGAAATAATCATGCAAAATATTCTTAAAACTATAGATATATGTATAAATTGTGAATAAATTTAATTTCCAAAAGTATTCTTAAACATGTTAAAATTGTCCAGATAAGGTTTTTGTTGAGTGTTGTTATTATACATTATGATATGTTTCAAACCAAATTCTTAAAAATGAGATATTTTTGCAAATTAAATGTGCAAACACTTAAAATTAGCTTAATGGTCTTATATAATTGTTTAAAATGTTAAACTTTTCAAAATAAACATCATATGTGTGGCTGTGGCACATCATTTTCAATCAAGTTTCCCAAAATTGATATATTTCTGCAGATTGTAAGAGTGTGAACAGTTTTAGTTTCAATAATGGTCCAAAATTATTTTTTAAAATATTAAAGATGGCAATATTAGTATCTAGTTGGTGATTGCGATATTCATATTTCAGTCAAAAATCTTCAAAATGACATATTTTTGCAAAGTGTATGTTTGTGAACACTTTTAATATACATGTACCTATTAGTCTAAAATTATTGTAAAAAAATGTTAAAATTGTGAATATCAGTACTATGTTGATGGCTGTAATACATTTATTTCAAACCAAATTCTTGAAAATGAGATATTTTTGCAAATTGAATGATTGCGAAAACTTGAAATATACTTAATGGTCTTGTATTATTGTTTAAAATGTTCAAATTATTTAAAAAAAGTATCACGTGTGTGGCTTTGACACATTAATTTTAATTAAATTTCTCAAAAATGACATATTTCTGCAGATTGTGAGGGTGCAAACAGTTTTAATTTCAATAAAGGTCCAAAATTATTGTTAAAAGTGGCAATATTTGTATCTGGTTGGTGGTTGCGACACTCATGTCAGTCAGAAATCTTCAAAATTTAATATTTTGAAAAGTGTATGTTTGCGAACTCTTTTAATATATCTATAAGTCTGAAATTAATGTAAAAAATGTTAAAATTGTCTATATCATTATTATGTTGATTGCTGTGATACATATATTTCATACCAAATTCTTGAAAATGAGACATTTCATTTTTTGCAAATTGAATGAGTGCATACACTTTAAATTACCTTTATGGTCTTAAATTATTGTTTAAAACGTTAAAATTGTCAAAATAAGCATCATATGTTTGGCTGTGACATATTGATTTCAGTTCAATTTCTCAAAAATGACATAGTTCTGCAGATTGTGAGGATACAAACAGTTTTAATTTCAATAATGGTCTAAAATTCTTGTTTAAAATATTAAAAATGGCAATATTATTATCCTTTTTGAAGTTGCGACGAATGATATATTTCTGCCAATTGAAAGGGAATCAACATTTTATTTTTTTTTAATGGTCTTGTTATTATTGCTCAATATGTTTAATTTGTCAATATTAAAATCATACGAGTGTCTCCGACACATTATTTCAGTACAAATTTTCAAAAATGATAGAAATTGTATGAGCGCGAACATTTTCAATCTATAATGACCAGAAACTAAATATTGTACAAATGTACTTCCAGTTAATATTAACAAAATGCAAATAAATTAATAAATGAACTGCGACACCTGTAATCATTAAAAATTACTCTAAAACGAGCTTTTTTTTTTTTTTTTTTAAATTAAAAAAAAAACTATTTTAATTGCTGTCATACAATTATGATAGATATGTTGCTTGCAGAAAAAGGCAGAAAAATTTGTTTGATTGACCAATCAAATTTATTCTCTCACCTCATTCCCCATTGCCCTATTCATTTACCCCATTCCCAATGCCACATTCCCCATTGCCCCATCCCCCATTGCCCTATTCCCCATTTCCTCTGCCCTATTCCCCATTGCCCCAATGCCCATACCCCATAAAATGGGAAGTTTATTCCCTACAGGTACTGTATACATGATCTTTAATTATTTTACATGTTATATGTCATGATTACAAAAACATTGCCTCCAGTTCACTTAATTGAAAAAAAAATATAACTGTCAAGATCATGTAAATTCAGTAAAAATCCTAAATGTCTTTTTATCAATAACTTATATGTAGATATAAACGAGTGTACATCCAATTCACATAACTGTACCAGTAATAGCAACTGTGAAGACACCAATGGAGGTCTTACATGTACATGCCACTCTGGATGAAAAGGGAAGTCATGTGATACTAATATCAATGAATGTAATGCCTCTCCCGATCCTTGTGTAGATGCCGCTAATTCAACTTGTATCGACAATGATGGATCTTATAATTGCACATGCGTCAATGGCTTCTTGAAAAATTCCTTTACAAACCAGTGTGAGAGTGAGTCTGAAACACTTTATACAATGGTGGGTTGGTTTATGATATCCTATAATCTAACCAAATGTAAAAATTGTCATACTTTAGTAATCTCATATTAATTTAACAAATTTAACATATATACATTTCATGGTGGACTTGAGTGCTATGGTCATTTTAAGCAGAATTTCAAAATTTGTAAAAATTTCAAAGACAGGTTTTAAACAATGCGAAAAATATTTTTTAAGTGAGAAATCTCTTAATTGTTCATAGTTTTTGCACAATATTTCTGCTGACGTGCTTAAATAAAATTTGTAGTGCCAGGACAGGAGCATGCATTATGCAAGCATCTATAGTGGTCCTGGCACATACCAAGTTGAGTGGAAATAATCATTTAAGTTATTTCATCAAGTTTTACATTTAGTTATTTCATCAAGCTTTACATTTAGTTATTTCATCAAGCTTTACATTTAATTATTTCATCAAACAAAAAAAAAACAAAACAAAAAACAAAAAACAAAAACAAAACAAAAACAAAAAAATTACACACGAGTTGTTGAAGGGTTTCCCAAAAGACAGGTAAGTACCTTAACAACAGGGAATTGGAGCAGAATGATACTCAAAACTTTACTTCATGTGTTGTCAGTGTACATATTAACAGTATTTTCTGTATAATGTTTTTGTTTTTGTTTTTTTTTTCATTCAGATTTCCATGGTCCATGAAATTATTGAATATTCACATTAAAAAAAGACTTACAAAGTATGCATTCTTGACATCATTAATCATGATAATTGTTTGTTGGCTTCTAGTTAAAGTGGTATTGCAGTCAGTTAAATGACAGGCACTTTCACCTATAAAAATATATCTTAACACAGACATAGTTAAAATCAGCTGTTACCGTACGCTACACTGCCCACGTTTTGCCAGGAAGGAGAATACTTGTCCGTTCCTCGTTAAAAAGTTAGAATTACCACCTCTTAAAAAAGTTTGTTTTTTTGTATCCTATGATGAAATTAGAGGGAGAGTTGGGCAATGTAGCATATCTTAGATAGACTAAACATATATAACTGTGGTTTAATGTATGAAATTCGTATAGCTTAATTAAGATATAAGGTGACAGTGTATAGTCAGTGAAATGACGTAGGTCACCAACCTTGCAACGTAAATATCATTATGAATTGCAGCTTAGGTCATATACTTTGATTTTGATGTTTTTGAATTTTCTTCTATTTCGATGCTTTGGAAAAATTTTTTTGCCTGGATTATTAGACCTGACAGATAATAATGCAGACTGGTTGGGAAAAGTTTATTATTTTAAAAATTTTGAGAGATATAAGATAATAAATTAATTTTCAATCTTTTGTGGGAAATTTGCTTTCAATTTTCTGCTGTGTTTATTTTATATTCACACTCAGAGCTGGTATGATCTTCTTTCAATGATTTTAAATAGAAGCTGCTGACTGTGTCACTTACATAATGCATTTGTTTTTATAACAAAATATTTAAGAAATTATATATGTTTTATTTCAGACATCAATGAATGTATGAATACCAGTAGCCACAATTGTGTTGAGAATGCCACTTGTATTGATACAGATGGTGGCTACTACTGTATCTGTGACTCTGGGTTCAGTGGCCTTGGAAATACGTCCTGCAATGGTAGGTATTGTAATATCATTTATGCACTTTTACTCATTGCTTAATACTAAAATGTGAATTTTTCTTACTTTTTTCATGGAATTCGAAATAGAGCCCCGTGCAGGTCTGGGTGTCAAAAGAATAGGCCTGCAGCAGCGCTAAGCTTGTCGTAAAAGGCGACTAAATAGTGCTCAGAAACCTAGCCAGCGGCTAGGCGCTCTGCCCACAGAGCAACTGGGATGTGTGTCCCAGGTGGTGGAATGGGGTACCCCTGGCATGTTACATGCTGGGGTTGTCAGGCTATAATACGGAAAACCTGACCGCAAACCATAGTGGTGCACCGTGTTGGGAAAGATGCCACGTTCCTCGCACGTTAAAAAACCCTGCTGTGGTATTTGATAGGAGTAGGAACCTTTGGGCTCCGCCACAGGAGGCTAAATTGCCCGACCTTACCCATCCCTCCCTTTTTCTAGTGGCAATCAAAATTTGTCGACCCTACTGTCCTTGTGTCCCATCCCGTTTTTCATTTCATCATCATTTCATGTTCATTTTATCATCTGTTTCATGTTCATCGTCTGAATATAGCTGAAATATTGCTGCTCGGACGTTAAACCCCATGGATTAATCCATCAAAATAGAATATTATAGCATACATGGTCGTATAATTCCTATGTAAATATTAGTGTCATGAAGGGTTAAGTAAAATAATGCACCATTAATCAATAATATAATGCACCATTACTTACAGTTTGCAAAAATATTTGTGAAGTTGCCTTTCTTTATGTTTGGACTTAATCGCTAGTTACTTTCTATTAGAGTTAACATGTAGAGAAAACGTAAATTGTCTTTATCATATCTTCACGGGTGTTTCTAGAAAAGCAGAGGACGCTTACCCTACTGGTGCACCTGGTCCATGCTCCCAGTTTTTAGTGGAGTCCGAGTTGCTCATTTACTTTTGTTACTTTGTATGTATAATTTTAGTTACTTTATGTTCTTTGTTGTGTATGTCTGTTTTCCATGTCTGGTCTTTGTCCCTGGATTACATTCTTTTGATTAGCGCTATAACCTTGGTTCCCTTGATAACTCTTTCACCATATTTTACATTCTATTATAGAATTAAATGTTTGTGAAACTACAGCCAAATGCTGTTGACACAAATCTCCGAGTTTCCTAAACCACAACTGATCAACATTTACATTATTCCATGATTTTCTTTCAAACAATTGAAAGTAAATGTAGGAAATCTTTTAGCAATCATTTTTTTTTAATTTTATTAATTATGTAGACACTAAAACATCCTTTCTTATTTTCTTCTTTTTTTTCAGTATCTGAAGCTATAACTACTTATGCACCAAATACAAGTAAGTTAAAGTTATACCCAGTTTGAGTAGGGTATACTGAAACATCCTGTCTGTCTGTCTGTCTGTCTAGTCATTAGTCTGTTCCTTGCCTACATATCTTATAAGTGCATCTCATCATAAAATGCTCTGTGGATTTCTTATTAAATTACACTGGAAAATTAGTTAACATAAATGTCATCTGATGCCTGCAAAGGCAGATAATCCAACATAATAAAATGTTAAACCGTCATAAGAATAATTCTTCCCAATTTGTTCAATGAATTTTGATGAAAGTTTTAGAATTTTTACATCAATTGTGAGTATGCATGAATACAAATGATTAATACTGACATTAACACAGCAAGAGATCCCCCAACTGAATGGTTTGAAATGATTGATGTGCACTTAAATGGAAAGGGGGAAGGCTTGCTCATTTTTCAAAAATGTCATTTTTTTAAATCACACCCATACTGTGTTAATTTTTAGAACTGAATCATCACTCAAAACATAAGATTTGTGAAGCTTAGATATCTAGTAAATGTTTAATATTAAACGTTTGCCAAGTTACCATTGTATTATATTGATGTATCTAGTTTAATTTAAATTGTTGCCCTGCTTCCTTTAATTGATTTTTGTCACATTTAATTTTGGAGATTGTTACCTTACCTTTTCATCCTTAATTTCCTAAACTGTATAGGAATTACCCTTTTCTTTGCACCTCCTTTCAGTGCCACTGGGCAGATCCTCGGCCCGATTGTTTATACTGATAAACAAAAGGCATCTATGAATTGACATCCAATACGGCTGAAACTGAGCAGGTGTCCATCTCTGATCAGTCAACTACAAATTTATGCTTTAATCTTGGGAATTTCATTAAATTTTTTAGGTCTAAATCAGATTAATGAAACATTAATTAAAAAGTAAAAATGGATATATAAGATATTTAAGCTGTTTTGCTTCTCTGAAGACACCCATATGCAGCATTGTGTACATACAGACAATACAAATATTGAAAAATATTGCATGACACTCGGGGAAGTTGTTTATTTTCAGTCTGGCACCGAAAGTGTTAAAAACAAGCATTTTCATGAAGTCGGACAATATAAATGAATCTCTTTGAAATTGCACCAAAAGATGATACACCATAAAAGAAGTGCTGGAATCAATTTTTAGAGACCTGAACTTTTTAGGAATAATTGGTCAACCAAAACAATCATCATCCTGATATTTTTTTGGACAATAATTGGCTAGGCTATAAGTGAATGGTACTCTTAACGTTTATAAAACAAAATGCCATACTACCAAAGTAAGAATGGATTTTTTTTTGGGTTGTGACTTGACCTGTTTAGGAATGTGTAGCCAGAATCAAGTATGTACAGATAATAACCTAATTATAAATGGAAGCATCTCTTTGAAATTATACCACAAGATGCCAAGCCCCTAAGGAAAGCTGGGAATAATTTTGGAGGTTGCCCCAAAAGAGACCATTAAGATTCTGGTCAAATTATTTTCCTGTTTCAAATATTATATCACAATGAAAATTCAGAACCGCATCAATCTTGAATCGTGTGTCCATTCTTGCCCCAACTATTCAGGGTTCCACCTCTGTGGTTGTATCAAGCTGCACCCTACATGAAGCATATTTTTCAAATCTTATCTGCTAATTGATTGTTTCTGGAAATAATAAGTTTAAGAAAATTTCAACACACTTTTGGTTTTGTGTCTTATTAAAGTATACATACAATATAGCGAGAAAAAGTATGGTCTATATGTAAAAGAGACAACAACTCCACCGCGATGTAAAAATCAGCCCAAGACCCCATTGGTCTTTAATGAACAATAAGAAAATCCTCATACCACAGGGCTGGTTGCAGCTGGCCCCAAAACATCATTATACACAAGTACAGCCAAAGAGTTGCACCTATATACTTAAGTAACATGAAAAATAAATTAAAAGTATGAATGCTCAGGCTAATTTTGTAATTGTATTTTGTGTACAATAAATACACAATATTGTGCAAACAACAAAATGAAATATGTATTGGATATTGTGAATCATGAATCTGCATTTCAACATTAAACACTACACCATAAATCATTTTTCCTTGAGTAATAATTCTGTTTATACATTGAATGTATTTAAGCTTATTTTATCTTCAGCTGAAGTAGCAGTTCAAGTTCTCTTAACACTTGATTATCCAGTTAATGAAAATGATGATTTGACCAATGAAAATACAGACTATTATAAAAAGTTATTTACTGACACAGAATCAGGTGTAAGTAATCCTGTGTAATCACATTGAGGTCAGGTAATACATGCTATATGAATTTTGAAGTATTGTTTTGTTTTGTTTTTTTTTTCTTTGTTTGGTGGTCTAGGGATTATCTTTTACAAGATGTATTAATCATATTGTAAGGTCATCACTTCAGGTCTTTTTGCTAATTATTATTATATTTTGTGTTTGTTTGTTAGTCTTGGGAGTGTTTTTTTTCAAAAGTTTTTGTATAATTATATTGTAAGGTCATCACTTAAGATCTTTGTAATAACATTCTTTTGCTAACTATTATTATTTTTTTGTTTGTTTGATAGTTTGGGGATTGTCTTTATACAAGTTTTTTTAATTATATCGTAAAGTCATCACATAACATTTGTTTGCTACTATGATGCATTAGTTTCAGTCTTGCAATGTACTGAGATGTGAGAATTTTTATACTATAAAAAAACTGAGACATATGTATTTCATATGCTATGTAAAACACCTGAAAAAAACATTTGTCATGTTTCTTTGTGGGAGATTTATCCATCATTGAAAACGAATCTCTGCGTAATATCCTTTCTAAAGGTCCCAAGTACCGTGAACAATTCTCCATAAATTGAATTATAACTTTAAAGTTCTTATGGATGCCTCGGAGGACTACGCAAGAAAAAGAATAAAACGAGAACAAGAAGACATTGATTCTCTGTCAGAGTGGTAAAAAGTCTTGAGGTCTTTAGTTTTGAAACAAATGAAAGTTTCAAAAAGGTTAATGAGTGCCAGTGTTACATCATTTTTCAAAGACACCGATGTAGCAAAACAATTGTCTACTATACATTACAAATATGTTTACGTACCAGCAGACAAAGCCCAAAACAACATTGTTTTTGTCTGCAAAACTTTTAAGATCCAATGTTTATTATCAGAGATAGACGTAGAAAATAATAGCAGTGATCAGATCTATACTGCTAACACACTCTCCAAAGAAGAGATTGTGGAAAACCATAAATCTGTGCTATCCTCTTTTGGTCCCTCTACCAAGGATGATGATTGTGATTTACCGTCTATGTACTTGATTTCTAAACTCCACAAGAATCCATACAAAATATATTAATTAGCTGGATCTGCAAAATGAACCACCAAACCTCTTTCAAAACTTTTAACTGCTATACTCACAGCTGTCAAAGAGGGTCTGCAGTCCTACCACAACACTTGTTACTCCTGTAGTGGTATTATTTCAATATGGATCCTGAAAAACTCAGAAGATCTTTTGGAGACAATCAGTTCAAGACTATTATCAGAATATAATAGCTTGGAACCTATGATTTTTTCCAACACTATATACCTCTATTCCCCATACTCAGCCCCGTACATGTCTGGGAGTCAAAAGAATAGGCCTGCAGCAGCGCTAAGCTTGTCATAAAAGGCGACTAAATAGTGCTCAGAAACATAGCTGGGGGCTAGGCACTCTGCCCACAGAGCAACTGGGATGTGTGCCCCAGGTAGGGGAATGGGGTACCCCTGGCGTGTTACATGCTAGGGTTGTCAGGCTATAATTCAGAAAGCCTGACCGCAAACCATAGTGGTGCACCATGTTGGGAAAGACGCCACGTTCCTCGAATGTTAAAGAACCATGCTGTGGTAATTGATAGGGGTAGGAACCTTTGCGCTTCACAACAGGAGGCTAAATTGCCCAACCCTACTCATCCCTCCCTTTTGACTTGTGGCAATCAAAATTTGTTGACCCTATCATCCTTGTGTCCTATCCCATTTTTCATTTCATTTTAATTTTATCATACATAGTTGTTTTTTTCCAAAAAGATGGTATACTTAGATACAAATATATAGTTCTTGGTAGAGATTCCTCATACTTTGTAAGAAATAATTCCGAATCATCTTCCAACTATACAGAAGATGATGGAATTTTTAATCGATAAAATATTTGTCCAGTGTGGTGGACGCATTTTTTAACAAATGGTTGGCATTCCAATGGGAACGAATTGTGCTTCTCTACTTGCTGACATATTCATTCATTCTTTTGAGGCTGACTTTACAGCAGATCTGATCCAAAAGAAAAAATATGGTTTAGCTAGGTCCTTTAATCTCAGTTTCTGCTATATAAATGACATATTATTTTTAAATAATCCTAATTTTGGGGATTTGATACATCGCATCTACCCCAAAGAACTTGAGATAAAGGATTCTACAGATACTGTGAAGTCAGCCTAATATCTTGACCTACACTTAGAAATCGATGTTAAAGGAAAGCTATTGACCAAACTTTACGACAAATGTGATGATTTTTCATTCAGAACTTTTCTTTCATCTGTGGCAACATCCCTTCAGCACTTGCATATGGAGTGTTTATACCATAACTCAAACATTATGGCAGAGCTTGCGGAAACTACGCAGACTTCTTTATCATCTCTCCCGGACTTGACTTTTTATGAGCAACTCGGCGGGTGTTTCTAGAAAAGCAGAAGACGCTTACCTTATTGGAGCACCAGGTCCATGCTCCCAGTTTTTAGTGGAGTCCAAGTTGCTCATTTGCTTTTGTTGCTTTGTGTGTATGATTTTAGTTACTTTGTACTCTTTGTACTGTGTATGTCTGTATTCCATGTCTGGTCTTTTCCCTGGATTGCATTCTTTTGAATACTGCTTTAACCTTGGTTCCCTTGATTACTCTTTCATATGTTTAGGATCAATATGAAAAAAATAAGAAAAACATAAGGTAACTATTTATTTAGCAGTTTCATATGTATATGGAAATTATTTGTTTTCATATGTTTTCGTATATACACAAACGTATTTCCATATTGGTCCTTAATGTGAACTTTTCTAGCATAGAGCTTTATACATGTATTATCTTGTACATATTAAATTTCATTGTAGCTAAAAGAATATTACAGTAGTTATAAAGCAACAAAAGACAGTTTTGTCAAGGTTATTTTGTATAAAATAATGTAAGTAGTAGATGAGGACTAATATGGTGTTGGTACCCAATTTGTCCCAAGTTTGACTTGTCATATATTCCACTTTCATTGTGATAGTACATTTTTTATGCAACAAATTGTTTTGCTATTGACATATTTTCAATTTTTTTAGATCTATATATTTTCATTGTTCCACATCGCAACACCAAAGGTGACATATAAATACTGGTGTCTGTCCATCTGCCACACTTGAGTGAAACGACTCAAAGGATTTTTATTTTCAAATTTATAGGATTATAAGTCACCATATGTACTTGATCGTATTGTTCCATCATTTTGATTTGTCTAATTTTACTGGAGTTATACAATTTTGCTACATTATATGAACACTTTGTAGATGCAACTCTTTGGGAATCCCTCAATAGATTTTCTTCAAATTTTGTAGGATTGTTATTCACAATATGTAGTTGATAATATTGCACTGCCATTTTTATTAGACAAATTTTACAGGAATTTGTACTTGTTACACTATATGAACACTTTCTGGATGCAACTCCTTGCAAAGGATCAATAGATTTTGTTCAAAGTTTTTAGAATATTTATTCACAATATGTAGGTGATCATATTGTTTGGTGATTTTGATTCCACAAATTTTACAGGTGTTTTGGGACTTTAGCTTTTCACCTTTTGTAATCCTTAATGGCAAAATGATAAACAGTGTTCATGACCCTGTGGTGATGATTTTCTAAAAGTTTAATAAGTATGCAGAATATAAACATATTGGCATTTATACCATTAACACTTTTTAATATTTTAGCAAAGGAAGTTTGATAGCAGATCACGTTGTTGTTATGAACAGAAATAGAGGTGGCAGCCAGAATAATGTTATAGCTGCTAGCAATAATCTACTGAAGACAGGTGGTGGAAAAGTAAATATTAGTGGAACACCAGCTGGTGCTGAATATGCTTTATTGACAGACGACAATGGAAATAAAGGTTAGTACCAAGCATCACACATGAGGCAAGCGGTTAGATATACACACAATGAGAACATATTATCAGACAGACATGCAGTAATAGATCAGAAAACTGAATTCTTAGTGGAAGTAGTCTTATAATTGAAATCAAAATTAAAAATTAGCAGTTCAATAACAAAGACAGAATCAATAAGGAACTATTTACAGTATCTAGATCTAGAATGTAGATTTTTTCTTTTTTTTTAAATTGACAATCATTAACATAACCTTTCTTGTCCCTTTTTCAGCTTTCATCCCATATTTAGCTCACCGGGTTTAAGGCAATGTGAAATATTGCCATCACTTGGCACACATCATAATTTGTCGTAAATTTTTTCTTTAAAAATCTTTGAAAAAATCTCTGAAACCACTCAGTAGATTATTACCAGACTTGGTCACCAGCGTCCTTAAGGAATCTACTTTTACAATTTTGTTGATTGTATTGATCAATCATAAAACATGGCAACAAAACTATTTTTAGACCTCAGAGGAGGTCAAGTCACTAATTTCTACATATACTTTATAAACCATTAGAGCTTTTGGAAATAAATGTGACTTTCCTTCTTCTGCTTGGTCAACTCTACAAAAGTCTGGATCAAATTGAAGTTGTAGGATGACTCCTTGTAAGAGATATTTAGGCAATATCTCGAAAATTGTAAAAGATATAAAAAAACTTTTATTGATGAAATGGTCCCTTTGATAAACCCTACGAAAGTCTACATTGGGTCAAGTTCTTTGATGTCTCCCTGTTAGTTACTGCCATTGAAAAGGGAAGAGTGACATTTTTTGCAGTTTTAAGCCAATATTTAGAAAATCATTATAAATAGAAAAAAACTTTCAATTAATGAAATGAATGTAACTTTTCTAAAACTTTCAAGGTACTGTATTTGGTGCATTGAAAGCCAGAAATACTCACTGTAGTTTATTGTGTACTAAAGGAAGTGAAAACCATGTAGATTATATATTCAAAAAACTTAATTATGTTCATTCAACTGTGCTATTTTCAAATATATTCTAGTTACTATGGACCCAACTACATCAATCTGTGATGTATTTTACCAATTCAACACCTGTCCAATCAACCAAGGATGTACTGTAAATAGCACTAGCCAGTCAGCTTATTGTGTGTAAGTACTGTTCACAAGAAAATTGTGTAAAATATTTATGGAAAGGTTATATTGAAACAATATTTACACGACACGGTCGGTATTGAGTTCGCTTTGACATCATGTGATATCCATGATGCTTAACCATGGCAATCTAACTGATGTAGTTTTCAATCTCGCATTTCGTTGGACAAATGTAATAGCAACCGCAAAATTAAATTCTCCATTTGGGCATTGGTGTCTGGAATATTTTTGATTACATTTATATATTGAACAATCTTTTATACATTGAATAATTGGAAATAATCTACTCGCTGAACCAATAAAATAATTGAAATACAAAATACATAGTACAGTGATCTCACATTTCGGTATTAACAAAGCGAGCATATGCGTTGGCTATCTTTTTTAAAGATAGCGCTTGTTTTATATGACTCTGAAAAAAGTTAATGGTAAGGTTTCTTGCTGACCCTGTCATTTTTGACCATGTACACTTGTTTTTTGTGTGAATTAACTTGAATATTAAGGTATATGTATTTATTCTAGGGATAGTGGTCCCAACAGTTTTTGACTTCAGGGAAATCAAAATAGAAAAATAAACAAGCATATTATTAGCTATTTGTTAATAAAATCTAATAAAAGCCTATGGATGTATATAATATTGTTTCTCAATACTCTATACCACAAATGTCAGGCTGGGATAGATTTTTGGGGATAAAATTTAAATGATGGCAATGAGGGCCCATAATAACAAGCATTTTCATGATGTCCAGACAACATTTTGAGTATTAGTAAATAATTCTTAAAGATTGAACCACAAGGTGCTATACCACCAAGGGAAGGCTTGGATTAATTTTAGGGTTTTACTTTGTTAAGAAAGAAAAAAGGAGAAGAACCACAAATGGCTATATTGGCCCTGTTAAAGTGACAAAACTAAAGTCTTGAGAAACTTCTAATTATATAGCCTAACATGAAGATATTAAGTTAAAAGATTCGAAAGTTGTATTTAGAACCAATTTTTTGTGACATCACAACACATGGCAGTTCTTTGTAACTCTGCATTTATTACTGTTTGGTTGTCCTTTTTTCAAAATTTTGATGATGTGGAAGAGTAATCAAGGAAACAAAAGTCATAGCGGTAATCAAAAGAATGCAATCCAGGGACAAAGACCAGACATGGAAAACAGACATACACAACAAAGAACATAAAGTAACTAAAATTATACATACAAAGTAACAAAAGCAAATGAGAAACTCTGACTCCTCTGAAAAGCTGGGAGCATGGACCAGGTGCGCAGGTAGAGTATGCGTTTTCTGCTTTTCTAGAAACACCTGCCGAGTTGCTCATAAAAAGTCAAGTCCGGGGTAGAAGAAAGAGGAAAGGAAAAATATGACACGTTGAACAAATCAGTTTTTATGGCGCAAATGGATACACCGTAGTGATCCACGAGTTCATGATGACCATCATAAAACTTCCATGGTAATGACTTCAATCTTGTAGCAACATAACCTTGTTCCAGAAGTTTATTTGTTAGAATTCTGGCGCGATAAAAAAAGTCTGCGTAGTTTCGGGAAGCCCTGGCATAACGTATGGGTTGTGATATGAAAACTCACAACGAAGGTGCTGAAGGGATGCTGCCACAGATGAAAGGAAGTTGACATTTCTGAATGAAAAGTCATCACGTTTGTCGTAAAGTTTGGTCAATAGTTTTCCTTTACCATCAATTTCTAAGTGTAGGTCAAGATATGAGGCTGACCTCACAGTGTCTGTAGTATCCTTTATCTCAAGTTTTTTGGGGGGAAGATGCGATGTATTAAATCCCCAAAATTAGGATTGTTTAAAGATAATACATCATCTATATAGCGAAAACTGAATCAAAGGATCTAGCTAAACGATATTCTTTCTTCCGGATCAGATCAGCTATTAAGTCAGCCTCATAAGAGTGAAGGAATGAGTCAGCAAGTAGAGGAGCATAATTTGTTCCCATTGGAATGCTGACCGTTTGTTGAAAAACGTGTCATCTGCATATGCTCTGACCAACATAAATCAAAAAAAAAATATAAAGTTCTTCACACATCTCTTGACCAATAAAACGTAAAATTATGAGAGTCAGAGAATGTGGTAAAAATGGAAAGTAAAATTCTGTCATTCTTAACAATGTAATATGTACAACTCAGATGTGTAAAATGAAAACATTTCCTCTAAAGTCTCTGAATTATACCCTTTTTAAAATAAGATTACATTTTGCTGTATTAGAATGTTATGTATTATATTTGTTTCCTTTTAATGTTCTTTTTTTCACTTGTTATGAATGCATAAAAACGTTTTGTTTTGTCATTGTCCAGATTTGATCAGTATGAAAAGTAAGGAATTTTAAAGGAAATTGTTATATGTATGTGTAACTTTAGTTAAAATGGAGAGAACTTCTGTCGAATACTGAAAAGATACAACCCTCCTTTTCTTCAGTGTTAAACTTAACGAGAAAACCTAGCGGATAATGACTTGTTGCAAGATGATATTTTGTTCCAGTGAAATTTCTGAATTGTTTCTGAACCCATCATCCATTATTTACATAACAAAACTGCAATCAGATTGGTCGCTAGCCATGGGTTATAGATCCTTCAGCGATCAAATATTAAATAGTATCATGGAGTTGTTCAGGGACTGTTTGGGGATAGATTTATGACAAAGTTTAAAATCTAAGCACTGTTTATTCACCAGTTATATTTTGGTGCAGTGTTAATCACCATAAATGTATGTCCCCTTTATTAAAATAAGCAATGTATGTTTGTTCGATTACATTCTTTTGATTACCGCTATAACCTTGGTTCCCTTGATTACTCTTTGAAAACAAATTCTGATTTCATTACACCCATTAGTCACGCCGTGGCATTGTTAATTGAGAGATATAATCGAAAGTACATTTTCAGTATTGCAGATTGATCGTGAATGGAGGATGTTAAAAAAATGACATACTATTTTGTTACTTTTTCGACAATGTCCTTCCATTACCTTATATGTTCATTTGTTTGTTATTTTCAGACCACTTCAAACTACAGATAACTTTCCTTTGATAATTGGTTTAGGAGTGGGTGTACCCTTGTTCTTCATTGTAGTGGTATTAGTGGTATTGTTCTGTGTTTACTATAAAAAAGAAAGGACTACTAAACATGGTGATAATGATGATGATGATGATTATGATGACTACGATAGGTAAATCGAATTTTTTAGGTTGTAAATAGCGTAAACAAGCGCCACTATTCATAAACCTTTTGACAACTTTTTGCACAAAATTTACAAGTAATGTATAACTATAGCATTATCTGTCTTATCCATGTTTTGTAAGTTCTTGTGCATTTTTTCTCTGATGGTATTTATAAGGTCTGAATTAGTGTAAGGAATCAGATAAAAATCTGTAGTAGATTAATAGAAATAATCAGAGGCACCTGTCCAATGCGATTTTCGATTAAAATCGGACCTACTTCTGGGGGATTTAGGTCTTGATGTGTTCTAAATGCATAAACCTTTCAGTAATAGTATAAATTGCTAATTTAACAATTGCCATTTTATGTATGTAAGTAATGTGCTTAGTAAGTTTTTTAATGAACCTAAAATATTTCCATACTACACTTTTAAGCTCAACTGTCCAAAGGCCAAGTGAGCTTATGCCATCACTTGGCATCCATCACAGTCGTGGACAATTTTTCGAAAATCATCTCCTCTAAACTACTAGACTGACAGGATGTAAATTTGGCATGAGTTGTACCTTAGAGTATTGTACACATAATGAGTGTTGGAATTGATAGACCTTAGAAAACAAACTGGCTGCCATTACTAAAAATAGAACATAGGGGTCTGAAGGCATTTATTTGCAAAAACTAAAAAAAACGTTGCCTTTACCAAAATTCTGGCTCGGGTTCTGTTTTTCCGCATCAAGAGATGGACCTATGCCGAAATTATAAAAGTGATTTGTCAACTGATGTAGAAGATATGACCTCTTGAAACAGCTTTTTAGCAGAATTTGCATGTACAACTTTGAAAATTTTCTCAAGAACCATTTTACAGAATTTAGTGAATGTTGACATAAGTGATCCTTTGGGTATCCCACACAAATGACCGTTGGGATTATTGATCCAAGAAAAAAATATGGCCCTGTTGCCAAAAATAGAACATAGTGATCAGAAGGCATATTTTTTAAAATAACTCAAAAGTTGTCGTCTTTAGCAATTTCTGGCATGGTAATATTGTTCAACATCATGAGTCAGACCTACAGCAAAATTTTCAAAATAATTCATAGGAGTTACGGCCCCTGAAACTCTCTATTTTGTTATTTTTTTGCATGTACAAATTTGAATCTCTTCTTCTCAAAAACCATTTTACAGAATTCAATGAAAGTTGGCATATTCGTACTTTAGGGTATCCCACACAAATTGACAGTTTGGGTTTCTGGTCTTGGTCTGTTTAAAAACATGCCTGCAGTTACTAAAATAGAGCATAGTGGTTGGAAGGCATTGTTTTGCAATTACAGGAACCATTACATTTAGCAAAATTCTGGATGGGGTATATTATTTAACATAATGAGATGGACTGATACTGAAATGTTAAAAACAATTCACCTGCCGATGTAGGAGTACCGGTGTACGCCTTTGAAAATCTTCTTCTTTAATACCATTTAAGATCATTCAGTGTAAATAAGGATATCTGTTCTATAAGGTATGTGCTCAAAATGACTTGTGATTTTTAATCTGTAAATAGATATTGCTGTCATTACTAAAAATGGAGCATAGGGGTCAGAAGATTTTTTTTAATTTTTGCAACTAATTCAAAAACCACTGCCGCTGCAAATTGATATTGCAAATAGCTCAAAAATTGTTGTCTTTAACAGCATTTTTGCAGTGATATTATTGTTCAGCATCATGAGAATGACCAATGCCGATATTTTTAAAAGATTTGTCTACTGATGTAGGAGTTTCGGATCCTGAAACAATTCTTCTTTTTTTTTCCGAATGTACAATTTTGAAAATATTTTCTAAAACAATTCAAGGTCATTTAATGAAAATAAGCATATTGGTTCTTTAGTGTATTGTGCTGGAAATGACTTGTGATTTATAATCTGTAAATATGTAAAAATGGCTGCCTATACTAAAAAAGAAACATAGGGGTCAAAAGATAGTTTTTTTGATAATAATTCAAAAACTGTTGCCTTTAGAAAAATTCTGGTTCAGGTCATAAAAAATGCCATTAGATGCATTTCCTGCATTTGACAATTCAGTTAATTTTAACTCAGCCTGTCTCATTCTTCAAATTTTTTTCAAATAAGCAAATGGTAAAGCAGGTGAGAGATTCAGGCTCTCTTGAGCCTCTAGGGTAATTGCTTGGATAGACTTTTGTTGCTGATCCTCTATCATGGCCATGTGGCCGGATCTTGTCAGTTATGCTCGAAAAGATTAGAAACAAGCATAACAGAAAACAAAAATATGGTGCATGTATTGATCCAGATTTGTGATAACCTATTCTGAAAAAAATAATTAATAGTCGCTGAAAATTGGAAAATCAATCGATCATTGGAACCTCACTAGTTCTAAGTCTTGAAGTGTTCTTGTTGCAAATAAATCCTGCTATGATAATTAAATGGATAATTCTTCTTATATACTTTATTTTAAGACAAGTTCAAGGCTGTTATTTATATGCTAATATGAGTTTTTATGATGTGAGATTTGCCTGTAATTTTAAGCTTCCATTTCATACCTTGTATTGTCTATTACACATGGTAAGAGATGAGTTATGGTGTAAGAAAAAAAAAATTTTCATGTCCTCTAGCAAAACCAAAAAATGTGTGAGGGTCCATTATTGTAGCAGTTGGTATTAGTTTTATCTAAATCTGGTAAGATATGTAGTCGCTAGAAAGCTTTCAAATGGAAAACTCAAGGTCAGTGGGAGATTGTTCATATCATTTTCCAATATCATTGTTTTTTTGACTAGTCTAAGTGATTCATAGCAGTATCCTTTGGTAAGAATTTAATCCAAATCAACTTGGACCACATGTGGGCATAAGGGTATTTACAAAACTAATCGTTAAAAAAATTTCAATAACAAAGGGAGAAAACTTGAAATATAACCCTGTTGTTATTCGAAAATTATAACAACAAACTTTGGTAAATATTTTCATTAAAATCTGTTCAGAGAGTGCTAATAGGCGCACTAGCACTCAGCACTTTTATGTTTTGTATCACATTGGGACAGGAACAAATGATGGCAGACATATAGAAACTTTTTGTGTGTTGAATAATTTTGTTATTAAAAACATTAGGAATTATCATAATTGTTTATATTTTATGGTATCTCTTTAACAGAAACCAGCTAGATCAGGGCTTCTTTTCTGGTGCTATAGCAGGTAAATTCAATAGTTGGAACCACCCATCTTCATATTTCATAAGTGGGTTGAATTTTGAATCCGCTGAATCAGATAGAGGTGCTTATGACAATGAAATATTGAGAACTCAAGATCCAGATGCAGGTATTTTTCATTTTGGTTTTACATATGTCATATTAATGTAGAGCTATGTGAAGGTGTAGTAAAAAGTTGTGGAAAAAAAGCAATATGAAATTACCTTTAAAGTAGAATTATATGTTTGAGTTCCATATTAACTTACATATTTTGAGCATTTCAACACTTTCCTTTATTTTTTTGTTTTCTCTTCCCCCTTTAAAATTAAAGTTATTTCTATTTTTTTTTTTTAGCATATGATAACAACAGAGGAAAAAAAGCTCCATTTTCATGGGATTTTATGTACCAAAGTACTCTTCCAAGTCCGGTAAGCAAAATAATTTACTTACATTTTCTTAATCTCAATCTTAAATACATGTACAACTCACCATTATAAATTAGCAATTCTTTAACATACTCCACTCATTGTTATTAAAATGAACATTTTATTCACTTGTAATTCATTATAAAGCATCCCACCCTGTCTGTCTGTTTTCTACTGTTAACGTTTCTTATATGCACAGACTCCTCATAAACATCCAAAGTATTTTTATGAAATTTGATTGGAAGGTTGAGCATCAACAGTAGATCTGCATGAATGAGTGTGATTATTGTTGGGGTACTATAAGGGGAGATAATGCAACTTAAAAGGTGCACATTTTACCTTATTTGAAGTAGATGTATTCTGTTTTTGAGCTTGCGCATTTGTTCTATTGTTAACTTACATTCTACGTGGTTCAAAGCTTTTTAGACCACATCCATACATGTAATAAAAAAAGTGATAAACACATGTTCAACACATTATGCAACACATAGACTTCATCTATACAAAAATATGATGAAACTAGTCCTGATAGTATAAACATAAATCATTTCGATTAGCAATTTATATGAAATTCAGGAACTACGAATGATAGAGGTGATAGAATGTGTGTAAGAAAACCCACTATAATATAACTAAAAAAGGATGTTTTTTTTATTTTGTTTTTTTTTTTATTTTTTTTTTATTTACATATGGTGACTTTTGTCCTTTCTTTATGCAGATAATTTCTCTCAACCAAGTCGAGCAAATACTCTGGCAAAGTGTCAACTTTATATATAATCTATATAGCTTAATCATGTCAAATTCGTATTTCTATACATCATTTTAAACTTATGGATATTCGTGCCTGGATTAAGGTTACTGTTGAAAATATATGATTTTCAGTAAAGGTGTAAACAATTAGTATGAAATCAATGGTTTTTTTTCAGTTTCGTATAAAAAGACCAGAAACAGTGAATAAACCTAGCCCAGTTTATGATGTAAGTATACCAGTAACTTTAAGTAATAATCCAAGTAAAAATTAGACAAAAACTGATACTCATCCAACTTAAAATTTTGAACGTGGCTTCATGTAGATAGAGCCAACTTTATAAGCAATTTTGGTTGCTGTCCATTATCAACTTCCTGTTTTTTTGGACTTTTCTATTTTTCTATGTTTATGGAATAATAGAGAGAAAATCTTATCTGCCTTGGACAAATTGATTTCAAATTTGTGTGTGTACATAGATGGGGCATAAGATGTAAGCAATTTTAGCACCAATTTCATATTTTGTGGGTCTAGTATGAGTTGAGGAATACGTAACGCAACAGGGTATGGGACTACATGTATTTTGTTTGACTGTGATCTGATATTGTTTTGCACATCTATTTTAAAAAGGAATTGTGCAGTTGAATTTAAATCTTGCTATGTCTTCTTTTCAGAAAACAGGTCCATCAACAAGCACAGAATAAGATGATGTTGGATTGATAGACAATATCTTCATAGAGAGCTCCCAAAACTCCTTGTGTGCCAACTTTAACAGGAAGTAGTGAGGATCTTTCGATGGAATGTCTGAACTTATACTCACTTTAATGTCCGTTGTTTATGCATTATTGTCAATATTTTGACAAACGCTTAAGGACTTGTTGATAGGAATATTTTCATATCACTATTTTCATGGAATGATAACCTGCCTTTTTACTTTGCTGAAATGTCATTTTTTCATGTTGATTTACAATTACTTTTGTCTTAAGCTTATGTTAATATAATTTTTAGTTCTGTTATAGTTGAAATTATTTTTTTTTCAGTGAGGATATCTGTTAACCCTCCCACACTAGGACTAGACTTCCACAAAATCAATGAAACCATTAGAATCTCCCGCATAAAATGTTAGCTTGATTAAAATAACTATATTTTCTTTGAAATATACTATATTATTGAATTCTTATATAAAAAAAATCGTTGTATGTTAAATTCTCACGTATGAGACAGTTTTCGTGTTAAAGAATCTCCAACATGAGCTGTTCCAAAGGTTAACTGGTATGAATGATCAAAATATAGTCGAGGCACAAGTAAAGGAAAAAAATGATGAGTTTAATAAGTATATATCACTGTGAAAGTACTTTTATTTATGAATATCAATTTTCGTGGATTCTTAAATTGTTGGTTTAATATTTCCCGGAGTACAAATAAATGGAATATATGTATTTTGTTGGGAAAAATGAAATTCATGAAAATTAGTACCCAACAAATGTAAGTAAGTAATTCTCATATTTAAGGTTACAGACCACCAATTCAACCAGTCAGCATTTGGAACGTACGCAAAAATAGTCCTACGCAGAAATTACCCCTGTTCCTCATAGTGCTGTGAAAAAAGTTCTCATCTTATTTAAAAAATTTAAACAGTTTCTGAAAGGAAAAATATTTCTGTACATTTTATAGGTGCATTTTGCTTCTTGTGATGTGAAGCCTAATCTCCATAATGATTTTTAAATATACCCCTATCTTGTGAAAACACTGGGATTTCCCATGCTATTTATAGAGCCTTCACTTCCGGTGACCAGTACTGCACTGCAAGTCTGCTAACCCCACATGCCATTCTGAGGATTGTGAGCTGACATATGTAGAATCATGCCGATATATAGTCCTCTGCAGGTTAAAGTTAAGGTAAAGTCCAGAGAAGCCATTGAATATTGTGAAATTAGCATAGAAGCCTATGGGAAGTGGAATTAGTGGTTTTTAGCCTTAAGCTAAAGCCATGGCAAAATGAAAAGTTCCTTGAAATAGCTTTAAACTACTTGAAGATCTTGTTAACTTTGCCATGAGAGGAATACACTACAAAAATCCTTCAAAATATGCATTTTTTTAAGTTATAGGTCCAAATTATGGAAAATTGGTCTTTTTGGCTGATTTTTATGTCCTATCTTGTAAAAAGTGTAGAAAATTTAGTAAAAATATCAAATATTAAACTTTGAGGGCTATATTTACCTAAATATGGTGGTAATAAGCACTTGAAATCAAGTTTTGTGTAGATTTGAGCAAAAATTAGGTTAGAAATGAGGAAAAACTCACTTTCATTACTGCGGTTAAGGCCATATAAGCATTCCCCTATGGCAACATGGAAAATCCATTATTGAGTACTTTTTTTGCTTTAGGTGCCCTTTACTGGTCATGTTTTAATGTGAAAACACTGTATTTACAAATTTAAAGCCAAATATATCACCTTTTGTGAAAATTTAAAGATTTAGGATTTTTGACATGTGATCAAGAAAAAGAGGGAGGCATGTCAGAAATAAATTTTTAAAAATAGACCAATTTCTCAGAAAATGATTACTTTAAAACTATTTCTTCATTAATATTGTTAAAAAACAAGTTGTGATTGATATTTTTTATTTGAAAAGTCAGAAAAAGTTCTTTGCAAATATTTAATGCATTTAAGTATGGTAGAATATTGTCACTTTTTTGCTCGCACAACTTGGTTACCCTATAGTTAAAAATCAAATATTTAAAAAAGTACTTGTCACATTTCACTGAAACTTTGCAAATGCATTCAGTATGTGTGTAGGAAGATACCTGTATAGTTATTTATTTTTTCTAAGACAAAAAATGACTCTTTAGGTTACAGACCACCAATTCAACCAATCAGCATTTGGAACGTACGCAAAAATAGTCCTACGCAGAAATTACCCCTGTTCCTCATAGTGCTGTGAAAAAAGTTCTCATCTTATTTAAAAATTTAAACAGTTTCTGAAAGGAAAAACATTTCTGTACATTTTATAGGTGCATTTTGCTTCTTGTGATGTGAAGCCTAATCTCCATAATGATTTTTAAATATACCCCTATCTTGTGAAAACACTGGGATTTCCCATGCTATTTATAGAGCCTTCACTTCCGGTGACCAGTACTGCACTGCAAGTCTGCTAACCCCACATGCCATTCTGAGGATTGTGAGCTGACATATGTAGAATCATGCTGATATATAGTCCTCTGCAGGTTAAAGTTAAGGTAAAGTCCAGAGAAGCCATTGAATATTGTGAAATTAGCATAGAAGCCTATGGGAAGTGGAATTAGTGGTTTTAGCCTTAATGGTTTCCATCTATCAGTCCAACTCTTGATTTATGGATAATTATACACCATGCAAAGTGCGAGTTATATAGTAATTATAGTGACCGTCTGTGTGTCCCCAGTTCCCATCTGAAATCCTCTGAAACCAATGAAACTGTCAAATATCCTGTATTATGTGATGTGAACTGTTAAACGCCTATAATTAAGCTAATGTGAACTTTTTGATAGGCATGATGTTAACTCAGAATAGTTTTTTATCCATTATCTGTTGCAATATTTCATTTTTCAAATAGTTTCAGTTTTATGACATTTATTTTCATTTTTGGTATAGGTAATGTAAAGTTAGTTGTCATATGAGGAGTTGTGTTCAGATAAAGTGCAATATCTTATCCAAGTTGGTTCTTGATTAAGACACTTTGAAGCATTGCAAACAATCTAATTTTCCTGCAAGTATTTTTATTTCTTCATTACACAAAAAAATCAGGAGAGTTGTTCTTTCTTCTTTTTAATTATAATATAATGATGCATTTAAGTAACCGAGTAAAAACAAAATCGTTTTAACTTGAAAAGTTGTTGTAAACAGTTGTATGTAAAATTTATTGATTATTTATAATCTATATAATATGTCATACATTGTATACCTATATATATATATATATTGGAGTTTGTTAAGTTTAATTCGTTTATATTCTTCATTTTGTATATGTATACTGTATATTAGGAAATTATAAAAAGTGCCACAAATCCCTAACTGAGTTCCCCTCTTCTTCACAGTGGCGGAATCAGTTCTGTCAGCCGAACCATATATCTTGTGTCCCATATATCTTATGTCGTCAAAACTAGAAATGGTATATTATTATGGGTGGTGGATAATTTTGATTAAACAAGTGACAAAATATGGGTAAATGGAAGCATAACTGTCGAAGGAAAATATGTTTGGCAAAAAGATTCGACAGCTTTGTCCTTCTATTGTATGAAGAACGTTTGGAAGAGGACAACGTACGGTACATTAACAAGTCTTTTTTTACATGGTCAAAATATGAGGTGGGGTGTTACTTGAGCAAAACCTCCGTTAACTGATTTCATAATGATGACATATAGGTTAGTCCTACAAGTGGACAAAACGAACAATCTTCGTCCTCCTTTCACAGTGGTGGATCCAGGGATCACACGGTGCCTATTAAACTTCCATGAATTCAACTAGTATAACCTTTCTTTGTACAAAAACAATTTTTCCTTAAGTGTACCTGATCATTTCATTAACACATGCATATTTATACAACGAGAATCACTTGTGTCTGATTAAGACACATCGAATGTTGACGCGTTTTTCAACAGTTTTTCGGAGTTCAAATGGGAACAAATTGTGCTCTTCTACTGGCTCGCCTATTCCTTCATTTTTATAAGGATGGTTACAGCTGATCTTATCTAAAAGAAGGAACACTATTTAACTAGATACAATGTTCACCGTTTCCGCTTTATAAATGAACATCCTAGATTTTTTTTAAATCCTTTAAATCGCATTTATCAAAATGAAGCCAGCCACATATTTTGACCTACTATTAAGATCGATAGAAAAGGTAAACTCATGTCCAAACTGAACGACAAACGCGTTGACTGCATTTCGTATTTTCCTTTCATCTGTGGCAACATTCCTTTATATCATATCGAAACACATATTTTATGTCAGAGCTCGCCTAACTATGCGGGCTTTTTTACCATGCTAGATTTCTTATAATTAGGCTTCAGGAATAAGGTAATTTTACTAATAGATTACCACTACATATGTTTTAAGGTCAGCATTATGAACGTTGATCGTTATACAGTTGCATGCTCACCAAGCGCCTTACCTCATAAAACCCTTCAAACTTCCACCAAAAGCAACAGCAGGTGTTATCCATTTTGACAAATTCCTGCAACAAATTTCCATCGAAAACTTGTCATGCAATTTTGAGATTTCAGATAGCTTACTCAAAAGAGTAAGAATTGGTGGATATACAATTATAAACTTATCTCAAAAATGATGTATTACTACTGGGGAAAATTGAAACAAATAATATTAATTTTCGACAAATCAGCAAAATACACTTTTAGAAGGTTTGTGACATTTTAATTTCATAAATGGTGTTCAAAATTTTCGATGACGAACAAAAAGATGTAATGCTTGTAAAACTGTAAACTATCGCGATAAAGTTTTCATTATTCACTTCCAAGATAGGTGAAGACGGTACGAAAACAAGGCCTATACGTGTTAAGCACTTACTACATCCACACAATTATGTAGTAATTGTTTATACTACTTAATTTTTACTAGCTTACCTGTTAACCAAGCCCAACCTAATTGTGGGAGATCTCCGACAACCCATCATAAAATATCAGGAGATTTATCGACTTAATTTGTTGTTATAAATTAAATAATACAGGGGAACTTAAAATATTTTTTTCCAATACAAGCAATACATGATGTATACAAATTAATCAACAATATGAATTATACATGTTATTCGCAGAAGTGATGCTTGGTCTAGCATAAGAGCCTTTTTGGCTGCCTTTAGCTACTTTTCAGTGGGTTTATATTCATGCATTTGAGGTTTTGATTTTGTTTGGCGCACACAGTATATGCATGGGATAAACTTCCCGTTTTATGGGGGATGGGGATTGTGGCATTTTGGAATGAATGGGGCAATGGAAATGGGACGAGGGAATAATTTTGATCAATCAAACAAATTGTTCTGCATTTTTCCGCTAGCAACGTATTTATCATAATTCTATGACAGCAGTTAAAATAATTTGTAAACGAGCTTGTTTTAGAGTAATTTTTAATTATTACAGGTATTACAGTTCATTATTCATTGACATATTTTTTACATATTAACCGGAAGTACATTTGTACAATATTTAATTTCTGGCCGTTATAGATTGAAAATGTTCGCTATTACACGATTTCTAAACGTAAATCATTTTTGAAAATTTATACTGAAATAATTTTATGTCGGAGACACTCGTATGATTTTAATATTGATAAATTAAACACACTGAGCGATAATAACAAGACCATTTAAAAAAATAATATGCTGATTCCCTTTCAATTGGCAGAAATATGTCATTCGTCGCAACCTCGAAAAGGATAATAATATTGCCAATTTTAATATTTTATACAAGAATTTTAGACCATTATTGAAATTAAAACTGTTTGCATCCTTACAATCTGCAGAAATATGTCATTTTTGAGTAATCTAACTGAAATCAATATGTCACAGCCAAACATATGATGCTTATTTTTGACAATTTTAACGTTTTAAACAATAATATAAGACCATTAAGGATATTTGGTCTGAAATATATGTATCACAGCCATCAACACAATAATGATATAGAAAATTTGAACATTTTTACAATAATTTTAGACTAATTGGTATATTAAAAGTGTTCGCAAACATACACTTTGCGAAAATATGTCATTTTAAAGATTTTCGACTGAGATGAGTGTCGCAACCACTAACTGGATACAAATATTGCCATTGTTTACATTTTTAACAGTACTTTGGGACCATTATTGAAATTAAAATTGTTCGCACCCTTACAATCTGCAGAAATATGTAATTTTTTTAGAAATTTGATTGAAATTAATGTGTCAAAGCCACACACATGATACTTTGTTTTGACAATTTTAAACAATTATGTAAGACCAGTAAGGAAATTTTCACACTCATTTTCAAGAATTTGGTTTGAAATATATCTATAACAACAATCAACAAAAATCTTATCTGGACAATTTTAAGGTTTTTAAGAATAATTTTAGAAATCGGATTCATTCACAATTTATACATATATCTACAGTTTTAAGTATATTTTTCATGATTATTTCTCATGCAGGCGAAAATATATGTAAACAATGCAAATATCGCGTGATTCCGGGAATTCTCGAACTCGCCGGCAAGATTCTACAATCAATATTGATTGCACAAAACTTTCTACATCCTAATGCATTATATGGTTTGACAAAACACTTACTTTACTTTTTTTTGGAATGGGAACAGGCATTGAACAACGGGAAAGAAGTCGATGCAATGGGGGATGGAGCAATTGGGAATGGGGCTATAGGGAATAAGGTATGGGGCAAGTGGGATGTTTATCCCATACAGGGACTGTATCAAGCTGCAGATTGTGTCATTCTTTAATTCTGACATAATGTCAGTTAAGATCTTTATGATTGAGAATATTCTTTCAGAGACTGCATTACTAGTCTGCAAATGACAGCCCATTCATTGATGTCACCCTATAATCATCAAATTCTGCCAGTTTTGATGGTCTTTGATTACATTGGGGAATCGTTTCAACAACTCTTAAACTTAAAAAGATTGTAAGATTTTGAGAATTTGAATATCACATACATTTGAAGGTAAGGGGAAACTAGTAAATAAATGCTATTAATTGCAAATTCATAGGACTAACCACAATAAGGAGGCTATGTCCCTTTCATCTTTGTATTGAGGAACCTAAAATTCTGTAAAATAATGTCTTTGAAAGGAAATTTGATAAACTGTAAAAGTCTTCAACTGCCCCGAAATGTAGTTTTACTTGTACAATTCATTTGAAAGACTGCCATTACCTTTTACCGAACTCATTAACACTAGAGTATATCTCACAGCATACATAAACAAACTGCTCAAGGTAGATGGCTCCAACTCATCTATGCGGTCAGCTCTATATGTTCTGCACTCCCTTCTAACAGCAATGTTGTCATTTTCATACCGATAACAACTTTCCATAAATAGCATATCTGTTACATTGTGGGTGCTGAGAACATCAGTCTTAACATAATTCAAAAGAGGTTTTCTAAGCAGTTTTTTATGTGGTCATGAATGAATCCCACAGTGCTTGATTCAACCCGAAAATATAATAAAATAATTGTAAGATAAAAGCTTCATACTATGGTAGTCAGCTTACTTCATTATACGTGGATTAATAAATTACCTGAAATATTGCATCGTAGTGGCACCAAAATCAATTCCAGGAAATAAAAGAATAGCTTGACCTCATGATTTGTAAGCCAACCAGCTATTCTTCCAACGTTCACATCTGTCTCTACTTTAGGATGACTGCTGAAGTAGCTGGACAAGGCATCCCCATGGTGAAGAGTTGTTGTAATAAAATTTTGTAAACATAGCCACATGGAATGGATATGAATATAAAAAGAAATGATGACAACCAGTTTTTAAATTAAAGATAAAGTAAATATACAAAAATAATATCAAATTGACTTCTAAGTTTGATGTTTGATCCATCTTTTGCTTTAGAAATATTCAATTCGACCAGGAGAGCTCTTTTTTTTTCTTTTTAGACCAGAAGTTGTTAATATGGGTTATATTGATATGCATACATTTAAATAATTATTACACGACTCTCACACATGTAAAATAAATCACATTTGAGAGACTTCTGAACTGCCTTTAGTTTTAGGGTAAAAAACCCTTTCCATTCATCTCAGTTTACCGTTTTAGAAAAAAAACCCACTATTTTATCTTTTTTTTTTGTACATATACTGTAATTTGGAATGGACAATACAACAGTTTACCTTTTTTTCAAAATTGAATGTCCTTTTCAATTTGTGAACGACATATATGTTACCATCATTTATTGAAACGTTTGTTCGTCAAATGTTCTAAATCAGATCTGTTTTAAGGTAAGCTAGAAAAGTGTTATATAATAGTATGTAAAATGATATTAGAAAATGTGTTTACTTTATTTGAAATTGATTCTTATCAAGTAAGCTTTTACCTTTAAATATGATATGTCAATATTTATAGGTTCTATGTGTGTTGGTAATGCACACTTTCGTGTCAGGTTTATGAAATGAACGAAGAATAATGACGAAATTATCGAAATAATACAATCTAAGCAGTAATTAAAAGGAATAATCAAAATAAAAGTCCGTATAACAAATGGCAATATTGGGGTAAAAACTGGAAAGTTGGAAACCATGGCATCTCAAATACATCATGTTAATATAGTCAGTTTCCCGATTTGACCCATCTTCGTATATTGAACAGACTTGGCAATCAGCTTTATCATTTATTAATGTTTTCTACCAATCATTCTATTTAGGATTAGTACATTATTTAATTTTTTAAAAATCGTTGAAAAAACTTTGCCATGTTTCAGGTAATACTCAAATCCAAGTAGGTGCAGCATAACATTTCCTACAATTGATTCCTTGAGAGTTTTAGATACGTAATTGATAATACCCCTTGTATAATTTCAGAATAAATGAAGAAGTTAGTGATACGCTTTTAAAAACTAGATTTTTAGCACATATAAAGTAAGAACATTAATTTAAAATGATAAAAATATTCAAACACTTCAATCATGTATACACGTACAAATGTTATTCTGGGATGAAAATAACAACTACAAATAATGCAAACTACTCCTGATTTATAATATATGTACATTTGCGCTTACATTGAAAACATAATTTGATACCAAGTCAAAAGAATTTTCAAAACAAACAGCTTTCAAAATAAGATACCCTACAGCAAAAACAGATAAAAAGACAAGTAACTTTGATTTTATATGGTTATAGAAG
This sequence comes from Perna viridis, assembly GCA_037379345.1. Lineage (NCBI taxonomy): Eukaryota > Metazoa > Mollusca > Bivalvia > Mytilida > Mytilidae > Perna > Perna viridis. Next base: position 21,505,759 of record CM074517.1, read on the forward strand.
AAAGTGTCATTTCGCTTTTACAAAGAACAAATGTCACTATCCTGTACGAGCACGGTTTAGACTTTTTTACCTGGTTTCGATGACGCAAGATGGTGGACGAGCACTTTGACGAAAGTAGGTGTCTTATATATCTTTCTGGTATGACCTTATTCATACTTGTAACTACTTAAAATTGTAACCCACAAACGACAGTAGATTTGTTGTTGATTTATGTTCAGTGTTTCAAGGTTTTAATTGTGACGTCGTGTTTTCCGAATCGGCACGACGACAAAAATTAAAATGGTGGAAATAAGAATAAGAATCATAACAGAAATTTCCAATTGATCTATTATGGTCGTAAAGAGTCTTGCGAAACAGTTTCCACCACTTGTGCTAAAAGAGCTGGAATCTTTATCAGCTTCTTCGCTATCAATCGCACTTTCAGGACATTGTAAAAACACTTAAATGGACGTTTTCAATGATTTGAATCGAAATATCAATAGGTTTTTCAGAACCTGGAAGAATGAAAAGTGCTCAAGGTCACTGAATGATTGATTAATCTAAATCAGGTCCTTGGCTATTTTATATCCGGACTATAAGTCGCCTCTTTGTATAGAAACATTTGTATTAAATTATCATGGATAACATAGGAAATAGTCACACTGTGACAAAGATATGAAAATATGAAAAGTTTCTTAATGTGCATTTAAGTTATTATGAAGAACAAAAAGCAGAGTAAGTAAACAGATTTATCCATATACCAATTAACGTCGTTTCTTAAATAGGGATAATGAATATTTTGCGATTTTCCTCGGGAAGTTCGTCATGAAATAACACAATTTATCGTCCTTGTTCATGGTAAGAAGTTTGACCGAATATCAGCGACAATAATGTTTATCAGTTCATTGTAAAGCGGGCAGTCAAATACGAAATATATCTCATTTTCAATGCAATTTTGGTTACAGAATTGACAGACTCTTTCCTTGGATTGTTCATCATTGTACCGACAAGTTTCTATTCTTAACGGGAGTATCCCACTTCGGAGTTCAACTAAGTATGAACGTTCTTTTTTACTAAGGTCAGAATAATGTATGGTTCTTGTTCAAAAGTTGTTTTTATTAACTGAGCGTAAGTTTAAGCTTTAGAAATTTAACAATGTTATCTTTCCACAATGATCTATAATACCTATCATTACTAATTAAGCAATGTCAAACAATATTTTCCTTACGCTAAAAAAATCAATCAAGTCTAGTTTTAGGAGAATATTCTTCAGATCATCACATCAATTATTTTGCATTTATCATACATATAAAACATATGTAAATGAAACACTGTTTAGTCAATCGACTATCTTCAAACCTGATCAGTCTATTCCATAAACGAACCATATTAGTCCAACGACGGATTTCGATTAATGTTTCCATAGATTGAGAGTAACTGTGAATTTCTGTGTACTCCATTTTGGAAGATTTTTAATGTCCCCCATGTTCCTGATGAATAATCTAGTATAGGTGCCACACAAGAATAAAAAAGTTTTTGATATGATTTAAAATCCTTTAATTTATGAATATTCGATATCATTTTTCGTAATGCTCGACCATCTGTCTTCGACGGCGCTTCAGGGTTTGTTTAATATACTCCATTATATGAAAACACAATGCCAAGATATCTGTACTCGTCTACGTTATCCATTTTATTTCGGTCAATTCTGAAATCAAATTATGTAGGTTTACATCTAGGTTTCCTGTAATGGACGCATTTCGATTTGTCAGTGTTTATCAAAGAGTAATCAAGGGAACCAAGGTTATAGCGGTGATCAAAAGAATGTAATCCAGGGACAAAGACCAGACATGGAAAACAGACATACACAACAAAGAACATAAAGTAACTAAAATCATACATACAAAGTAACAAAAGTAAATGAGCAACTCGAACTCCACTAAAAACTGGGAGCATGGACCAGGTGCACCGACAGGGCAAGCGTCCTCTGCTTTTCTAGAAACACCCGCCGAGTGGCTCACAAAAAGTCAAGTCCGAGGTAGACAAACGAGGGAAGGAAAACTATGACCCGTTGAACAAATCAGCTCTCATGGTGCCGATGGATACACCACAACGATCCACGAGCCCATGATAACGGCCACAAAACTTCTGCAGCGACGACTCCAATCTTGTAGCAACATAACTCTGTTCCAGAAGCCTACTTGTCAGAGTTCTAGCGCGATACAAAAAGTCTGCGCAGCCCCGGCAAGCTCTGGCATAACGTATGAGTTGTGATATGAACACTCCATACGCAGGAGCCGAAGGGATGAAAGGAAAGTTGACAATTCTGAATGAAAAGTCATCACGTTTGTCGTAAAGTTTGGTCAATAGTTGTCATTTACCATCGATTTCTAAGTGTAGGTCAACATATGAGGCCGACTTCACAGTGTCTGTAGTATCCTCTATCTCAAGTTCTTTTGGGTAGATGCGATGTATCAAATCCCCGAAATTAGGATTGTTTAAAGATAATACGTCATCTATATAGCGGAAACTGAGATTGAAGGATCTAGCCAAACGATATTCTTTCTTTCTGATCAGATCAGCTATAAAGTCAGCCTCATAAGAGTGAAGGAATAGGTCAGCAAGTAAAGGAGCACAATTTGTTCCCATTGGAATGCCGACCGTTTGTTGAAACTCTCCAACGTTTTCACCAATCATGCAATCATTGATCTCATCTAGCATGCGTTGTAGATCGTTCTCATTAACTGCCAATAATGCTTTATCGTCAGCATAAAGTAACGCACACAGTTTTTAATCAGATAATTCGATACCAAGGTCGAAATCGGTTAGTGCCAATAATAAGTTATTAATGAATATTGAAAACAATGTCAGTGCTTAGTTATCTCTCTGCTTCACTACTATATTACAATAGAACCAGTTGGTTAACTTTCCGTTTATTCTGACACAAGATTCAAAGCATTGGTAAATACTTTTTTTATAGAGTTATATATTTTACCATCCACATTGGTTCTGAGTAATTCATACAACTTCATGACTCTATCATTAAAGTCAAAGCATTAAGGGTGAAAATATGGTCTTCACACGAACGATTTCTCATACATCCATTTTGTTCGTCAACAAGAATATTGTTATCTTCAAGGTAGTCTGTAAGTCTCATATAAATGAAGGCTCTGAACAGTTTACTGATGCAAGAAGAGAAATTGATACCTCTATAGTGCATCCGGATTTACTATCCTACAACTGTCTTTCAGAATTGGCATATAACAGAACGTCTCAAAATTGATTAGATGATGCTCGTGTCAAACACTAACTGAAAAAGTTTATGTAGTGTCTCGATAACTAGAGACAACTGTAGCACAATGTATGGTTATTTATTTTTTTTGTCATTCATAACGATCATATTGAGTCCTTTGTAATATTACTGTTCATCTGTTCATTCAGTATATATATTGGATGGTCCATGTTTTGTTCAAGTAATTGTGTGTGGAGTTTAACCTGGTTATAATGACCATTACTGAACTCATCACTGTTACTTCCGTTGTATAAATTGTGAGTCTATGCGCCGTTTTTTAAGCAAAGCATGTTAATCACCCACTGAATTTTCATGTTTATCAATAATTTCCATCGGTACAGGTTTGTATTGTCTTGGACCCCTAGTCTACTAATTTTCTCCCAGAATTCCCTAGGATTATTCGTTGACATGAAATCTTTGGCATTAGTGTTCGCTCTTCTAAATTCTCTCTCTGTTTTTGGTTATAATTTATCAAATTTGTCTCAAGTTTGTAAACTTGTGGTTATGCCGTATTTCCACTACGCTTTAAGAATGCCTATTCACTTTTGCGCATATCCTCGGACAACTCCGAAAGTGTATCACTACAGCACTAGTACGGCATATTGTGCTTATATCGTTTTTTTTTATTATTGACCACAGTGATATTGCTAATAAAATTACAAATTAATTTGAGTAAGAGTACGAATATTGCACCCCACCTACTATACTGTGTTTTGTTGAGCGAGTGATTTGTTTACAGCATGAGCTGTTATGTCTTATATGGAGTGATTTTGAATATCGGCAAAAATTACTGACGCTTGAGAACAGAAGGACATCTCAGAAATATCAGAATCCCAGTTCATGGCTAGAACGTGAAAACGGGAAACAAAGACGATCAACATACACAATGTTGACAGCAGAATATATCGTTGATCTGTTTCATTTGTGTGTTTTTAAATTATAGTCATTTGTTTTAGTTTTGTATTCTTCTTTTTTATGCTTCAGTACCCTTAATCTCTTAAATAGTGACGTAAAATATCAACTCAGAGATGTTACTTATTTCAAATGATATTGCTGTAGACTTTCATTTCAATTTATGAAAAGTTTATGGAAGTTTCTTTTAACGGTATTATTCGATAAACATTCCATAAGAATATTTTTAGGCAGACCTTATTTTGAAGCTTCGTTTGTAGTTGCATATCGGTATGTCTGTTACAATTTCAATTTTAATTGTTGACTTTAAATCAACTGATAAGTTTAATTGTACTTATTTGTTCAAAGTTCTCTGCGTTAATATTACATTTACTGTTTCGTGTTTAATTAGATTAAATGAATATACCTTCTTAATGTCTCATTATTCAATTTAAAACTGAGTTAAAACAAATGTTGTTAAAATTAAGGTGCAATATCTACCAGATTTTTAAATTAAAAATGAAATCGTAGATCTAAAGAAAATTAACTGAAATACCATAGATAGAACTGGATTTATTGAAATATGAAACACAAGCAAAAACAAACAGACGTTTAAACAGCAGGACACCCCAGAGACATCAGAATTTAAATACATGACTTGAACATGAAACCATGAAACAGAGACAATCCACATTCACAATGTTGACATTATATTTCCAAAAACAAAAAAAAAACAAAAAAAAACAGTGACATATGAAGCTACTAAAGATAGAAACCAAGACAACACACGAAAGCTAAAAACACTCTCAGTGTGAACTCACACGAAAAACGGGAATGGTCATAATCAGGTGCTCCAGATATTAATAAGACATGAATCAGTTACTTAAAATTCTCTGGAAAACAACAGTCTGGTTAACAATTACAAAGAACTAAACTGTAAAGAACCAAACTCCTTTCCAGAGAATAAAGGACATATAAATTAAAAAGGTAAATGTCTAACATATCTAGATAAACCACAACATACAGACACCTTGATCCTGAAGAATATGAAACCCGATATCTGCACATAGACCAATTCAGGTAAACACCATCACAAAAACAAAATCGAATCGTCCTCCAGTACCTGATAGACATAAAAAAGACTTTATTGCCCTGTCTATTTAAAATTGACAAAAACAAAATTTAAAAAAAAAGTCCAAAGTGATAATAACATAGGTGAAATTTAAAAAAAAAATGATTACCCAAGAATAAAAAATATCTTGAAAGAGTAATCAAGGGAACTAAGGTTAAAGCGGTAATCAAATGAATCTAATTCAGGGACAAAGACCAGACATGGAAAACAGACATACAAATCATCGTGGTTACTGCAAGCTCTGGCATAGCGTATGAGTTGTGATATGAAAACTTCATACGCAGGTTCTTTATGGATATTGCAACAAATGAAAGGAAAATTGACAAAACAAAATAAAAAGTCATTGCGTTTGTCGTATATTTTTGTCAATAGTTCTCCATTACCATCGATCTCTAAGTGTAGGTCAGGATATGTATATTCTTTATCGCAAGTTCTTTGGGGTAGATGCAATGTATCAAATCCACGAAACTAGGATTGTTTGATAATAATACGTCATCTATATAGCTGAAACTGAGATTAAAAGATCTAGCTAAACGATATTCCTTCTTTTGGCCTGGAAAAAAAATAGGTCAGCAAGTAGAGGAGCACAACTTTTTCCCACTGGAACGCCGACCGTTTGTCTGAAAAACGCGACCATCAAACTTGAAAAATATGCTGTCGATAAAAAATTCCCGCATTATGAAAACAATTTCTTCGGTATATTTTGTAGATGATTGCAATTGTTTTTTTTTCACAAGGTATTAGGAATCTCTACCAAGAAGTACAAATTTGTATTTAGGTGTTCCGTCTTTTTGGAGTAACAACGATGTACTATGCTTTTGAGACGGGAATTCAACTGGAGTAAGGGGAATAGAATTATAAAGAGTTGAAAAATCATAGATTTTAATGTTATTGTATTCTGATCACAATCTTGAATTGAGCGCCTCCAGAAGATTTTTCGATTTTTTCTGAATTTTCACAATGAATTAATATCACTATGAGAGTAACAAGTGACATGGTAGGACAGCAAACCTTCTTTGACAGCTGTGAGTATAGAAGTTAAAAGTTTTGAATGACCAGGTCCCTACCAGTGTACCTTGTCCATACTCCCAGGTTTTTTATGGAATCGTTTACATTTGTTGTTTTGGTTATTTCATGATTTTTAGATGACTATTTCATCTCATACTTGAATGTAGTTTCATCCTATATAACCAAATTATTTAGGCAGATATCAATGACGTTGCAATTGACAACATTTCAATTCCAATTCTTTGATTTTGTCGTTTATTATACTGTAAACGTACTAGTTTTTTCGGTGTACTAATTTTCACTATTTTCGCGGTTGACAGAAAACCGCGAGAGATTGAACCCGCGAATAGATTTATTTTACACAATATAACGCTCAACATTTTTTGAAACCGCTAAAATTGAAACACTCGAATCCAAATATGTTTATTTGACGGAATCCTCCAAAATTAGCTGTCGCTGAATTTAAAACATTTATTGTACTGTTTGGACGGTTAAATAATTGCGATTTCACAACCATAGACGATGTGATAAAAACTAGTGATATGAAAACTTCGTCGTTACAAATGGGTGTTATGTGATTGTGTATTATTTATTCTCTATGATTTTGTCGCTTTAATATCTACTTCTTGGACAGCTAGATATATGCGATATCACACTAAGGACGATGTGATATGGACTAGTGATATGAAAAGTAGTTGTGTGATTGAGTATATCATTTTCTATAAAACCTGATTGGTCGAAAGCGATGTTGCGTCGTTTCTACCGTTATTCTCCTGACACAATTGGTGACGCCGTAGACGGACAATCGCTAGAATTTAAGTCATACAGAACGGCTTAAATATTTCTAAAGAATCACAGAGAAAAGAGTTTTATAACTCACAATAGTTCAATATTTTTATAGTGTCGAAATTAAATAAGAAAGTATTCAACTTTCACTCATTGTGAAACCTACATTTATCCTGATATATTGCCTTTAAAGTTCCAGCATTATATAACTGGCAAAAAACGTCCAAATGTGATCATTGAATATTTTTTATTTACATTATTAAAAAAATGTGTGATTCCCAAAGCAGTACAGAAAAGCTGTAGCATCTTCATAATGTTTATACCATGCGTGCATATACATATAAGTTAGAAAAATTAAGTACAAAAATACTTATCTATAAAACTTCTCTTGTATATACATACGTCCTTCCTATACATTTTTATTTCATTTCAAGATGATATGACTTGCTGCAAAGTCTAAATAACTGAACACTGATTTAAAAAAATAAAAAAGAAAACAATTTCAAATTTGAATTCCCTGTTGGGTCACCTGTACTTATTTTCTCATTCTAGCGCCATCTTGACACAAATATTTTCAGTTTTGATAAAAGTATATTTTTTTAGTCACTTTTAAAAAAAAAAATCTTTTTACTGGCAAATGTGTAGGTTTTGCACACTTCTGTCTTAATGAAATTGTAACACAGATACATCTATACGCCAAACTTCACATTTGATAGATTAAATTCGATTCTTCTTTAGGTAATTAGATAATATTCACAAGCATAAATGTATTTTTGAAATCTGTGCATGACTTCATATATGTTATGAACGGTAATTAAATGGTTTGAAATACTTCCTCATTGTCATATTACAGGGTATGTGTATTTAGTGAGTTTAGTAGATTTGATAAAGGGGTACAGAGGCATTTGAAGTCAAGTAAAATTGTTATTTGGCGTGGTTATCTGCGAAAAAGAGGGACATTTATAGTTAACAAACGCAAAATACACGTGACCACGAGCATGGCGTTAACAAAATAAAATACTGTCTTCATAAATGAAATATTCGCAGTGATAATAAATGTCCTCACAATTTTGTCCCTTTTTGTTCAAGTTTACCTTAAAATAACCTAAAAAGCCTTATATTTCATTCCAACTTTTTTTTTTATCACGCAAGCCTCGCCTTAATACACGACTATAATATGCCAAAGAAAGCTATGTTATGTTGTGTATACATGTACAATTTTACCTGCACGGCAATGCTATGAAGCTTGGAATTCAGGCTCCATTCGGTGTAACACACTACCCTACCTGAAACATAAAATCAACTCAAAAACGCATAAAAATGATAGATATAATTTAACTAATTTCTTCTTGTATGGTACGTGTAGCGTGCAGTATAATAGTCAGTATTAAGGTATTGAATGCATGTCATTTGAAACATTCTCTTTACGGTTTTGGGTTTAAATGGATTCAGTCAAACCAGGGAAGGATGCATTTTCAAAATATACACCTACTTTTTTTTCAATAATTTAAATCATAGGTTTATATTTACAAAAATAAGCCAACTCATTCCTACCTTGTGTTTAGTCACCTTTAATACAAAAAGAAGGAAGAAAATATTTCCGATTAAATCTTAAAAAGGTTAGTGATATCTAATCCGATAAACATATACGTTTATGTACTGCTTTGTTTAGTGGTATATAAGTCAGATTTATTAACGATATCAATGGATGTAGGCTTTACAAATTATTTAGTGTGAGTGAACAAAACATTTCTCTGCAGAGACGCTCCATTGCAAATTCTTATGTTGAAAATGAAATCCTCGCCGATGTTTAAAAAGTATTTTGCTCTAACTTTTGACTTTTTCAAAAACAGGCTTATGTAGAATGTCTTTTGTCCCATTAAAGGTGTGTAAATAACCTAAGAGGTTCATATAGAAAAATAATTGATGGTTACACGTTGACACGAATATACAAGGATGTATATGCCCTTTGAATACAGTTTGAATAAATTATTGCCACACTGTATCATAGCATGCAACACAACTTTTCTATGTAAAATATAATGAAATATAGAATTCACGAAGAATTTAAAATGCCATCAAGAGAGCCTTCCAGTAGACTTACCTTGTTTAGCAGTATACAAACTTGATTTTTTCTAACATGTATACACCAATACTGCCACATTACAAGCTCCATTCAGTTCTACGTGATCTTGTCCACAAATGCTTTCATCCAAAGGTAGAGGAAAGGCTTATTTTGTGAAGGACAAACTGATTCTAACAAAAATTACTCCGAGTCTGTTGTTATTATGATGTTGGAATTTGTGGTCGACAATGTTTTTTTTCATTGGGGAAATGTATTCTAGAAGACCATCGCGATACCTATGGGGACGAATTGTGCGCCACACTTAGCCGATCTGTTCCCAAATTAAATTCTATGAAGCCAGCTTTTTACAAGGTATCTACTGAAAGAGTAATCAAGGGAACCAAGGTTATAGCGGTAATCAAAAGAATGCAATCCAAGGACAAAGACCAGACATGGAAAACAGACATACACAACAAAAAACGTAAAATTCATACATACAAAGTAACAAAAGCAAATGACCAACTCGGACTCCACTAAAAACTGGGAGCATGGACTAGATGCACCGGTCTGAAAAAAAAAGATAAGCGAGTCGTCCGGTACTTTAATTTTATTTCCCGTCATATAGTTGATTTTTTTCAGAATAATTTTAGTTTCAATGATTACTTACATCTAATTATCCAAATGAACTTTAAACTTAAAGAGGCAACTAATAGATTTTCGTCTGCCTCATACCTAGACCCTACTTTGTAAATGGATAAAACAGGATGTTTGAAATCGAAATTTTATGACTAACTTACGTGATGATTTTTACCTCCCAATAGTTAACTTTCCCTTTCTAAGTGGTAAATTCGATAGGAGTAGGAACTTTTGCGCTCCGTCATAGGAGGCTAAATAGCCCGGCCTTACCCATCCCACCCCTTTTTCTGGTGTCTACTCTATGAAATATCCTTCAGGTGACGCTACGGTATTTACGTGGATCTGCAAAATGTACCAACAAACCTCTTTTAAAACTTTTAACTTCTATACTCACAGCTGTCAAAGAGGGTCTCCGGTCCTATCATCACACTTGTTTCTCTTGTAGTGGTATTAATTCAACGTGGATCATGGAAAATTCGATAAAAATATCTTGATAGAGATCCCTCATACTTAATAAAAAACAGTTCCAAATCACCTTCCATATTAACAGTTTTTTAAGTTTTCAAAATGCTTGATTTTCTTTTATCGACAACATATTTGTAAAATGCGGTGGACCCGTTTTGCAACAAACGGTGGACATTCCAATGGGAACAAATTGTGCTCCTCTACTTGCTGACCTGTTCCTTCACTCTTATGAAGCTGACTTTTTTGCTGATCTGATCCAAAAGTAGGGAAATCGTTTAGCTAGATCCATTAATCTCAGTTTCCGCTATATAGACGACGTATTTTCGTTAAACAATCCCAGTTTCGTGGATTTAATACATCGCATCTACCCTATAGAACTTGAGATAAAGGATACTACAGACTGTGAAGTCAGTCTCATAGTTTGACCTATTCTTTGAGAGCGGTGGTAAAGAAAACTATTGACCAAACTTTACGACAAACGTGATGACATTTTATTCAGAATTGTCAGCATTCTTTTAATCTATAGCAACATCCATTGAGCACCTGCGTATGAAGTTTTCATATCACAACTCATACGTTATGCCAGAAATTGCCGTAACTACACAGACTTTTTATACCACACTGGACTACTTACAATTAGGCTTCTGGAACAGAGTTATGTTCCTACAAGATTGAAGTCATTACTACAGAAGTTTTATGGTTACTTTTGTTACTTTGTATGTATTTTTTTTTTGGTTATTTTATGTTCTTTGTTGTGTGTATCTGTTTTCCATATCTGATCTTTGTCCCTGGATTACATTCTTTTGATTTCCGCTAGAATCTTGGTTCCTTTGATTACTCTTTAACCGATATTATAGCAGTCTCAAAGTATTTTGGCCTACTGAAACACTTGTCTCAAGATATCTTCAGAAGTAACTTGATAACAGTTTCATTTTGATTTAAACATAGGTCAGCTAAAGACTGTACACGTGTTAACTGAACAAATACTTCACTATATAGAACTTGAGAAAAGTTTCTGACACAGGTGCTCTTCATTATTTAGGTCTTTCCCTACATGGGAATATTTTTATTTTTTTCATTTGACATTTCCTAAATTTATTTTGACATGGTCTCCCCTATTCATCTTTCAAGATACCATTACCAAATTTGGACCATCGATAGACATCATTTAGGGCTTTTACAGGATGAGACCGTGAAGAATTTCATCCATTCTAGAAGTTATCACCCCTTTATTGGCGTTTCTTTTCTACATGGTCTCCCGAACTCATTTTTCAGGATATCATAATCATACTTTGTGAAGATGTAGATGTCATCATGTTCTACTAGAAAATGACTATGGATTTCATTATCATTCTTATGATTTATGTCCCCTTAAAACAATTTCTTTCAATCGCCCATATCTTAAAAACCATAATCGATAGAATCAATCTGAACACTGTTTCATATACATAAGCCGAAGACCTAATGAATAAACTTAAACATGTATTTTTTTTTATCAACCAACACGAATGAATATCATACTATGGTTTTGAAAATTTATATTTCGAGAACGGAAGTTGTAGAGACATGGGACCTTCATCAATGATATTTGGTCTATGTTACCTTTCATGTACATACAAGGTCAAAGGTCATAGAGTGCAGAATCCGGTTTGCGACCTTGACATAATTGTATGACCTTGACCTCGTAAGTCTTTTCAATGTCAAGTAATCCCAAGATTTATGATGGTAGTTCCATGTCTCCACAACTTCCTGTTCTGGAGTTATTGCATCATATTTTAATAATCATTGTGCTCATAATGAGCTCTAAAATTGCCCAAATTGTTTTGTATTATTGTTGCATATGTCCTGTAGATTATCATACTGTTTTCTGTTTTGAGATGTCTTCTTTTGGATCTATTGAAATTTTAGTTTTTCAGAGCGGGATATATACTTTAAAATTCACAATAGGCGTACAAATAATCATTACACAGAATGAAAGACCTATGACTACAGGTGAAAAATTCTTTTATTTTCATTTTCATTGATTATTTACGTAGACTAAAGCTAGTCTAAGCATATGAGTAAAACATCCTACGCTTAGAATAATAAATCAGTCTAATATATAATAAACCTTAGGTTGCATCGCTTATGATAGCCCATATAGTGTTATACCCCTCAGTTGTTTGCTTAGGCGGGTTACTAGCCTCAATTAGAATTCATGTGCTGATTGGGGATACATTAACTGCATTTAGTTTTACCCAAAGGGTATTCAAATTAGCCTGACGTAACTAATCGATCAAACTGACCATCGATCACTTATCGGTCAAAAATAGAATTATTATCTATTGATTAGCTCAGTTGTTCGAACACTTATCGATCAAACTCTCTAAAGTGTTTGAACGATGATTTTGATGAGTAAAAAGTGATCGAGTTTTATTGATAAGTTACATGTTAGCACATTTACTTGCTGTTTACTAGTCAAGACTATTCATGATGTCTGAAAACATACTTCTTGTCCATTTTAATATTATTTAATGAATGAAGTCAATTTATTTCATATTTCAAAGATTTCTTTTTTCAAACTGCAAACTCATCTCTTATCGATCAGATATCAAACATGAATTCCTAATCAACTCTTTTAAGAGTTTGATTGACAAATGTTCGATTTACAGAACTAGTCAATCGATTTCAAAATGTGACGGATAAGTGATCAATGATCAGTTTGATCCAGTAGTTCCATTTACGTTAGAATATCCATCTAATTTTGAAAAAAAACATTAACAAAAAGTAACAGTGCACTGACTCGACATAAAACTGCGGCTAATTACTGCGGGATAATGCGAGGCTGTGCCGATGATTTTCATCGGTTCGAGTCGAATCATATATCTACGCCAGGGTGGATGATGAAAATGAGGAAATCAGTGATTGATTGGGAGTTCAGTTTAGTAGCGCACTGATTTCGCCTGGATGTTAAAAGCAAGTCAAAATCTTTGGTATAAAATATTTGACAATTTACTGGTTACATTGAGATTTTTTTTATTTTCTAAAACATCGCTACAGACACAGGCATATCGAACTACTTGAGAAATATAGACACCGTATATATGTCAGAGGAACGCCCCCGTCAAGGAAAGGAAATAAACAATATGAAACGAGAAATCGTCCCTCTTGTCATAAATTTTATTTTTGAGTTTACCTTGTGAAATGGAAACATCAAAATCCAGAAAAGAACAATTGTAACTTTCCATATTAGCTTTATTTATAGTCATTTTCTAAGGGTAAATTTCAGCAGGGTAAAAAGTCTGAATTATTCAGTGTAAAAATATCATCAACGTATAATAATTTTAATGAAATTTGTCTATTTAATCAAATTTGGAGTCTAGTCATAAACTAAGATTCATAACAATACATGGATAGAGCTGCTATAAAAGAAGCACATTTTTTCCCATTTATCAAGACAATTGAATGAATTAAACGTGTCCTCACAGATCCAGGAAGTAAATTTGTCTCAGAAAAATCATCTTTCTTTGTAACAGCAAATCTATTTTCGATCTGTTTCTTGGAAACACCATTTGATAAGAAAAGAAAATTTCTTTTTAATAAGGTAATGTGGAAATGTCGGGTAAAGTATGGAAAAATCATAACTGTCCAAATTTTCTGCTGGTTCATACCAAGCATGTAATTTATTCAAAACTTCCATCGAGTTTTTCACAATCCATATAGTTTACATCATTATATTCATATGTTTTATTACAATAATTTATAACTAGTTCCTTTAATTTTGTGAGAGCACTGGTTGGTTAAACATGTTTAAAAGACAGTAATTTTAGTTGAATTACACCTAATGTATGAGTGTTTCTTCGTCATTCATTGAAGACATTTGGTTGGCCTTGAGCTAAGGTTTTTAGTCTTGTGAATATGAATTCTGATGAAAACATTTGATCATCATTCTGTGGCCTGTGGAGTTTACACAACCAGTTTTACAAAGTAAAGTCAACTTTTTTTCAGTTTTAACGTAAAAAATGTATTTTTAGTCTCTGAAAGAGGAATACACACACATTTTTCAATTTTCCCCGAAAAATTATCTACACCATTACCTTGGGATTGCGTAAAAAATTCAAGCGAATATCTGCAATTGTTATTATTTTTTAATCGCATTTGACATTTTTACCATCAAATTTAAACAGGAATGCACGTTTGCTTTTTCCATTTGTATATTTCAAAATATCCATAATACAAATCGTATGACAAACCATTTGATCTTCCAAAGTAGGATACAGTGTCACGATATATATACATCACGTGATTTGATGTATATCTGGACTGTGATTATAAATTAAAACTTAATCCTTTATTTGATGATCTATGACTACATGTAAATATGGATCGTTAATTTCGTTTCTCACATTCATGTGATTGACTCGGATTTTGACGTATTTGAATTGTCCTGTTATTGACGCTTCGCTATTTTTGCCGAAGCAATAGTATAATTTCATTTCCTTGTTCCCATTGTTTTTCAATATGTACTACACTTTCTTGCGTGCAGTTACCCATTCTCTAAATGTTAAAATGATAATACAGTCGTAACTGTTGTATTTAATCTGTAAGGCAATTGTCCCTTTATGGAAACAAATAAACTAACAAATATTTGTTAATATTCCCGAACCACCAAATGATAATACAGTCGTAACTGTTGTATTTAATCTGTAAGGCAATTGTCCCTTTATGGAAACAAATAAACTAACAAATATTTGTTAATATTCCCGAACCACCAAATGATAATACAGTCGTAACTGTTGTATTTAATCTGTAAGGCAATTGTCCCTTTATGGAAACAAATAAACTAACAAATATTTGTTAATATTCCCGAACCACCAAATGATAATACAGTCGTAACTGTTGTATTTAATCTGTAAGGCAATTGGCCCTTTATGGAAACAAATAAACTAACAAATATTTGTTAATATTCCCGAACCACCAAATGATAATACAGTCGTAACTGTTGTATTTAATCTGTAAGGCAATTGTCCCTTTATGGAAACAAATAAACTAACAAATATTTGTTAATATTCCCGAACCACCAAATGATAATACAGTCGTAACTGTTGTATTTAATCTGTAAGGCAATTGTCCCTTTATGGAAACAAATAAACTAACAAATATTTGTTAATATTCCCGAACCACCAAATGATAATACAGTCGTAACTCTTGTATTTAATCTGTAAGGCAATTGTCCCTTTATGGAAACAAATAAACTAACAAATATTTGTTAATATTCCCGAACCACCAAATGATAATACAGTCGTAACTGTTGTATTTAATCTGTAAGGCAATTGTCCCTTTATGGAAACAAATAAACTAACAAATATTTGTTAATATTCCCGAACCACCAAATGATAATACAGTCGTAACTGTTGTATTTAATCTGTAAGGCAATTGTCCCTTTATGGAAACAAATAAACTAACAAATATTTGTTAATATTCCCGAACCACCAAATGATAATACAGTCGTAACTCTTGTATTTAATCTGTAAGGCAATTGTCCCTTTATGGAAACAAATAAACTAACAAAAATTTGTTAATATTCCCGAACCACCATCATTGCTTTCAAACAGCCAGATAATTTGCGTAGTCTGCTTGTGAGGACCCAACTTGACAGGCAGGCGAGAGTCGCTCCTGTGGTGACAGAAGGTGTAAAAGTTGCAAACAAATGCATCACTTGTCATCATTCACCGGCACGGTCACGGGAAACACCGCAAAATATTTTGTAACGTGCAGTGCAAGAGTACCAATGTGATATATTTGCTCCACTGTCCCAACTGTGGCCTTAAATATGTTGGTGAATCTAAACAGCTTTTCACAAGCGCTTGAACGAACACACGACCGACCTAACAAAAAAACCTTTATTCCCTGTGAGCCAACACTTCAGATTACAAAACCACTGCCTCGATGATTTAAACAAAAGGCAATTTTTAATCGTGGAACAAAACACAATCTGGAGCGATCTATAGAGAGTAAGGCGGAAAGGATTTTGAATAAAAGAACTCCGTGTTTTATATCCACACGAAATATAATAAAAAAAAAATTAAGGTCTTCCTTTTTTGTATAGTTTCTTATCATCACAATGTTTGTGAATATGTTTAGTTTTGTATTTTTGAAATGTTCAAGATCAGCACAAAACATGCCTCTCTATAACACAACGTTCAGGATCTTTGCTAACCGTCGATAAAATTTTATTACGTCACAGGTATTCACCTTATCAGAAACTGAATTGTGTTCACAGACCGTTTACTTTCCTACACACTCAGCTTTGATAAGGCATTGAGGAATGTCATAAGGTGACCGAGAATTTTGCTGAGTATTAATAGTATTTTGTCTAATTTGAAGACATCATTCAAAATTGTTTGAGAAAATATTTTATATTTCAACTGATTGAATCGCTGTTCAGCATTTTTAACAAATTGTAGATGGACAACTGTGATATATTTTATTAAACGTTTTGTTAAATTCAAGTTCTTGCTTGTCCCTAGTATCCTGTATCTTTATAATATAAGCATTATATTAAATCGAACAATGAATGTCATCTTGAATTTTGCTATAATTACAACAGATACAAGTTCTGCTCTGTTATATAGCGCCCCTTTGAATGGCTTACACATCTGCACTTAATCTTATTTTTCTGTTGGTTCATTAGTTGCATTAATCTACACAATAGGGTCAAGACGGAACTAGTTATTTATAAAACAAAATTGTTTATTACTACATTTTTGCCCTTTTTATTGGTTCTCAGATTTACTAGTATTTAAATTCAATAATAGACCTTTTGACATGCATGAAATATTTTGAATTTAAAGTGCACTAAAAACAAATATTCACATACGAACACACGCAAATAAGAGCGTGATGCATATATATTATTACATCTGAAAAATTCGTTTTGTGCAGCATAATTTGGAATTAATAAAACGAACATAGTGTTTACCTATTTGGTAAGTTCGATTCCTTCTTCCTTTGATTTCACGTTGTAATCTGTCATATTGAAACTTACGTTAATGGTCGTCTATAATGATTTCACTGCTTTAATTTCATGTCCAACCAATGTGCGTCTTACGACTTACAAAAGACACGACAATTTGAAAAAAATCAAGGAATAACGTTGATGCGAATGTTATTTTATCAGCCTTATCCAAAACTCTTTTTTGTGCAGTTTCATTAAGATCATCATTAATGAAGCTAAACGAATGAACTTATTAGGAAAACGCTGTGATAGCTTAGACAGTGAAATCATGTATGTACATACATGAGATAGTGAAAATTAGTTGGTGTTTCTTTGTTTATTTTGTTTATCTTGCAGGACAAACTTAGCTTGTGGCGCTTTGTGGAGACAAAATGAACTGCATACATGTAATTCGTTTCAAACTAATAGTGATTTTGTTGCATTCAAATTTAAATGCGTCACAAAGCATCACCACTGAATCAACAGAAACGCCTGTCTTGTCAACTACATCAACGACTGATACATCTGAATTTTCCACTGATTCAACAAATTTTCCAGTCACTAACGCAGATATTTCTACTTCGGCGACTTCCAATACGACATCCGTCGAACCTATAGAATCAACATCTCCATCTCCGGACTTCACAACTACGGATCCTCGCGAAGGTAGTGAAACATCACAGTCCACAGCGTCAACTTCGGACTTTCCAACTATTGGTCCTCCCGAAGTTGATGAAACATCTTCGTCCAACGTTTTAACACTTAGTTCAACACAGCCTACTGAGTCAGGGTATCTGTCCTCTGATCCCAAGATAACGACAACAGTCACCACAGTGGGACAATCAGTTACAACATGCGTTACTACTATATACTCAGCAGATAGTCCAAAGAACACGATTCTGGGCGTAACAGCTGAATCCACGGCCACAACATCTGTAACCACTTTGGGTCAAACAGTTACAACATGTATCACAGAAATATATTCATCTGAAGCATCAACTGGAACAACATTTTCCGGAGTCACAAGTATATTCTCTGAAAAAACGTCTTCATCAAGTGACTCAACTGAGGGTAGTCAGTCAGGGTCCATGTCTTCTACACCGACAGAAACGTCAGGTACGTCCGTTGGACCAACTGTATCTCAAACATCAATGTCTACTCAAACCAAACCTCCAACGACTGTCACTTTAACTGAGTCTACAACAACTACGTTCACTTCAACTGAATCACCTACAACGTCTTTTCCACCAACTCAACCCCCAAGAACAACGACTTTTTCATCACCTGATCCTTCGACGACTACTTCACTTTCAACTGAACCTTCAACGCCAACGTTAACTTCCACTGAACCATCTACATCCAGGTTAAATTCAACTGAAGCTACAACAACTATGTCCACTTCAACAGAACATCCAACACCGACGTTAACTTCGACTGAATCTTCAACAATTACGATCACCTCAACTGGACCTACAACAACTACGTTCACTTCAACAGAACCTACAACAACTACGTTCACTTCAACTGAACCTACAACAACTAAGATCACCTCAACTGAACCTACAAAAACTACGTTCACTTCAACAGAACCTACAACAACTACGTTCACTTCAACTGAACCTACAACAACTAAGATCACCTCAACTGAACCTACAAAAACTACGTTCACTTCAACAGAACCTACTACAACTACGTCCACTTCAACAGAACCTCCAAAATCAACGTTAACTTCAACTGTACCTTCAACAACTACGATTACATCAAGTGAACCTAGTACAACTACGTTCACTTCAACAGAACCTCCAACACCAACGTTAACTTCAAATGAACCTTCAACAATTACGATCACCTCAACTGAACCTACAACAACTGAGTTCACTTCAACAGAACATACAACAACTACGTTAACTTCAACAGAACCTACAGTAACTACGATCACCTCAACTGAACCTACTACAACTACATCCACTTCAACAGAACCTCCAACATCGACGTTAACTTCAACTGAACCTTCAACAATTACGATCACCTCAACTGAACCTTCAACAACTACGATCACCTCAACTGAACCTACTACAACTACGTTCACTTCAACAGAACCTACAAAAACTACGTTCACTTCAACTGAACCTACAACAACTAAGATCACCTCAACTGAACCTACAAAAACTACGTTCACTTCAACAGAACCTACTACAACTACGTCCACTTCAACAGAACCTCCAAAATCAACGTTAATTTCAACTGTACCTTCAACAACTACGATTACATCAAGTGAACCTAGTACAACTACGTTCACTTCAACAGAACCTCCAACACCAACGTTAACTTCAAATGAACCTTCAACAATTACGATCACCTCAACTGAACCTACAACAACTGAGTTCACTTCAACAGAACATACAACAACTACGTTAACTTCAACAGAACCTACAGTAACTACAATCACCTCAACTGAACCTACTACAACTACATCCACTTCAACAGAACCTCCAACATCGACGTTAACTTCAACTGAACCTTCAACAATTACGATCACCTCAACTGAACCTACAACAACTGCGTTCACTTCAACTGAACCTTCAACAACTACGATCACCTCAACTGAACCTACAACAACTAAGATCACTTCAACTGAACCTACTACAACTACGTTCACTTCAACAGAACCTACAAAAACTACGTTCACTTCAACTGAACCTACAACAACTAAGATCACCTCAACTGAACCTACAAAAACTACATTCACTTCAACAGAACCTACTACAACTACGTCCACTTCAACAGAACCTCCAAAATCAACGTTAATTTCAACTGTACCTTCAACAACTACGATTACATCAAGTGAACCTAGTACAACTACGTTCACTCCAACAGAACCTCCAACACCAACGTTAACTTCAAATGAACCTTCAACAATTACGATCACCTCAACTGAACCTACAACAACTGAGTTCACTTCAACAGAACATACAACAACTACGTTAACTTCAACAGAACCTACAGTAACTACGATCACCTCAACTGAACCTATTACAACTACATCCACTTCAACAGAACCTCCAACATCGACGTTAACTTCAACTGAACCTTCAACAATTACGATCACCTCAACTGAACCTACAACAACTGCGTTCACTTCAACTGAACCTTCAA
Source organism: Perna viridis (assembly GCA_037379345.1). NCBI lineage: Eukaryota > Metazoa > Mollusca > Bivalvia > Mytilida > Mytilidae > Perna > Perna viridis. The sequence goes on from CM074517.1 coordinate 21,526,145, forward strand.
CAACTACGATCACCTCAACTGAACCTTCAACAACTACGATCACCTCAACTGAACCTTCAACAACTACGATCACCTCAACTGAACCTACAACAACTAAGATCACTTCAACTGAACCTACTACAACTACGTTCACTTCAACAGAACCTCCAACACCGACGTTTACTTCAACTGAACCTTCAACAATTACGATCACCTCAACTGAATCTACAACAGCAATATTCACTTCACCAGAACCACCAACAACATTAACTTCAACAGAGCAGTCACCAACAACATTAACTTCATCAGAACCACCAACATTTACTTCAACAGAACCTCCAACAACGCCTTCATACGAATCTTCAACTGAACCTTCATCAACAACATTAACTTCGACTCAACTAACAACAATGACCTCTACTACAAATCGGCCAACAAGAAGCACTCCTGAAACATCTTCACAATTTTCCACGACAACACCAGGTGAGTGATATACGTTTTTATATTCGAATTTAATTATGAATATAGTATTAAAATCGGTTTTAAGAACTATGAAGTAGTTATTGTGCTGGTGAAGGTGTCTTGGGTAAATAAATTTCAACTACATCAAGTTGAACTAAAACACCTATGTCCATTTATATGCTACACTTTTTCTTCAAACCAAGTTAAGTACATAAAACGCTAGCTATTACAAGATAAAATGCCTTATTATTAAGGCATGTTTTGAAAAAGACATCTCTCTACTCATTACAAAATAAAATACATGTAGCTACATTTTACATTTTGTCAGTTTGATACTTGTACAAAATGTATGATATCTATTATCTACCTAATAGTACTTGTGGAAAATAATGGCCATGGATTATTTAAAGATACGGAAAAGCATGACCATGCACAATAGACCATCCTTTTCTCAATATTATTAATATTCAATATAAAGTAGGTGATATTCTATATAAGTTCTCTGCTGTCTTGAGCTAGGAATCGCATTTTTTTTTTAAGTTGGATTCATATTATTAGCGCTACGTTTAACTCGATGATAAAAAAATTGGATAAAAAATCGAAGAACGGGAGCGAGCCCACCGTTACGCTTAAAATTTCATTTTATTTCAAACATTTTTTGCCGAAAAAAGACCTGTATCCGCCTTTGCGATCATAGCCATTGACAAGGTTTTTTTTTTATTTTCACGTTCCGGTTAATGAAATTGTTGATTTCTTTTCGGGGCATTATTAATATTTGCGATATATATTGTTTAAACATTGCTACTTCTTCTCCATTATATTCATAATCGAAATTACACATAATATATATTGCACAGATTTAACTCTGTCACAGTCATATATTTGGTATATGTTTGGTTAAGTTTTATTAGGGAATTTTCATACAATAGTTTTGAATTTAGTTAATCATTTTTAGAAGAACTTTTCCTTTTTGTCAGTTAATGTGGCCATTTTCCGTAGGGATTATTACATCTTTGTACAGTATGTATTTAGTTGCATTGTCAATTGTTCGTAAGCATGTACGTGCATTATTATTTAAGTAATTTTACTTCATATCGGTGAAAAAAAAATCCGATTCTTAATTCCACGTTAGAATCTCCATCAGTCAATACCACGAAGAAAACCGGACAAGAAAACCGGTCAATATCAGAATATTTCACGAAAATGACCAGCTGCGGATTTACAGCTACGCTCCTTTTATAAAACGCAGTTGCGATTCAGACGTGCATTTGACAAAGTCACAATTATATGTACAAAAAATCAAAGATATGTTTCCACAATGAAATAAACATAATAGTTTGGATAAACTGGTCAATATCGTTATATTTAGACTGCATGTAGGACAGTGGTATTGACTGCGACAGCGATATTGACTTCGCCTGCTGCTCGGTCATTTATCGCTATCTTAGTCAATACCACTGCTTTGTGGGCAGTCTAATTATCACGATATTGAACAGTTTATAAACAACTATTATATAAATCTAGCAGTCATTGTGAGATAATGTCATCACTTTCTGTCCGTCGTCGTTTCCATTCATCTCCTCAGAAAATACTTGACCAGTTGGAATGAAACTTGTTAGGGTATCCTGGACAAACTGATCGTTTAAAATTTTTGATCCATCGTTCATCGAAAAACATGGTCGTTGTTACTAAAAATAGTACATAGAGGTCAAAATATATATAATCTATATGCAGAAACTGAGATTAAAGTATCTAGCTAAACAATGTTCCTTCTTTTGGATCAGCCCAGCAAAAACAGCCTCATTAGAGCAAAGGATTTTTCACACCGGGGCCTTATTACAAAGTCTTCTCCAGTTTAGTTTTTTAGTTTAAATATATATACTTAACTTACATGTAATTTTAGTTGTTTCAAATGCAAATAGAAGCTATAGGGAAGAATAATAATTCAGTTATTTTTTTCTCTCTCTTTCTCATCTTAATACATGTTAGTATGGCGAGCCAAATTGGCCAAAAATCTTCTTTTTTTTTTTTTAATTAGAAAAAAAAATTACAAAATCATTCTTTTAACATTACAAAATATGTTTTGATATTTAAAATATATTTTGTAATATTAAGAATTAATTTTCTAATATTACAACTCCCTACCTGGTAATTTAGTAATATCATGAAATATTTCACATTTTGTAATATTACAAATTGAATTTGAAATATTTGAAAATGAATTTGTAATAACAGAAAATGAATTTCTAATATTAAAAAATCATTTTGCAATATTGCAAGATCAGTCACATTTTTTTTTAAAATTTACAAACTGGTTTTCTAAAATTAAAAATTCGTTTTTTTTAATATTAGAAATTCAAAAGTCATTTTTCATATTCCCAACTTTTGGCTTCGAAGATTTTAAGCAACGGGGAGTAATATTACCTTCTACAAATTTGTCATCCGAGAGACCGGTTTACTGTCAAATTGGAGGAAAGGACTTCAAATTCAAATATTCAATTTGATTAGTACTTGGATACTTCAAATAACGTATTTCAAACCATTCTGGTACTTACCGAAGCGCAAAATAGTTAAAGTTTGTAAGAAAAATGACTACTGTTTACCCTTCCCACAATGAGACATTCAACCAGGTTGTCGGTTGTTGGTGGGTTACGTCCTTTTGAAATACTTACTTAAATGGCTTGCATTCCGTAAATATGAAAAACAACTACTGAATTTTTAATGTTAGAGAGTGGTCTTTGAATATTGAAAAAGGGTTTTGTGAAATAATTCCTGAAATGACAAACCCAAAAGTCCTTATTGACTTATACAAATCTGGTGTCCTTCCGTCCACTCTATATGGTTGTGAAGTATGGAACAATTATTTGAAAACAAACGAGATACCCCGTTTAAATCGTTTGCAACACTGTTTAATCAAACGTGTTTTAAAAGTAAAGACGTCAAATCTATCTGACTTGTGTGAGAGCATTGTGGGCTTACATCATATAGGTAGACAGATATACAAAAGAAAACTCTTGTTTCTACAGGAACTTTGTATGTTGGATATTAGCTATGAATCCAAACAGATATTCTTGACTAGGCTATTTTCCTACTTGATGCACGGAAATCATAAACATTATCATAATGGCCTTATTCCTGATGTATGCAACATTACCTACGACCGAAAAATATTGCAAGTGTTCAAACTGAATCATGGAAAACTAGAATTGGCAGTGATTCCCAATTCACAAGGTTTCGAAACATACATAAAGCTGTGTCATTTGCGAATTACTGGAGACGTTTAAGAACTAGTAGTGAAATCAGAACCTCATTATTCATTAACTACCTGGTAATTTAGTAATGTTATAAAAATATCATACATTTTGTAATGTTAGAAAATGAATTTCTAATATTCAAAAATCTCTTTACAATATTGCAAAATCAGTCACATTTTTCAATACTACAAAATGATTTTCTAATTCTAAAAAATTGTAATTGAATACAACAAATTCATTTCTAATATTTTTAATATTAGAAATTTAAATTTAATTTTTAATATGAAAAAAAAAGGTATTATGATATTAGAAATCGAATTTGTAATATTACAAAATGAATTTGTAATATTAGAAAATCATTTTTTTTAATATTAGGAAACACCCATTTTTGTCCACTTCGGCTAGCCAATATCTGATTGTTTTAGATGGAGGTTGGTCCACATGGTCAGGATGGTCACTATGTACTGTGACTTGTGGTAGTGGTTCACGTAGTAGGTACAGAGCATGTGACAACCCAGCCCCTCAATATGGTGGAGCAAACTGTACTGGAGACTTTGACGAGAAGGAAAATTGTAATGAACGAAAATGTTCAGGTTAGTCACTATCTGATTGTTACTATTGGTCTGAAGGAAAATTGTAATGAACGGAAATATCAAACTTTCATTTTCTAATACTAAAAGGCAGTATTGCAGATCTTTGAGTTTATCTGGCAGCTTTTTTTTTTTTTTTTTGAACATGTGACTTTCTTCTTTCAGAACTTTTTCCATATGGTCCTTCAGTAGGTGATTCAGTACTTAATGGTGATGATGTATCTACCAGGCCTCTTCGATGCGTTTCATCCATTCCATTCCTTGGTGGTTCCCATACATACATTAGAGTAAGTTGATCAGAACGAATGTTATAATTTTCAAAGATTTGTGTTATGAAACAGACCTCTGCGGAAAATAAAATAATCATGTTAGAAAGTGGATTCACAGCAGACTCACAGATTTAAAATTTCCGGACTATACTGGTTGACTATTTACTGTACATCATTTAAAAAGGTTCCATAATGGGTAAAAGTTTAATATTGTAAAATATCAGCTTAAGTTATTAATTGAGTGGATGATAGGTTTTAATTATTTTGTCTGTATGTCCAAATTTTGTTGCGCTATTATCTCAGGTTCAAATGGATGAATCGATTTAAATTTGGTATATGGCTTTATGTACCGATTAAGATGTGGCATGTGTTGTAAGTGGTTTTAGATTTGTAACTGAAGGTCAATGCTTTAACACACCCAAGAAACACAAAAAATGAAACATTCAATTCTTATAATTACATTCGACATTTTTCTCTTCTTTTATTACATCTCAATCAAAGCCTCTGTGATGGCAGATACTGTTTTAGTTGTTATCATTGGGTATTATGATAAGGGTATCCATCCTTTCTTTCTGCCTTCATCCCTTACTTTTATTACACTAATAGGGACACATCTCTTATCCGAAACTCCTCTCACACCTCTGAATGGAATCTAATGAAACTTTGATAAAGTCTTTTTTAATTTCTTTCCATTGTACACTTCCTATATTAGATCGGATTTTGATCCAAATAAATTTGTGTTTTTCTCATAGCCTAACATGGATTTTGTCGCTCATGAATATGGGGACCCATCTCTTATCCGTTGTTCCTCCTACGCCAGTAAATGTGATTTAATGAAATTATCACAGAATCTGAATATGAGAATGTGGGGAAACATCTCTTATCTGTTGTTCCTCCTACACCAGTGATTGTGATTTAGTGAAACCTATATAGAAGTGAATATATGATGATCTTCTATTTCAGTTTTTGATTTTAATGGAATTTGAAGGAACCTTTACTGATTGTTTATTACATAATGCCATTGCGCACCTCCTATTTTGTGTTTATTCGCATTTGAATCACTTTTGGTTTTTTTTATGCAAAACATGAACTTTGTCATTGGTTGACCAAGGTGGAAGACTACTTTCTAATCTGTGACTCCTAAACCGCTCAATAGAATTTGACGAATCTTTCACATGATGCCATTGTGCACCTTCTTTTATATTTGTTTTTTCATTCATATGCCTTAAACTAACTATGGAATTTCTTTATGTGTTTTCTGGGGGAATGGGGGGTATCAACAAGTGAGCTTTGCTCACAGTTTTTTTAGTTTTAGATTAATGCAGTAAACTATGATCAATAAAAGAAGTCTGGTAATTGTGGATGTGGCGCAAACAAATAGGTAGAAATGTTTTGCATGAAATATTATTTACAAAATAATTATCCATTAAAATTAGCATATATCGATATCTTAATGATTATATGCACAGTAAATGTATTCCTGCCTTCAATATGTCTGAAATAAATATGCCGATGTATTACACTATACATAATGTAAAAGTATCAGAAAATAGTTAACATCTCTATAACTGATAATTGACAAAATTATAAAGAATAAAACAGTTTTAAAGTGAGTTAGTTGATGTCTGGAACAAACGTTCTTGCAATTTGATTACATATTTGATTTTATTCTTTAGTTGGTCTGTATGACAGGTATGGAAAGCACAATCGACAGAGTCATTAGATAATAGTGTGTATGAAATTTCGATCCCATATTAAGGATATGCCTTTTCAGGTAGTCCACAGCATGTATGTTCTTCAAAGAAAATCCAGAATGTAGATCTTGGTTAAAGATGTAAGTTCTAAAAATGACTTTGGAGTAAAGATTACTCTACTTGACTGCATGCACTTGAACTTATTGGTTCTCACTCAATTTCTGTGCTATTTATTACAGATTTCCTCAAATGGTTTGATTTGTTTAGGATGTACATATTCAAGCTATTATCCAGTGCCATTGGACAGGTTCAGACTGCCATTTGATATTATTGCCCCATTATGGACAGATATATATCCAGGCAGAGATGGTAGTGGTGCCATGTATTACCACGTGTACTCAGAAGGTGATAGCAGTGGTGATCATACTCAGAGAGAGAATATGATCGACAAAGTCTCTAATGCAGTCAATTATTATGCCCAAACAAACGATTTTAAAGCATCATGTGTTTATGTTGCCACTTGGAATCACACAGTATTGTATGGCGCATATGTAAGTACATTACTACATTTATAGTATTTGAATCCCTTATAGTTGTTGCTGTAAATGTATAAATAAATAAATGTTGCCTTTCCTCTGTTTAATATTTTATTGTTTACAATAATAATAATAATATTGTTGTTTTTTATACCTCGTTAAGGGCAAAAAAACATTTTTTGTACGTTTTTTTTTACTCTTCGAACGTCTTTCTACAAAACGAAGTCAACTAACACATATATGTAATCATCATTGTAGCCCAATGTTTCAACTTGTCAATTGTACCAAAGAAGTTGCGGTAACACTTTGGGTTTTGGGGAAAAATCGCTTAAATTGACATATTTTTGCGTATTTAATATTTTCTTTTTAGTATTATCACAATTAATACTTTTGGGGTCCTTTTGATGACTTTTTACGATTTTCGTAGTCAGAATTTATCAATAAATGCAAAAAATAAGATTTTCTATTTTTTCGTAAAATGTCGCATAAATTTGACTATATGATAGTTTATTCAATTTTATACATAAATAAACCACAAAAAATAATTTTCAAGAAAGACTTTTCAAAAAATGATAAAAAATACTACCCCTACACGTAGAAAACTGATCTCAATATCAAACATATTTCTCATTCACAGCTTACGGGCATGTGTTACCTCAACTTTCTTGATACCATTGTATAGCTGAAACATTGGGCTACTTAATAATACATAAATGTGTTCAGTTTGTTCACACATGCTGTCCCAGGATGGCTTGGACACTCAAACTATTGAATCACAAAAAAATTGGCTTTTTGATCAAGTGGAGTACAAATATAGGCTTATACTAAATAAGAATTCGAGTATATTCTTTGGTAACAAATTGATTCGGTAATGGGAGGTTGAAATTTATAAATGAGTGTTGCACGTTGGAACCTCTCAGCCCATTGAGCATTAATATAAATGTTCCTTAGGGTGTACAGCATACCATATTCTGACGTGTTTATCACACACCTTTTTCAACCTTTTCTTTATTCCAGGAGGGGGTGCGCGGTATAACAAAAAAAAATGAATTTCTAGATTTTTTTTCTGGAGAGATAATTTTCGAGAATCAGAACTGAAATCGTCAACTAAAGACAACTATGAGCCATGGTGTATTTTTGAGAACAGTTTAATGTGAAATAAACAAAAATCCAACAATGTCGTATTTTTTTGCATTTCATTGTTTGCACGAAAAACCACATGCTGCTCTAATTATAAACTTCACCTGGTGGAGCGTTAAATATAAAATAACGGGAGTGCCAACCTGTCGTCTAGCCCATCGTAATTTATTTTTCAAATAACAAAAGATCAATTTAAAAGGTGAGAACGATTGTCTCTAATATTCAATCCGCTTAATGAACTGTTTTCAGATGTCAACTAACAATACACAAGCTTGACAAATTAAAACACCCTTTTTTTAAACGGTCGGATTTGACGCCATTGTTGACGTGAAACCCATGAATTGCATACGATCAGGAAATGAAAGCATTTAAGCCGACTCGTTGAATGGATCCAATACATTGCTGTATTTTAATCAATAAATGGTTTGCAAACGCAGGGAAACATAAACAAGTGCTTTTACTTAAAATATTATATAATGAAAGGATACGCATTTCAAAAACTTTACCGGAATCCTTTCATTTCAATGTGGTCTTCTGCTGGTGATTTTTTCTCGCTTACGAGTGCGCGTTTTACACTGAAATTGTTTTCGCTGATCTCTTTGCCAAGAAGCGGGTGCGCGATATACACGAGTGAGCGTAATACACCGAAGAACACAGTAGTACTGATGTAGGGATTTTTGATCGTTGAAAAACATGACTGCAATTACCATGGATCGACATTATCAGTGGTCTGGTAGTCTTGTGCCACCCTAATTTTGGAGAAGACTACTTGAAAAATATTCATGGTAGTCGTATGGGCTATCAAAATGTTGCTGTATTTTTTATAAGATCTAAGAACAGGACCATCATTACTGTCTGCAGACTACCTGTTTTACCTCAGAAATAAGACCAGTTGTTCACCAAAATATTGAAGTTAGCGTTAAACCCTGCATTACTAAAAATGAACATAGTGATCAGACAGAATTTTTTTGCATATATATATCCAAAACCATACGTATTAGCCAAATACTGATTTGTGTAAAATGTTCAGCTCGATAAGATCTATCTGTAGTCAAGTTATCGTGTAAATCTGTAAAGCCATGTTTAATTTTTGTTCTTCGTCAGTGTTTTTTTCCCCACTATTTTCTTATCAAGCCAGGTGGGCGATTCCGGCTCTTCAGAGCCTCTAGTTACCTTTTCTCCTAACTGACAACATGGTGGCAAATTACTAACATATGTACCAGTAATCAGTATTCATACACTTTTGTAGTAAATAGTAATTTTCATATTTGAAAGTACAGATTCCCGCATTATTTTGACTATTTTATCAACATTCTCACATGCCATGTCCTCATAATGCATGTATCTAGGTTCAGTGTGTTTTTATAAGAATACATAGAGGGGTGGCCATTTGACCCAGAAGTGGTAAGTGAAACCTACTTATTTTGGTGTTATTACGCTTTTGGACATTATTATTTTTCTGTTTCTTTTTTTGTTTAGCTAAAAGGGCCAAGCGCTCTGTTGCCATTACTTGGCGTTCTTCGCTGCTATCGTTGTCATCGTTGTTGTCGTCCATCGTCGTTAACAATTTTTCCAACTCCTCTAGCAGTTTACTTGACCAATTAGAATCTAACTTGGTATGAATGTTTCTTAAGAACAGATATTGGGATTTTTGATTCGTCGAAAAACGTAGCAGCCATTACTAAAAATAGAACTTAGGAATCAGACAGTAGTTTTTCGCATACATATGTATCTCCAAAAATGTTGAGTTTAGCTATTTCGAACGTGAGTAAAAATGTTCAGCATGATTAGATCTATATGTTGTCAAAATTTGTGTTCCAACTGTTAAGCCATGTTGGAGTTATTGCCCTTTTTTACATTCTTTTGCTATTTTTAATGTTAAAAGTATTTCTTTCAAAAATAATCTCCTCTGGCGCTACCAGACCAATTTAATCCAAACTTGGTATGAATATTCCTCAGGGTGTTTTGCATAGAACTGAAATGGAGATTTTTTATCCATAGAAAAAACATGGTCACCATTACTAGAAATAGCACACATCTCCAAAACTGTAAGATTTAGCCAATTCGGATATTGGTAAAATGTTCTGCATGATGATCTATATCTGGTCAAATTTCTTTTGAAAATCTGTTAATCCATTTTGGAATTATTGCCTTTTTTGTATTTTTTGTATTTTTTTTTTTGTATTTTTTTTTGTTTTTTTTTGTTTTTGTTTTTTGTTTTTTTGTTTTTTGTTAAGTACCCTTTTTCTGCTTCAGTGAAAATGAACTGGACAGAATTCAATGAAAGTTAATATGGTTGTTTCATAGATATGATTATTTGGATTTTTTTTTCTATGAAAACTTGCCTATTTTTTCAAAACAAAAATACATTGTACATGTAACGTATAAAGATGGAAGAAGATTCAGAGCCTCTAAAGAGCATCCAGTGTTTAAACTTTCACTAAACTCAGCTTCTTTACCAACAACAACTACATGTGTGTCATTTGGGGCCTTTCTGTTTTAGTGCCAACATCATTTGATATTCCCAGAATGAAGGAATTTGTACATTTTACTTCAGACCCCCAGAATTCCCCAAACACTGTCAAAGTTGTATTCATTATGTTTTGTACCAGCCGATTCAGCATATAAAGTTTCAGCCTTGTTTGATTCTTCCTTTATACCAGCATTCTACCATTGTGCATCAAATTTTGAGCTGATTTTTGATGGTTGACTATAATTATGTCATTTTAACCTTTTGTTCTGCTTCACTGATTTTGATGAAATTTATTTGACTTATTGAACTTAAATTTTGATAAGATATGATTTTCTTCCGATTTATGGTGGAATATTCTGCTATTTAACCTCACCAGGCCGTAGGTCACGTGAGCTTTTGCCATCACTTACATCTGTTGTCATTGACTTAAACATTTTCTTCTTCTCCTCTGCAACCCCCATGAAAGTTTGCACACAGTTTGTATTTCAAAATTTGATTGTTGAAAAGCATGGCTGCTGTTACTAAAATTAGAACATAGGGTAGATAGCAGTTCAAAAACCATGAAGTTTAGCCAATTCTGACATGGTAAAAATATTCAGCATTTTGATATCTATCTGTGGTAAAATTGTCATGAAAACCTGTTGACTAATGTTGGCGTTATGACCCTTTTTGGACGATATTATTTTGCTATGTTTGATGTCATTACCCTGAAAATAGGGGACACAATTCAATTAATGTTGATATGATTTTCTTAGGGTATCCTCCACAAAACAACCTTTTGGAATTTTTGTCCATGAAAAACTTTGTTCCTTTTACAAAAAAACATTGTATATGTACCTTGTGAAACCAAGTGAGCTATTCGGGCTTTTTAGAGCCTGTAGTTGATTGACTTCTTAAAATCCTGTCTATATAATAGGACAATTGCTGATTTATTTACCTATTGAAGCTCAATTTTTTATTACCCTCTATACATCTCATGCAACTAAGGGAACATACATTTTAATGACAAAAAAGAATCAACTTTATTTTAGGACACAGTCCAAATCCAGTTTGTTCTGGCAACAGATGGTGGAAAAACATATGGTTATACATTCTATAGTGATGTTAACATTTTGTTCCCCCCTCCTGGAAGGAAGGTTGTCATTGGTTATGCTGGTCAAGGAACTTCAAAGTCTGCTATATTTTCCTACACGGATGCTGCATTTAGAATATCACAACTCAGAGGCAATACTTTTGATTGTAAGTACAGTATAACTGTTTATATGGTAATGTGCAATCAAATCAATGTTCCTGTTTCAAACCAAACACTATTAACCTCTTTCCAGGAAAGATACACAGATGCCTCTCTTTGTGCACCTTCTTATAAGTTTAGGTTTGCTTTCTTTCTGTTTTTCAGTTTGGCTGATGAAATCAGCATTCTCACATCCTATCATCATGCTCGAATATTTTCATGTTTAAATACCAGATCTGATTTTTTTCTACTTTAAAGCGAATTCTGCTTTTTAAAATCAAGGTTTTACCATTATGATTCTTTTCAAGTCTGTAATATTGTTAGCAACTTCTTACATTCGTAATTTCAGTACTTAAATATTTGCGTATGATTTGCATATATATGTAGTTATACGCCATGCAATGTAAATATATATAACCTTTGCCAGTTGTTTAATCTTGTTCCGGATGATTGAAAACATTCATATTTTAGATTTTAGATTATATCGCATTTGAACCATTTTGGATGTTGAAAGGTAGCCAAAATCAATCAGTGGCAGTGAATGTTTGACTATTAGCGACTTTGAAGATTTCAGTCTTTGATTTTTATACTGTAAACCCGGAAATTTATGTGCCGTCTTTTTTCCACGGTTTCTGTGACCAATCTACTTTTGCGCAGTTTTAAATTCGTGATCGGTCCCAAAATTATAGTATAATGTTCTTCAAAAAAAAAAAAAAAATATTTACAACAGTTTTATTTTCTTGTAACCGGTATTACCATGAACATAGCGAAAATAATCTGCCGCAAAAATTTCACAGGTTACAGTATGTAAATGAATATTTTCATGCTTAAATATATTTATTTGATATATTTTGTATATATCAGACCTTCCATTTTTAAGCAGAATTCAGCTTTTTTAATTGAAGGTTTTACCAATATGAGTTTTTACTTCTAATTCGGATGATTTCTGCTTTGTGTGTTGCAGGGTTTGTTGACCTTGGAAAATCGTTCTGATACATGCATATTAAATTGATATGTTTAGTCATGGTCTTCATAAATCCAACTGACGATAACATTCTGTTATGACTCCTTTGTTGAAGTTTTTGATATGTTGTATTTTGAAGCATTAGATGCTTTGCACTAGATGACAAAAAGATTGGATATAGGTTTTTTTTAAGTATTAAATTTTTCATATTCAGTGTGCATACTATTACAAATGAAGTTTTCATTCTATTTAAATGATTTTTTTTCAGATGGAAAAGAACTACTTATTGCTATGCAGGGCTCTTAGAATCTTGATTTCCGTGTCCATACTTGGGAAAGATATCTTTCGATAAATTTCAACATTAACCCATCCCTTAAAACTTTATCCTTTGCTTTGTTTGCTTAACGATCAAAGTCGCGAGATTAAACTTTCCCTTTTTGTGGATTCACTTATTGATTTTGGAAAAATTGAATATGTAAGTTCTATATCCAATCCACAGACTGGTGTCATGGTCATAGTATTAGTGTAAACGTTGTGTTGATCATGATCTATCCTGCATAAATTTAAGACATTTCATAAAATACATTCAATGAGAATATTCAAAATTGAATTACACCTCAGTCATCATTTTTTTATGATTTTTTTTACATTTATATCAATTTGTTTTTCAGCTGCCAATGGAATATTTTTCATGACGTTACACCAAGGATCACCTAATCCTTCACCATCAGCTCTATGTCTTCGTTGGTACTGGAAAAACATAGCTGATAATACTAGAACTAGATTAAGGAATGGACGATTTAACTTTAATTCAATTTGTCCATGTCATAGGTTCATGATGTTATTTGACGGAAGATTCCAACCTGTAGATACAGACAGTTATGGAGACTGTTATGTTAATAATGACTTTGGTGGCTTTATCCCTAGTCATGTAAGTCTGATAACCTTGTTATATGGTATTTACATGGCCAAGCATAATAGTGTTGACTTTTCTCTTTTTATCGTTTTTTGCATGAAAGTAATGTGAATCATACATTAGTAACTTATATCTGAAATGTTAGGTATATGGATATATATACAATACATTTATCATGTACATTTCTAGTTAGTATCATATTAAATTGATGATTTTTGTAATGTTCATGTACTGTGAAAGTACTTAAATTTCGTTTTCAATTTTCGTGGATAAGGTGATAAACATAAGTTTGTGGATTCTTGAATTCATGGTTTTAAGATTTTCAGTATACACATCAATGGTATTCTCCTTTTTGTTGGACCTACCCACGAAAACCATGAAAATTGATACCCCACGAACAATAGTACTTTTACAGTATTAATTGTTTTTATTCTGCAGCTGTAATTACAGTGAACAGTTTGAAATCTGTATAGGAAAAAAATATAAGTTTGTCTAATGTTATGCCATCTCTTGAAAGTGGACATATCGGACCATTGAAAATATGGTTACCCAACTGACCCTGTTTTTCCCTGACCCTTAGCTATTTTACCAACAAACTGAAAGTAAAAAAAAAATAAGAAATTAGTAAATTCCATTTAAAAAACAAAAGTGTTATTTAGTCATTCGGGCATTTGAGTTTCACTTCCTTGGAAACCTATCGGCCAACTAGTCAGTTCACGAAAAGTCAACATGGTACAGGCCTTGTTGACCAGAGCTGAAATTAAGTAAATGTTATCATATGGACAACATGTCTGTTATTACAGCATTTTGTAATATTTTTAATAAACACGGAAGTATTGGAAGGGTGGACCCCAAAATTTTACTCCAAGATTAACGAGTAGGTTGAAGAAAAGGTTATACACATGTACCTGTGCTGAAAAGAAAATGAAATGAAAAAATAAATTAAAAGAAAATATCAACCTACTGTTCCTGTTAAAATATGTTTTGTACATATGTTTTAATTGTCATGGTGGGGCCCACACAGATGGGTTCTATCTTAATGATTTCTTGTTTCAATCAAATTCCTTTCCATTGCTATATGCTGTGTATCGTATACTTTCCATCTGCATATTGAGAACCAATTTGTTCAACGTGTCATAGTTTTCCTTTCTTTTTTAGTCTGACTGTATCTGAGGAGGTGTTTCTAGAAAAGCAGAGCACACTTTCTTTATCGGTACACATGGTCCAAGCTCCCAGTTTTTAATTGAGTCAGAGTTGCTCATTTACTTTTGTTGCTTTGTATACAATGTTTTTGGTTATTTTTTGTTCTTTGTTGCGTGTGTTCGTTTTCCATATCTGGTCTTTCCCTTGATTACATTCTGTTGATTTACACTAGAATCTTGGGTCTCTTGATTACTCTTTTATTATACCCCAAGAACCAAAGTTTCGGGACAGTATATAGGGATCACACGGTCTATTTGTCTACATTACTTGTAGGCACAATTTCTCATCAACCGCTCAAGGGAAAATAAAAGAAAAATAATTTTGTAAGCACAACTCTTCCTAAACTGCTCAAGGGAGATCATCAAACTTATTAAGGGGTTAACATTTTAAACTGATGATAATCTCCTTTTGAGCTTGCTCAAAGTATTCTTAGTTTCTTTTTGCTCACATATCTGTAGTCCATTCACATGCATATTTATATTTTGAACATATGTTTTTGAGTTATGTTATCTTTTCATTAAACCTCTTCTATAGATATGTTGCTACCATCCATTCTATGGATTTTTTATGAGAGGTAGGCCTGCTGCTGGTAGTATGGTATCAGCCAACCCCAGAACAGATCCTGTCAAATACTACAGTGATAATGTTGTTCCTAAGGAGAACTGTTGTTACAAATCTGACCGTTGTAGTCTGTATTATAGAGTTCGCCCAACTGGCATATGCTACATTGCAACACCATTTGGAATTTGTGAGTATGATTAAAGATCATTCTGATATATTTCTTTTCACAAATCTTTGAAATCAATGAGGATTTCCACATTGATATGATTAGAAAATAGATTTCTGAAGTCAAATTATTAGAAGCGGAATCAAAACATAATTTAGTTTTTCCAATAGGAGTTATGGTATAATCCACCCAATATAATGTTAAAATCTGTTTCTCAAAATTTAAAATAATGCATCCAATTCAATGTTTTTATATCTGTTGCATGCTATCGTCTGTAATTGATTTGATTGGAAATTTTGTGAAACAATTACTAGGTAACTTTGTAAAAAAATACTAACTGATAATTCTTCGCAGCACTCCTCCAGGAAAAGTAAATCATACAAACATCTAAATATATTCTTAGTTATTTTGCTTTTTTTTTGTATTTTATTTTGTCTCTTCTTTGTTGCAGTCTTTTCATTTGGTGATCCACATATTGATACCCTGGATGGCTTCCAATACACATTCAATGGTTGGGGAGAATACACATTGATGAAGATAGACAATGCCACTTTTGAAGTTCAAGCCAGGACAAGTTTGGCCACTTCTGTGTCTGGAAATGAAACAAAGATAATCAATGCAACTGTTTTCAGTGCATTCGCTGCTGAGGAAGGAGAAAATTCCACCCTTCAAGTAGAACTAACAAGTGATCTTAAAAGTAAGAAAATATCCTAAAATTATATTTGGGAATTTTCTTTTATCTAAGTGTAGGTCTATAAAAAAATTGACATTTTAAATCAAAGTTTGACAACTAATGAGTTCCAAAATGAATTTGCAATGTATTTGTATAAATAAAAAAAAATGACACAATATGCAGGTTAATTTAAGAATTTAAAGTACAAATAAACTTCAACAGACTTGTCATTCATATAGAATTAGGTGTTTATGTACTTGAATTTGGGCATTACTTTTTAAATGAAAAAAAAGTTTTCTTGAAATGAGAGCAGCTGGAGTCTTTAGTCTTTGAAATTTCAAGTATGTCACTACTTGGTTAACAATTCTGCTGACTACATTTTTTCCATAATGTAGATAAAACTAAATTAATTTGTGCAAATTTTAGTTTGAAAACCATTGCTGATTCACCATTTTTAAGTTGTTATATTATTTTCTCTGTTTGGTAGCAGTTGAAGGAACCACTTTTTTATTTTTATAGGGATGTCAGTATTTGGTAATGGGCAAGACTTCACTACAAAATTCTATGATATATCTTCAAACTTTACTGAGTACTTAAGTGGTTTAGTTCTCAAACGGAAGGAAAACTTTACTCTTACAGCTGCCTTTTCTTCTGGTAAGTGTGAAAGTGTGTCATTTGTATGATTATCATATGATTGAGCATGATACGATTAACATATGCTTCAGTTTACATATGACTATTGTATGATGATAACATGATAATCATAAGTTTTTTCACAAATATATGATAATCATATGTTGGCAAGCCAATATTTACACATGACAATAATATTTTCATATGCAAGTTATCATAATGTAGTAATATGATTATTATATGTGGCAATGTTTACTCTGTAGTTAGCACAACTCCTAAATTATTGATTTGATTTTCATGATAATGTATGTGAAGAATTGGTATCAAATGTGTTTATGCATAATGGAAAACTATGGGAAATCCTTGAAAAGGAGATTAATTGAGAAAAATGCGATCACATGAGATCAAGTCAAGTTAATTAATTAGTATTTCAAGCAAGGATATCGCTTGGTAAGGTCATAAAGTTCAAGTTACATTTACTTGGAAAAAGTGTACATTTATGTGTACCAGTACTCAATGACAGAAAGAGTGCATTTGTTTGCAGTACAATGATATTTAAAGAATTCTATGTAAACAGATCTCACAAAGGGTCAGGAGGGATTCTCAAAAGAGTTTTCATTGTGAATTACAGAATGAATACCTTCTCAATTTACTTTCAGGTATCCAATTAACCATCCAAGTGAAAACAAGGCAGTTAACATTGTCAGCCTCTATTCCAACATCATTTAAAGGAATGGTGCAAGGACTTATGGGAAACTTTGATGATAACAAAACAAATGAGTTCATTTTACCTGATGGTACTCAGCTCCCAGACAGTGATGTTGACACTGAGAGGAAAATTTATTACAATTTTGGTCAAAAATGTGGGTTTGAAATCTTACTGATGTGAACTGTTCATACTGTTGTATTGATTCGGAACACTGGAAATTTAAATGAAGTTGAAATTTTAGTCTAGTTTGGCAAATTGTTTGAAATATTAAAATGCATGTACTTTGACTCATATGACTCGAAATAGGATTACTGAGAATTTCGGTCTTTGTCTTGAAATTATAGCAGTAATATTGATTTTAACTGGGAGTGCTTGTCAAAACATGCATATATGGTAAACATGAATTATCTCATTTTTTTAATTGAAAGTTTGCATACTATTTATTTATTTGATGAAATATCTTTTACTCATGGATACTAAATTTTGTGGTTTCTTTTAAAATTGTTAGTTTGTGCAGTTTTGAATTTGTGGATCCTTATCAATGTACACTTAGTATTTGGTTCAGAACTTAAATTGAATTGATGGTTTTATGGAACTAAGAAAACCATGAAAATGTGTACCCACAAATAGACGTTCTTCCAGAGTTATTGTGAACAATCAATTATCAAGAGTGGTAACTTGACCATTTTCATTTTCACTGCTATAGGGGCAACAACTACACAGACGTCGATGTTTACTTACGATGATGGTAAATCATGGTCTGACTACAGCCATCCAGACTTTGTTCCATTATTCATTGATGAATTTAACCAAACTACATTAGAGCAGGCCTACTCTGTGTGTGGTGGAAGAAGTGATCAGTACAAAGCATGTATTTTCGATTATCTGGCAACAGGGGACCGTTCCTTTGCTGAAGACACTCAGTCCACGAATATCGAGGCTGAAGCTGAAACTGAACAGCTTAGTAAGTCAAGGGGCATCTTGCTATCTTATATCAACTCCCTGTATGAGTAGGGGTATTATGACAATGCGTGCAACTCCATATTTGTTTCAGTATATGGACAATATAAAATTTAATTACTCTTGTCTTGGCAAAAAAAACATTTTAAAATGTCTCACTCCCACGTTTAGTCTTTCTTGTTATATATGCAGTTTTATATTTCCATTCAATTAGTGGACTATATATTGGAATTACCATGTCTATCCATCCATAATTTTACCCGTCCATATTCTTATCACAAAAATCTAAGCTCCCACAGGACAGATTTATTTTAAATTTGGTATGTGGCTTTGTATAGATTGGTCATAAATTGCAAGCAATTTTAATTGCTGTCTGACTTCAGCTGCTTATTTCATGGGTCTTTCTCTTTTTGCACTGTATCGAATGAAAGCGAAATTTTTGTCCCAACTATTTCGGCTTCAGTTAGACATATTGATTCCAAATTTGGTATGTGGCTCTACATAGATGGGGCATATTTTTTATTGCTGTGTTATGTTAACTACTTGTACGACTGAGAGTATACTTTGCACAACCGTTTGTGCAACTTCATGTTAAACTGAATCTGCCTTTGTTCCTCTGTATATATAATAAAATAGACAGCCTTGAGACTTAGTTACTTCATTCAGCAGTTGAAAGTGATATTCTTTTTTCTTTTTGTTCACAGAGAATGAAGCTCCTTCTATTGGAGGTGATGGAAGCATTGAAGCTGTAGTCGGAAGTCCAGTTACACTGAACTATTTTGGATCAGATGATAGCAATTCATTTGTATATGATATTATAAATCAACCAAGCACAGGAGTTACAGCTAATAATAGCACAGGAAATCTCACTCTAACATGGACACCATCCAATCTCAATGCAGAGAATATTCTGTAAGACTGATTTCTTTGGTTTTAATAGGTGGTCTTGATGTTTGATACACATGACTGTAACAAAAGATAAAAGTGAGCTACTGAACAAGTTAATTGTAACAAAAATCACACTCTTCTTCAGTAAAGAGTAAAATATATGAATAAGTTTTATAATCAATTTAAAACAACATGGGTAAAACTTAAGTACAGCTCTGCCTTAAAACTAGGCAAACGCTTGTAAAGGGTGATTCATGCACTTCTTAATATCAAATATTTTTTTATTGCAAATCCTTCTTTAGGCTCCCTAGAAAGTGTACTAGGGAAATATAAGTGTTGATAAAAGTAGTCCACTGGAGGTATTTAAACTTAAATTTGTTCTTATACAGAAAAAGTACAGGAAACCTTCCAGGCAGAATTTCTCACTATAACCAGTCACAAATATTTCTCGGCAAGTAGCAGGTTCAAGGAAATGAACATAGGAAGAGTTGTTTATAACAAATGTATTCATACAGTTTCATCAATTATCTGAAGATATGTCAAATCACCACCTGCCTGGTTTTTAGGCAGAACCATACTTGAACACTACAAGTAGTTTTAAATAGTCTTTTAACCAAGTAGATATATAGAAAATAACAGTGCACTACGTTGAGATAAAACTGATATACGAATGAGGTTTAGAATTGTCGGAAAATGTGAGGCTTTACCAAACACTTGCACTGGTTTGAGCTGAATTCGTTTATCAAAGTTTTGTCAAGTCATTGAACGGTTATTGTCTTTATACTACAATCCATTTTTTTTAAAAAGAAAAATGGCATTTTAAGCAAGAGAAGCAATTTTTTTTCATTTGAAGCAGATGAGAAATATCCAGGCATACTTCAAAACAATGTAACGTTTGTTACATCACAACAGAATGTCATATTCAGTCAGTGACCGTATATCACTTGTTAACATAAGATCAATACGTTTTGACTGCTCAAATAGAACGCTTGTAGTATAAATATATTATAATAGACAGGGATAATCTTTAACACATATTTTTTTTCGGATTTGTTTTACATGTATATTTCAAAATTAGCATTTTCTGTGATATTTTTTGTTGTTTTATTCAAACTACAAGATCGTAATTTAATTACCATAGGAAGTGAATTATAATACTGCTTAAAAATAAGTAAGCTAAATTTTCCATTTAAATATCTTCTGTAAAAAGCAGATAAAGAAATTATTTGAAAAATATGACAAAAGTGTAGGGAAATTAGAAAGTTAACTTACATATGTTCTTTTATATCAGTTTTTGTGTATATTTTGTTGGATATTCAGGATATATACATGCTACATGTAATTAAATTAAAAAAAAAAACCAGGAAATCCTCCTTCAAAAGGTAAAGGATTAACTTGCTACATGTTGATGGTATGCCACAATTCTTGTTTTTATCTTGGTTTAATCACCTAAACTTTCAATGTCTCAAATGTCTTACATCATTGGCTTATTGTTTTTTCTGCAACAGTGTCACCACTCGAGATGACAAAGGACTCACTGCAGAATCTATAGAAGTTGAAATAAAAATGTGTAGTGGATGTAATGGTAACGGGACGTGTAACTATGAAGTATTGAGGAATGAAACCAATCCTAACTTCGTGATAGCATCATGCGACTGTAATAATGGATATACAGGTTAGTTGTCATGTGACTGCATGTAAAGTTGGATACACTGGTAAATTATCATGTGATTGCAATCATATTATAAACACAGTTAAGTTGTCATGTTACTGTTATGTTGGATACATAGATTAGTTATCATATGACTGCATATTTAGTTAGATACACAGGTTAGTTGTCATGTGACTGTTATGTTGGACACACGATAAATGTAATGTTGGATACATAGGTGAGTTGTCATTCAACAGTTATGTTGGATACACAGGTAAGTTTGTCATGAGGCTGATAAATGTTGGCTACACAGGTAAATTGTCATGCAACTGAAATGTTAGATACTTAGGTAATTTTCTTGGGCTATAATTTGAATGTAAGTCAAAAGATTATCATTTGTGTGATATATATGTATTTCCAATTGTCAATGAAGGAGAGTCATTATGTGATTTTCAAAAATGTTTGCTTAAAAAAATGTTAATAAAATCATTCAAAGCATTAGATCATTTACACCTATGTATGTTTAAAGAATGTGACTATGTTGTCTTTAATATAATGTTGCCTTACATTTTTACTTACTATGAACTGTAGTACTATGATATATTTCACTAGGTGATGACTGTGATGTAGACTTTGATGGTTGTGCTGATGATCCATGTGCTTTGGGACGTAACTGTACTGACCTTACACCAGACCAACAAGTTCAGTTTAATAGGTCCTACAACTGTTCTGACTGTCCGCCTGGTTACAGTGTAACTTCTGATGAAAAATGTGAAGGTACAAAAAGATATAATTCATAAATATAATTACGGAGCCCAATTGATATTGTAGATTTAAAAAAAATTCTTACTTATTTGATTATATACAATTGGCAATATAGTGAAAAAAGAGGAAACATTGTCAAATATGTGACTACTGAACTTCTGTAAGATCAATAACAAAGATATTTACTTATCATTTGTATTTATGTTATGAAAATTTATAGAAACAAAACCGTTGTATAATTTGATATCGTCAGCATGATTTATTTTGCAGATATAAACGAGTGCTCATATGTAACATTGAACAAATGTCCAGCTAACAGCAACTGTAGTAATATTGAAGGAAGTTATACATGTCCTTGTCTGAGTGGCTTCAGAAAAATAGGAGATGTATGCCAAGGTAAATCACATTGTAGAAAGTTATACCTGTCCTAGTCTGAATGATTTCAGAAAGTAAGAGCAATATGCCATGGTAAGTAACACCGAGGGAAGTTATACCTGTCCATGTCGGAGTGGCTTCAGAAAAGTAGGAGCTGTATGCGAAGATAAGGAACACTGCGGAAATAGTATCTGGGCTGAGATAACCCATGTGCACCCCCACTCGTCAACAAAAATACGATTTTTCAGCTACCCTTATACCTACCATTTACGATTAATTTTGTCGCCAAAAATAAACCAAAGCATTTTTTGTATTTTGTTGGCTACAGTTTATACCTTGTTGAGGCATAAAAACATGTTTTTATGTTTTATTTTTTTTTATTTTTCGAACTACAACTTTCTAAAAAAACAACTTAGAGGTATCAACATATGGCCCAATATTTCAGCTTTATTATGGTTTCAGACAAGTTGTGGTAATACATATGTACCTAAGGTTTTGTGATTAAATGAAAAAAAAATGTACCCCTACCCCACTGAAAGAGTAATCAAGAGAACCAAGGTTTTAGCGGTAATCAAAAGAAAGTAATCCAGGGACAAAGACCAAACACGAAAATCAGACATACACAACAAAGAACACGAACTATTATGTTTGAAGTAAGTAAAATCATACATACAAAGTAACTCGGACTCCACTAAAAACTTGGAGCATGGACCCGATAGGGTAAGCGTCCTCTGCTTTTCTAGAAACACTTGCCGAGTTGCTCATAAAAATTCAAGTCCGGGGTAGACAAACAAGGAAAAGAAAACTATGACCCGTTGAATAAATCAGTTTTCATTGTGCAGATGGATACACCATAACGATCCACGAGTTCATGATGACGACCATAAACTGCTGTAGTGATGACTTCAATTTTGTAGCAACATAACCCTGTTCCAGAAGCCTATTTGTTAGAGTTCTAGTGCGATACAAAATGTCTGCGTAGTTTCGGCAAGCTCTGGCATAACGTATCAGTTGTAATATGAACACTCCATACGCAGGTGCTGAAGGGATGTTGCCACAGATGAAAGGAAAGTTGACAATTTTGAATGAAAAGTCATCAAGTTTGTCGTAAAGTTTGGTCAATAGTTTTCCTTTACAATCGATTTCTAAATGTAGGTCAAGATATGAGGCTGACATCACAGTGTCTGTAGTATCCTTTATCTCAAGTTATTACGATTGTTTAAAGATAATACGTCATCTATATAGCGGAAACTGAGATTAAAGGATCTAGCTAAACGGTATTCTTTCTTTCAGATCAGATCAGCTATTAAGTCAGCCTCATAAGAGGGAAAGAAAAAGTCAGCAAGTAAAGGAGCACAATTTGTTCCCATTGGAATGCCGACCCTTTGTTGAAAAACACGTCCACCACACTGGACAAATATGTTGTCTATTAAAAATTCCAGCATTTTGTAAACATCTTCCTCTATATATTTGGAAGATGATTTGGAATTGTTTCTTACAAAGTATGAGGAATCTCTAGCAAGAACTAGAAAATCGCTTAAATTGACATAGTTTTCAATGTTAAAACCCCTAGAGTATTTATGCTAAAGTAACAAATGAATTATTTGGATATTTTCTGTTTAGTATTATCACAATTGATACTTCTGGGGTTGTTTTTAAGTCTTGTGACAAATTTCCAATTAGTTTGAAATTGTGAAAAGGGAATTTTCAGAATTTCAAAATGTCTTCTATATCACTCGTTATTGTCCTTTTTCAGAATACCATAGTTAAGCAGTACATTTATATATTGTCTTAGCTTTTAAATGAGCCATGTTGATCAATACAAATGTGTTTAAACTTTTCTAAGTCAAGTTTGGGGAAAAATTCCCATCCCTTCCCATGAAAAATATACCTCAACATGAGCGCAAATGTTAGTTTATAGCATATAAATGATGTACAATTTACATGTTGGGTACTGTTGTTTTAATTACCAATGTATTCCACATTTCTGCCCTTTTCAGTTGCACATTTTTCAATTTCAATGGACAATAATGAGTTTTCCATAAAAAGGGGAATTTTCGGAATTTCATATTTAGTTTTAATTCACCGGTTATTGGAAATTGTTTTTTCAAACAGACACCTAAAACATGTTTTTTTTTGTATTTGAATACAAGTATATAGAATATCAGCTTTCTTATGAGACCAGGTTATTAATATTTAACTATTCCCTACCCATGACAAAAATATCTCAACCTCAACAGAATTGTATCCATACCAACTAAAATCCCCCAATGTGAAAGAAAGCGATTGTTTATAGCATACACGAACTGTTCTCAATGTATATATGGTATTAATTATGGAGGACTTCATGTATTAGTCATATTGTCTAGCAAATATGCTTTATTTATTCCAAGGCGACAAATATTTTAAAAAGGGAAGTTTATGTTTGTTTGTTTGTTGGGGTTTAACGTCCGAGCAGCAATATTTCAGCTATATTCAGACGATGAACATGAAATTGATGATAAAATGAGCATGAAATGATGATGAAATGAAAAGGGATGGGACACAAGGACAATGGGGTCAATAATTTTTGATTGCCACTGGAAATAGGGAGAGGTGGGTAGGGTTGGGCAATTATGGTTCCTACTCCGGGAGAATACCACAGTAGGGTTCTTTAATGTGCGAGGAACATGGCATCTTTCCCAACACGGTGCACCACTATGGTTTGCGGTCAGGTTTTCCGTATTATAGCCTGACAACCCCAGCATGTAACACGCCGGGGGTACTCCCATTCAACCACCTGGGGCACACATCCCAGTTGCTCTGTGGGCAGAGCGCCCTAGCCCCCCGGCTAGGGTTCTGAGCACTGTTTAATCACCTTTTACGACAAGCTTAGCGCTGCTGCAGGCCTATTCTTTTAACACCCGGACCTGCACGGGGCGGGAAGTTTATGAAGTTGCTTATTTCAAACCTTACATGTATCAAAATAATGAAAGCGAACAAAATCATGTTAAAACTGTGATATTTTAAACAAAAAATATATAACTTATGTGCTTCAATGCGCGATAATCTGTGAAGTTTATGAATTAACATATTATCACGCATTGAAGCATGTAAATTGTATATTTTTTGTTTAAAATATCACAGTTTTAACATGATTTTGTTTGCTTTCATTATTTTGATACATGTAAGGTTTGAAATAAGCAACTACATGTACGGTGAATGATTGACACACATATACACACACTCTTTAAAGAATGTTAATCTTCCACATACAAATTGCTATTTTTCATGAAAATTTTTGTGGGTAGGAGGTAAAATTATTTCGCCTAATTGGCCTGAAATAGGTCAAATTTTGCGTTTCTTTGACTCATTAGGACGCTACAATGCTACATAAATATGTTTTAATATAGAAAAGCTTGTTTTAAGTAGGGTACTTGAAAAAAAATGCTCATTACAGGTGAAGTGGCAGAAAATATGAAATTCCGAAGATATGTTAAAACAAAGACAATTAAAACACTAGTACTCAAGACTTTTTTACATGGGTTATATGCTAACAGTTAACATTTTAGTTGATGGTCAAGTCATGAAAAGAACCCCAGGAATATTAATTGTGATAAAACTAAATAGAAAATACCAAATACAAACTGTAAGTAATTTTATGTAAAGAATAAATACAACAGGGGTTTTGACATTGACAATATGTCAATTTAAGCATTTTTGTTGAATAAGGGGTACATTTTTCTCCAAAACCTTAGGTGTTACCACATTTTTCTTGGTACCATAATGTAAAGCTGAGACATTAGGTTACGTGATGATACCTATATGTATTTCTTCACACCCATTGTCCCAGGGAGACTAAGATGCTTGGACAATTGAGGCACAAAAATCTTGGCTTTTTAACCTGATGGGATACAAATATAGGCTTATACTGATAAAGAGTCAGAGAATATTTTAGTGACAAATTGATTTGGTAGTAGGAGGCATACAGGTACCTCAAAATTTGCATGAAGTTGACGACTGGGGGAGCACGGTGGACCCTCCCAGTCCTTTGACCAGAAGTTATTGTTGTTCATGTTTGTAAGTCTGTAAACACAACTCTTAAACTGCTTCAGGAATTTTAATGATTCTCATTCAAAGAGGAGGTGTTTTCTCTGTGTGCTTAATAATAGTATTTTGGGTAATCTCCCACATTTACATTTAACTTTGAAATTCATATGTCTTCATTTTTTTATTAATTTGTTTACAGATATAGATGAGTGTACAGAGAGAACAAGTGGCTGTGATCAGAACTGTGACAACACTGATGGCAGTTTTACATGTAGCTGTGTATTTGGTTTTGAATTGTTGTCTGATGGTAAAACATGTAACCAAAGTAAGTTGATAAGTGAATACATATACACGTTCTAAGACATTGCTTGGAAGTCATGTCTGTTCCATTGCTGGGTGGCCACACTTTTAGTTTCAAGATAATAATAAAAGAACGGTACTCAACCATATCTGTAGCTACTTGGCGGGTGCACCTGGTCCATGTTCCAGGATTCAGTGGAATCAGAGTTGCTCATTTGCTTTTGTTGCTTTGTATTTATGGTTTAAATTACTTTATATTCTTTGTTGTGTATGTCTGTTTTCCATGTCTGGTCTTTGTCCCTGGATTACTTTCTTTTGATTACCGCTATAACCTTTGTTACCTCGATTAGTCTAGCATGTGGCAAACAAGTTAGGTTCACTTTTTAATGTATATAGAAAAAAAAATAAATAACATAAGATATTTAAAAAGGAAGTTTTATAAATCTGGTTACTTTAAAATAAATTTGTTCTTACTGCAATTATAAAAAAAATAGATAAAATATATAAAAAGTATTTTTAAATATACTTGTACAAAATGCATAAAGAAATATCTTTTTGTATTTAATTTCCATTCTAGCCATAACTGACGTGTGTCAGTTACAGAATTTGACATGTTCCTATGGCTGTGACAATACTACTTCTAATGATGGTACATGGCAATGTATCTGTAGGGAGGGTTATCAAGTTGAAAATAATGGCAGCTGTAGCAGTAAGTTTGTTATAGTTAATACATGTATGGACTGTACAATGGTATCTCAGGTATATCTAAAGTACTTTGAAAATTGAAAGATATAATATTTTGATCAAGCGGCCCATAATCTATGAAAATCTAGTCATTTTAGTTCAGTTATCATTGTCATCCTTTCCAATTGTCACCATTCATTAACTTTCTGAATTTGTGAACACTCTAAAATTGAACGTTGACCTGCAGATTTTGCATACATACTAAATCCATATTTATATTGAAAGCAAAATATTTTAAAGCTACTTCCTGTCTTTGTTATGCTGATGGGAAATTATGTTCTTATCAGATATCGATGAATGTGAGCAGAATGTATGTACACAGAACTGTACTGATTCAGAAGGAAGTTACATATGTTCGTGTTTTACTGGGTATAAAATGACAGCTGATGGCACCACGTGTACAGGTATTAGCTACTGAAACCATCTTTTAGGAAACTATTTCAAATTCAGACAGATGCATGTCTGTTTCAAATTATTTTCACCTTGTCTCATTAGTAAAAAAGAGGCTGCAGATTTTTGTAAATATTTGAATTCTTTTAGGTGGCTTGTTGGGATTTCCTATATGATGCATCTTTATTTGAAGATACAAGAGATGAAACATGTGGGTCTTTTGTAGCTTGTAAAAGTCAGTTATGTGGCAGAAAATATGGAATGGATTTATTCCTTTTAATTCTTCTTTAGCCTGTCAAGCTCCAAACTATGGTGACAATTGTGCTCAGATATGTTCCTGTGGACCAGGTGCCATAAGATGTGATCCCAGTCGAGGATGTGTTTGTAATAGTGCCTGGACAGGACCTAACTGTGATCAGGATGTCATCGAATGTACTACTACACCTGGTATCTGTGGTAATGACAAGATTTGTACCAATACAAATGGTGGATATGAATGTTCATGTACTAATGCTGGATATGAGAAAGTATCGGACGATAACAGTGTACCTTGTTCAGGTAATATAGAAAGCTATGTAATTCTATATACACAGGACATTTTGTTAATATTCAGCTTATTACAATAATCTTTATTTTGTTTGGAGATAAGATTATTTTGTTTTACAGATGTTGAATTTATGGTTAGAATTTTACCGCAATATATTTTTATTTTATATTAAAATATGTCTGTTATCAGGGATTAACACAAATGCAAATTTTGCCTTACCTTAAATATTTATTTTTAAAAATCTGACAGATATAATAGGATACTGTAAACGTAATAATTTTAGGCAGTTGCTATTTTTTACAGATCCTGTCAAATTAGCAGGTATTAATTTTCATGGTTTAGGAATTGATTGTATTGTTATATAGTGTTAAAAGTCATTTTCGCAGGTACTTTTTATTGCGGTTTCTGTCCACCGTGAAAATTGTAAAAAATATGTACGCCACAAAAATTAATATGTTTACAGATAGTAGCTGAATAATCTAACACGTTGGTAAATGCTGATTTTGTTAACTTTCAGATATAAATGAATGCGGTAGTCCTACTTCGAACAACTGTTCTACAACTACATCTACCTGTAGCAACACTGGAGGTGGATATACATGTACATGTAACTCTGGATATCAACAGAAAAATTCATATGAATGTGAAGGTAAACTTAAATGTTTTAAAAGTGCATATATTGTTCAAAGGGTATTTTCTACAAATTACTAGTTCTAGTCCTTCAAATAATTAGATGATTGCACTAACATCAGACAGATAGGGTAAAAAGGGATAGATATCAATATATTTTTCTTTTCATTTAAGATGTGAACGAGTGTACAACCGGATCTCATAACTGTCAACAGAAGTGTGTTAATACAGTAGGAAACTTCAACTGTAGATGTTTCTTTGGATTCGAACTTAATGCTGATCGCAGAACATGTAGTAAAGGTAAAGTCGAATATTCTTCCTCGTAACCTTTTTGCACCAGTTTTTGTTTGTTTGGTTGAGCGGAGGAACTTGAAAAAAATACATGTTGTCATGTAATTTGTTGTGACATGCATCATTAATTTGATCCTCTCTCCTACATAATAACATCTGATATGAGCTGTCCCGTACTACCATACATTGTGTACTAAGTTGCAGCCCTAGATTAATTCTACAAGGAGGAATGACCTGGCCAGTGAAAGCTATATTTTATATAGCCTAGCTGGCCGAGTGGTCTAGGGCGCTGGACTTTGAGTAGGCGGTGTTGCCATAGATGTCACAGTGGTACGAGTTTGAGTCTCGCGGAGGGAACGACCAAAAATTTGCGCAAATTTGATAGTTCTAACATCGTTGGGAATTTTTTAAACCGCGAAAATGAATATTGTGTATAATGTCATAAACATATGAGATTGGATTTTACTGACTTGTTTGTCTGACATTTTTTTTAATTTACTACATTGTAGTTTCTAATCCTTGTGCCAGCTTTAATAACTTGACCTGTAGTTATGCTTGTAAGCTAAATGGTACTTCTGCCGAGTGTTATTGTGAGGCAGGATACCAGCTACAGGAGGATGGACAAACTTGTAAAGGTATAAGATTACCTTTTTCTTATTTGAACTTCAAGATATCCTCATTTTCTTGATTGGGAACCTCAAATGCATTCTGCTGTTATTTCATTGAGATTTTAAGTAAACACCTCAATAATTTTCCATTAAAACATTTTTTTAATGACATAACCAAAGCAAAATATGTAGATATAAATTGATAATAGAAGTCAACTAAAGCTAGATGTCGGAATTTTAAAGAAAATACATGACACAATACATATTGCTTGTTACCCATGGCAACAATGTTGGTGTGTTAAATAGGAATCCCTTTGTCTGTCCATTCAACCATTCATCGGTTGAAAATACAGCTACACCTAAACATTTCAATGAATTTTCATGAAATTTTATAGGAAGGTTTGCACATTGTAGGCAGTTGTGCTTGAAGGAATATAATTATATCATATGGCACTAGTTTGCTCTTCAATGAATTATTTTCATTTTAACACTTTCATTTCAGATATTGATGAATGTTCAGAAGACAGCACGAATCTTTGCTCTGACAAGTCGACATGTACAAATAATGCTGGTAGTTTCAGCTGTAGCTGTCCTGTGGGAAAATTCTTAGAAAATGATCAAAGAACTTGTACAGGTGAGTCCATTTATCGTGACAAAATCATTTGATTCCCTTCAGTTCAACTTAAAAGAAAACTAAGACACTTCAACTATTATGAAACAAGTTGTGGTTGATGAATGTTATCATGTTTTTATACAACCACAACAATTCAATGGTCATATAATGGTATGGTGCTGCTGTTGCCGTAAATAATTAGTTTCTGTGTGATAACTTGAATATTAGTGAGTCTATCTTATTTACAATTTTTTAGACCACAAAAGGAAGTGTGTACTGACTGTTGGGGTTGTAAACAAAACTGATTTTGAATAATAGGCAAGCCTGTGCCCTGATCTTTTAATATCAGGTATTTTTATGCCCTGCAACTAACAAAAAATGTACCAATTAAATTCAGAGTTTGAAAATAGTATTTTTGTTATTGACATCTATCTTTGAAACTGATTGAATGTCATGCATTTTATTCCTTTTAATAGAAAAGTCAAGGAGAGGTTAACACCATATCAGTAACTGGGTCAATAAATGACTTGTTTAATAAAGATGATAGATGGTTCATTTTGTTCAGAGTATAATCACTCTATTCTGAAATCAAAGCTTTGTTCTATAAGGATGATAGCCTTGCTTGTTAAATATGTATAAATTTTATGTTCCTATTGAGGAAAACTGAATGTGTTAATTTATGTTCTAGTGTGTGACCAGTTCCATTGGGGAAGTAACTGTGCCAATGACTGTGGCTGTGGTGCTGGAGCAGAGAGATGTGATCCTTTGACAGGCTGTGTCTGTAAATTTGGTTGGCAGGGAACCAAATGTGACGCTGACATAAATGAATGTAACAATGTGAACAATCCTTGTGATACAGCAGTCAATGAGCAGTGTGTCAACACACCTGGTTCTTATGTGTGCCAGTGTATGACTGGTTATCACAATGTTTCTGGTACATGTCAAGGTGAGAAAATCATTTACAACTTGGTTTTGTAATTTCAGAAAAAATAGAAGTCATACTAGATTGTGCTGTCACAATACTTTTTTTGATAAGTGATGACGATCATTTGAAAGTGACATTATTGAATGTAACATTGGAAACCTTCCACATGAAACAACATCTAATGAGAAAAGTGTACACACACCTTGTTCTTATGTGAGGCAGTGTGTGACTGGTTACCAATTTGAATCTGATATATGTCAAGGTGGGTGAGAAGATCAGTTTAACTAGATAGAAAAGCTAATTTTCTAATTTATTTAGAGCATGTCTTAATTTCTAACCTACAAGTCCAGTTATTAATGTCAATATTTCAATTGTACAGATATCGATGAGTGTTTGACTAACCCATGTGACCAGGAGTGTACCAACAACCCAGGGAGTTTTATCTGTAGCTGTAGATCTGGATTTCAGTTGAATGCCAATCACAAATGTCAAGGTTTATAACGATTTGATTTTTATAAGATAAATCAAAAGCCATGTATTCAAACTTCGACGCTTCTAGCCTCACATTAGCAGAGTGTCAGGTTTGGTTTTATATATAGTTATAGGGTTCTACAAAAAGAGTCCTTTTTTTTTTGGGGGGGGGTGGTTATCAAAAAGGTCATTCTTACTTTAGAATTCAATTTACATTTTCTCCCTGAAATTACAAATCAAGAATACTTGCAATCTTTTATGTAAAATTCTTTGAATATAATTTTTGTTGGTGTCTTTAGTTTCCACTTCTTTGTTTATTTTTCTTCATAACGTTTCATTCTTTTTTGCTGCAATGAATTATTAAATCTCTCACATGAAATAGTTGAAATGAGAAGATCTCCCATTTATCCACTCTCTGAGGTTAACAGTATGTAGTTAAAATTGTTGTAAAAATATTAAGTTTTTGTGTCTTCTAGATATAGATGAGTGTGATTCGACATTAAACCTGTGTTCCCAGAACTGTCTCAATACTGTGGGAAGTTATAAATGTTCCTGTAATGATGGTTACATACTCAGTCAGTCAGATCAAAGAACTTGTACTGGTTAGTAAATGTTTGTGTTACACGTTTTGACTACTTCAATAAAAGCTCTAGACAAACAGGAAATTTGATAATTATACCTCAACAAACGAAGTTGATACATGTAAATTTGAATCACTCTGTCTGTTTGTCTTTTTTTCCTTCATTTCTTGTAAGAGCAACTCGTTCGAAACCTCTTAATACACAGAATTCCGACGTAAACTTGAGGACTATTAGCAATATATGTAAATGGGTTTGAAGAAATACAATTATTGTTGGAGAACTCCTAAGGACGATAATAAAAAACACCTCTTAAGCACATGTCCTGGACTGTTCAAAAGATTTTAATGAAATTTTATAGGAGTGTTTTGGCATCATATGTAGATAAAATGAGAGAATTTAATTAGTACAATTAACTCCAATGGAAGATAATCCAACGTATGGGTTTTACTTTTTAAAATCTCGCAAGTGCAGCTCCTCCTAAACTGCTCAAAGGATTTTAGTAGGAAGGGAAGGTATTGTTTGTAGATGTGCATGTTTGTCAGAGGCCTCAAAAGGGAAATAACCTAACTTAAAGATTTTTGTATTAAAACATTAAACTCTATTTGAAGCAGAGGTATCATCTTATGTTATGTCCTTTCTCAAAGTATTTTTAGTTTTTAGTTTATGATTATTTGAATGATGGTCATAAAGTGGGAAGTAGTCAAATGGTCAGTCTGTCTGTTCTTTAAGAGGTTTGTTAATTTTGCCAATGGATGAATGTTGTAATGAAATTTGTATATGTATTTTTACAAATAAGTCAGAAATACTAGATCTAACATAATATACAGCCTTAAGACTATATTATATCCTTACTCAGTAATTGGGTAGGGTTGGAATCAAATTGTCCATCCATCTATCCATCCGAATGTTGTTGCAAATAATCTCAACTCCTTCTGGATGGATAAATTTCACAGTTCGTAGTAAATTGACAACTTACTGAGGTAAAAATATGTTTGTTTTTATTTTTCTTGCAGTAAAGACAGAATGTTCCATTTTCCACTGTACATCTCCTGGTACTTGTGCTGTGAGAGCTAATGGAGAAGAGTACTGTACTTGTCCAACAGGATACAATTTGACAATGACAGATAATACAACTGGTCTTTGCGAAAGTAAGTTCTGAGTGCATTTGTACCCTTTGAACTGACTAATATTTTATTATTGCAGGTCTTTTTGAAAGTAAGCTTGTTAGCTTATAGTTTGTCATGTGATAAATTGAAGATCATAAATATGCCATGCTTGTATGATAAGCAGATGAAAAATCAAATCCAATCATAACCAAGCATAATCACTTTTATGCTCAACTGGCTGAAGGCTATTGCCATCACTTGGCGTCCGTCGTCGTCGTCCGTCGTCGTTTACAATTTTTCAAAACTCTTTTCCTCTGACACTACTTGACCAATTAGAACCAAACGTGGTATGTATGTTCTTTTGGGTACTGTACATGGAACTGATGTGGGGATTTTATATCCGTTGGAAAACATGGCCGCCATTACTAAAAATAGAACATAGTGGTCAGACAGTAGTTTTTCGCACATATATCCTAAACCGTTAGGTTTAGACAATTTTGACTTGGTTAAAAATGTTCAGCATGATACGATCTATCCGTGGTCAAATTTTCATTTAAATCTGTGAAGCCATGTTGGAGTTATTGCCCTTTTTCGATATTTTTTGCTATTTTGAATGTTATTTCTTTCAAAAATCTTCTCTGACACTACTGGACCAATTTGAACCAAACTTGGTATGAAAGTTCTTTGGGGTATCGTGCATAGAACTGGAGTGGTGATTTTTGATCGGCCGAAAACCATGGCCACTGTTACTAGAAAATAGAACAAAGGAGTCAGACAGTAGTTTTTCACATATATTCTGTGTCAGAGTAGTTAAAGGCCATGAGGTCTTTAGTTTTGAAACAAAAGAACGTTTGAAGTAGGTCAAAGGCTACTCCGGTCTTCAAAGACCCTGATGTAGCAAAAGCATTGTCTACCATACATAACAAGTATGTTGTCGTACCTGAAGACGAAGCCAAAAATAACATTGTTTTTGTCTGCAAAACGTTTTACATCCAATGTTTATTATCGGAGGTAGAGGTAGAAAATAATAGCAGTGATAAGACCTATACTGCTACCACGCTCTCCAAAGAAGAGATTGTGGAAAACCACAAATCTGTGCTATCCAATTTTGGTCTCTCTACCAAGGACGATGATTGTGAACTACCGTCTATGTACTGGATTCCTAAACTCCACAAGAATCCATACAAACAACGTTTCATAGCTGGACCTGCAAAATGTACCACCAGACCTTTTTCAAAACGTTTAATTTCTATACTCACAACTGTCAAAGAGGGTCTGCAGTGCTACCACAACACTTGTTACTCCTGTAGTAGTATTAATTCAATGTGGATCCTGAAAAATTCGAAAGATCTTCTGGAGACAATCAGTTCAAGACTTTTATCTGAATATAATTACATTAAAACCTATGATTTTTCAACACTGTATACTTCCCCATACTCAGTTAAAATCCCGACTTAAAAGCATTATACATCGTTGGTTTTCCAAAAAAGATGGTACACCTAGATACAAATATATAGTTCTTGGTAGAGATTCATCATGCTTTGTAAGAAATAATTCCAAATCATCTCCCAAATATACAGAGGAAGATGTTTAAAAAATGCTGGAATTAATCGACAACATATTTGTCCAGTGTGGTGGACGTATTTTTTCAACAAACGATCGGCATTCCAACTTGATAGGTGATATGATCCGAAAGAAAGAATATCGTTTGGCTAGATCCTTTAATCTCAGTTTCCGCTATATAGATGACGTATTATCTTTAAACAATCCTAATTTCGGGGTTTTGATACATCACATCTACCCCAAAGAACTTAAGATAAGCAATACTACACTGTGAAGTCAGCCTCATATGTTGACTTACACTTAGAAATCGATGACAAATGTGATGACTTTTCATTCAAAATTGTCAACTTTCCTTTCATCTGTGGCAACAACCCTTCAACACCTGCGTATGGAGTGGTCACATCACAACTGAATCAGATACGTTATGCCAGAGCTTGCCGAAACTACGCAGACTTTGTGTATCACACTAGGACTCTAACAATTAGGCTTCTGGAACAAGATTATGTTGCTACAAGATTGAAGTCATCACTACAGAAGTTTTATGGTCGTCATCATGAAGTCATAGATCGTTATGTGTATCCATCAGCTCCATGAAAACTGATTTAATCAACGGGTCATAGTTTTCTTTTCCTTGTTTGTCTACCCCGGACTTGACTTTTTTATGAGCAACTCGGCAGGTGTTTCTAGAAAAGCAGAGGACTCTCACCCTACCGGTACACATGGTCCATGCTCCAAGTTTTTAGTGGAGTCTGAGTTTCTCATTTGCTTTTGTTACTTTGTATGTATGACTTTAGTTACTTTATGTTCTTTGTTGTGTATGTCTGTTTTCCATGTCTGGTCTTCGTACCTGGATTGCATTTTTTTGATTACTGCTATAACATTGGTTCCCTTTATAACACTCTCCAAAACCGATATTTTTAGCAAAATTATTTCTATAGCTGAAATGACCCTTATAAGGCCTTCAAAATTCTTCAGGGATCAAAGTTGTCAGGTGACTCCTTGTAAGAGTTATTGCCTTTGAAAGATGAATTTTTACAGTTTTTAGCCAATATCTTGAAAACTATGATAGATAGATAAAAAAAACTTTCTATCGCTGAAATAATCCTTATGATAGTCCTACCAATGTCTTCTTGAGTCAAAATTGTTGGACAACTCCTTTTTAAATTTATTGCCCTTGAAAGACAAACTTTAACCAGGTTAGCGTTTCAGTCTGCTGGGAGTTTCTTGTTACACAGTGTGAAAGTCAATAACCAAAGTGTATCCATCTAACGTGACCTGAGATCATTTGCATAAAATCAAACCCTCAGTGACATCTTGCAATGATATCAATTATTTATGAATCCCATATTTACATGGTTGTGTAAATCATATGTCATCCAGCATTTTATAAATCAGAACTGAACAGTGTTGTTTAAGTAATTTATTCTTTCCTTACAACATATGTACATTTAATATGTAATTTTTAGCTATTCTTGATTTGTGCGATACACAAATGTATATAAATGACATCAAAATCTTACTGCAGTTTTTTTATACTTCAGATATTAATGAATGTGTCAGTTATCCATGTGAAGACAGCTGTACCGATAAAACACCAGGATATATATGTTCCTGTACAACTAGTGGAAAAACACTGGCTCCTGACCAGAAAACTTGTACTGGTGAGGCAAATACACCATGGATTTATTTTTATACCCCACCATACAAAGTTGCGAGATATTATGTGATACCCTAAAAAAGTTGTGTGTCTGTCGTGCCATCTGTCCATCATCTGACAGATTCCAGATAACAACTTTGATAGATGTTGAAAAACTTTGTGTAGTTATATTGAGTATTATAAAATACAGATCATGGTCATATCTCAGTTGCTCATTTACTTTTGTTACTTTGTATGTATGATTTTAGTTACTTTATGTTCTTTGTTGTGTATGTCTGTTTTCCATGTCTGGTCTTTGTCCCTGGATTACATTCTTTTGATTACCGCTATAACCTTGGTTCCCTTGATTACTCTTTAATTAGATTAATCTTATGTCTTATCTTAAAAAAACATTTGGTTCACAGTATGCATAGTGACCCCCTTTCCTTTTAAGAAAGCCATCTGACCTTTGTAACAGTGCAAATACCCTTTTAACATCACAGTTCTCCAGTTTCATGAAATAAATAATAGTTTTAATAAAAGAGAGTATCCTTACCAGGACATTACTTGAAACTTCTTGTTTTCCAGATTGTGATGATGGTTACTGGGGACAGAACTGTGCTGAGAACTGTACCTGTGTAGAGGTCAATACAAACACCTGTCATAAGAGTAATGGAACATGTGAATGTAAGACTGGCTGGAAGGGAGATAACTGTGATCAAGATGTCAATGAATGTAATGATAACCCATGTCAGGCGAACTCACAGTGTCAGAACACTAATGGATCTTATGTCTGTGTCTGTGATCCTGGATATGTCAACTCAAATGATGTCTGTGTTGGTAAGTCTCAAATAGTCTGTAAGTTTACTGTGAGTAATATTGGTACTGTCAGAAATAGAGTTGGTCTTCCCTTGATTGAATGATCATCCTGGAAAAATATCAAGGAGATTTACACTTTCTGTCATTGTATATGCATTTTAGTTAAAAGGAGATGCGACACAATTTTGTTTTATCTTTGGTTTGTTTGATTTTTGTTTCACTATTTTATTTCGATTATTATCAAAATATTTATTTTAATAGATATAACCAAAACGTCCCTTGTAGTCACTTACGTTGTTTGATTGAAGATTAATTGATTCACAATCGATGTGGACCCAAGCCATACGAATTATAATCAGCCACACGGTCACGTGACCGTGTAACGTCATTTGTTCAATTCATATATCGAGTAGTTGAAATGCGTGGGTCTTCTGCATTTGTTACATGATTTCTATAACTAAGAGTGAAAATGTTGAAAGTTTTGATTTGACAGGAATATTTACTTACAGTTGTATCAATTTAAATCATTTTGAGAAGGAAATGATAAACAATGTCATAACATATACATGAATGAAGACTTGACTATTCACAGTGAGATGACACCACTTCTGTTCGAAGATTACATGGAAATATTTCATTATGTTCTGTTATGCAAGATTGAACTTTTTACATAAAGTAAATTAAATTCATATTCCAAGATTTAAACTGTTCTGACCTCGAACTTCAAAGAAAATATAGATTTCACCTTTTTTTACGGAACATTACTCCTGACAAGTGTACCAGTACCAGGGAGTGTAATATTCAAGTCCCTTCAAGTACAGATGATGATACGAACATGTTTAATTTTTTATTGGTTTTTGATAATTGTATTTGATAACCCATAAGGTGAAGCTTCCTCGTGTTCTAAATCTTTTTAGCTAAAATAAAATATTTTAACTGACCTATAAACAAATATTGTCCGTACCAGACAAACTCCCTTAAACTCACCTATGGTCATTTATTATATACTGTGTATTGTTTCAAATTCTCAATGTAAATTGTTTTATTTCAAAATCTGAAAGACGAATGAAATTCAATCATATGTTTCAATTCTTATCAATGTCATATACCTGTGTTACGTGTCGACGATTCATTTAAAGATAAAAGAAGCCGCCCATGCTAACTCTTAGTCATAATTAAGTCTACCGGACTTGTTTATTAATAAAGCCCAGCGCAAAAAAAAAAAAAATGATACACAGTGTGTCACTATTTGTACCCTCCTGTTCCAGTCCTTAAAGAAGTGTGCAAAATAGTTGTGTATTTATCTCGAGGAATTTATTCTAAATGAAATGAAAAGCTGACAGAAAACAAAAAGAACTCCATTTTTCTTACTTTTTAAACATATTCATTGCACCAATATACAGGTCAGTGTACCAGTCTGCATAATATATACAAGCTATTTTCGATGTACCCAAATGGAACCAATTACGTAGCACTTCCATATATGGTAATTTAGCGTTACTTTTGGTTTTCAATTATGCATATTAATTACGTCGATGTGAAAACACAAATAAATCATTCTAAATTATTTAGCGCTAACCTGATGAGAAAACGTTTGTTACACTCGTATCTAAACATGCTATAGTTTTTATAAGTATTAACGTTTATAAAATGATATTTTTGTGTCACATCTCCTTTAGTAGAAAGTTTAGCTCTGTAAATTTTAAGTTTAATTAGATGACTACCATTTAATCAAGTGTAGCTGAACTCTGTTGCTTGAAGTTAACAACATTAATTGCTGTATTTCATTTTATATCTCTATTTTTTTAATGGAAAAAATAATGGATATGGTGGAACACAAAAACGTGCACCAGTGTGTGTAACCTAATCCAAAATAGTAAATACCTTCAGAGATCACAACAAGGTCTTCAACAAGCATCAAAAGGCTTTTAAACATGTTCTGATAGGCCCCGAAAATGAAAGTAAAAGAATTCACAGTAACGAAACGTTTACAAAAGAAGAAATTTTTCAACTATATAATTATCTCTGCATTCAAATTACTGAATTCTCGTAGAACAAATATATAATTTCCGGAGAATATAAAGGAATCAGCATCCTGTTTGTTCTATTTGATTTAAATGTAAATCTCAGGAACTTGTGGAAATGTTGTCTACATTAATGTTTAAAGAGCTCTTAACAGCAATTTTTACCCCTTGCATAGGTGTTTACCTCGGAACATTCTAAAGCGGATGATCTTTAGAATTTTCTCTAAGGAGGAGATTTGTCAAGGTTTTATTTACAAAATGTAAGACTGTAAATTCAATTTCACTGACACAATTTCTTGTGACATCCCCTCCCCTGAAAGATGACACACAATGTTACTCTATATTACAATGATAATAATTATCTTCATCACATGTTCCAGGTCAGTTCATATTGACAGGAATTATAGTAATTTATTACAGTTTCAAGCTGAAAATTCAAATGAGATGGGAGATATTTCTGAAAGTGACTTAATCTCTAGCTTTGACATTAACATATATGTTGGAGATCGTTGCAATTTTGTTTGAAATATCTGAAGGCCCACCAAAATAGGGAGACTTCACACCTGTGCCCCTTTAATGAGTTCAGGTGTATATATATAGTGATGCTCATTTTGTTTGTTTGTATTTCTGTCAATGACACCAATGGTTCGGGATGATAATTTAAGCGAATCTTACGAAATCAATATAAGTAGTTTTAGATAATCTATAGATATCATACATTAGATTTTTTCCCTGTGTGTCTAATTTTGCTATGTTTTTTTTTCATCCATTTTTTTAAAAACCCAACGTAAGTAACACTATTGATTCAGCATAACTACAGATAACAACATAAAACGTTTTAGAAAGAGTGATTGCTGAAAAAAAAGAAAAAAAAACCAGCGTGTAGAAATATTTAACCAACTTAGGCATAGTCTTGAGTTTTTACCTTGATTGATTCTTCTTCAGGTACAGATATGTTAAAACTTATAAATTTCTTAGTTACTATGTTTCATACACAATATTTAGTCAAAATTCAGTATCTTCATTATTTCATCACTTTTCACTTCTATACCTACAACACTTATTTTACAACAAAAACCAACATAATTGGTAAATTACCGGTATACATCAGTTTTCATTTAAGGCCTAATAAAACTAATTGTGTTTGCAAATTTTAGGATTGTCAGTTAGAAATTTACTTTAGTAAAAGAGATGCTGACATTGTTTTCTAGAAACTATACATCAATTTCCTCTATAAATTTTCTACATGTTCACACTAACAATTTTTGCTATTTTTGAGGTAACATAAAAAATAATAAATAAGACACAGCAAACATTTGGAGTATTTGATCTTTCAGAAAGGAATAAATTAACAATCGGTGTAAAGATTTATTACAAAAAGTATCTCCCTATCCCTCAGGTCTTTGTCTTAATAAAGTATATGGTAACCACAAAAGGCAATTAGTAGATAAGAAAAGGACAATTGCAATTGTCCTTTTCTGCTTTTGGATGTTTCCAATTTTTAATAGGTAAACTCAGAAGTTAAATTTACAACAAAAGTATTGATTTCTCGTTTCCAATTGATAATTTTCCATCTGAAATGGGGGCATTCCTTTGGCTCCTTCACACAATGTATATATTTCATGAATATAAAGATTTGATGCTGAAATTAGGTTGTACTTGTCGTAACTAAGTCAACAATGGAATTTCACATTCCAGTTTTTATGGTAATCTAAAAAACACAGAATCCTTTTGATCTGGAAAAATATTTGAATAAACTTATTAGTAAGGGTTAACTCTACTGTATCATTATTAAATACTTGAATTATATTTTTATTGCATCTAAAAATTGACTGTCTTGTTAATGAATTAAGTATTAATTAACTTCATTTCAATAAGTGTCGGCTATTCCATCCTTCAAACATTTTTGTATACTGTTTTCACTGCTCCCAATGGATGAATTGATTTCAAATGTGATTAGTTGCTTCATATAGATGGGCATATGTTGTAAGAATTTTTGTTGCTCTCCAATATCAACTTCTTGTTTGGAGAGACTTTGCCATTTTTCACGATTTATAATTGTAAAATGAAATATATCGTTACAAAAATCTCTGCTGAAAATGAATTAGTAATTTAAAATTCCCTATATAGCTTCATATAGATGGATCATATGTAAACAATTTTTTTGCTCTTTAATATCAACTTTGTGATTCGTGGGACGTTGCCATTTTACACTATATTGAATGATAGAGAAAACTTTCGAATTCCGGCTTCTAATGGAAGGATTGATCTCAAATTTGTTATGTGGTTTCATTTAGATGGGGCATGTATTGTAAGCATTTTTAAAAATTTTTTTTTTGCTTTTAACATCAACTTCCTGTTTCGTGTGGTTTTGCAATTTTTCACAATATGGAATAAGAATAATGTTACCTAGGGTTTTCTAAACAATATTACTGTTGGAATTTTTAATCCTTGAAAAAACAGAGCCACCTTTACTAAAAATAGAATATAATGGTCAGACTGCAATTTCCTGCAAATATCCCCATCTCCAAAACTTCAGGTTATGTCAAGTTCTGTCTGGGTAAAGATTGATTTTAAGAGTGAGTAAATCTATCTTTCTATCTGTGTACAATTTTTTGTGAATATCAAATGACTGATCTAACTTTTTTAAGCATTTAGTTTAGCCCAATTATGACTGGATAAAAGTGCTAGGCATGAGGAAATCTATCTGTGTTCAATTTTCGTGAATATCAATTGCTGAATTATTGCCTTTTTTGTTTGTTTTGTTTTGTTTTGTTTGTTTTTTTTTTTTGGCAATATTTTATGTTATAATTTTCACAAATATTTCCTCTAAATTG
Organism: Perna viridis; assembly: GCA_037379345.1. Classification (NCBI taxonomy): domain Eukaryota; kingdom Metazoa; phylum Mollusca; class Bivalvia; order Mytilida; family Mytilidae; genus Perna; species Perna viridis. The sequence goes on from CM074517.1 coordinate 21,568,351, forward strand.
CTGAACAGAATTCATTGAAAGTTGGTACAGATGTTACCTAGGGTATTTTGAACAAAGAAATATTGTATTCTTTTCCGTATTAAAAACATAGCTGCATAGAACATATGGGTCAAACAGTATTTTTTGCAAATATCTTCAATAATGTAAAGTTTCAGCCAAGTTTTGACTTGGAGACGAAGTTGTTCAGCATGATGAGATTTATCTGATTTAGGAGTTATTTCTTTTTTTCATATTAGTTTTCATTTTTTTATTTTATCATTTAAAAAAAACTGCTGGACTGGTTAAAATCAAACTTGGCACAATTGTTCCTAAGGGTATCTTGCACAAAATGATTGTTGTTTTTTTTTAAATCCAATTAAAAAAATAGGGCAGTCGTTACTAAGATAGAACAGTATTTTTTTTCTTAAAAAATCTCAAAAAGGTTTAGCCAGTTTCTCGCAGTGACTAAAATGTTCAAAATAGCGAGATCAACCTCTGCACCAATATCCATGAACTTTTGTGAACCTAGGATGGCGTTATTGCCCTTTTTTTATGCTATTACTGAACTAAATTCAGATTATACTGAAAACTATTTTCTTCAGCATAAAGAGTTCTAAAAAGGTCTCTATTGGTTGCAATTTTATCTTTTTTTACCGAAATAGATATTTTCATTTGATAATATGATTCTAATGATCCGGCCAAGAAAAACCGCTGTTGGGTCAAAGTTGTAGAGCACTCAAATAAAACTAATTGACCTTGAAAGGCAAACATATCAATGCTTTTGCAGTTATTTGCCAATTTTTTTTATAACAATTACAGATGCAGGCTTTAAAGAGGGTCTAATTTTCGTAATTTTTTATTATTTTTCTTCAACAGCCCTAATTTTCCTGATTTGAGCTTCATAGTCCTTAAAAAGCTCCAAATGTTTTGGTAAAATCGGACATTTTCAAAATTTTGAAAGTTGAGATGTTTTTGTATAAATTGAAATTATAAGTTGTAATTAATGACAGTTGGCCTTAGTATACATTCAGAAAATGAATGGGAATAACTTTCAATTGGTGATCATCCTTAGAAAAAAAACTCATGATTTATAGTAAGAAACAATTCCTTTAAGGAGTCCCTATGCTCTTTAAAGTTATGAAATAGCCATTTTTATTGCTTTTGGCATAATTTAAGAACTGTAGCAGATAGAGAAAACGTTTCAGTTGCTGATATATTCTTTTATACATGACATCAAATATTCACAAGGCAAAGAATTGAATTTCAGGTTATTAATTGAGAGTCATTGGTGTCTCTAGTTCTATGTAATGTTTGAGAATCACTAAACTTTCAGCTTGTAATCCTAAATTCTGGGGAACAAACTGTGCAGAAACCTGTTCCTGTGATTCAGCACACACCAAGTCATGTGACAATGTGAACGGAATCTGTACATGTAACAGTGGATGGGGTGGGACAAACTGTACTGATGATCTTAATGAATGCTTCCTCAATGCAACAATCTGTACCTCTAATTCTGAATGTCAGAACAGTGATGGCAGCTTTACATGTATATGTAAAACAGGATACCAGAAAGAGACTGATGGTACTTGTGAAGGTAACTTGTTATAACTTGTTTTCATTGACAATGTATTTTATAATTTATACATTGGACAAAGTTGATTTATTATCTAGGTTTTACACTTTTTATCTATTATTTAAAGTTTATAATATGATACCCAGTATAATAAATGTAATTTGAGGAATATTTCTTATACATGAACTAGATTACTTAGAATACATATTAAATCAAAATTTATTTGCATTTTTCAACACCCTACCCTGTGGGTGATATCTTACAAAAGGATAAGGAATCACCTTATCCGTTCATACACCAGTCTATCCATTATTCCTTGCCTCCGTTAATCTGTCCGCCTGTTTGATTTTATTCATTTAGACAATTTCTTATTGTTTCACTTGGCTTACATTCCAGAAAGCATCATGCTAGTTTATTGAGCACCATTTATTATTTTTAAAATATTTTACATCAAAACCTCATTTTCTAAAATAAAAAAAAAATATTTAAAAAAAATATTTATCTGCTATAAATAAATATAAAGTTTTTTTTCTATAACAATTTGTGATGGGGTTCCTTATTAATTCTGCTAAAATAATAATTGTGGTTATGTATGTGTATGAGATTCATGACTTTATGAAAGTAGGTTCTTAATGAGAAAATTTCTTATAAATACGATATCGTCCTCCAGTTTTGTTTTACAAGACTGTTCCTGAAAAGAAACCATTTCAATGAATGCATAGAGTATATTTTAATTACCTTACTTACCTTGTCCATCTATTCATCACAAGGGCTCAGCCACTACCTGGCTGGTGGATGTCCTATACGAATCACTAAGATGATGTGTCATCTTCCATGGTTGGTAACTTTTTACGTGGGACTTTAACTACAGGGTCAAATGAATGATGTTTGTATGAAAAATGGTCAGTACTTTATTTTTTTGTCTTTTAATGAACGCTTTTGATATTTGACCTGTAGGGATAGATCAGCTGAAGAAGATGTGCTGTATTTCATGGTTGGTGACTTTGAGATTTGACGTCAATGTCAAATAAATGATTTTTTCATTACTGTTTTGTGTCTTGGCTGTAAAGAGTTTTGCATGATAAACTGAATGTGTTGTGCATGGCTAATGTACAGGGTTTTACCACAGCGGGGCCAAGAGTGATAGACCTCTAATTTTGTCTGTCAATCACTCCATCATTCCAATTGACTTAATTTGTCTGTAGATATTACACAATGTATGGATTAAAATCGAATTAGGTATGTAGTTTCATACAAAGTGGGCACTTGTTGTCAGCTATTTTAATTGCTATTTTGTGAGGCTTCATCATTTTTTAAAATATATGGGACGATAGAGAAAGTTTTCATCACAAACTCTCTGGTAGCACTATATACTTTTTTAATGTGGTGTGTTGCTTTATATAGATGTGGCAAATGTTGTAAGTTTTGGGTATTTCTAGCACAACAATGGGTGCAACTTAATATTTTCTGGTGGGGATTTCACTAAATGTGATAGACATAAATTTCACTAAATCGGTGCTATTTTGCTTGTGATATTTTAATTTGTGATTCATGTGATTCATTGCTATTTTTATACCACAGGGGTCAAGTCACCAATTTCTTCTGATTTCTCAAAATTAAGAGATGTTTGAAATTAAATGTGGCCTTCCTTCTTCAGCTTGAAGAGCTCTACAGTTTACAGTGAGTCAAAGGTGTTGCACGACTCCTTGTTACAGTAATTGCCCTTGAAAGGTGAAAAATGACAGTTTTTAGTTTTCAGCCATAAAAAATTAATTAAATTAATTAATGATATGATCCTTATGACAAGTCCTTAAGCGAGTCAAAATTTTCAGGCGACTCTTTGTTAGAGTTATTGCCCTTGAAAGGTGAAACGTGACAGTTCTTGCAGTTTTCAGCCAATATCTTGAAACTATAATAGAAAGAGAGAATTTTCAATAGATGAAATTATCTTTATGATAAGGCCTACAAAAGTATCCATGAATCAAAATTGTCTGACAACTTCTTGTGAGAGTTATTGCCCTTGAAATGTGAACTATGATGTCCTTTTCATTTTATTTTTACAATTATACAATTTTGAATTATATTTGAGACTCAATGTAATGCTTTATATTTTAAAAAATGGTAACTTCTCTATTTGACTACCATGTCAGAACTATAACTTCCATTTCCAGTTGGATTGTTCCATATCATGCTACTCATTTGGATGCATGGTATAATTGAGGGAGCATAGGTTTGGGAGTGGACATTCACATATATATATATAAATAGTCATGTATACATCAATGCTAGTCAGAAGTCATTTTGTTTTCATTGAGTTAGTTATATGATGTTTTTAATTAGTTTCAATGTGATGATTACAACAGATTACAAAAGATTGCCTCCAAATCACTTAATTAAAAAAATTAAAAAAAGATCATATAAATGCAGTAGAAATTCCTAAATGTCTTTTTAGCAGAAACTTACATGTAGATATACACGAGTGTACTTCCAATACACATAACTGTACCAGTAATGGCAAGTGTGAAGAAACCAATGGAGGTTTTACATGTACATGCCACTCTGGATGGAAAGGGATACTGCTATCAATGAATGTAATGTCTCTCCTTGTGTAGATGTTGTAATACAACATGTATCGACAATAATGGATATTATAATTGCGCTTGCGTCAATAGCTTCTTGAAAAACACTTTATACAATGGTGGGTTGGTGTATGATATCATGTAATTTAACAAATTGTTAAAAATAACTACACTAAGCTCTTGTCGATTAACCTTATACACATTCTATTGCAGTCTTGAGTGGCAAGGCTAATTTAGTAGAACTTAAAAGAATGAAAAAAATTTCCAAGACGTGTTTTAAATTGTGGCAGCACGGCATTCCTGTGTTGTAGTAGGTAGTGAGATTTAAATAGCCATTTAATTGACTTGGCTAAAGGATTAATTCTTTAGGCGAATCGGTTTGCCGCTGGCTTATTACCGAGCGGTCTAGGGTTCGATCCTTGGTGGCGGAGTATAATTTTGGGAGTCAAATCATGCTCTCCCATTACATAATGATGCTAAAATTTAAATGAATTTTCTATTAAATTGTCCATGATTTTTGCAACAATTTACTGTCATTGTGCTTTAAAAATGTGTAGTGTCATGTAACATACAAGCATTTATATATTATCCTAGTTCATGCCATAATTAGTTGACATAGTCATTAATTTAAATTACTTCATCATTTACATTTACATTTACTTGATTTTAAACATCAGATATGAAAATATAAAAATCTACAGTGAAAATGATAAATAAAAATAAAATTCTAGTTGACGTGAAGTAAGGCTTTTAAACGACAGGTAACATTTTATAACAGGGACTAGGGCAGAATATATCTTTAGGTGTTGTCAACATAAATTCTAAAAGTACTTTGTGTTTGATTAATTTTATCCTATGATAAAGTTCGAGAGAGTAAGGCATTGAAGCATATAATTGTGGTAAAATGTATGAAATTCGTATGACTTAAGATAACAGGTGACAGTGGATAGTCACTAAAATGACATTGATTACCAAATTTTCAATGTAAAAATCATAATATATAACCAAATGTAATTAGTCAGCTAATTCAATCTATTCAAATATATAATACTAACCTAAACTGTTAATGTTATCACATTTTAACAATATCACGTCTACTGTCAACTGTTATTGTTAACAGTTTTCGACAGTGTCATGTCTACCGCATTTTAATTGGGAAGTGTATACATGCCGTGCTTATGTGTTGTTCGTGTAATGCTTCATAACGTCTTGTTATAGTTTTTTTGGAGAGTTTTTTCTTCTTAATGGTAACAAAATCAATGCAATTTTGAACGCAATTTAAAAAATATATATGTACTGTCTTGAACTTTGGACTTTCAGTTAACATTCTCATCTGTATACGTTTTACCTCAGTGGAACCTGCCTATGGAACCTGCCTATTCCAAACCTCTTTTGAAAAGTAAAAGTTGTCTGGTTTTACCAGGTGTACTGTTTACTCTTGTTTATTACACATTTAAACTGATATATAAGGACTTAAAAATGTTTGGTTTAGAAAGGTGTTTACGTCATTTAGGGTTTGGTTTAGACAGGTTGTATTGTATCTACTGCACCCTTTTTTTCTTTTAACTTAATATTATCTTTCTTTTCATTGTCTTTGCAAACAGTACATAAGTAATGTCCCATTCCAAACGTATGGACTGTGGTATTGAATAGTTTTTGAGGAGTTATCATGTTTTGATTGCTTTTGTCAAATGTATTACTGACAAAATGAATTTGTTAAAACACTATTTAAGTAAACAAAATCTGTTGCTATTTTAGACATCAATGAATGTTTAATTACCAGTAGCCATCACTGTGTTGAGAATGCTACTTGTATTAATGAAGATGGTAGCTACTACTGCGCATGCAACTCTGGATTCCAAGGACTTGGAAATATCTCCTGCACTGGTAAGTCTTGTAACTTCTTGAATGCTACATTGTGTATGTAGATCGTCTCTGTTTAAAGTGTTCATGTTTAGGCCATGTTTTTAGATTTTGATGTATTTGAATCATCTCACTGCTGATGTTTCGGTATATTTTTGCGGATATTTTTTTCTTCCATTTCAGAATCTCCACCTATAACTCCTTACACACCAAATACAAGTAAGTAAATATCCTATCTGTTTAGTTGTCTGTTTATTCATTAATATTTCTTGTAAGTGCATCTAATCACAAATCCTTTTACTTGTAAGCACATTTTTCCTATACTGCTCAATGAATTTTGATGAAATTAATTAGAAAGTTTTGCATCACTTGTGGATGTACATAAATGAAGATAATCAATATCAGATTACAGCATGAAAGATTATCCAAGGGTTTAAAATAATAAGTCCAAATGAAGAAGAGGTACATCTTTAGTGGCCCACACTCAGCAAGCTTGCTGAAAACATTGACTTCTCTTTTTCTCAAATATCACTTCTATGGTCTTTCTTATCAACACCTGTAGAGACAAATTGTTTTGTCATGAAATTCACACTGATTCAGAGAGCAGTACTGTGTTTATTACTGAAATTATACCCCAAAATAGATGGTATTTCAAATTTGGTGCATGGCTTTATATAGATGTAACAATGTAAGCAATGTTGGTTGCTGTCTAATATCAACTTATTGTAATATACAGTGACGGATCTACCCAGCATGACAACATGTGCAACTTCTTGTTTGGCATGTACCACCCACTGACTGGGTCTTCCATGGACTGCATGCATAGTTTTTTGTTCATGTATAAATGTTTAGAAAATTTTGTATTTGTGATTTATTACACACTCAATCCAGATCTGGACTATAATAGCTAACAATAATAGGATAATGTATTATGTCTAATATGAATCTGAGTTTGCATTAACAACTTTAAATGAATTAAATTTAATTTTTCCTTCAGCTGAAGTAACGGTTCGAGTTGTCCTAACACTTACTTATAGAGTGGAAGGAAATGATAATTTGACCAATGAAAACACAAAGATTTATATAAGTTTATTTGATGCAACTAAATCAGGAGTAAGTAACACTGGTAAACCTACATAGGTTAAAATGATTTATGGTATATTGGAACTATCTTGTCCACCCGTTGGTCAAACTTGGTGTGGTATAGATGGGGCAAATGTTAAAAAAGATTTTTTTTTGGCTGTCCAATATTATCTTTCTATGTGAGTGGGGGTATACCTTAGCCCAATGTGTACATCTTCATGTTTGTCATGTTACATTTTGTAGTGTTTCTTTGTTAAATGTGCTGATTAATCTTTTCAAAAGAGGCTATATTTGCTTTGTGATTAAAATAAGACGGTATATCTACTGGATACACTTTTTAAAAGTGGACCAATAATTGTTTTGTATTGTTTTGAAGCCAAAATGTATTCATCCATGGTGCTTTGTTCAGTTTTTTGTTATTATGTTTCTTGTAAATATGTGGCATCTTCCCATTAAATTGAATGTCTACTTCATATCTATAATACACTACCATTTAGTGTACACATTTACTTTCCATTGGAAAGAGTTGTATTTCTTTGAATTGAGTATCTGATAATGAAAAATAGGACAAAAACACTTCTTTTTTAATTCTGATGTTGCCAAATGCATAATTATAATCTGTGTATTTATGATATTGAGCTTTAGTGTACAATAATGTTTAGTATTGTGTGTTTAAACTTTTGTTCATCAATTAAAAACTATACACTCCGAAAAGTTTTGTGTCCTTCTGTCTGTCTGTCTATCCCCTGTTGTTTTCAGATGATAACTTAAGAAGATATCAAAGGTTTTTTTTCAACATTTTCATAATTATTTAGTATCATCAAAATACAAGTCAAGATCAAATTGAAGTTTAATCGGATTACTTGCACAAAAGTTATGGCCATTTTAAGTTGTTTTTACCCCTAATATATTTTTGTAATGTGGCAGGGTATCATTTGATATTCCGTTCAATGCCTTATTTAGTTCATATATTTTGTGAAAATAGGGGCTAAGATTATACACTTACGGTTGTACCAATGCGATTGTTGATTGTGAAACATTACCTGAATGACAACCTCATATAACTCAACTCAGGCCTGGTTTAAATTGGGATTTACCTTAAGATTGCTGATACTTTTTTTCCTCAATTGACAATGCCAATGCTATAGTTCATTTCTGAGATCATTGTATACTAATAATTAGTATTTACTTGCCTAGAATTTAGAAATAAAGAAATCCTTGCTTTATATTGAAAGTACCCTTTAATGTTATGTCTATATTCTTTGTTACATATTAAGGATATAAAAATGCAAACATATTCTGGTTTACAGAAAAGTTGATTTCGAAGACTGATTTTTCTTTGATAAATCTTACCTCAACCAGTACATGATTTAAACATAAGCAGCATATATGTCCACCTTAGCCTTTATATGATGCCAAGATGAGGTAACTCAGGGCCTAATCTAGACATTGATGACAAAAAGTTTTTGTAACAATATTGACACTTTTGTCTATGTAATATTTTAAAAAAATGTCCCCATTTCAAAGACAAATGAGAGAAGTGAGCACATACAGGGAGGGAAAATTTTCCAATTTTACTCTGTAGATAAGGCCCTGGTTACTCTGTCTAAGGGAGATAAATCAGGAATCAGGGAGATCCAAGGAGAGATTTTTACTATATATATAGGTTTTGCATTGAAGCTTTATTTTAACTAGCACTTATTTCATTATAGCTAGAAAAATACTACAGTAGTAATAAAGCAACAAAAGACAGTTTTGTAAAGGTTGTTTTATACAATATAATGTAAGTTTTGAGTATAGTTGGTAAGTTTGTAATACAATAGTTAGAATTTAAGGTTTGATGCCATCTGTCCTTTGTCACCTATTCCATATTTATTGTGACATTGTATTTTTTATATGACCGCAAAAAAAAAATGCAGTTGTAAAATGACATGTCTTCATTGTCCCTGTTATTATCTGTAGATAATAATAAAGGGGGCCAACAACATGCATGTCATTGGAGTTACAGTGACTTTCCTACACAAAATATAATTTATTAAATTTGAACTCCCCTCACCAATGAAAAATAGAATGGCCCAGGTAGCTGCTTCAGATTTAAATTACCAGTAGCTAGCTATGAAAAGATTCATAGGTGAGTATTCATCAACTCTTACAAAAGCAGCTGGTCAGTTTAAATGTCACAATAGCTTAGTCAGTCCTTTGTATTGTTCAGTAGATTGGTAACAAAAGGGTGTCATAGTTGTAGGAAAGTCACTGTAACTTTATCATTATAATTCCAGTATAAGCATATAGATATCTATTATATTGCTGGGATTGATTTTTGGGTTCAAACTTATACTGATCAGGATTATGTATTAAAATGGACTAGTATAAGCGTATACCTTATGTCCAGACACTAACAATAAGTTGACTATTAGTAATTGAATCATTTCGAGAAGTTTATGACCAGAAACAAGTGTTTTCTTGAGGTCCAGACAATAACTTGAGTAAAAGTGAATGGGTTTCTTTACAACTGTATCACAAGCTGTCATATCTCAATAAGAGACTTGGATTGTTTTTTGGGGTAGTGACTAGAGCCAAGTCAGAATAGAGGGCCACAAAGGACTGGAAACATTTTTTTTCTGATTTCTGGATGATAACTTAAGTATTTGAAATTCTACCACATAGTGCCATACCCTCAGAGAAAGTTTGGAATTGATTTTCGAAGCTGTGACTAGAACCCGTTAGGAATAAGGGGCCAAAAAAGGGTCAAATTCTTATCCTATGTCAAATGTCTAATCCCATCAAAAAATAAAAGCTGTAACAAGTTCGAATGGATATGTGTCCATACTTGTCCCAGGGTTCGACCTCTGCGGTTGTATCAAGCTGGGCCCTGCAAAACATTTTATTACACAATAAAACATCTTTTTGTATACTTCTAAATTTGGTAACTATATTTTATTTTACATTATAACACAATGCTGGCTTGACAATTTTGAACAGTGGTAACTCCTGATTTTTGTTTTTGTTTTTTTGGGTTTTTTATGGTCCAATAATGACAGAACTCATGGTGATGGTTATTCAGGACCAACAGTATACAGAATAAGAATTGACATTTATAACATTTACATTAACCATAATGATTTTTTTAGCATAGGAAGTTTGATAGCAGATCATACTGTTGTTTTGAACAAAAATAGTGGTGGAAGCCAGAATAATATTATAGCTGCCAGCAACAATCTCCTGAAAGGTGGAACTGTTAATATTGGAGGAAAAAACGTGAATGCTGCATATTCTGTATTGACAGTTGACAGTGGAAATAGTGGTTAGTATAATTTATGGATATGTCCCTTTCTAAGTCAAAAATAAAAGTCAGAAATATCTTTTTAAAAGTTCAGATTTTTTGGGGTTTCTTGTTTTGTTGTTCATGTTTCCCTTGCCTTTAGGCATTGATGGCATTCGATTTCACTACAGACTTTACACATGCATGTATGTCTGTTCTTTATTTCATTCATGATAAAAACCTCTTGTTATGGTATTTCGAATTCTGATATGCTGCTTAAACAAGAACAGATGTATGCTATGTATCACGAAACTGATAAACCTTAGGTCGTTGTTTAAGATATTCTGTCAGTCCAGTCTAATATTTCTATTTCAAAATTCACAAATATTGCTGGTCCTGAACAAATAATACTTAGAAGATAAAATTAAATAAAACAATCTTAACATACTGTGATTTTTGTGACATTAAATGGAAGAAAGATAGAGTATGTGTTCAGTTTGTTTGTTTGTTGAGGTTTAACGTCCGAGCAGCAATATTTCAGCTATATTCAGACAAGAGTATGTGTTCAGAGAACTTAATAGATATTACAGTGTATATTATACTGTGTCATTGTCTAATATATTCTAGTTAACATGACATCATCTACATCTATCTGTGATGCATTTTATCAATTAAACACCTGTCCAATCAACCAAGAATGTTCTCTAGATACTAGCCAGACACCTTATTGTGCGTAAGTAGTCTATTAAAGTAGATCTTGTAAAGATTTTACAAAAATGTTTTTTTTTTAAACAATTATTTTTATGTAGCCTTTATCTATTTAAAGAAATAAAAACTGTGAAGAACCAAACCTTCAACATTCATTAATAAGACAGGAACATTTTCTTATAAGATTTTGCTTCATATTGTTGAAATATGTAGAATTAAAAAAAATTCATATTTCCTATTACACATGTACTAAAAGAAATTTAGGCCATTTTCACCAATTAGTTTACGCTAATGAGAGAAGAGGGAAAGTCTGTAGGTCTGTATCCTGTTAGTTAGGTACAGATATGGGAAAACAATTATGACAAGTTTAAAATTTAAACACTTTTAATTCACCCGTCTTTTAATGGAAATATTGTAGAGTACTGCTTTCCATCAATACATCATAGCATTACTCACAATATTTTTAGGAAACTTAATGATGTTTTGGTTATCATAAATGGAAGTTCTCTCTATGATTTTTTCCACAATTTTTTCTCTTTAGTGCAATGGGATGTTTTACACAGACAAAGGTGCCAGCTGATTATGAATGTCCATTATTATGATTATAGGAAATTTAATGTCATTATTTATATTATTAAATCCCACGCATGCAGACGGTTTGTCTTGACTGGTCTGCATGTCTATCATTCGGTCCATCAATCATCACTTCTTTGTGAGTGCAGCTCCTTTGAAACTGCTTGATGGATTCCTTCCCTAATTTGTGGAATATGCTGTTATAAGGTGAAGATATACATACCATACCACCATAATGATTCCACTAGTTTTAAAGAGTTATGGGACTAAGACTATTTTCAGCTATTCATTGTGGCAAAATGCTTATGAGTACAAATCGTTTTAAACTGTGTGATGAATTCCTTCCATATTTTCAAGCATGTACTGTAATAAGCAGAACATGTTAATATTATATTGCCAATTTGAATAGACAAATTTTGTAGGAGTTTTGGGACTAAGACTTTTTTCAGCTGTTCATATTGGCAAAAGTGCAAAATCTCTGAAACTGCTTAAAAGATTCTTTCTGTATTTGGTAGGATGTTGGCACTTCGATTATGTGAGCAAGCTCACTATTTTAAAGGTTCTTTCATATTTTTAGATCACTGCAAAGTACAGATAAAATCCCGTTGATAGTTGGTTTAGGAGTGGGTGTACCATTGTTCTTCATCATATTGGTATTAGTAGTGGTGCTACGTGTTAACTATAAAAAAGGAAAGAAGATTAAACATGAAGATGGTGATGATGATTATGATGACTACGATAGGTAAACAGGATTTTTTAGATTGTAAATTAAGTATATGAATACCGCTATTCATTAACATTTTGACAAATGTGTACACAAAGCCTGGTAAACAGTGTAGTCGCTAGAGATCTTTCAAATAGAAAACTCAATTTCAATTGGAGGTTTTTCACATCATTTTCCAATATCATTGCTTTTTTTTACTAGTCTAAGTGATTCATGGCAGTATCCTTTGGTAAACAAAATTAATCTAAATCAACTTGGACCACATGTGTGCATAAGGGTATTTACAAAACTAATCGTTAAAAAAATTTCAATATCAAAAGCAGAAAACTTGAAATTTAAGCCAGTTGTTGTTTAAGAATTATTACAGCAACCTTTGGTAAATATTTACATTAAAATCTGTCAAGAAATAAAATCAGAAGAGTGCTAATACAAGGTGGGATGAACAGATGCACTGGCACTCTGTACATCTATGTTCTGTATCACATTGTGGCAGGAACAAATAATGGCACGCTGTATAGAAATTTTTCGTGTTGAATAAATTTTAGTTAATCATATTCTAAGGTATATCTTTAACAGAAACCAGATAGAACAGGGCTTCTTTTCTTGTGCTATACCAGGCAGATTCAATAGTTGGAAACACTCATCTTCATATTTCAACAGTGGCTTGGATAATGAATCCACTGAATCAGATAGAGGTGTTAATGGCAATGAAACATTGAGACCTAAAGATCCAGATACAGGTATATTTCATTTTGGTTGTACAGATGTCAGAATAGTGTATGGCTATATGTAGCTGTACTAAATAATTTGTTGAAAACGACAGCATGAATTTTATGGAGACAGTGAAAGTTGCATTATATAATTGAGTTCCATACTAACTTACGATTTATGAGCATTTCAACCATCCACACATTCCATTATTTTTGTGTTCGCCCCCTTCTGAAAAAAAATATGGGAATCTGTTGAGTTGAATATTATTACTGGAAGTTTGAATACAATCCTTCCTTAGTTGGGATAAATTTTAAAATTAAATTTATTTCTTTTTTTTTTCAGTATATGATAACAACAGAGGAAAAGAAGCTAAATTTTCATGGGATTTTATGTCCCAGAGTAATCTTGCAAGCCCGGTAAGCAAAACAATTTACTTACATTTTCTTGTCATTCTTACATACAACTCACATTTTCTTGTCATTCTTACATACAACTCATAAGTATTTATTTACAATTTATCATCATTAACATAGTCAACTAATCATTAATATATTATACAATTATTCACTTGTAATTCATAATAAAAAAAACACCCCAACCGGTCTCTCCGTATTATACTTTCCACATTCCCTGTAAGCACAGACTCCTCCTAAAAATCGAAAGGGATTTTTATCAAATTTGATTGGAAGGTTGGGCAGCAACAGTTGACGTGCACACTGTAAGAGGAGATAATCCAACTTAAAGTGTACATATTTTCCTCTATTTGAATCGGAGGTATTCTCTTTCTGAGCTGGTGCATCATATTCAATTTTTACTTACAATAAATAATTTTTAATCACCAATTAATATGCAATTCAGAAAGTACAAGTGGTAGAGGTGATGGAAGAGTAATCAAGGGAACCAAGGTTATAGCGGTAATCAAAAGAATGTAATCCAGGGACAAAGACCAGACATGGAAAACAGACATACACAACAAAGAACATAAAGTGACTAAAATCATATGTACAAAGTAACAAAAGCAAATGATTAACTCAGACTCCACTAAAAATGGGAGCATGGACCAGGTGCACCGGTAGGGTAAGCGTCCTCTGCTTTTCTAGAAACACCCACACAAAATGTACAAGAAAACCCAATGGGCTACAACTAAGAAAGGTTATTTTTTTATCTACATATGCCAACTGTTGTCCTTTACAATGTACAGATCACCTCTTTCTCGACCGAATAGAACAATTACTGACAAAGTGCCAATTTTATATACAATCTATAATATAAATTTGGGGCAGATCACTTTCAAATGTAATCGATTACATCATGTGTACATGGGGTAAAAATGTAATTAATTACAACATTATTACTGATAATTTGCAATGTAATTGATTACATTTGATTACTTTTGTCAAAGTAATCATGATAACTTCATTATTACATATGATTACTTCAGATATTTCCACACATAAAAAAATGAAATACACTCATTTCCTTGGTATTGGCAATATAATGACATATTTAGCAAAATAATTTATATAATTTTAAAGCAGAAAAAAAATTATTTGTGTATTACTTAAATAATTTCAGTTGTGTGATAATCACGACTCTTGAAAGTTGTATATTGACATTTACATCAAAATAATTTATTCACTCTTATTAGTAAACCAAGTGTATTTCACTTTAATGAATTGTCTGTTTAAGTGAGGTGACAAAATTTGTCTAACAATTGTAAAGCCTAAAGGAAAGCAAATCATAAACAATAGCATTGATTAATATGTTCATTATTTTATTCTTTCTTGAGGTTATTCCAATCTTCTTTTTCTTTAAATTAAATTAAGGTTTACACATACATATAACACATTACATGTATTTTAGGTTTAATGGGAAAAAAGCTTGTTTCTCTGAAACAATTTTTTTTAAAAAGATGATGATTATGATTTAAAATGTAGAATTCTATTAACTTGGTTTCTTCATAAAATGATTTACAAATAAAGACAAAATGCTGTATATTCACCATTTGTCTTGCAATTTTTTATGTCATATTATACCATAGAGGATTTGGCAAATAAATTACCAAAATAAACTAATAGAAAAATCCTTATCAGTGGTAAATAAGTAGCAGGAAAAAAGACAAAGGGGAATATAAATTTAATTGGCGTGATAAAACCACTATTATCTTTTCAATAAAATGGATCATAGTCACAGTCAATTTTCAGTTACTAAAATCAATTAAAATGTTTACTTCGATAAATGATTACCTTTTTACCCAGTAATCGATTACACATGATTACTTATTAATCATGAAAATATAATGGCTTACAATTACTGATTATGATTACCCCACCACTTTTAACTCATGGATATTAGTGATTGGAATGAGATTTTTTGTTCATGGAACATGATTACTATTGAAAAAAAATCGAATTTCTATAGAGGTATAAAAAGATCCAATCCTGTTTATGATGTTAGTATATTTTTAGGTAATAATCCAAGTTAAAATCAGACAAAAACTGATACTTATCCGATTTCAAATTTGATACATGGCTTCATATTTATGAAGCAACTTTTTAAGCTGTTTTGGTTCCTGTCCAATATCAACTTTTTGTGGGAATTTGCTGTTTTTCACTATTTATGGAATAATGGAGAATTTTTTTGTCAAAAAATGGACAGATTGATTTCAAATGTGTGTGTACATGGATGGGGCATAAGTTGTATGCACTTTTAGTATTAATTTCATATTTTGTGTGTCTAGTATGAGTTGAGGAATACATAACACAACAAAGTATGAGACTCTACGTTTTTTTTGCTTGACTGTGATGTAAAATGGTTTTGCACCTTTTTGACACATCTATGATAAAAAGGAACCATGCAATTAAATTAAGATCTTGTATGTCTTCTTTTCAGGAAACAGGTCCATCAACAAGCACAAAGTAAGAAGGTGTAGGATTGATAGACAAAATTTTCATAGAGAGGTTCAAGAACTCCTCATGAGCCAACTTGGGCAGGAAATGAAGATCTCTTGATGGAATGTCTGAATTTATACTCACTTTTATGTCAGCTGTTTATGTATTGCTGGCAATATTTTGACAAACACTTAAGGGTTTGGTTCAAAAAAAAAATTTCCATATCTATTTTCATGGAATGATTTCTATCTTTTTACTTTGCAGAAATGGCATTGTCATGCTGATTTATAATTACAACGTTTGTCTTAAGCTGATGGTAACACATTGTTTATTTTTGTTTTACTTGAAATATATTTTTTCATTTATTTAACATACCTGTTAACCCTCTGACACTCCCACAAAATCAATGAAACCATTCGAATCTCCCACATAAAATTTATAAATGGTTAAAATAGCCATATTTTCTTAGAAATATAATATTTTTTTGAATATGTATATAAAAAAATATCTTTCATGTTAACATCTCTTGTATGAGACAGTTTTAATGGCGGAGAATCTCCCACACGAGCTGTTCCAAATGTTAACAGGTATGAATGAGCAAAAAACGAGTCACAAATAAAAGCAAAATATTGATGAGTTCAGGTATATAATACTGTGAAAGTACTTTTATTTATGGATATCAATTTTATTGGATTCTTAAATTGTTGGTTTGATTTTCCCATAGTACAAATAAATAGAATATATTATTTTGTTGGGAAACCATGAAATTCATGAAAGTTAGTACCCTACAATTTTAAGTCACAGTAAGTAATTCTAATGTTTAATGGTTTCCATCTATCAGTCAAAATCTTGATTTATAGATAATTATACCCCACCAAAAAGGGGAGTTACTGGTATATAGTGATATGGTGACCATCTTTCTGTTCCGAGTTCCCATTTGAACTCCTTTGAAACCAAAGAAACTGTCAAACATCCTGTTTTATGTGATGTTTACTGTAAAAACGCCCATAGTTAATCTAATGTTGACATTTTGATATGCATGATGCTAACTCAGATTTGTTGTATCAACTACCTATTGCAGTACTTCGTTTTTTCATATGAGGAGTTATGTTCAGATAAAATTCAATATCTTATCCAAGTTGGTTTGGGATGTAAGACAGTTTATAGATATTTTAAATAATCTAATTTTCCTGTCAGTATTTTTATTTCTTCTTCACACACACCCCCTCCCCTAACAAAAATGTAGTTCTTTCTCTTTTTTAATTGTAATATAATAATATACTACATATTATAAGCAAAATAATCCTCTAAATATATGCTGACAGGAAAAAAAAATTGTTTTAACTTGAAAACTTGTAGTAAACAATTGTGTCTAGAATCCTTTGACTGTTTATTAACTATATAATAAGGCATATATTATATATTTATATACAATTTTATATATATATTATATTAAAGTGTATTTATAGTGTCTTTATCGGTATTGTTGTACAATCCTTTAGACTTATACAATTTATTTGTTTGTGCTGCATCGTCATGACTCGACGATTCGATACCCCATTAAGTTTGCTGGTCGGCAGATTCCTTTAGACTTTGTATATATATATATATATATATATTTAAAGGTCTGAAAAATTCCCAACGATGTTAGAACTGTCACATTTTTGGTCGTTCCCACCGCGGGACTCAAACTCGTACCCCTGTGACATCTATGGCAACACCGCCTGTACAAAGTCCAGCGCCTTAGACCATTCGGCCAGCTAGGCTATATAAAAATATAGCTTTCGCTGGCCGGGTCATTCCTCCTCGTAGGATTAATCTAGGGCTGTAACGTACTACACGATGTATGGTAGTACGGGACAGATCATTTAGATGTTATTATGTAGGATGGAGGATCAAATTAATAACATCTAAATGATCTGTCCCGATCAAACTATGAGGTGGCACATTACTGGAGGTAGACCGTGGGTAACTGATATCATAATGATGACATGTTAGTCATACAAATGAACAAAACGAACAATCTTTCTTCTCCTTTGGCGGATTCAGGGGGTCACACGGTGCCTGTTACACTTCAGTGAGTTCAACTAGTATAAATTGTCTTTGTGCAGAAGGCAGTTTGTCCTTAAAAGTACCAGGTCATTTCATAAAGAACACATGCATATTTAAATAAAGGATCACTGGTGTTTGATTAAGACACATCGAATGTAGACGCGTTTTTCAATAGACCGTCGGAATTCAAATGGGAACAAATTGTACTTCGCAATTGGCTGAACCATTGCTTCATTATTAAGGATGATTTTAGCTGATCTTATCTGAAAGAAGTAACATCGTTTAATCAAATATTATGTTCACAGTTTCCGCTTGATAAAGAAGTTTGTCTTAAAAACATATTTTTATATCTTTAAAGGACACTATGAAGTCAGCCTCATATTTTGACCTACTCTTAAGATTGAAAGAAAAGGAAAACTCGTGACCTCAGTATACGACAAATGCGTTGACTGCATTCCGTATTGTCAATTTTCCTTTCATTTGTGGCAACATTCCTTTAGCACTTGCGTTTTAATATCATAGCACATATGTTATACCAGAGCTTGCCGTAACTATGCAGATTTTTTGTACTGTGCTAAATTGCTTATAATTAGACTACAAAAACAAGGTAATATTACTAGTAGGTCACCACTATATAAGTTTTAAGGTCGTCATTATAAACTCGTTGATCGTTATACAGTTGCGTGCTCACCGAGCTACTAATCTTCAAACTTCCACCAAAAGCAACAGCATGTGTTATTCTTTATGACAAAGTCCTGCAAATTTCCATCAATTTCCATCGAAAACTTGTCATGCAATTTTGAGGTTTCAGATAGCTTCCTCAAAAGTGTAAGGATGGATGGATATACAATTGTAATCTTATCTCAAAAATGATGTTCTACTACTACTAGGGAAAATTGATATGAATAATATTGATTCGCGACAAAACAGCAAAATACAATTTTAAAAGATTTGTGACATTTTAATTTCATAAATGGTGTTCATAATTTCCGATGATCAACAAAAGATATAATGATAGTTAAACTGCAAACTATCGCCATAAATGTTTCACTATTTGTTTCACTTCCAAGATAGGTGAAGACGGTACGAAAACAAGACCCATACGTGTTAAGCGCTTTATACATCCACAAAATTATGTTGTAATTGTTATACTACTTTACTTTTGCGGTGATCTCCTTCAATTTTATGATTGATAGCAGGAGACCTCTCCCATTTATCGACATAATTTGTTATGTTATATTATAATACAGAGGAATTCAAGATATTTATAAATAAAAACAATATATGATATATAGAAATGAATCAACAATTTGAATTATACCTGTAATTCACAGAAGTGATGCTCGGTCTAGCATACAATGTAACAACCTTTTCAGCTGCCTTTAGCTCATTTTCAATGGGTATGTATTCATGGCTATTGAGGTTTTTATTTTGCTTGTCAATATCAAGCTGCAGATTGTATCATTCTTTAATTCTGACATAATGTAAATTTGAATCTTCTTTATGATTTAGAATATTCTCTCAGAGTCTGCATTACTAGTTAGTAAGACAAATGCAGTTGGCCAATTAAACTAGCACGGAAAAAAGTCAAATTTTCAGTGATTGGAATTCTCACTTCACCCATCTGGCTCCAGAATGAGTGTATTTCATCATCTGCAGATGAAAACCCATTCATTGTTGTCGCCATATAGTCATCAAATTCTTCCAGTTTTGATGGTTCTGTTCCATTTGGGAATCGTTTCACCAACTATTAAACTGAAAAAGAATGTAAGATTTTGAGAATTTGAATATCACATGCATTTGAAGTTGAGGGTAAATAAGCAAATAAATGCTATTAATGGCAAATTCACAGGACTTACCACAATTAGGAGGTATTTATAAGGAGTATATTTCACAGCATACATAAACAAGGCTCAAGGTAGATAGATCCAACTCATCTATGCGGTCTGCTATATATGTTCTGCACTCCATCCCAACAGCAATGTTGTCATTCTCATACTGGTTACATCTTTCCATGAATGGCACATCTGTTACAATGTAGGTGTTGAAAACGTATATCAGTCTTAACATTATTCAGAAGAAATGTTCTAAGCAGTTTTTTTTTATGTAGTCATGAATGATTGCCACAGTTCTTGCATCAGCTTGAAAATACAATGAAATAATTGTAAGATAAAAGTTTCATGCTAGGGTGGTTAGCTTACCTCATCATATGTAGATTTTAAATTCCCTGAAATATTGTGTTGAATTCATTTAGTAGCACCAGAATTAATCCCAGGAAATAGAAGAATCGCTTGACCTCATGATTTTTAAGCCAACCAACTTTTCTTTCAATGTTTACAAATGTCTTAACTTTCGGATGACTGCTGAAGAACCTGGACAAGGCATCCCCATTTCAATTTTGTAAACATACCCCAAAAGAACCAGTTTTTAACTGAAAGATAAAGTAAATATACAAAAATAAGGCCATAATTATACATACCTGATTTCTGCATTTTTGGTGATCTTGAGGAATTCGGTTTTGGTGAATTTTAGGAACTCTATAAACTTTTCCTTTCTTGAATAGCTGCAGAAAGAAAAAAAAAGATATGTAGTTGTACACAGTTTTGATAGTGGACAAATACATCTTACCAAAAATAATCTTCTGTATTGATCATAACGGTTTTGGAAATGGCGGTATATAGTACTCAGCATTTCATCAACTGGATAAGGAATTGCTTTACATCAGCTTTACAGCACATGTTGGCCAAATGACAGATACAACAAACATAACGAAAACTCGTGATTGAACTTACATCACTCCGGATAGTTAGCTTTTAGTATTTCTGGAGGCACTTCAAATTTATAATTTTCAGTGAACTATCATAACAAAACAAGATTTGTAAAGAAATCAAATAAGCCAATGCAACGATTTTGTTTCAAAAATTGATGCATGTTCTTCTGTTTTATACGAGTTCAGAATAATACCAAATTTACTTCTTTTGTTGGATGTTTGGTCCATCTTTTCATGTGGAAATATTCAATTCGACCAGAAGTGCTCATTTCTTCTTGTAGCATACAACAGCTAGTAAATTTTGTAGACCAGAAGTTGTAAATTTGGGTTATATAGATAAACATACGTTTAAATAATTATTCCAGGACCCTCACACAAGTAAAAATAACACATTAGAGTGACTCAACCTCCTTCAATTTAGTTTTCCGTCTTCGTTCTAATTTCCCCTCAAAACATACCCGTTGTCTTGGTAACCTAATTTCTGTTTGTTTCAAAATAACCCTTTCCATTCATCTCAGTTTACCGTTTTAGAAAAAAAAGCACTATTTTATGCTTTTTGTGATCTACATATACTGTAACTTGGAATGAACAATACAATAGTTTATCCTTTTTTTTCAAAATTGAGAGTCCTGTTTAATTTGTAAATGACATATATGTTACGTTTGTTTTTTCAAATGTTTTAAATCAAATCTTTCAGGTAATTTAGAGAAATGTTACATAATAGTAGGTAAAATGACATTAGCATATCGGATCAAATAGGTTTACCTTATTTTAAATTGCTTCTTATTAAATTACCTTTTTCCTTTACATCGGATATATCCGTATATATAGGTTTTAAGTATGTTGTTTATGCACAACCAAGTGTCAAGTATATGGAATGAACGAAGGGTAATAACAACATCACTTAACTAATACAATCAAGGCAGTGGTCAAAAGGAATAGTGAAAAGGGAAGCCCGTATAACAAATGACAAAATCAGGGTAAGAACCGGAAAGTTGGAAGCCATTACATCCAAAATACGTCATGTTTACAAGCCAGTTTCTCGACTTGACTCATTGCTACCGATCATACTGTTTAGCATTATGTACATCTATTCATTTCAATGGTATTTTTGGATAAACATTGCCAAGTTTCATATAGACAATGGAACGCCAAATTAACTGAGACTCGAATTACTGAGCCTCTCTTAACACTAGAGTAACAGTAAGCTTTGCTCGCGAAAGGCTTCTATACAAAATACCCATCCCAAAATGTGTTCACATACCTGCATATTTGCACATTTGTTAACAAATACATGTACATTATTTTCATGATTGTTTATTGAGTCCCCAGAAATATACTACGCGCCGTCTCTATGCCAGTAACAAAGTTCCTGTAACGCTAACGGAAACACCAAATACACTCAAATCGAAGCGGGTGCATAATAACATTACCTACAATGGATGTCCTGAGAATTTTATAGAAATGGAAGATCAAGTTATTTAATAGATATCCCTGTGTCATTTCTGCTTAAATGTAGTAGACTCTCCTAAAAACAAGATTTTCGGCAGTTAATATTTTTCCAAGAACAAAAGCTGTAAACTCACAGGCCTCAAAGTTAACAGCAAATATGAAGTGGCAATTATCAATAAACTTAAACTGTAACACTGTCTTTAATGAAATGAACAATGACTTGAAGTTACAATGATATGATGCTATTCATTTGAATTGTTCCATCTTATATCTGAATCATATTAATACTGGCTTTATTTGTGTGAATTATATGGGTTGAGATATACTCCTTCACAGTATCTACTTTATCTGTAGTTCAGATTCTTGTAAATTTCTTACATGTTTTTTGTACTATTTAAGATATACATGTACATGTATATATAGTTCTGATGGAATTTAAAAGCACTAAGTATCAGTGAATATTAATCCAACAAACATTTTTTTCACATAAATCACTCAGAGCTGTAAATCATAGCACAATCCTGAGCAACAATTACAATGACCATTAAACTAAGAAATATTCTCCATTTAATTCCAGGTATTGCACTTGATCCCAAGCTGTAATTCCAATGAAAAATAGTAATAAATCCAAAGCTTTGTCTTAAAAAAAAATACTCAATATCTCAAACTACATATTATGTTCATGAAAACCATTGCTTTTTAATAATTCACAACAATTTCAGAAAAAAAGGATTTAAATCAACATCTATAAATTCATCGAAAATATTGCACTACACGTAAATCCCCAACTACATATTAAATGCACATAATCCAAAGAAGTTTCAATGTAAATAACACTTAATCCAAATCTAAAATTTCATTAAAAATCTTTGCACGTATAACTCCAAATCATACTGCTATAACCTTGGTTCCCTTGATTACTCTTTAAATCAAACTCGATGCACTGAATCCAAAACTATATCACAAAAAAAAATTACAATTAAAATTACATTTATTCCCAAATTAGGAATACCAGTGCAGTTAATCCAGAACAATATAATTGCAATAGAAATCCTTCATATGTTGTAAAGCACTTAATTCACTTATTAACTCATAGCACTATTTCAAGAACTAATTCACATGAACCTCAATTGTTTGCATAACACTTGTTCCTTAACTATAGTTTTCATTAAAAGAGGACGTTAGTTTATTGAATACTACCATATTGTGTTTAAAAAGACGAATTCTGTGTCTTAAAATACAAATCACGTAATTTGGACGGAGAATATTTACCTGGAAAATATTCGATAGTCTGAGAAATACGATCCTAAATTATAACAATGGTATTATATATGCGTAGTATAGCTATGGCGTGGATTACTTCCTTGTCTTTATCATTTTATGGTATGTATGATTTTTTACGTTTTTAAGCTATTAATTGAATATAACTAATAGTTTATGAAATTTATTTTGCATTGAAATTCAAGACTGAAATTTAATGGTTCTTACATGACTGAAAGAGTTCCGTGATGTTTTATTCGAGTATATAGAGTTTTCTTCTTTATTAGAGTCTTCTTCTTTATTAGAGTTTCCTTCTTTATTGACCTGCCCCGTGCAGGTCCGGGTGTTAAAAGAATAGGCCTGCAGCAGCGCTAAGCTTGTCGTAAAAGGCGATTAAATAGTGCTCAGAACCCTAGCCGGGGGCTAGGGCACTTTGCCCACAGAGCATCTGGGATGTGTGCCCCAGGTGGTGGAATGGGGTACCCCTGGCGTGTTGCATGCTGGGGTTGTAAGGCTATAATACGGAAAACCTGACCGCAAACCATAGTGGTGCACCGTGTTGGGAAAGACGCCGCGTTCCTTGCACATTAAAGAACCCTACTGTGGTATTCTCCCGGAGTAGGAACCATAGGGCTCCGCCACAGGAGGCTAAATTGCCCGACCCTACCCACCTCTCCCTATTTCTAGTGGCAATCAAAATTTGTCGACCCCATTGTCCTTGTTTCCCATACCTTTTTCATTTCATCATCGTTTCATGTTCATTTTGTCATGAATTTCATGTTCATCGTCTGAATATAGCTGAAATATTGCTGCTCGGACGTTAAATCCCAACAAACAAACAAATAAATCTTTATTGACTTCAACAGAACATAAAGGATAATGACGCTAGATTTTATGCATGCTTTCAAAATGCTTCCAAATATTAGTTTTAGAACGAGAGTAAGTACCTGTTTCTTTTGTATAAAACTACTTACCATATCTGATACTCAAAGTTTTCGAACAGGAAGTAAAATGAATGAAAGCCATGCTTAAATAATATTGTTTTTAAAATACAGCTAACAAAAACGGAAGCTAACGAATAGCACACAGTATATAAAAATGGAATAAAAAAAACAAAAAATCAAAAAAAAAGAAAAATATTACAACTAAAATTTTTGGTAGCATATGTCAGAATAATAATACTTCCTATCCCAAACTTTATTTATTGTGTTCAAAATAAAATCAATATGCTAAAGTTAAATAATTCATATCAGAATTGAAGGGAAGATAAGGAATCAGAAGTGACGAACGAACGAACAGAACATGAAAAAACTGACACTCTAGTACAACATAATACCATACGCTAAAAGCAGAGGTTTGATCATATTTCGATCAATACTAGAATGATATAATATTAAAATGTTTAAATTTATGAAAACACTTTAATCATAAATATACGTACAAATGTAGTTCTAGAGTAAAAAAAAAAAACCACAAACATACTCTTCATATAAGCCATAATACATGGGCGCTTTCAATAACATTGATTATATTTCTGATATTAAAGTCATTTCAACAATTAGCTTTCAAATAATAGAACCTAGAGCAAAACAGAAAATAATAGATAAGTTACTTTGATATCATATACAAAGTTTATACATTTTCACCTATAGCTAGAATTTGACCTTGAAATATGCCCTCTGTCAGGAAGTACCTCTGTTTCACGAGTTTGTGTTATATCATGTTCAATATCACATTTCATAAAATGTTGTGTTCTTAAATGCTGCTGTTGAATGATTTATAGAGATAATGATATGTGACTAGCCTCATCAGAATATATATGAATGGTGCAGAAGTGGGAGGTCATGTCATGTCTTGGGACAATCTTACTTCCTATTGCTATTTAATCTGAATGTTGATAATCTCTACACGAAGTTTAACACAATATTACATGGTATACAATAAACAATTGATGTATCTAATAAAACAATCCGAAGACAACCTGCCAAGAATTTACATCACATGGTCTTGTACTCCACTACTTGCAGCTGATATAGCTACCTATTCGATAGGAATTACTACTTAATTTACTGTCATCATATCCAAATCGTTTTAATGTATTTCCTATTAGACTAATGAAAGTGTTTCTACTTAGCGGAAACTTACATGTTTATCTTCAACAAACAAGGGTAAAATTGGGTTTGGCAGCATATTTTCTTCTTGATTCAATGTACTTCGCCATTGTATCAACTGGATAAAAAATAAAGTTTTCATATATTGTTATTGCGATTCCTTTATTAAAAGGGTCACATTTAGATGAATGCAAGTTAAATATAAACTACTCTGCCCAGTCTCTGGGAGGATACCACTAATTTTTATCACGTTTACTGTTTTTAGCAAATCTACAAGGGAAGAAGATAAATCTCAAAATATCATAATGACAATAAACTGAGAATTATAATCCTTAAAAAAAGCAAATTTCGAAGCATACAGAAAACAGCTTGCCTCTCTGAATAGATTCTAAAACTATCTTGAATATATTTTAATCACTAAATTTTGTTCTGACTAATAAGCAGAGAAACTGCAAGCATCAAAAGATTTGCCACTAATTTCAAAATTCGTAACCTCTTGGTTTTCCATGAATGAAAGGAGTTTAAAGAACAGATGTATAAAGCTCAATTTAATACTTAAATACCAATAAAAAAAAGTGTCCTTTCTGTTTTGCAGGAAACAAATACATGTCGGAATTTAGTCAAAATTAAAATGACTTGGACACTCCCTTTGAAGACATTACTTGTTATTTTGATATTTCGATGTCCATGTGTACACAATTCAACTACCGCATCAACTGATTCAACGACTGAAACAACTACAGCACATGTAACTGGTATAGTGAGATTGCAGTAGAATATATTAACTGAATACACAATCGTAATAAATATATATATTCAACGAGCGACGAGAACTACAGCTTCAACATCAAAACACAACAATTGAAGATAATACTGAAATTAGCTCTCTAACAACTTGTCCAAAAATGTTAACAGATGAATGTTTTAAGGTCCTTTTTATTGAAACGTTTTTTCCGATTGAAGCAAAATAAAAGTAAATGCAAATGCTTTTTGAAGGTTTAATGATCCGTTCACGTATACTCATTAATTATTTCTATAACTGTATTTTTGTATAGCTGCAGAACGAAACCTAAACGAAAGTTTGAATATTTGAAAATAAAATGTATATGTATGACTTTCAGTTGATGGAAATTGGTCTAATTGGTCTGAGTGGTCGTCATGCTCTGTGTCTTGTGGTGGTAATGGAACACGTAGTAGGAACAGGAGATGTGACAACCCAAATCCTCAATTTGGTGGAGAAAACTGCACTGGAGAAAACACAGAAGTTGAAACTTGTTACCAAGGAAATTGTTCAGGTACGATATTTTAAAATCTTTTATTAGATTTATTCTGAAACCTTACCTTAACAATGTATTGTTTCTTTTTGTCTTTGTTTTTGTTGAAATGGTCCTTAAAATAAGGTCTACAAATGGATACTAGATTTTGTGCTCACCTAGATCAATGGCTATGGTATTCAAACGTCTTCTTCATCGTCTTAAACGTAATTTATACATGTCCAACTTCTGAACTGGTGATTATCCACAGGGACCTTTGGTAATACTGTAAAATTACACGAGGAAAGCATGCACGGAGGAGAAGAGGAACACCTCTTCCGATTCATATTCTTGTAATGCAAGTTTCTTAATTTCGTGTAAAGAGTAATCAAGGGAACCAAGATTCTAGCGGAAATAAAAAGAATGTATTCCAGGGGCTAAAACCGGACATGGAAAACAGACACACACGACAGATAACTAAAATGATACATACACAAAGGAACAAGAGTTAATGAGCAACTCGGACTCCACTAAAATTGGGAGCATTGACGAGGTACCACGGTAGCATAAGCGTCATCTGGATTTCTAGAAAGAGTTGCTCTTAAAACCTCAAGTCAAGGGAAGACGAAAGAGGAAAGGAAAGCTTTGACAAATTGAACAGATCAGTTTTAATGATGCAGATGGATACACCGTAACGATATACGAATTCATGATGACGACCATAAAAGTACTGTAGTGATGATTTCAATCTTGTAGCAACATAACCCTTTTCTAAAAGCCTGATTGTAAGTATTCTAGCGCGATAGAAAAAGTCTGGGTAGGTACGCCAAGCTCTGGCATGACGTATTAGTTGATATATGAAAACGCCATACACAGGTGATGAAGGGATGTTGCCAAAGATGAAAGGAAAATTGACAATACGGAATGAAAAGTCATCACGTTTGTCGAATTGTCTGGTCAATATTTTTACTTGGCAATTAATCTCAAATTGTAGGTCAAGATGTGAGGCTGGCTTCACAGTGTCTATAGTATCATTTATTTCAAGTTCTTTTGGGAAGATGTGATATATAAATCCCCGATAATAGGATCGTTTAACGATAATACGTCATATATATAGCGAAAACTGAGATCTAATGATCTAGTTAAACGATTTTAGTTATTCCAGAGCTTGTCAAAACTACACAGACGTTTTGTATCGCGCTAGAACTCTAACAAATAGGCTTCTGGAACAGGGTTATGTTGCTACAAGATTGTCACTAAAGAAGTTTTATGGTCGTCATCATGAACTGGTGGATCGTTATGGTGTATCCATATGCACCATGGAAACTGATTTATTCAACGGGTCATAGTTTTCCTTTCCGCGTATGTCTACCCCAGATTTGACTTTTTAAAAGCAAATCGGTTGGTGTTTCTAGAAAAGCAGGGGACTTTTACCTACCGGTGCATCTGGTCCATGCTCAGTTGCTCATTTGCTTTTGTTACTTTGTATGTATGATTTTAATTACTTTATGTTGTTTGTTGTGTATGCCTGTTTTTCATGTCTGGTCATTGTCCCTGGATTACATTCTTTTGATTACTGCTATACCCTTGGTTCCTTTTATTACTCCTTCCAAGAAGGCAATTTGAAAATTGGTCAGTTCATGTTGGAAAAATAACAGAATACAGCAGGGGCCTAAAACATTAAGGGTATATTCTTTATTTAAATTACACTTGTTTACCATCACAAGTTTCATATCTGTCTATGCTAAAATGCTAAACTACATTAGATAAATATATTTTCAAATTTCAATTTTTAATTTCAAGTTTTACAAAATGGATGAAACTTTACATAACTTTATAGTGCACTCGTTGGTCCACGAGCAGTTTCACCGACACTGTCGTACATGCAAATTCTACTTATTTTATTATTCCAAATGGCGTTATGCTGTACGTGCATATAATAAAAAGTTTTCACTTATAACTGCGTGAGGACAAAAATAAAGAGGAAGATCTTAATCAAACAATACATTGTATGTAAAATGTACTCACAATAACACAAAAAAAAACGAATTAGGACACAAAATCAAAATCTAGCACCGCTAGAAACAAGAAATATTTTAGAGCTCTCGAATTTGTTAAACCTTGAATGTTAATAATTAAATTATGATTAATGTCAGATCTAAAAGTTAACTATGTATTAGCCAAACAACAGTATTAGTATAAAAAAACAAATTGTTCTTATTTAGAGAACAAAAGGAAACTTTGTGTGATATTTTTACACATAAATACAAGAATACAAATTATATCAATTATGTTAAATATGGTGTATTATACACGTATTTTAAGGAGTATCTTTCAATTTTTTATCAAGTTAATTTTAACTGAAGTTGAGATGTTATATAGATTGTGTTAAATATTAGAACTAGCTTTAACGTAAATTATAAATAAGCCGGGTCGGAGTTTTTTCTTAACAATAATCTGAAGTGTGTCTGTTTATGTTTGGCATGTTGTGTCGAAACTATGAAGTTGATTCTTATTATAATGAAACTTGATACACATGCATGTTATGATTTCCTTTAAAATATGATCAAATAGTCTGAATCAAGTTAACAGTGTATGAGTAATTCATTAGATTTAAATAGCTAGTGTAATAAAGAAAAATTCGTAAAATATAAGATTTTTGTAAGAATAAAACAAAATGGCTGATATATATATATACATCGTGTACTAAGTTACAGCCTAAATTAATCCTACGAGGAGGAATGACCCAGCCAACGAAAGCTATATTTTATAGCCTAGCTGGTCGAGTGGTCTAGGACGCTGGACTTTGTGCAGGCGGTGTTGCCATAGGTATCACAGCGGTACGAGTTTGAGTCCCGCACAGTAAACGACCAAAAATTTGCATCGCAAATTTAACAGTTCTAACATCGTTGGGAATTTTTCAGACCTTTCTATACGTTTACATATCTTCCCTGTATCCATTTGATCCGATGGAGCAGTGTAGCGAATAGAGTCGTCATATTCTGAGACGTTGTATCAAAATTACCAAAGCAACAGTAAACTCATATGATTTCATGAAAATTTGTTTAAAAACTTACTTATCAATATACTTTGAAAATGTAGCGTATTAGACTATATACAAGAAGTCGCCACTTCAGATTACTAGAGAGGGGTTTATCATTACATACACAGTACCCTCACCGTGGATAGATACTGTTGGATGACAATGTATAAATCATCCATGATTTTGTTATAGCGTTGCCAAGCAGAGGAATGAATCAACTAACCGTTTATTTTTATGCCAAAATTAGGTTGTCGTGCTGAAGAATTCCAATGTCTGAATGGTGAATGCATTCTAATAACTTACAGGTGCGACGGTACACAAGACTGTAATGATACATCAGATGAGCTAAATTGTAAGTTGCCATAACAATTAACAATTGAGAAACGCAATATGCCATAATGAGCATTTGTGAAGATTCCTTTTGTTAATTTGGGGTCGGCATATAAGTCTTAAATGCATTTTGTATTTCACATTGTAGTTTAACTGCATGTATGATTCATCTTCTTTGTCATCCTGAATTTTACTACAAGCGCATTACAATTACTTCAGGCTGATTTTGAACGATTTCTTATTGAAATTATCATCTACTTGCAGGTAATACAGAACCTACTAGTAAGTAAATATAAAATGGCTCGACTCCACTTCGACGGAAATAAGTCAGTTTAAGAATTACCACCCGTCTGTCTTTTTTTTGGACATATTAATTGTTCAATATATGTAAAAATCAAAATTTGTTCCAATACATTTGACAACCAAACTTTCTTCTAACCCTGCAACTCTCCTTTCTTGTTGTTTGGATATCCTCATGATGAGGCCGACTATGTTGCAATTGAGTTGAAGCTTTTTGTTTCAGTTGTATATTAACTACTTTTGGTGATAGTTTCCATTAAAAGCTAATTTGTCTATTATGTTATGGTTGTGTGTTGTCGTCCCGTTGCAAAGTAGTAAATCTACCTTTATTTTTGCGATAAATCATTGCTCCCTTAAAAAAAAAACAAATAGATTGGGATAAAATCAATCCTAATGATTTTCATTCTTAATCATTTTTGGGATACCTACTATAAAATATTTCAATTATCCTGGTTGGATGTTTTTGTTATCTTTAAGTCATGGCAATATAAATTTCAATTCAAAACCCTACGTTAATTTTACTCATCAAGCTTTAGTGTTCTTGTATTTTATAAGCCATACTATTAAATTATAACACTTGCTCAAGACTTTTTATTTATGTGATTGTAATCTCTTTCCAAGCACGTATATGACAAATATTTTATATGATTTTTCAATAGCGGATCTAATTGATTTTTTCAGCAGTATATCCTTTCTTTTGTACCTGCGTTTGGTAACTTGAAACCTCCATCATTATAGTTTTAAATTTTACTTTTGCGTTCATGCATATATTGTAGATATATGCTGACCTAACAATAATAATAAAAATAGAAAAATGCGTTTATGTTTCAGTCGATGGAGGTTGGTCGTATTGGTCAAACTGGTCGTCATGTTCAGTATCTTGTGGTGATGGAACACGTATTCGAAGCAGATCATGTGACAACCCAAGACCTCAGCCTGGTGGAGCAATCTGCATTGGAGAAAATACAGACGTTGAAGCATGTTACGAAAGGAATTGTTCAGGTATTACTCAATCTTCAAGTCTGTCAGTATATGAATTGTTATCATTGGTTAAAGTAAAATGATAAGCGCTGTTCTCGTTTATTTTTTTATTGTTTATGGGGGTGGTTGTTATTGACGTTTTTTTGGCCCTGTGTGGGGAAAAAAGGAAAAATTGAATCTAAAATAAGAAGCTCCTATGGATTGTTATAAATTACAGTGGCTTTCCTACAACCATGACACTCTTTTGTTACCAATCTGCTAAGCAATGCAAATGATTGACAAAGCTATTAGGACATTTAAACTGACCAGTTGCTATTGTAAGAGTTAATGAATAGGTAGTCACTCATCCATGAAAATTTACCTTACCAGGTGTAAGGAGCCAATACTCGGAATGTCTCACATCATATGGAATTTTATCGGATTGTGAATATTATTAACAATGTGTTTTGAGGGAATTTATTGCGTTTTGTTACATAATTGGTATTTTTGTTGTTTTGTTATTGCATTTAGCAATTGATAGAAACATATTCATTGTATTTCTTATACTTGGTAAAACAAGAAAAGTACTAATGTGGAAAACTATTGGTTGTGAATATTGTTTATATTTTTCTAAGAACAAAAAATAAACCAACAGGTCCCCAAGTGGATAGCAAATATGAACTGGCAAATTAAAATGAAACAGTAACACTTTCATGGAATGAATAATAACTTGAAGTTACAATGTTATGCTACTATTTATTTGCATTGTCCCATCTCAAAGCTGAATCCATTGAATACTGGTTTTTAAATATATGCATTGAAATATACTCCTTCAAAATATCTACTTTAACAATACAATGCAGTTTGAATTCTTATAAATTTCTTGCACATTTTTTTTCATATTATTTAAAATATACGTGTACCAAATGTATATATAGTTTGAAATTTAATGCACTTCAGCCAAAATATAATTCCAATAAATCATTTTTCACATAAAACACTCAAATCAGAGCTGTAACTCATAGCACTTAATCCAGAACAACACTAACTGCAATGAAAATAAAACTTAGAAATATTCTTCAGATAATTCCAGTTACATGTATATCATTGCACATAATCCCAAGCTGTACTTCCAATGAAAAAAGCAATTAATCCAAATCTTTAATTTGAAAAGAACCATTGCACTAGATTCCAAACTACATTTTATGGTAATGAAAATTATTGCCCTTTAAAAATGCACTAAATCCCAAACTATTACATTTGAATGAAAATCATTGCACTTTA
Source organism: Perna viridis (assembly GCA_037379345.1). Taxonomy (NCBI): domain Eukaryota; kingdom Metazoa; phylum Mollusca; class Bivalvia; order Mytilida; family Mytilidae; genus Perna; species Perna viridis. The sequence goes on from CM074517.1 coordinate 21,601,112, forward strand.
GAAATGCACTAAATCCAAAACTACTACATTTGAATGAAAATCATTGCACTTGAATAATCCATAAAAGTTTCAAAGAAAACAACATTTAAATCCAAAGCTATAAATTCAATGAACTGCACTTAATCCAAAGAAGTTTCAATGTAAATAACACTGATTCCAAATCTTAAATTTCATTGAAAATCATTGCATTTATAATCCCAAATTATAATTTCAATCAAACTCAACGCATTAAATCCCAAACTACAACACAAATGAACATTATTAGTAACATGATACTTAATCCCAAACTATGAAAACCAGTGCAGTTAATCTGGAACATCATAATTCCAATGGAAATCCTTCACAACTAGTAAAGCAATTAATTCACTTTAAAGCCTACTCATACTCAAAATTGAATAACATAAACTGATTGCACTATTTCAAAAATTGTAATTCATGTGAACCTCAAACATTTTGCATTTTGTATAACACTTGTTCCTTAACTATAGTATGAATCACATACTTTCCATCATTAAAAGGGCACGTTGATAGGCCTATTCCAGTTTTAGGAAGGAGGGAATATATATTATTTGGGTCTCATTTTTATAATAATATATAAGACTTCTGTGTAATGTAGTTAAGATAAAATAAATACTTTAGTATACTATTCTTAATCACATATCATTTATTAAATTTGAACATCCCTCACCAATGAAAAAAAAAATAGCCCAGGTAGCTGCTTTAGATTTAAATAACCAAGAGCTAGCTATGAAAAGATTCATAGGTGAGTATTCATCAACTCTTTCAATAGCCACTGGTCAGTTTAAATGTCCCAATAGCTTTGTCAATTCTTTGAATTGTTCAGCAGATTGTTAACAAAAGGGTATCATGGTAGTAGGAAAGTCACTGTAATACCTTTTAATCATGTAACATTTACTTTTGTTACTTTGTATTTATTATTTTTTTTAATGTAATTAAATGTTCTGTGTTATGTGTTAAATACAATTACTAAGCAAAAACAAATCATCAATTAAAAAAGCACAAAGTTCCTCCTAAACACATTGTGGGTGATATTCATAAGCTGCGAAAATTCCATATGATGTAAAACATAGAGGGTATTGACAGTCTTACACTTGTACAGGTAAATTTTCATGGGTGAGTGGCTACATATTCATCAACTCTTAAAAATAGCACATGTTCAGTTTAAATGTCCCAATAGCTTTTCTATTGTTCAGCAGATTGATAACAAAAGAGTGTCATGCATGTAGGAACATCTAAATAGAAAGTGAATTATTTGACTGTTTTTTGTCCCTATGTGAAAAGAGGAAAAACTGAAACTAGAATAAGAAGCTCCTATGTATTGTTATAAATTAAAAAGTGAATTATTTGACTCCATTTCAGTTGATGGAAATTGGTCGGATTGGTCAGACTGGTCGTCATGTTCTGTGTCTTGTGGTGGTAATGGAACACGTAGTAGGAACAGGAGATGTGACAACCCAAATCCCCAATTTGGTGGAGAAAACTGCACTGGAGAAAACACAGAAGTTGAGACTTGTAACCAAGGATATTGTTCAGGTACAGATCGTTTAGGCTGTGCAACATGGAATTCGTTGCAACTTTGAATAAAACAAAGAGATGTGTGTCTTTTTCCATACTTATGCTTTTGGTAAAGTTCTTTTAATTTCTGATAGAGGAGGATTTCTATAATTGGTCTGAACATTGACAATAAAATAATTATATTAAAAACTGGAACTAGAATAAGAAGCTCTTATGTAATGTTATAAATTAAAAAGTGAATTATTTGACTTCATTTCAGTTGATGGAAATTGGTCGGATTGGTCAGACTGGTCGTCATGTTCTGTGTCTTGTGATGACGGAACACGTAGTAGGAACAGGAGATGTGACAACCCAAATTCTCAATTTGGCGGAGAAAATTGCACTGGAAATTATTCAGAAGATCAGACCTGTAATCTAGGAAATTGTTTAAGTACGAACATTTTACTAAATATTTTCTGAAGCCTTAGCTTAACAATATATTATTTCTTTTTTTTGTTTGTTTGCTTAAATGGTCCTTATGACAAAGGTTATCATGGAAACCAAAATTGGAGAGGTAATCAAAAGAACGTAATCCATAGACAAAGACCAGACATAGATAACAGACACACAACACCAAAGAACATTAAATAACCGAATAATGCATACAAAGTAAAAAAAGTAAATCAGGCATTAGTTATTAGGTAAACAAATGGATCAATGGCTATGGTAAGGGATAGTCATCACTACTAAAACGTCTTCTCTATTGTCACTTAAGAGTCACTTAAGAGTGTACAAAATTCTTTTTTGGTTTTTGCTTTTCTATTTATTTATTTTTTGTTTTGTTTTGTTTTTTGTTTTTTGTTTTTTTATTTTGTTTTTTTAACAATAATACCACATTTTTATTATTAGATTTTACGCTAATATTTTGATTAAATTCCTTCATAAAAAATGAAATGTGTCAGTTGTATTTTTTCGTTGCTCTGATACATAATATGATTTGTATATAGAAACACTTATTATAGTTAGAAAATAATTAAACCAGAAGTACTCTTTATCAAAAATTTTATATCCAAATACCAAATGCTTTAGCTCAATTTTCATTTCAACTTTATATTTATGAATCGAAAGGATGTCATATATTCTTTTCCAAAATGCTGTAAGGAATGGGAACGACATAAAGACGTGCTCATAATCTTCCAATTTTCTACAGTAATTACATAGGTTGCTATTAGTTATTTTCCATTTATACAAATTTTGTTTTGTTGGAAAAATTTGCAGCAGCATTTTCCATCTAAAAACTTTAAGCTTGTTATCCTGTAGAGAAAAGAAAATAAATTTTTGTTAAGCAAATATGTGTCTGCGTTCAAAATTTTAAACCAATTATATACACCAATAGATCCTTCTTGTTTTTGGATACAGTGGAATTGCACATCATTTTATTTGTTAATTTGTTTATGTTCTGTATGCATTTTTGTATATTATACCCTTTTTAATTCAGTGTTCAAAAACGAGAGTTTTATTGTTGAACCTGATGTTCTCGTTATTCCAAATTATTTGTTTTCTGACTTCGGCGAAATATCTTGGTTGATTTGTTTTTTCCCCACCTGCTAAACACCAGGATTAAAAAGAAATTGTTTCAAAGCCCTTGTTAAGTTTGATGTCTGGGTTATTTGTTTTAAATATCAACCATTTTTTCTCCAAAAGTGCTGAACTGTTTTATTAATATTTTCTCCCGATTACAGATTTCTCCTGTGACCAATCGTTTTACCCATGATGCTTTTAAAGAAGTAAAGTAGCTTCTAATATCAATCATACCTAACCCCCTTTATTCTTCGAATTTATCATTAAATTTATTTTAACCGTATCTGGCTTTTCATCTCAAATGCAATTGTTTTCTATTTCTTTCAAGTACTTGTCCGGGATTGTTAATGAACTTCTAATGAACGTAAATATAGGTACATTTTATTAATAATGTCTTGATTATAAGAATTTTATCAAGTATGGTGAGATTCCTTTTCTTCCATGATATTAATAAGTTGTTCATTTTATCAATTTTACTTTCCCAGTTTAATTTTTCGCACTCATTTTTACAGTGGCCAAATTATATTCCAAGCGCTTTAATTGGTTTATCTGTCCATTAAATTCGTCCGATTTTGTCTCTTGTTGTTTTCAGCCTTTCGACCCAAAGTCCTTCTGTTTTATTTCTATTAAAAATCAACCCAGAAAAGGATCCAAATATTTCTTTTTCATTCATTGCTAACTCTACATCGGTTTTACAAAACTCAATTATTATTACAAAATAAAGTAGTACCATCGGCTAACTGAGAAATGTTGACAGTATATGTACTGCTATCAAGTTTTATATTAAAACCTTTAATATTGCGGTTTGCTCTTAGTCTTTGTGCTATTATTTCAACTGACAAAACAAATAAAAGGGCAGATAGAGGACAACCCTGTCTTATGCCCCTTGAGTTTTAAATGTTTTAGAAATCCATCCATTATTCATTGCACAAGTTTAAACTTCCGTGTGTAAAGTTTTAACCCATCTGATAAAAGTTTCATTGAATCCAAAATGTGTAAGAGTCGTCAAAATAAAATTCTATTCGAGGGAATCAAAGCCTTTTGCAAAGTCAACAAATACTGTAGCACCTTCAGTTTTATAAGTTTCTGCATAATCAATTATATCTTGAATTTGTCTGTGATTGACTCCAATGAATCTATTTTTCACAGAACCTCTTTGATCTTCATTAATGATTTTTGGTAATATTTTCTTAAGTCGTTGTGCCAGAACTTGTGAAAGAATCTTAAGATAAACATTTAGTAAAGAAATTGGACGATAATTATTCAAGGATAACGGATCACCTTTTTAAATATCAAAGAAAGAATACTTACTCTTTGCGAGTAAGGCAGTTTCTGTTCCATATAACCCTTATTTAAAATTTGTACAAGTATGTATTTAAGTTTGTCCCAAAACTTTCTATAGAATTCCAGTGATATTCCATCTAACCCTTAAGATCTATTTTATTTCATAGCAAGAACAGATAGGGTACATTCTTCGACTCATATAAAATCATCATAAATCGCATTTGTTCATTATTAAGCTGATGGTCAATTGGTGTTTCCTGTATATACCTATTATTGAGAATTTTGTTGGGTTTTTAGTGGCATATAACTTCTTATAGTATTCTTTGATCTTCAATAAATTTTTTTTTTTGTCCATAATAACATTGTCATCGTCTATTTTCAGTTTAGTTATACATTTTTTAACCTCTCTTTGTTTTTCTAATCCCAGAAAAAAAAGGAGTTATTTTTTTCTCCTAATTTCCTTCGATCTTATATGTGCTCCTTTTGCTTTATTTTAGTAAATATTTCCTATTCGTGTTTCCAGTTTTTATATTTTCCTGTCTAAGTTAGTATCGTTGTGTTTTTGCATTTCGTTTAGGTTGACAACTTTATCAAGTTCATTTTCTAGCTCGATCAATATTTCTCTGTCTCCTTTTGCATTTTTCTTACAAAATTCTATAGTTCATTCTTTCACTTCCAGTTTAAAAAATTCCCACCTTCATGTCATGTCTTCTAAATTATCATCATCATTAAAATATTTTACAATAAGGTTGTCTATTAGATTTATATATTCTGTTTCTTCTAGCACTGAATTATTTATTTTGAATTATTTGATTTGAATTTCATAAACACACTGAGATGATCAGTTGAGTTTATAAAAGCCGGTTTTATTTTACAGCATTCTATCAGGAGAATACAATCATTTCTTGTAAATAACATATCTATCCTGCTTAGCTGTGATTTATCTTTTAGGCGCAATGTATATTGATGCTGCTTTTCATTAAATATTTTGGTTTATAATTTTTCATTAATTTTCTTAAACTGTTTACTGGTTGTGTATTTTTAGAATTAGCACTAGAGCTTTTCCTATCTATTGTTTTCAGTGTATCATTAAAGTCTCCCCCTATTATTGGGATTCCTACTCCATCTTCCTTAATTATACGATCGAGCTTTTTGAAAAAAAACTATTTCGCGCAGATCTAAAACGGCGCATAAAGGCACATTAATGTTATTATATTGTCTATTTCAGTATTTACTAATACTATTCTCCCTTCATTATCCTCAAATTTATCAATAAGTTTATAGTTCAATATTTTGTGTATAAGAATTGCCACCCCTACCAGCACTTGAGCCGTGACTACAAAATATATCAAAATTTGTGTTGTTTCTGACATCTTCTTCTATATGTTCATTAGAATTCGTTTCTTGTAAAAAAAAAAACGACGGTGCATTTTTGTGATTTGATCCATTCAAACACCCTATTTCTTTTATCTTTATTTTAAGGCCCATCTACGTTTTAAGTTATCAAGTTTATCAAAGACTGTACTCCCATAAGGAATTAATTGTAAAATCATATGTTTCAAATTCGCGATGAGTGAACAAATACCATATATTATTCAGCACATAAATTACAAATAAAATCGTACATACATTCATAAACATATCTTCGTTCACAAAATACATAACATTTAAGCGTACACATGGCACATGTGTTTGTTCAACACAACATGGCATACTAATTATTTCTGTAATGACAAAAAATCTAATACAAACAAATATGTACTTTACAGTAGGGTCAAAGCCGACCGATATTTTAATCCGTGACCTAAATTTGCCTAAGTAGGCAAAAGGCAACACGTGTTTAAATTGAAAAGTAACAATGCTGAATTTATTATAATATATAGTTCGAAAAGGGATTTTTGTACGTATGTGATCGCAGTGGTTTGTTTATACATGAAGTCTACCGAAATTTGAAGATATTCATAAATTGTTGGATATATATTCGTATTGTCAAGAGGAATAAATCTGAAATTTTCTACTATGTTGTGATTCAAAAGGTTCCATCGCCTTCATGTAAACAAATTCGATAGAAATGAACATGAGACCGATTTTTTTTACTTTGAAAGATTTTCTAGAAGATGTTCTACTATTTTTTTCATACATTTTTCTTGCAGCTCGGTAAGTAGATTTTTATAATACAATATCTACAAATATACACTTCATAACAGTTACATGTATACATTTTACAAATGTTAAATAAATACACATTCTGTTTTATCATGATAAATATTTCACAAGGTTTGTAACTAAATAATTTCTTAGTGCCAGATTTCCTGTAAAACATTAATTTTTAAAACTATAGTTAGAAAATTGACTGGTGCGTGTTGTAATATATGTTGAATAAATTGCCGTATTTTGTACTTGTACGTATATTTGTCTAAAAATGTGTTGACAATATATATTATTACGTATCGAACTATCTATGAATCGAAGTATATGATAAAAACAAAATTGATGATTTCCATTGAACCTACTCGCTCTACTATGCCGATCGAATATTGGAATAGTATATTCTATGAATTGCGCTCGCATTTTCCCGTTAGTTATTGAACTAGTAATGAATCGAGTATGCCGGTCTACATACGTAAATGAATTCTTTCTTTTCAAAAAAACCTTTGTTTCCATTTTGAAAAAGAACTTTCCGCTTAATTTTGAAATATCTAATAGATATAATTTCAACCATCGTACTACATCTATATTCATCATATAATTCATTACAATATACATGTATGTAATGATATGATATACTATTTCAGATGACAAGTATACATAGACTACCTCTATCATATTAAGATATAGCATAATGCTTACCTGCTTTAGCACATATACACAGCCAAATGCGCCACATATGATAATCATATGGTGCTCGATTCATATGATAATCATATGCTAATCATATGAAAGTCATATGATCTTTATCATGTGGTAGTCATATGATTATCATATGATTCTCATCTGATAATATGGGCTTAAAAACATATGATAATCATATGTTTGTGAAAAACATGTGATTATCATATGATAACCATGCGATTATTATATGTTATATGTTATATGAACCATGTGATTATCATATGGTGCTCGATTCATATGATAATCATAATGCAAACCATATGATTCTCATGTGTGGCACATTTGCCTGTGTATCAAAATGAACTTAGCTATTAAATTCATTTTCTTAATTCTTTTATACCATTATCATTTACTCTTATTTTCAGTTATTTTTTATGTTATTTTATTTATTTATTTATTTATTTATTATTATTTTTAGTGTATATATAAAAGTATATACAAATTATGACCTTATTTTGGTTTTTTATCCCTCCTCCTGTCTTCAGGAGTAGAATGGAGTGTGTCCTGCTTTTCTTTTTTTGCTGGCCTTTACTTTGTCCTCCTACAGGAGTGTTAACAGAAGGTTTTATACCTGTCTGTGAAGCATCAAAAGAAATAGATTTGTCACTCTTTTTGTTTGTATCAGAACTATATTCTTTGTCGCTGCAGTTGTGTCTTGCAGACTGAGAATTTGATTTCGACTCACTACCTTTTTGATTGTTCCGTTTCTGTTGTCTCTGTTTCTTTTTTGTCTTCTTACCTTTATCTGATTTATTGTCACTATCTACATCATCATTTTCAGCTTCTACACCTTTGTGCTTAATATTCTGCTTTTGTTGACTCTGTCCCTTGTTTGTCTTCTCCTTATATTCACTTTCAATTTAAACATCAGCATTTTCATTTTCTTCACTTTCACTGCATCACCTTTGTCATCATCATCACATTTGTTCTCACTGAACATCTCAGGGTCACGCCTTTGTAGACAGTCAATTTGTCTGTGCCCATAGCTATCAAAGGATTTACATTTCCAGTTTCTAGTCATTTTGGCAGTCCTTCAAGGTATGTCCTGTCTCTAAACATTTGCCACATTAGATGATATTTTGTCTGTCATCAGGTTGCCCTGGATGTAAAACTAGCCCACTATATCTACCAAATTTCATAAACTTTGGCAGAGGCTCTTCAAATTGTTTACATATTATCACTCTGTCTCCATTTTCACAGTTGGTTAGCTTTCCTTTAACTCTGATGCATTCTCTGTTGAAGGTTACAATATCTAATCCCTTCAGTTCTATAACTCTTTTAATAATACCATCATCTGCACTGAGTGGGACCCCTTTGACTGTAACTTTCTTGATTACACGACCTGCAGTATTAGGGTTCAGAAGATTGTGCATTTTGAATCTAACCTAACTTCCCCTAGGTATTACACCTTTTTGTAAGAGCGCTGCTCTACCTTCTGGATTCTCCATATATATATCCTCCACATTGTGTAAATACGTTGAATACCTTTGATGGTGTTGGGTTCAACGACTTGCCCAATAGCCTTATACACCTCTACATGTGTAAGAAACGTTTCACGAGTTACAACTCCTTTAATGTGTAATTTCCCTTCAAAGGTTATAACTATTTATTTTGCAGTTTGCAAAAGGTCGAAAAAATGGTCTTTACGTAAAATGCGATGTTTATTTGTTTGTTTTTGTATTTCCATATACTATTTTTCATGATTTTGAATTTCAGACTGGTTGAGAATAGAATATTTGAACAATTGTCAATTGACAATATTGTTACATGACAATATCCGGGTAAATAGTAATTTCTCAAGAAAAAAACGGGCCAATCTATCAAATATATATCTTAAGCTACTTATAACCTTTTATTATTAGATACAACTTGTGAAATGGTAAGGGAGGCTGACAAAGGAGGAATGGATGCTGATTGGGATCGAGGTGATACAAAATCCCTACCAAATCTTGAGGCATGTGAACAGCTTTGTCTTGACGGCCCTGGCTGTATATCTGTACATTATGATGAAGGGTACTGTTTTGTCTACAATAAACCAACGACAACAACAGAGAAGGCAGGTTCTACATACTCGAAGAAACAATGCAGATATACTGAAAGTAAGTGCATAAGTTGTAACAAAAAAAGGAATTTTATGTTTGATCAGTTTCACACAAAAAAATACAAAACCGAATTTTCATCATGAATGATCAATACTCAACACTTATATTTTTATTCTCCAAAACATGTTGAAGACATGTTATTTCTGTTGTTAAAGGACACCTCACAATTAAATTCAACTATTTTATTACACAAACACCATAATACTATGGCACAGAGAACTACTTCAATACAATTTACATTGATACATAATATGCATATGAAGTTAATTAGTGTACATATATTGGAAGGAATAATATTCAGTCACATTCATGATGAATTTCTATATACATAATTTAAGAAGATATTTTTTAAATATATATTTCTATATTTGACATGAACGCGTTGTATTTTCTGGAAACGTAAGACAATAGAATCATTTGTATTTGTATTTTTGTTTTGTTTTGTTTTGTTGTTATTCTTCTTAGTATTTTTATAGATCTTAAATAAATGCTGATTTTCTATAATCTGCTCACGAAAATCAGATTTTTATAGTTTGTGTTTGTGAATTAGCAGGTTGAGGTTTGTCCGTTTGGTCATCTGGGTCTACATTTTTTTGTTCGTTCCAGCCTGCCAGCAAATATTGCAAGTAAATATCTGTGGTGCTTTTGTTGAAAAGATCAGTTTTGTGTATTGTGTGCTCATTTATGTTATTAACGATTATGGTATTGTCTATTGAAGTAATTAGGTTACAAATAAATTAAATTATGCATATATTTTTCAGTTGATGGAGGTTGGTCGGATTGGTCAGACTGGTCGGCATGTTCTGTATCATGTGGTAATGGAACACATAGTAAGAACAGAACATGTAACAATCCAAGACCTCAATTTGGCGGAGCAAACTGCAGTGGAGAAAATATAGAAACTGAAACCTGTAACCAAGGCAATTGTTCAGGTATAACCATATTTTCAAGTCTATCAGTATATGAATTGTTATCATCGGTTAAAGTTTAATGATAAGTGTTGTTCTCGTTTATTTATTTTTTTATGGGAGTGGTTGTTGTTGATGTTTTTTGTCCCTATTTGAAAAGAAGAAAAACTGAAACTAGAATAAGAAACTCCTATGTATTGTCATAAATTAAAAAGTGAATTATTTGACTCCATTTCAGTTGATGGAAATTGGTCGGATTGGTCAGACTGGTCGTCATGTTCTGTGTCTTGTGGTGGTAATGGAACACGTAGTAGGAACAGGAGATGTGACAACCCAAATCCCCAATTTGGTGGAGAAAACTGCACTGGAGAAAACACAGAAGTTGAGACTTGTAACCAAGGATATTGTTCAGGTACAGATCGTTTAGGCTGTGCAACATGGAATTCGTTGCAACTTTGAATAAAACAAAGAGATGTGTGTCTTTTTCCATACTTATGCTTTTGGTAAAGTTCTTTTAATTTCTGATAGAGGAGGATTTCTATAATTGGTTTGAACATTTGACAATAAAATAATTATATTAAAAACTGGAACTAGAATAAGAAGCTCCCATGTAATGTTATAAATTAAAAAGTGAATTATATGACTTTTACTAAATATTTTCTGAAGCTTTAGCTTAACAATATATTCTTCCTATTTTGTTTGCTCAAATGGTCCTGATGACAAGAGTAATCAAGGAAACCAAGATTCTAGAGATAATCAAAAGAACGTAATCCATGGACAAAGACCAGACATAGATAACAGACACACAACAACAAAGAACATAAAATAACCGAATAATACATACAAAGTAACAAAGGTAAATCAGGCATTAGGTAAACAAATGGATCAATGGCTATGGTAAGGGATAGTCATCACTACTAAAACGTCTTCTCTATTGTAACTTAAGAGCTGTACAAAATTCTTTTTTGGTTTTTGCTTTTCTATCTATTTCTTTTTTGTTTTGTTTTATTTTTTGTTTTTGTTTTTTTATTTTGTTTTTTTTAACAATAATACCACATTAATCTCAAAATTGCTTGTTACAAAGAGCATCATAATTCCAAGCATATCTTAATGCTTGCTGTTCATTTCCACTAATTGTCTAGGGATACAACTAGCTGTAAAAGCAATACATAAGACAAAATATATAAAGAATTTTATCCATGAGGTACAATCTACGATTCACATAAAACACTTAAAAATCAAAATGCATGTACCTTTAATATGTGTTTAAGGCTGTTAACTTTTTATTATCAGAATTTACGCTAATATTTTGATTAAATTCCTTGCTATTAATTATTTTCCATTTATACAAATTTTGTTTTGTTGGAACAATTTGCAGCAGCATTTTCCATCTAAAGACTTTAAGCTTATTATCCTGTAGAGAAAATAATAAATTTTTGTTAAGCAAATATGTGTCTGCGTTCAAAATTTTAAACTAATTATATACACCAACATACATAACATTTAAGCGTACACATGGCACATGTGTTTGTTCAACACAACATGGCATACTAATTAGTTCTGTAATGACAAAAAATCTAATAAAAACAAATATGTACTTTACAGTAGGGTCAAAGCTGACCGATATTTTAATCCTTTAGACAAAAGGCAACATGTGTTTAAATTGAAAAGTAACAATGCTGAATTTATTATAATATATAGTTTGAAAAGGGATTTTTGTACGTATGTGATCGCAGTGGTTTGTTTATACATGAAGTCTACCGAAATTTGAAGATATTCATAAATTGTTGGATATATATTCGTATTGTCAAGAGGAATAAATCTGAAATTTTCTACTGAAGATCTATGTTGTGATTCAAAAGGTTCCATCGCCTTCATGTAAACAAAAAGCTAGAAATGAACATGAGACCGATTATTTTTACTTTGAAAGATTTTGTTGAAGATGTTCTACTATTTTTGCATACATTTTTCTTGCAGCTCGGTAAGTAGATTTTTATAATACAATACCTACAAATATACATTTTATAACAGTTACATGTATATATTTACAAATGTTAAACAAATACACATTCTGTTTTATCATGATAAATATTTCACAAGGTTTGTAACTAAATAATGTCTTAGTGCCAGATTTCCTGTAAAACTTTAATCTAAAAACTATAGTTAGAAAATTGACTGGTGCGTGTTGTAATACATATTGAATAAATTGCAGTATTTTTTACATGTACGTATATTTGTCTAACAATGTGTTGACAATATATATTATTACGTATCGAACTATCTAAGAATCGAAGTATATGATAAGAACAAAATTGATGATTTCCATTGAACCTACTCGCTCTACTATGCCGATCGAATATTGGAATAGTATATTATTTTACATTCGCCTTCGTTGAAGAAGGGTATAATATAGCATATTAATTGAGCTGTGTCGCAAGACAAGCCATATCAGTCTCGTTTAAAGAGGTCAAAATCATATACCATGACAGTGACCTTAGGCCCGTATATAAGACCTGTTCCACGTGTTATCTTCACTTTTTTAATTGAGACGCAAGGCAAGCTATTGTTAGTGAACGCTGTTCACATTTGGTACTTGTTTTTCTTTTTAAAAATTTTACATTTACTTTATTTTGTATTGAAATTTAACATGTTAACGTAACGAACATTCACCTTTTCTAGACGTAGTGTAGGACTTTTATATTATTTTATTACATTAATTTGATTTTATGTTTACAGTTGTCTAGACGTAGTCTAGAAGTTAAGAACTTTTTATAACGAAATATAATTGTAGTTTTAATACATCCATCTATTGCTACACGTAGTGTAGCTTTTGCAATGACTTTGTAGTGAGGTCTATAAATAGAATACATAATTTGTTCTAGTTTTTGAACTGTTAAAGGCCGATAGAATAACCTTTCCAAATTGTTCGATGGGAATGATTAATATGAAGCTGTTAGCATAAAACGTGTATATATTTTACTTTGGATTTTTACTGAGATTAATCCTAACACGAGTTTTGTTAGGACTTAACAAATTTAACAAGTGTGTAACACGTGATTGCCACGTGGTTTGTGGATAGTTATTGAAACTAAAATAAAGAAGAATTAGCCATTTTGAATTCATCGATTTTGCAGTAATTATATGTTCGAAACCCAGTATATAGGACAGTTTTCCTTTTATGCAATCTCTTTCTCCATTTTTTTGGTTTCTTGTCCCATTTCTGTTTATTTATTTTTTGGTTTTTGTTTTGACCCCCTGTACTAGTCCCCTGTTATTGACCCATGGCCAGTAATGACAAAATTTGGTTATGAATCTTTTAGAATTAATTATTCAGTACTTTGACTGAGGTATTTTTACTTCTTAAGACCTTTTTATAAGGTGTCATTTACACTGACAACTGCAACTTTATTTTAATACCTTAATGGTTGAGTTCAGATCAATCATGATAATAATTATATGATAATAAATATGTTTGGGTATACTCAAACTCTAAATATTAACATGTGATATGTTAGTGAGTTATAGATTTTGCCAACTTTTTCAGTTATTTTCTATACTGCTGGAGCAACTGATATCTGATAGCTCTTTTGAACAGGATATTTTACAGATGTATATCCAATCATTTTACATTATGTCAGTAATATTTTTGTGACATTGTTCCATTAAATGAGTTCAAACATAATATGTTAATTAACTAATTCACTTTCTGATTTTTAGTGGCTGGAGGATGTATTATTTTCCATTTGATATTAGAATCAGACATTCTAATTTGAGAAACAAAGTATAAACCATAACTTCCTTCAGTTTTGGCATTCACTAAATCAACTGGTACAGTTGGACTGAGGTTTCAACTATTTGATTTCTTATTTAATCCAGAAAGCCGAATCCAACAAGTTGATGGATTCTATTTTAAATTTTCAACCATCAAGTAGTACTTGCTTCGGCAGTACATATACTAAAATTTGAATGATACAGAGAAGATTAGCATGGCCCCTGCGCAAGGATGACACGCAAATTCGTGAAGCGTTTCATATTTTTGCTCCACCAAGAGAGGTCTACAGTTAGATCTCTTGCAATCAGATCTAGATTATTTGTAATTATACTGATTTTCATTATCTTAACCTAGAATTTGGTTATTTGCATGAATTATATTATACATATTTACATATGCAATTGTAGGATCAATAGTGAAAAAATTCAAATTTCAATTACTATTAAATAGTTTGTGCCTTTTACAGTAATATTTTGTATTATACATATATCACTTAAGTTATGATTATTCTATGTATATTTCAGCTGTTCTGACAAAACTAGATATGGGTAGATATTAATACCATATAAATCTTTCAAAGACTTTTTATATCTCATTTTATAAATGCCAAAGTTCGAGTGTGTGAGTTTTCGTTTCTGAGCACTCTGTATTTTGACAATATAAAAAATCTTATTTTTGAATAAGTTGGAAGTGTTGATTTTATTGGAAATATATCTATCTCTTTTTAGCTTTTCTAGTGTGTTTATTTTTATATGTTATGTTTGTAGAAGCAGCTTCAATGAATATAAGTCTGTACAGTATTTGTATAGAACAATCATATGAATGAAACTGCTGTGGGTGTTTAACTAAAGTTTCAAGTTTGGAAACTGTTCAATTTGAAGATTTCTTTTAGAAATTAGTCATCATAGCTATATTTACAAGCATCATCAATGGGCCTTTTGGCACTAAATTTTGCTTGTGCATGTCCCTTGACCTAATTAACTGTAATTTGTAGTATGTGATAAGTTATGGTTTAGCTCTTCAGAGTTAATAGTACATGTGCATTTATCGAACATCTTTTCATAGAGACGCTTTACTAAACCCCAAATACAGTTAACCATATTCAATCAATCAATGAATTTTTACAAACCAATCTAGGTTTATCTGTTGTACAATATATTTTGAAGAATGTTGTTATAGGGTAAGTCAATGGTTTTTTTATAGGATCAGTTTGAAACTGTTTCAGGCTATGTTATGTACTTGTGAACACTTGAATTCACCTCAGTTTGTGCTTAAAGCCAGTAACCTTACATGCCTGAGTTAAATAAGATTGGTTCAGGCTAGTAGATTTTAACCTACTTGAAAAAGTAAATTGTTGGAATTTATAATTCTGTATAGTACGAGCAATGGTTTTTTGGCTCAGATTTGAACTTCTAGAAATATTGTAAGGACTTTGGTTTATCCTAGAACGTTGATTTTGTTTTCTTGATTCATTTAGATTTGATTTCTGCATATGTCTAATTCATGCTTATATTTTACAAAATGAATATTTTTTCCATATCCTTAAATACACAATTCGTATTGTCAACATGCAAGCTAAAAGAAGAAACAATTCACACATACTTATTTATTAAGTTCTTCATTAGTATTTTTGTCAGTAAGTTTTGGATGATTCTATATATTACTTTTTGATTAATATTTCACTTATTTGTGTTTTTGAATAAGTTTAAAGATCTCACTTGGATGAGTCTTTTAAAAATTCGGGTAATCTCCAATACAATTTATCAGGAAAATTGCTTAAATAATTTGATTTTTTACATATGGACATCTAGTTTAAAGTTAAATCCTCATTGAGAAAGATATCTGCCGTCGAAAGAGACTGTCTAAATGACATGTTTGTCAGAATTGATATGTAATCTTTTTACTTTCTACTATGTAATGGATAGTTCATAGTTTTCTGGTCAGCTTGATAAGCAAGACTGGTCTTTACTACAATGATTTCTATTACTTTAGGTTTTGAATTGTGTTTTTAGACTTAATATCAGTCCTTACACAAGCAGGTAGAAGAAATTGCTCCTACTTTTTTAAATTATTGTTATTGTACTGCTTACTAGTACATCTTTTTATGTATGACAGTTGTTTACAGACCCTTATTTTGATTCTTGATATTGCCTCCTACACGTTTGCAACAAGTCATACTTAAGATATTTTCTGGCATTTATTGTTACTTTTGATTCAGCATTTATAAGAATCTTACAACCAGAGTACTACAATGGGATCTTGTGTCTCATATTCATGGTATTTTGAGATGTGAACTATGGAGTATATTCACTTAATTTTATTTGCTTGATGTCTGTGGATTTAAGGTCATTTTAGATTCAATCTGTTCTACCTAACTCTTGCTGCATTTTTGTGCTGCATTATTTTTGCTAGTTTCTATTTCGTAAATAGTTATCACCACTCTGATTATGATGTATAAAATAAACTAAGGTTTCTTTTCTAGCCTTCAATTATTAAAGTGGTATTTGTGTTTTCCTGTTTCTGCAAAGATGAAAACACATTTGATTGCAAGGAAAATGGAAGCATGACTTTAATTCTAACTGTATCCACATGGATATTTGCTTCTTGGTTTAATGCGTCAGTTACATTTTGTTTTATTATATATGTAATTCATAATGTATGTATCATATACTTCTTTAACCCATTATGTAGTGGAGAATAAGATATGAAGACAGTTGAAATATTTTTTGTCTTCAGAAGTCACCCTAAATAAAATGATTGTGGTTGGTGACTGTTATATAGTGATTTGAGGTATAGTAACTGCTCATTGTAACATTTATAAAATCTTCATGGTTTGATTGATATAACGTAGATTATTAACAGGATCTGACCTTTTTTGTATTTGATGGTATATGTTTATAAACATGTGTAATTGTTACTAAACACAATTAGTACTGATCATACTCTTTCATCAATTTCTATTTCCTTGGCCACACATTTTTGTGAAATATGTTGGGTTACTATCATATAAATTATGTTATACAATCAAGTTTTTATTTTCTTAGTAATATGTGTTGATAGGGTGAAGTAATTGCCTTAGCTCATGATATGAAGAATATTTTAGTTGATGTTGGTCTAAAAACTGTAAACTGTTTTTGATTTTAACTTTGTTTAGACTTGTATTTTTCAGACTTAAAAGTTTAGACTTGTAATTTTCATCTTCGGCTCTATTATGGTTCCTTTTTAAGTCTGATATATATATATGTATATATATATGTATACCTGTGCAATATTGACAAACAAGTAATACAACAGGTTGATTAGTTAAAATGTTTTACTTTATGAGCTCAGAAACAATTTTATGATTGTTCACCTGTTTAGATTACTGAGAAAATAATTTAAGATTCTATTTTGATTTATTTGGTGTAAAGCAGCAAAGTTATATATATGGTATTCTTGCTACGGTCTTTGCACTCATTACATAAATTCTCATACAATAAATAAGGTTATATGTTCAACATCCTTTATAATATTAATTTCAAATTTTTATGTTTGAGTATATATGGATCTTTCGATTATAATGTTGCATTATATACTTATACATTGTAATCTTTTATTTTGTGACATTTTTCTGAGAAGGTTCCTTATTGGTCAGTAAAAGGTTTGTTTACTGGCAGCAAACTCATTTTATGTATTACTTAGTTTGTTCCAACTCTTTGAACATGCTATATTATACCCTTCTTTAACGAAGGCGAATGTAAGATAATGTTCCCTCATCCAAGCATATCGTAGAGATGTAAAGGATGAGGGGCATTATCATAATGAGCCTGAGGCTCAAGAAGGGTATAATATACCCTCCTCATGAGTTTGTCATATTTATTGTGACTGTCTGGTATCTCGCAATGTGATTGCTACTAATATCAGTACACTATATTTAAATATCTATTAAGTTGTTTCTTCTTGTTTCATTAATTCCCACCCTGTCTTTGCACTGTTGGAACAAACTCTCTTTAAAAAGTGAAGATAACACGTGGAACAGGTCTTATATACGGGCCTAAGGTCACGGTCATGGTATATGATTTTGACCTCTTTAAACGAGACTGATATGGCTTGTCTTGCGACACAGCTCAATTAAATGCTATATTATACAATTCTTGAGCCTCAGGCTCATTATGATAATGCCCCTCATCCTTTACATCTCTACGATATGCTTGGATGATGGAACATTCTATGAATTGCGCTCGCATTTTCCCGTTAGTGATTGAACTAGTAATGAATCGAGTACATGCCGGTCTACATACGTAAATGAGTTCTTTCTTTTCAATAAAATCTTTTTTTCCATTTGGAAAAAGAACTTTCCGCTTAACTTTGAAATATCTAATAGATATAATTTCAACCATCGTACTACATCTATATTCATCATATAATTCATTACATTATACATGTATGTAATGTTATGATATACTATTTTAGATGACAAGTTTACATAGACCACCTCTATCATATTAAGGTAGAGCATAATGCTTACCTGCTTTAGCACATATACACGGCCAAATGCGCCACATATGATAATCATATGGTAGTCATATGATTATCATATGATTCTCATATGATAATATGGGCTTACAAACATATGATAATCATATGTTAGTGAAAAACATGTGATTATCATATGATAACCATGCAATTATTATATGTTATATGTTTTATGAGACATGTGATTATCATATGGTGCTCGATTCATATGATAATCATAATTCAAACCATATGATTCTCATGTGTGGCACATTTGCCTGTGTATAAAAATGAACTTAGCTATTAAATTCATTTTCTTAATTCTTTTATACCATTATCATTTACTCTTATTTTCAGTTTTTTTTATGTTATTTTATTTATTTATTTATTTATTTATTTATTTATTATTATTTTTAGTGTATATATAAAAGTATATACAAATTATGACCTTATTTTGGTTTTTTATCCCTCCTCCTGTCTTCAGGAGTAGGTTGGTGTGTGTCCTCCTACAGGAGTGTTAACAGAAGGTTTTAAACCTGTCTGTGAAGCATCAAAAGAAATAGATTTGTCACTCTTTTTGTTTGTATCAGAACTATATTCTTTTTCGCTGCAGTTGTGTCTTGCAGACTGAGAATTTGATTTCGACTCACTACCTTTTTGATTGTTCCGTTTGTGTTGTCTCTGTTCTCTTTGTTTCCTTTTTGTCTTCTTACCTTTATTTGATTCATTGTCACTATCTACATCATCATTTTCAGCTTTTACACCTTTGTGCTTAATATTCTGCTTTTGTTGACTCTGTCCCTTGTTTGTCTCCTCCTTATATTCATTTTCACTTTCAACATCAGCATTTTCATTTTCTTCACTTTCACTGCATCACCTTTGTCATCATCATCACATTTGTTCTCACTGAACATCTCAGGGTCACGCCTTCGTGGACAGTCAATTTGTTTGTGCCCATAGCTATCAGAGGATTTACATTTCCAGTTTCCAGTCATTTTGGCAGTCCTTCAAGGTATGTCCTGTCTCTAAACATTTGCTACATGAGATGATATTTTGTCTGTCATCAGGTTGCCCTGGATGTAAAACTAGCCCACTATATCTACCAAATTTCATAAACTTTGGCAGAGGCTCTTCAAATTGTTTACATATTATCACTCTGTCTCCATGTTCACAGTTGGTTAGCTTTCCTTTAACTCTGATGCATTTTCTGTTGAAGGCTACAATATCTAACCCCTTCAGTTCTATAACTCTTTTAATAATACCATCATCTGCACTGAGTGGGACCCCTTTGACTGTAACTTTCTTGATTACACGACCTGCAGTATTAGGGTTCAGAGGATTGTGCATTTTGAATCTAACCTAACTTCCCCTAGGTATTACACCTTTTTGTAAGAGCGCTGCTCTACTTTCTGGATTCTCCATATATATACCCTCCACATTGTGTAAATACGTTGAATACCTTTGATGGTGTTGGGTTCAACGACTTGCCCAATAGCCTTATACACCTCTACATGTGTAACAAACATTTCACGAGTTACAACTCCTTTAATGTGTAATTTCCCTTGAAAGGCTATAACTATTTATTTTGCAGTTTGCAAAGAGTCGAAAAAATGGTCTTTACGTAAAATGCGATGAATTTCTATATACATAATTTAGCACTCAGGAGATTATTATGACATTTTATAAGAAGGTAGAGCATCATATATAGATGTATTTGAAGGGATATAATTACTGTTTGAAGAACTTATAAGAAAGATAATTGAACTTAAAAGTTTTACTCCATTTTAAGTGGGGAGTGAACTTGCTCACAGTATTTCTAGTTCTTATTGAAAATATCAGTTTACTGATATGATGATAAAAAGCATCAGCAATTTCCAAAGACAATATTAAGTTAAATACACTGTGACATTGCTGATAATTAGAATAATGTCAGTTTTGACAGAATCCCCACAAAATGTAACATCTCACTGTGATATTGTTTGTTAGTCTTCAAATTGCTGTAATTCTATACATCTTATATAAGTAATAAACATAACATACACTATCTGTAGGTATGAAATACTTGTATTACATCAACACCGTTGAGTGCATTCATATATTACTTTGGGTGCATTTTCTCAGCATTTATTATGCATGTAAGTCAACTGCATGTTTATTTGGTACACAGCTGTGCCATGATCAATTGTACATTTTCTTACATTTCTAGTTTTGCTTGACCCAAACTTTCTTTTTTGCTTGGTGGTTAAATTTCTTCTTTAAGAATCATTGCAGCTTGATGGCTTGCTGTACAACAAATTTACATACAAAAAATATAAAAAAACAAGGTTGGTACACAGCATCCATATTGACCCACCCACCTTGTTTAAGAAGCCATCTGACTTGTACAGGACACTGCATGAAACTTCTTGTTTTCCAGATTGTGATGATGGTTACTGGGGACAGAACTGTACTGAGAACTGTACTTGTGTAGAAGTCTATACAAAGACCTGTCATAAGAGTAATGGAACATGTGAATGTAAGACTGGCTGGAAGGGAGATAACTGTGACCAAGATGTCAATGAGTGTATCAGTAATACCTTTTCATGTCAGAATAACTCATACTGTCAGAATACCAATGGATCTTATGTCTGTGTCTGTGATCCTGGATATATCAACTCAAATGATATCTGTGTTGGTAAGTGTCAAATAGTCTGTAAGTTTACTTCAATTTGTTTTACATAGCAAAAGATTCTTCGATACTTTATTTCTCTTGTTAGTACTTGTGAATTAGGAATTTCAGTAGTATGTTCTTTGTGCTTACCTAAAATAACAGTTTAGTTGTCAATAATCTTGAAGGTGAAGTGAATTTATTTCAATTCCACTTTTTTTTTTAGCTTGTGAAGATGGGTACTGGGGACAGAGCTGTGCTGAGAACTGTACCTGTGTAGAGGTCAACACAAAGACCTGTCATAAGAGTAATGGAACTTGTGAATGTAAGACTGGCTGGGAGGGAGATAACTGTGATCAGGACATTGATGAATGTACCAGTAATACCTTTTCATGTCAGAATAACTCATACTGTCAAAATACTAATGGATCATATGTCTGTGTCTGTGATCCTGGATATATCAACTCAAATGATGTCTGTGTTGGTAAGTCACAAACACTCTGTAAGTTTACTTCAATTTGTTTTACTTAGCAAAAGTAAAAAGATGGATAAATAAATATTAAGAATGTCAGAAGAGAAAACCACCAGCAACAAACAATAAGGGAAAGCTACAATCCTATACCATTGGAATAACTTTAGGACAGTAGCCTTTTTTTGTATAGTAAATGATAATTGTTCCTTAATTAGTCCCCTACTGGCTTTAGCTGAATGATACTTAGGTTTTTTACTCTACATGGCTGTCTGTCCAACTGTCAGCCCAGTTTTCCACATTTTTTTTCTTAGTGCTTGCAGATATTAAGCTGATTTTTGGTATATGAGTCAACCTTAATAAGGTACAGATCACGTATGTGTTTTGTTATACTTTCCTGATTTTTGGCTGAGTTATGACCCTTGAACTTTGAGAAATAACAAAATTTAAGTTTTCCTCACTCTTTTCTAAATGCTTGCAGATATTGAGCTGATTTTTTGGTTTGTAAGTCTACCCTGATGAGTTACAGAACAACTATGGTTTCCTTCCGCTTTGCTGATTTTTGTCCAACTTATTTCCCTTGAATTTACCGTAATTTAAGTTTTGCACACTTTTTTTCTGAACAATTGCAGATATTGAGCTGATTTTTTGGTATGTGAGTCTACCCTGATGAGTAACGGATCAAGTTTAGGTTTCATTTCACTTTACTGATTTTTGTCAGAGTTATGGGAAAAGTGAAAACCTGTTAACCTTTTCTTAATGAGACAATATGTTAATATAACAAAAGATCAGCTGATTATTCATTTATATTGGTATGGAATTTGAAACCAAATCTGTCCAATTGTCCAAGCATAAAATCTGCATCTGTTGAATGGATTTGGACATCTTGTCTTTGTGGATATCCCTTCTTCTGTAGTATTTGGGTCAGTGATATAAAAAGCTGATAGGGGACTATGTACTGTTTTGCAAGACTCTCAGAGTCAGTCAATAAACTTGTAAATGAATTGGATTTTATTTAAGTCCATCTATTTTTCAGCTTGTGATGATGGTTACTGGGGACAGAGCTGTGGTGAGAACTGTACCTGTGTAGAGGTCAATACAAAGACCTGTCATAAGAGTAATGGAACATGTGAATGTAAGACTGGATGGATGGGAGATAACTGTGAACAAGATGTCAATGAATGTACCAGTAATACTTTTTCATGTCAGGCTAACTCACAGTGTCAGAACACCAATGGATCTTATGTCTGTGTCTGTGATCCAGGATATAGTAACTCAAATGATACTTGTAATGGTAGGTCTGAAGTTTCAAGTCATTCCACAACGAGTGATATAGTTAACTTTAGGGAATAAAGTTGGTCTTTTCATGATTGGAGGACCATTTTTGTCTTTCATGATTAGTTTCACTTATTTATTTTGGGACCTTTTACAGCTTGCTTTATGGTATGAGTTGAAGACCATGTGGTGATCTGTAGAATTTAAATTGTTTGATGATCGGTAATAATGCCATGACTGTCTTATTGCATTATTAGGATGTCTACCTAAATTAGAATATCCAATAGATTGTAACTGTAGAATTACTTGTGAGGATTGCATTTGAAAAGTATTAGAAGAGGTTTTTAGCCAAAATTATGAAGCCAAAATAGATGTCAGTTGATTAAATGACCTTTATGATAAGGCTTACAAAAGACTTGTTAGAGTTATTGCCCCTGAAAAGTGAAAGTATAATCGATTAAATGGTCTTTATGATGATCCAAACAAGGCTTACAAAAGACTTGTTAGAGTTATTGCCCTTGGAAAGTGAAAATATAATCGATTAAATGATCTTTATGATGATCCAAACAAAAGTTTCAACTCCTGTTAGTAGTAACTGCTTTTTGAAAAGTTAAAAGTAGCCATGTTGCATATTTTTATATGCTCATATTTATAGACTGTATCAGATAGGGGAAATGAATCATTAGCTATAGTATTATTTTATACATTGTACATTTGGCATTTATATTCATAAGGCAAAGAATTAAGCTTTAGGTGAGTGATTCAGGCCCACTGTGCTCAACCATTTTTAATATTTCAGTTTGTGACTCAGACTCTTGGGGAATAAATTGTACAGAGACCTGTACCTGTGAATCAGCCAACACTCAGTCATGTAACAATGTGGATGGAAACTGTACATGTAACAATGGATGGGAGGGGGCTACATGTACTGATGATATTGATGAATGTACTCTCAACACAACAATCTGTGCTGGTACCCCTAATTCTGATTGTCAGAACACTAATAGCAGCTTTGTATGTAACTGTAAGACAGGATACCAGAAAAAGAAAGATGGTACTTGTGGAGGTAACACAATTAAATGTGATTTGAGGAATGACATAGTTTACTTAGATTACCTATAAAGTTAAAATTTGTTGCAAATTTGAACCAAAACCTACATATGTTTTTGCTCATAAAATTTACCCAGACTTAAAGAGTGGATGGTGAATTGGAATCACATTGTCTGTCTTAACGTCAGTCCATCTTTCATTCTGACTCTCCAATAATCCATTCAACCATTTAAATTTCATTGCAATTTTCACAATTTCCAGTGGATGTATTAATTTCAAATTTGGTTTGTGGCTTATTGTGGATGAGGCATACATTGTAGGTAATTTTGGTTGCTCTCCGATATCAACTTCATGTATGAGTGGGGGTATTAATCTAACATGAAATTGTGCACATTATTCTTTGTTCTTATTTACTTTGTGTAGTATATAAGGGAATATGTTAATATTATTAACCAAGAAGGTTTCATGACATGATTATTATTTTTTGGATAAATGATGTTGAAGTTACTACTGTCATAAGCAATACAAACAACATGACCATGCACTATATATCAGGTCGTCCCATTGATGCAAATAAACTATAAACATTTGAAAGAAGATGAGGCAGGAAAAATTATTTCTATCTCTAATTTCAAAGAATTATTTTCAAAGGAGTTCATTGGTATGCAGACTTGTTTCATTCACTCACAAACTTCAAAGAAATTGGTCCAGTTTATACACAAATGAATTCCTTTAAAATGACATTTAAATATCTTATTTAGTTTATTGTATTATTTTTTTTAGAATGTAACAGTACTACCTTTGGAGAAAGCTGTAACACTACATGTACATGTGTCATGACCAACACAGCTGATTGTAACAATGTTAATGGAATTTGCACATGTCAAACTGGCTGGAATGGAACCAACTGTGATGAAGACATCAATGAATGCCTTAATCTGACAATTTGTGATGGCATACCCAATACATCCTGTCAAAATAATAATGGTGGTTATGATTGTGTATGTGATTCAGGATACACTAAAAATGCATCTAATCTTTGTGAAAGTAAGTTTTCTAATTTGAAAATTATGTAAAATTACAATTTTCTCCTATATTGTATTGAATACAGTCACTTTGTTGTTAAAATAAGGATTAGCCAAATACTGACGTGTGTATATTTAGGAAATTATTTATCAAGTATTGAATGTTAACACTCACTAAATCTTAAGCTTTTTTGGTTATTTCTGAACTGAATTAAAGATATAAATACAGAATTCCACAAGCAAGTTTTAGCAAGTGGAAATAATTTTAGATGGGAATATTTTAAAATCCCAAAGTTTCTGTCGTCCTAGCTTATACATCAGAATTTTTTATGGGGGTTTGGGGAGATTTGAATAAAAAATTCATGAGTTTAGTGGTGTTTCCTCAATTTTAAGCTCCTCTTTGACAGTTTTCAACATATTTGGAAAAGGGGCAGGAAGTTTTTAAAATGCCTTACCTTCCGTCATACAGGTATATGAATAAAGAGTATTTAAAACTTGTGAAACCTTATTTTATCTCCCACAAACAAAGTTCAAAGGGGGTATTTAGGAATCGGTCTGTGCAGGTTTTCGTCCAAGCCATATCTGTGTTGTTCTTTGGCATAGGCATACCATATTTGGCACTTGCATGAGTTGCGTGCATTCATGACCTCTATACCACATTGACCCTTGACCTCAAGGTCGAAATTATAGATTTTTATAAGCCCTTCAATTTTGACAAAACGTATGATGGTGTATGTACCGCTGTCCATCTGTCACCAATATTTCATACAATAACTCCAAAACACTTTAAGCATTTGTTCATATTGATTGAAAAAAGAAGGAAATGGACTGACTCTAACTGAGAAATTCTTCAGCAAATGCCATAGAACTTCTTTGTATCTATCCATTGTCATAGGCTGTTTTTTATTTTCTATGAATTTTGGTGTTTTCATTTTGGATTTTGCTGTTTTGTGCTCTGACAGATATTTTTTGCATATGTGCAAGGCCACAGGCTCCCTTTAGTTATGAATAAAATTTCAATATTAACAGTTTTTCAAAACTCTTCTCCCCTGACACTACTTAACCAATTAGAATCAAACCTGTTATGAATGTTTCTTGGCCCTGAAAAACATGGCAGCTGATACTAAAAATTGAAGTTTTTGGATATATCTAAAAAAAATTTGGTTTAGCCAAATTCTGACAGGGTAAAGGTATTCAACATGATGTGATCTATCTGTTGTCAAATTTTCATATAAATCTGTTAAGCCACATTGGAGTAATTGCCCTTTTTCGACTTCTTTTAAAATCTTTTCTAAAACTACCGGACCAATTAGAACCACACTTCATGTGAATATTTCCTAGGGTATTCTGCATAGATCCGATGTGGGGATTTTTTTTTTGATATGTTGAAAAACATGGATGCTGTTACTAAAAATAGAAGAAAGAGGTCTGTCAGAAGTTTTTCTCATATACCTCCAAGAACTTAAGGTTTAGCCACATTTTTTCTATTGCTGAAATGATCCTTATAATAAGGCCTACAAATGTCTGTAGGAATAAGATTTGTTGAATAACTCCTTGTTAGAGTTATTACCTTTGAAAGGTGAAAAAAGACTGGGTTTTTGTCTTGCCTGGGACAAAAGTCTTAGAAGGCGAGACTAAGGTTTTGCTTCTCTGGTGATTTCGGAGGTGACGTCTACAAACTTAACGTTAAGTTTTCTGATAAGTTCATTTAAACATGAACCCCATGTGCTGAGTCAATGTTATTTGGTGTACAGATGCCTTACCATCATTGCATCACAAATCCATGCGAATTTTATGCATATACCCCTGCAGTCATGGTCTGTTGACTTAGAAAATTCAATGTTAAAGTTTAAAATTTTAAAGTTAAGTTTTCCGATAAGTTCATTTAAACATGAACCCCTTGTGCTTAGTCAATGTATTTGGTGTGCAGATGCATTACCATCATTGCATCACACATTCATGCCAATTTTATGCATATACCCCTGCAGCCATGGTTTATTGACTTGGAAAATTCAACGTTTAAGTTTAAAATTTTAAAGTTAAGTTTTCTGATAAGTTCATTTAATTTTAAAAGTTTAACATTAAGGTTACTTGTACTTTATGTAGACATTTTTATTTGAATTCCATCTTTACTTAATACCTACTATCTCAATGTAATGCAATAAAAATACAATGAATCCCCAGCTACTGAAATTTTTGCCATTCATTATCACATATAGTTTTAAAAACGAATTTTTCAATTGAAGTATTTCACATCTTTAATTTGTCAAATATTCCAATTTCTCAGTCCTTTCCTATTTCATAACATTATATACATTTAGTCATCAAACATGTTGTAATTATGTGACCACTTTTCATACCCTGCCACACGAAGTGGTGACTTGTATTTTGTGATGGCCTCATGATAAGTTTGGTTCATCCATCTATCACCTAGTGCATTTTGTAGTGGTAAAACAAAAATGACAATTTTGCAATTCATATTATTTTACAAAATATGAAAGCAACACAAAAAAATAATATTTAACAAACACATCATTATATTGACAATATCGAACAGGCAAGACTTATCTCTGTGATAACAGTTTATTTACACTTTTCAGCCAATACCTTGAAAACTATGACAGATAAAAAGAAACTTTTAATTGATAGAAAGATCCTTATGATAAGTCCTACAAAAGTCTTTTTGAGTCAAAATTGTCTGACAACTCCTTGTTAGAGTTGTTGCCCGTGAAAGGCAAAAATTTAAGCAGGTGAGCTATTCGGGCTCCTAGGAGCCTCTTGTTACTATTCATACTATATTTGGCACATGAAATAATTTATGATATTTATTTACAATGTTCAAACTATATATAACCTGATTCTGCCCTTGAATGTTTTGTACAATAGAACATTAAAATTCTCCTCAGAAACTACTGCCCTGAAGTCAATGAAAATTGATATGATCGTTCCTTAGGTATGAGCATGAAGAATTTTATTTGAAGAAAAAACATGCCAACTTTTATAAATATAATATGTTGCTTATCAACCCAGGCGAGCAATTCAGGCTCTCTAGAACCTCTAGTTTGAAAATCCTTTTTTAATTGATTAACCTGAAAATGATATTTTCTTTCATTTCAGTATCTATACCTACAACTGCGTACACACCAAATACAAGTAAGTAAAAATTAAACCCTTGTTTGGTTGGGTATATAGAAACATCCTCCCATTTTTTCCTTTGTTGTCTTTTTATTATGTAATTGCATCTCATACTTAACTGATCTATGGATCTTGATAACATTTTATTTGAAAATTAAGTATCATTTGAGGACATGTATGAAAGAATATGATTGTTGATGTTATCTGATGCCCAAAAAGCAAGATAATCCAACTTGAGGCATGTTCTTAGTACATGTTAAACTCTTGTAGTGTCAACTCTTCATTTACTGCTAAATATATTTTGATGAAATGCATTCTGAAGGAAATTTTGACATCACTTGTGGATGTTCATGAATAAAGATAATTGATATTTATGTTAATACTTTAAGGGAAGATTATCCAACTTGAGGGTTTGAAATGATTAAGACCACCTGATATGTGAGTAGTATATATTTTTTTAGGGGTGCACTAGTTATTTTCCTTGGTCTGAATCCAATCTATAAAATTAATGTGTTTGAAATATTAATTAATTAAAAGAAGATTTCAAATTTGGTGAAAAGTATGTATTGGGATAAATTTGAAATCAGGCTAAACTTATTTTACTTTCAGCTGAAGTGACAGTTCGAGTTGTCTTAACACTTGCTTATACAGTGGATGAAAATGATGATTTGACCAATGAAAATACAGACTATTATAAAACTTTATTTAACTACACAGAAAAAGGTGTAAGTAATCCAGTGTAATTACATGGGGGTCTGGTAAATTATTATACATGGTTAATAATGTTTGTCATGTTTTGTTATTGTTTCAGTTTTGTTCATTTGTATGGTTGTTGTTTTCTTTTCAGTTCTGTAAAACATTTTGAAAAGTTTATATTTTAAATATTTGAAATAACATTTTTACTAGTTTCAGTCTTGCAATCACAGATACATTTAATTTAAGTTATGGTTTCAATCATTTTGAGCATTGTCATGAAGTGTTGGAAAGGTTAATCTGGGCAATAAAACATGTAATTTATATGATTTTTTTTTTTTTATAATTTAAACTGTGATGGAAATGAAGGTATTCATTGTTTCATGATTTAAAATAAGATGATTCAATGATAAAACTTCTATTTAGAATAATTTGTATAACAATGATGAATGGAACCAAACTGATTCCATGGTACTCTATTCAGTTCTCTTGATAATAGAATTACCATCTTGTAGTTTTAATGTTCTACCATTCCCTGTTCTCAGTGTATGAAGTAAACTTCCATTTGTCTTGATCTAATTAAATTTAGTATCTTAAATATTGTAAAATAAGGTGAAAGTCACTTGAACTTTTATCTGAGAATCTAAACACTCTGTTGACCTTAGAAAAGGTGTAAAAATCTTAGTATTTGTGATATAGAACTTTAATTTCAGGCTATGTAATTATATCCCCCGCTTAGCAGGTTGCCAGAACATGGTGTTTGTCCATTCCTCCCTTTGTCCATCTCCAGTCTTAATCCACAACTCCTCTGAAATCGCAGAATAGAATTTGATGAAACTGTCACAGATTCTTTATTACATTATGCCATTGTGCACCTTCCATTTTGTTTTTCCATCTTAATGACTTTTGGGTTTTCCTAATGCAAAATATAGACTTTGTCATTGTTCAATCAATAGTTGTACCATCTTCTAAATCTGCTGAATGGAATTTGATGAATCTTTCTCAGATTTTTTATTACATAATGTCATTGTGCACCACCTATTATGTTTTCTGGGGGTTCTTATATGCTTTCTAGGGGAAAGAGGGAAGTAACATCAATGTTTTAGTTTATTATTTGTTTTAACTTTATTTTTTAAATACTCCTCTTAAAAACTCAACCTGAAATGTTAATTCATTCAATAGAGTAGAATTATTTTATCTGCAATACTTAATTCGTAAAAATATGGGCTAAGATACTTAACGCAGATGATTGCCAAACATTGTTTATATAATCAAAAAGGACAGCCAATCTTACTCGTCTCAGGCATGATTTGCTGCGAAGTGAATTCTCCTGAGAATTGTAGATATACATTTGGTTATGCCAGAAGTGGCTTAGTTCAAATCTGAGGTCATTGCCATGAAGGAAGAATTAGATAAATAATATAATTGTTACTACAAGTAACAGAAGAGGTAACTCTGTATAAGGGAGATAAACCCTGAATCAGAAAGAATGCAAGGAGAGATTTTAATACAACCACAAAAAATTATGGCCGAGTACACATGTATTAGTATGGCGTAGTCATCCTCTGTGTCCTCTTCCCTAGACACTTG
This sequence comes from Perna viridis, assembly GCA_037379345.1. Lineage (NCBI taxonomy): Eukaryota > Metazoa > Mollusca > Bivalvia > Mytilida > Mytilidae > Perna > Perna viridis. The sequence goes on from CM074517.1 coordinate 21,631,544, forward strand.
ATTCTTGTGTGATAACTTGAGTATTAGTTGGTTGGTCTTTGTACCATTTTATGACAAGGTTCAAAACCACAAATGGAAGATTGGTATTGATTTTGGGGTTATTGCCCAACCATTTTAAAATAAAGGGCCTAACAGGGGCTAAAACAAGCATTTCATGATACTGCTCCACAATATCCTATATTACAATGACCAGGCTTGGATTGATTTTAGGATAAAAGCTTACAAATTTCAAAATTAGGGGGCCAAAGGGGGGGGGGGGGGCAGAAAAATGCATTTTCTTGACCACACCCCAAATAATTAACTTTTTTATTTTGACACGATTTTGAAATTTGTTTATTGGATTCCATATGAAAACCTCAGCCTATATATAAGAGCTTTAAGAAGTATGCCTTGCAAACTATCCCAAACTATCCCTATCATTGACTGTTTTTGAGATAATGAGGTACAAAATGAATCATGAATGCATCCTGAAGCAGACCTTTATACTTAAATTTAATTTCAATATATCGTGCAGTATTGTGTCCTTATGAGTTGTTGTGTCCATAATGAACTGTAAGTCCTCATGTTTAGTGTCAAAAACTAATATCGTGTCCATACTTGCCTCAAGTGGACAGAGTTTAACTGGCTGGGGTCAGATCATGCTGTGCTTTGGGGAGCTATTTATTACTAAATATAATATGGAGGCTTTGAATGGTATAATAACTTGTACTTTATAATTATTATTATTAAGTCTTTCTATTTATTATTGTAATGTGCTAGTTTAAGTTATTTCAAGCATTGCAAAGGAGTGTGGGAACACTAAAGCACTTAAAAGATTTGATTTTTCCTGTATATGATTGGAGTGACTTTTACTATATATATTGAGGGATTGAATGGTTGGTTTGTATAAACTTCTAACTATTAAATTTTGTTGTAGCTAACAGAATATTACAGTAGTTATAAAGCAACAAAAGACAGCTTTGTAAAAGTTGTTTTATACAAAATAAGGTACGTCTTGAGTATAGTTGATATGTACGTTTGAACTCATGGTTTTTCTTTGTGAGTTTATATTCCATTTACATTGTGAGGTCATATTTTTATACCACCAAAAATAACATATTTCAAGGCCTTTCAAAATGTTTTAATTTCAAAAACACAATGTTTGCTTACTATGAACACTAGTAAATCATGATGATTTTTTTTTATCTTGATTGCCAAATTATTACAGCATGTATGACAACATGGTGATAACTTTTCAAGAGGTTTAGTATGCAGAAAACAAATTGACATTGTTAACATCAAACTATGAATATTTTAGCAAAGGAAGTTTGATAGCAGATCATACTGTTGTTTTGAAAAAAAATAGTGGTGGAAGCCAGAATAATGTTATAGCTGCCAGCAATAATCTCTTAAAAGGAGGTGGATCTATAAATATTAGTGGAACACCAGTTGGCGCTAATCATTCTGTATTGGAAGATAAGAGTGGAATAAAAGGTTGGTATAATTTATGGAGATGTTTCTTTCTAAGTAAAATAATTTTAAAAAATTCAATATGGTGATTTTTTTTGTATTTTTCTTTTGTTTTGTTTTGTCTTGTGGGAAATGTGGTTTATTGCTGTCTGTACATATGTAATTGTCTGTTTTGTAATTATATCTTTTTGAACATCTCAGCAGCCCTTCATTCTTACAGTTTAAATTAGGTAATCAGGATAATTTTGAACAGTTGTATTATGTATCAGACTTTCTTCAGTTTCTCATAGGTTTTGTTGCCTTTTTAGGGTTTTATAACAGCATGGCAACCCATGGAAATCATTTAGTACTTGAATGAAAATCGTATGAGCAAACCTTTCAAATTTTGTGTGTGATATTTTTAGCTCATTGCAACATCCACTTCTAGTTTAACTTAGTTTCATTTAGGATGACAAGTTTTTGTTATGAACCAATTAGTTGTGATGTTCAAAGTTTCTAACTAATACAATGACAAAACAAATACTCTGAAGACATTACAACTGAAGTAATTCAATCTTTTGCAAGGGAACAATCACTTAATAGGTGACCATATGAATGCTAGAAGGTAAAATTAAATTTGATAAACTTACCATATTATGGTTTTTGGTTTTTTTTTGTTAAATTAAAAATAAAGAAAGACAATTATAATATGTAGAGTACATGATCATTGAACTTAATGGATATTACAATGTATATTATGCTGTGACATTGTCTAATATTTTGTAGTAAACATGACATCAACGACATCTCTCTGTGATGCATTTTATCAATTAAACACCTGTCCATTCAACCAAGAATGTGCTATAGGTACTAGCCAGACACCTTATTGTTTGTAAGTAGACTATCAAACTGGGTTAAGAATTTACCCAAGGTTTTGTTTAAACAATATTTTTTTTTAAGTTTTATGAAAATTGAATTCATTAAAAACTGAAAGCATGATGACTGAAACAATTTATCAATAAGACAGGAACATTTTCCGATGAGAAAATTTTGCTGCATATTTTTGAGAAATGTTAAATTGTCAAAACTGTAGGAAAGTTTGGTTGTTTGAACCAGTTAATTAGTGATTGTCAACAGAGGATAAGTACATTTCATGTCTGTATGTCTTTATTGCTAAGTGTTAACCTATGTGGTCATGAGGAAAAGGTAAATGACAAATTTTAACACCTATTTTTTTTAAAACCCCACTCAACAAGTAGTGAATTGGAATCAGATTGTCACAAAAATATCCGGTCCCAGTTGATCGATTGATTTCAAATTTTGTGTTTTGCTTTATATTTAGGGCATATGTTGTAAGAGAGTTTTTGCTGTTGTCTGATATGAACTTTCTGTAAAAGGGGGGGGGGTAAACCTAGCATGACACATGCAACTTCATGTTACACCTGTCTTTAAATGGAAATATTGCTGTCCATCCACATGTAGAGGGGTAACTCAGATATATACAGGAAATTTAATTTAGTTTCGGCACCACATCATAAATGTAAGTTACCATCCTGATTTTCATTTTTTCACAATTTTCACTGAAGAACTATGGGACTTCAAAGACAGATAAAAGGTAATGTGCTCTAACATAGCTGTTTATCAGCTATTTATAATTGAAATTAATAAGATGTGTTAAATATTTATTACAATAAATAAAAAAGTTAATCTGTACATAAATATAATGTATGGCTGTCTTTCTTGTATATTCATTTTTTTTCAGACCACTGCAAAGTACAGATAGTTTCCTATTGGTAATGGGTCTAGGAGTGGGTATATCATTGTTTTTCATGGTATTGGTATTAATTGTGGCACTATGTATTTACCATAAAAAAGAGAAGAAACCTAAAGAGGAAGATGATAATGATTATGATAGGTAAACAGGAACAGTAACAAAATCATTTATTTAGGCATCAAATTATACCTAAATCATAGTGAATTGAGTATTCATAAAATTTTGAAAAAAATGAGTACCATAGCTTTATCCATCGTGTCCATGTATTGTTCTTAACCCTTTCTTCTCTTATGCTTTGTGATGGATGCAAAATTTAGGTCTTGAAGTGCAGTTGTTGCAAATCAATCCTGATGGGATGGTTAAAGAGTAATCAAGGGAACCAAGGTTATAGCAGTTATCAAAGAGTAATCAAGGGAACCAAGGTTATAGCAGTAATCAAAGAGTAATCAAGGGAACCAAGGTTATAGCAGTAATCAAAAGAATGTAATTCAGGGAGAAAGACCAGACATGGAAAACAGACATACACAACAAAGAAATCATACATACAAAGTAACAAAAGGGAGATAATGCTTCTTATATACCTTACTACATGTTTAAGTCTGTTATTTTGAGACTAATTGGAGTTTTAAGTTAGATGTGTGATCAGCCTGCCATTGAAGTTCTCTCATTGTAATGTCTACTGTTCATGGAATTAAATGAAATGTCCTGTCAGACTGAAATCAGGCTCTCAGTTTTCCATGGTTTCTGTTTTAAATTTGTATTGATCACCATTATGAAAACTTAGTCCTCTGTAAATTTTGTCTGAGATGATGTAGTCTTTAGAGTGCTTGCGAAACAAAATTTTGAATAATTCTCAATTTCGGTGGGAGATGACTCCTATAATATAAGCTAGTATCATTAATTTCTTGGAGAGTCATTATTTTAACACTTAAATCAGTATGAATTATATCCAAATCCATTAAGAAATGTAGGTAGGAGACCACAATTAATTTGGTAGTGCATTTAACAGACCAATTTTTTACAAATAGAAAAGATTCCACCGCTTGAAACTTAATAAAACTTCACGAATTTAGAAACACATATAAAAGCAGATTCCTGTGAGAGTTTCAGAAAAGTTCAATATCTTTTTTTTATTTTTATCACCTATAGATACCCTGTAGGCATGAAAAGTGACCACTACCAAATATTCTGAATTTTGACCTTCCACAGGACCAAATCACATAAAATTGCAGAATGAAACAAAATGCCTTGTAATTTTGATCTTGTCCTACATTTCTGCAGCAAATAATGTTAGCAATAAAGTTTATAACAGCAAAGGAAAAAATCATTAATAAAGGCACTAAAAAAGGAACTAGATTTGTATACAACGAAAATCAAGGGGTGTTAATTGTGATCTGAAACCTGTAAGCATAAAAGTGATTACAAATTAAATTGCAAAAAAACAAAATATTTTAAGGGAAATAATTCCAAATACTTGACAATCATTGTTAATTTCAAAGTTATTCCTTATGCTTTGTTTGATATTAGTCTAGTCGAAATGAATTTTAAACTTTAACAAACTGCAACAGAAAATATTCTGATTAAAATATGTAGCATATAGGCCAATAGTAATTTCCATAATAAATTTGAAATGCTTATTTTGAGGTTTCAGCAAGTTAAATTTAGTTAGACTTTTTTCTATGCTTAATTTGCCCATAATGCTTTAGCTTAAATATCTTTTATTGCAATTTGTTTAGATTGAGGGCGAAATTTTCTGATTGACTGGACTATATGAATAGAAATATAGATATGGGAGTACTAACAAAGGAGATGAACAGAAATATGGTTGCCTAGCATTTCTAAGTCCCCTCATTCTTTTGCTTCAGGGGACAAAGAAAGCTTCCTAGATAAAAACAAATTGTGTGTGTCGTGTAATTTCTTTGATGAAAACAATAGACATAGTTCAGAATTGAATTATATTTTATGGTATATCTTTAACAGAAACCAGTTAGATCAGGGCTTTTTTACTAGTCCTATAGCAGGTAAATTCAATAGTTGGAAGTGCCCATCTCCATATTTCAACAGTGGCTTGGGTTATGAATCCCCTGAATCAGATAGAGGTGCTTATGACAATGAAACATGGAGACCTCAAGATCCAGATACAGGTATATTTCATTTTGGTTGTACATATGTCAGAATAGTGTAGGGCTACATGTAACTTACGAAGAAATTTGGTTGAAAATGAACTTGAATTTTACAGGGATTTTTATGGTAGATTTTAGCTTCGTACTACCTTACTATTTATGAGCATTTTACAGATCAATATTTAACCTTTATTTTAACCTTTACTTTTGTGCCTCCCTCTTTTCTTTTTTTTTTTGAGAGAGAAAGAGATATGGGAATACATGTCAAGTGATCCTCAAGTCCTTAAATACAGATATTAATTTCAAAAGAGCCAGCTTTTGAGTTCAGTATTGTTTCTGGAAGCTTTGGATACAATTCTTCTTTGTTTTGAAAAATATTAAAGTTAAATATTTTTTTCAGTATATGATAACAACAGAAGAGGAAAAGCTCCATTTTCATGGGATTTTATGTACCGAAGTAATCTTGCAATCCCGGTAAAAATATTTAATTTACATTTAAATCATTTTGATGTACAACTTGCTATTTAAACTTAAAATTTGATCATTTTTAATTCATTATTATATCCTCTGCAAACTGTAAACATATGAAAATTCAAGAATTGAACAAGAATATTTGTTAGAACTTGATAACTACTGAAAAAGGGAAATTTGACTTTCCATAGAAATATAGAAATCAGTATGAAGTCAATTTTTTACCCTTACAGTTTCGTATAAAGAGGCCAGAAAGAGTAAATAAGCCCCATCCAGATTTTGATGTAAGTATTGAATTTTTAGTAAAAATCTGTGTAACGTTAGGCAAAAATTGATGCACAATATAAATTTTAAGGAGGTAGACCTAAGGTAAGAGACATAACCCTTGAAATCAGTGATATGTTTGTATCATATTTAATGATACCAAAGCTTTTCAAGCTTAAGTTTGATGCAGAATAAAATCAATCCAAGTTAATGAGATGCTTACACAAGATTGATGTAAAATGCTGAATACAACCGTCCCAAAGATTTTTAAGATTTGTGTCTCTTACCTTAGGTTTACCTCCTTAAGTTCAAAGTAAAAACAACAAAGGATCATTAAAGAGTATTATTCTTCATAATATTGGACTCACTGGATATGTACTCAAGTCTTTGTTTTGGAAAAAGCAAATATGTTGTAGAATATTTTAACAAATTAAAAATAATATTATGCTTTACAAACCAACACAAAATAGACATCATGTGAAGAGCCTGGGGTGAATATTTACCATATTGTCTGGACTACAAGTCGATGTGGAGCATAAGTCGAATTGCCTAGTTCTGACCAAAATCGACGAAAAATACAGATAAGTTTAATTTGGCAGATAAGTCGAGGGTCAAATGTGTGCATTTTTTTAGTAGGTTTCAGCAGAGGTTGAGCAGTTTGTTTTCAACAGCATATTGTTGCAGCGATGTTTTTATGTATAATATTTCTGAAATAAATTATAATTTGTGTTTTTGTTAAAGTGTACTTTGTGAGTTAAATTAGTTTTATTTAATGGTGTATCAATGGCTCTGAAGCCTTAGGTCATCAGGTGTACATTGAGCATGGGCATCCAAGCATGAAAAAAGTGGGAAATTTATTTGATGAATTGGTTATAATTATGAGCAGTAATTAATAAACAATATTACCTGGTATTAGCAAATACAATAAAAAATTATTGTTACCTGCAAATTTGGTTTCAATTACCCGGTAGCCATTTAGATAACACGTTTACTTAATATAATATGTGCGAATTTGTTACAACATACGGCAAATGGGTACAAATTTGCATATTAAAGGACCGATAATTCCAGAACACTCGAAATTGTCTTTCCAGTTAAAAAAGAGTTTTGTAAGCGTATCTTCTAGAGTTTGTTTATATATTTTAATGGTTTCAAAGTTTCAAAGTTTTTATTAACATTGTCATATTCATTCATAAAGGATAGCAGCAATGATTAATAATATTCGAATTCATTCGCCAGTTAGACTGTTAGAGTGACGACTCGTAGTCCAGAAAATAAAGTAATGCTTGTTTTCGTACATCTATTTCAAATAAAATGCAGTTTCATTGATATCTTTTTCTTTACTTTCTTTTTCAGAAAAAAGATTCACTGACAAGTATAGAATAAAATTGACAATATCCTTATAATAGATGGCCTCTAAAACTCCTCATTTGCCAATTTTCATTAGACCTTTACAGCTTTAGCTAGAATGACTTGATTTTGATTACATTAATTTTTTGTCAGTTGTTTAGTTCATACATGTATATTACTGTCAAATTGAATACTTTTAGGGGTTCTGTTGACAATTTTTTTACATACTACTACATGGTGACCAAGGAATGATTACCTCCCTTTTCAATGTAAAAAAAGCATGTTCAACACCAGGAATGTCTATGAGCCAAATAAAAGAAGACACACATAAAGGACATACTTTTGAAATCTTCTTTTTACACCCTAGCTGCTAATAAAAACATCTACAAATATGTAAAAAAAATTAATTCACAATATGCATGCACTTAAAATACCAGTAAAAGTTTGGTTATGGTGTATATTCATTACTTGTTCAGAGTTACAACCCTTTTATTATTTGAAAATTAGAAATGTGTTGTAATCTTTGTTCTGTAGATCATTTGGCTCTTGTGTGTTCTGCCATTAGTGTAATAAATAATAAGTAGTGCATGTGCTGTAAACAAGGGAGAAAAATCAGATTTTGTTTGTCTAAATTTTGACAGTGAATTTATACATAATACTAATGAAGTATAGCAATTTGGGGCATCATCGTTTTGCACCAAATGTATATAAAATCGTAGTTAAATTGCGCCAAATTTTTTTTCCATGTAGTCCTTTTCCACCAGAAAAAGACTACCTTTTGTGCCTTTTGTGCCAAATACAAATAAGGAAATTGAATATTAAAAAGTTAAAAATGTAAAATAAAACTATCATGAAATAAAGAAAATGAGTTAAAAATGAATGCTATACTAAAATAACTTTTTAGAACATTAACTCCGCCAGGGAAAGCTGTCACTCCCGAGCCCGGAAAAAGGAGGAGGGTCTATATTTACATTTTTAAACTAAAATGAAAGCCTTATATTTCTTATATTTTCATAAATTATGCTTACCAAATAGACGAACAACCAGTTATAAAGAGATTTTTTTAAAAATTGTGAATAGCATACAATAACAACACCACGCATCTAATGTAGCACTAAAACAACATCAAATATAAATTTATTTGTATTCTGATGCAACAAGATCATTAATTCATTGGCGCAATTTAACTACGAAAATCAAAAAATAAACTGGCGCGAAAGGAGTACTGGCGAAAGTTGTGGCGCAAAAGGAAAAAGCCCGCAATTTTGTACTAACATGGTTTTGTATTATTTTGTATGACAAAATGACAAATTTTGAAAGCTATTTTCATTTTTTTTTCATTATATCTAAAATATTTATATCATGTGCATTAGCTGTATATTAATTTCTTGAATAAAAGGAGAAAAATTCAATAGGGTCTATATTTCCTAAATTTACTATATATTTTTTTTATTTAGTGGCTTCATTTGAATATGTATTTTTTTGTGCTATGTACTAATTTGTTGCCTCACTTTTATGATGGTATAGTGTAAGTTGCTGAAAATATTATTTAACTAACAACCAGAGGTGAAGGTTATAATCATATCATACAATACTTATGAGCTGATATATTAAATAACATATCTATGGTGATATTAAAAATTAGATTGGAAAAAGTAAAAAGTAAAATACTAGTTAATAGACATTTTTCATATTCCTGACTTTGACTTTGTTTTTTGGTTTCTTTTTTTCAAATTTGAGTAAAGGGAAGCAATATATCTCCAACCAAACAGATTGATTACTGTCTGATTGGAGCAAAGGACAGCAGTAGACTTCAACTTCAAATTCAAATATTTGTCTTCTTGTATTTTCTGTAAGTACTTGGATACTTTTCTATAATAACTTATTTCAAACCATTAAGCTGCTTATCAAAGTGTAAATAATCTTAGTTTCAAAGAAAACTTTAAATAAATTAAAAATCTTTTGACAGGCATGATGCTAGCACTGAATGTTATCTTGGGTTTGTAGATTTATTTTTTAATACATTGCACTACTTCAATCTTTTAATTAGTTGCATTTTTTTATTTTTCATATGTATAGCAAGTATATGAGTTTTGTTTTTTTTATGGTTCCAAGTGCAATTTCTTTTTCCAGCTAGTTTTTGGATATAATTATGACAATTTCCAACTTAAGAAATATAAGCACATTGTATATTTTGTTTTATTTTAATCAGTGTAAAAAGTGTATTTAAGCTCAAATATATTTTTTCATTAAACTCTCAAGCTGTGGTTATTTATTTTCAAATTCATTTATATATATATTTTTTTTTATTTTTTTGAGTTAGCAAAACCCATCATTTGGATAGTGTAATTTTGACTATTTGCACCATCAGAATCAAGGAAAAACAACAATATTTTCCATATCATTTTGGAAAATTGAGTTACAATTTCATTGAAATGCACTGAAAGTGAACATTTCAAGGGCAGATAACTGTCAAAAACCTAATTTGTCTTACAGTCTATTGAAAAATTTCTGAGCAAAGCCAGTGATGCAGAGATCAAATAATGTTTTTTTTTCAAATAGAGAAAGAATCCTTGAGTGATATTACAGTGTCAGATCGGTGGGTTTTTGACATGCATGTTTCTGATTCTTCACATTTTGCCCGATTCTTACCAACACTTAAGAATGCTAGCATTGAAGAAGTATCAGGTATATTTTGGGTGTTTTTGTATGAATATTCATATTTTTGTTAATGAAGTATCAAAATTGTATCAATATGATATATTATATTTTGTTTATTAAATACTTTTATGTATGTTTTGTTTGAACTTATTTTTTATTATCTATTTTCAGAATTTTCTCTTTGGTATACAGTGAATTTAGAAATTACTGCCATTAGGTCATAATGATGATGAAACTTTCGTATTAATGTTCATTTCGATCATGTGAAAAAGATTAACACATGTAATGTGAGTGTTAAAAAGCAATCATAATTCAGACACGTTTCCATTTTTTAAAAACATTGGAGTAATTTCTGTGTGTGTATGGAATGTCTTGAGAGTATGCCCTTCTCACCATTAAAGTAATGCTTTTCTGAATGCCAATTATAGAAATATGACTGCCATTGCCAACTGATCAGTAATCTACGTATACATGTACCTGAATATTCATTACGAATCTCCAAGATGTATTGCTGTACCAGGTGTAACAAATTACTGTCCTTTAAAAAAATAGGTGATGCTTGTTCTTGACAATCATACAAATCTATACTGACGGCAACTTGACAGTGATACAATATTTGGTTTTAGAGCTGGAACATCTCTTATTTCTTATCAGTGAAAAATCAGTAATTTCAATTTGATAAAACCTTTACACGTGGTACTAATTAACCTAAAGTATTTAGTTTTAGCAGTCAGTATCATAATGTCATAATGCCCGGTGTACGAATTTAGAGTTACACCCCCTTATTAAAAGGCCGGATCCGGTAAAATAGCTTATTTCATATCACGGATCCGGCAAAATAGCTTATATAATGTTATTTTGGCTATTTTGCCGTCAATATTTAACAAAAATACTAGACTTCATACTTACAAAACGTAAACGTGGTTATAAAACTGGAGATGTGATGTAGAATGAATTTTTGTAAAAAATCATAAAATTTTGAATGAAAAGCAATAAAAAATTTATGCATAAATTAAAGTATAATAGGAATTCTAATCATTAGATTTTCTGTCATAAAAATGGTTAAATGCGATGAAATTTTGCATAAACATTTCTAAAATTTTACACATAAAGTAAAATATTCAAAAATTGACACAGATTTCTATACATAAAAATATAATTTTTTAATAAGTTGAAATTAAGATTGAATGATTGATTGATGGGGTTTAACGCCCGGGCATCAATATTTCAGCTATATCCAGGCGATGAACATAAAATGAATGATAAAATGAACATTAAAATATAATGAAATGAAAAAGGGATGGGACGCAAGTATAATGTGGTCGACAAATTTTGATTGCCACTAGAAATGAGGAGAAATGGGAAGAGTCAGACAATTTAGCTTCCTATGGTCAGTTTATCGTATTATGGTCTAACGACTCCCTGCATGTAACATAACAGGGGTACCCCATTCCACCACGGGGTGGTCAAAGAGTAATCAAGGGAACCAAGGTAATCAAAAGAATGTAATACAGGGACAAAGACCAGACATGGAAAACAGACATATACACCAAAGAACATAAAGTAACTAAAAGCATACATACAAAGCAACAAAAGCAAATGAGCAACTCGGACTCCACGAAAAACTGGGAGCATGGACCAGGTGCACCGGTAGGGTAAGCGTCCTCTGCTTCTCTAGAAACACCCGCCAAGTTGCTCATAAAAAAGTCAAGTACGGGGTAGACGAAAGAGGAAAGGAAATCTATGACACGTTGAACAAATAAGTTTTCTTGGCGCAGATGGATACACCGTAAAGATCCACGAGTTCATGATGACGACTCCTGTAGTGATGACTTCAATCTTGTTGCAACATAACCTTGTTCCAGAAGCCTATTTGTTAGAGTTCTAGCGCGATACAAAAAGTCTGCGTAGTTTCGGCAAGCTCTGGCATAACGTATGAGTTGTGATATGAACACTCCATACGAAGGTGCTGAAGGGATGTTGCCACAGATGAAAGGAAAGTTGACAATTCTGAACGAAAAGTCATCAAGTTTGTCGTAAAGTTTGGTCAATAGTTTTCCTTTACCATCGATTTATAAGTGTAGGTCAAGACATGAGACTGACTTCACAGTGTCTGTAGTATCCTTTATCTCAAATTCTTTGGGGGTAGATGTGATGTATCAAATCCGCAAAATTGGGATTGATTAAATTATATTAATTTGATCCTCTATCCTACATAATAACACCTAGATGAACTGTCTCGTACTATAGTCTAGCTGGCCGAGTGGTCTAGGGCGCTGGATTTAGTGCAGGCGGTGTTGTCATAGATGTCACAGCGGTACGAGTTCGAGTCCTGCGGAGGGAATGACCAAAAAGTTTCTTCGCAAATTTGACAGTTCTTACATCGTTGGGAATTTTTCAGACCCTTCCATAAGTTTACGTTATCTTCCCTGTATCAATTTGATCCGATGGAGCAGTGTAGCGAATAGAGTCGTCACATTCTGATTGGTATATTGAGTACTTATATATATCGTCAGTAGGAAGCTTGTATATACAATTTTTAAACAATACACAATATATTAATAGTATATCATCATTTTTCAATATTTTTAAAGAGGTCCGGCAAAATGGCCACTGCCTTATTAAAACGCATTCGTGATCAAGCCGTGTCAATGTAAACATGCAGAAACACGATTTACATGGCGTTCTGAAAAAAAAATCGAGGATATGGTTTCTCAATGAAATAAACATAAAATTGTTGATAAACTGGTCAATATTGTGATATTTAGACTGCCCACAGGGCAGCGGTATTGACCAAGACTGTGATAATGACCGAGCCGTAAAAAACACTGAAAACTGGGATCCTGGACCATATGCATCAGTAGGGTAAGCATCCTCTACTTTTCTAGAAACGCCAGCACATATATTTGGTATATATGTTTTGCCATTATAAGTTACAGAACAAGCTATAATTGTGTTTTTGTTGGCTAATTTTATGCCATAACCCTTAAGCTTAGAAAAATAAAATAATGCAAAAAATGCAGCCGACCACTCTTTTTTTCAACATGCTAATTCCTCGCAATTAGGTGTATTGCTTCACATTGACAAGTTACAAATTAAGTTCACGTTTTGCTCTGGTTCGCTAATAATTTGCTGAGTAACGTATACGGTCATTGAACTTAAAAACTATTTCAAGAACTAAGTTTTCGCACCTTTCCGATCATGCTTACATATCATCATTCGATATTTGGTACTTTGCTTTACCAATACAAGTTACAGATCAAGTTAAAATTTTGTTTCGGTTCGTGAATTTTGTGCAGAGCTGTGTATACAGTTTGAATTTTTGTGTCCATTTTTGCCCAAACTGCTTGCGATCGGTATTAATATGCCATTTTGGGCGTATCAAGCTGCGTCCTGCGAAACATTGTGTTACAAATTTTCTGAAAATTGAAACTTTTTTGTCTCACATCTAGTAAAACCGAATATGTTCACATTTTAATTGCAGTATTCAGCTAGATTTATTTATTACATACAACTATAAAAAGATTTTTGGGGGGAGATCCTATATACATGTACAACTATAATCTTTTCTCCAAAATGATGTTCTAGTATAACTATTAAGTTATATTTTGAGACGAATCAGCAAAATCTTAGGCACTAGAGTCCAGGATGTTTTTTTTTTTAATTTTTATTTTGTTTCCAAAAAAAAAAAATCCAAAATTAATCGTTTTTAACCATTTTAAGCAAGTTCAGATGAAATTTTAAACATTTTTTGCAATTTTGACCCTTCTTTGACTTTTTTTTGAGGGTCAAAAATGCGAAAAAAAAATGCTAATGCTCTGAACAAAATACGACCGAATTCTTGTAAAGAGCTGTGGTGTTCTCTATATAAACGTTGATAATCAAAATTTGTAATTAATGGTTGTTAAACTGTTACAGCATGCAAATGCATTTTTCATTATTTATCTATTAAAACTATATTGATTTAGTTGCTCGTTTACTTTTGTTACTTTGTATGTATTATTTTGGTTATTTTATGTTCTTTGTTGTGTTTGTCTGTTTTCCATGTGTGGTCTTTATATAGATCAAAGGCCTCGCACGGGTCCGGGTGTCAAAAGAATAGGCCCGCAGCAGCAATAAGCTTTTATTAAAAGGTGACTAAATACTGCTCAGAACCCTAGTTAGGGCACTCTGCCCACAGAGCCAAAGTGGACAAAAATAAGTATTTTCTAATATTAAAAAATGATTTTTTAATAATATGATGAACGTAAAACCTTTTAACGCTCCCGAAGAAACATTAATAAAAACAATTTTTTGTCAGCTCTTATTTGATGTGTTATACCTTCAAGTATGGTAATTTTTTAATTATATATATTTGCCCTTAAGCATTATACTAATTGTTATGGTCTGATATGTCTATTGGTCGAAATGTCCGGCATTCAGAAAAAATTATTGGTTTTCGTGGTCCGAAATGTCTTTGGGTCGAATTGTCCGGCACTGGTTAACATTAAGGGTCTTAAAATTTGCGAAACGTCTTAAACGATTTCTGTTATTGTATTTAGTTTCGCTGCATTCTGTTTCTTTAGTACATTTTTATTATGTTTTTATTACGATTTGATTCATTTTATCGTAATGTTTCGTTTCAATTCTTTCTTTTATCGATTATTTTCGTTTCGCAATTTGTATGACCCGAGAATTATGGGTAATATTGATGACGCAATTTTCGTAAACATCCGGGAGCAGACTATAAGGCCAACCCTATCTTGGAAAAAACTATGATTCGATTTGTATTTAATTATCGAAACTAACAAATATTTTCCGAGACTGGTTTGGCGCTCAATTTCACATACACAAGTATACGCAAATGAAGCTGTCATTACGCTGTTTTTCAGCTCCTGAAAATGCAGGTACAAACCGGATGTTGATGCTTTTTTTCTTGCCATAAGTATACAGAACCAAGTTGATAATACAACCATAAACGCTCCCTTCGGGAGCGTATTACAAATTCATTTTCTAATATATCAAATTAGATTTTTAATATCACAGAACTCTTTTTTAATATTAAAAAAATGATTGAATTTCTAATATCAAAAAACGATTTTTTAATATTCGAAATTGATTTTCTAATATTAGAAAATGGACTTCTTGTATTCAATTATGATTCTTTAATAAAAGAAAATCATTTTGTAATATTAAAAAATGTGACTGATTTTGCAATATTGCAAAGTGATTTTCTGATATTACAAAGTCATTTTCTAATATTACAAATTCAATTTGTAATATTACAAAATGTCTGATGTTTTATAATATTACTAAATCAGGAATTTGTAATATTAGAAAATGAATTTTTAAAATTACAAAATGAATTTATAATATTAAAAAACCTTTTCTAATATTACAAAATAAGTGTTTTCTAATATTAAAAAAATGATTTTTAATATTACAAATTCATTTTCTAATATATCAAATTAGATTTCTAATATCACAGAACTCTTTTTTAATATTAAAAAATTGACTTAATTTCTAATATTAAAAAGCGACTTTTTAATATAAGAAGTTCATTTTCTAATATTAGAAAATGGATTTGTCATATTCAATTACGATTTTTAATATTAGAAAATCATTTTGTAATATCAAAAAATATGACTGATTTTGCAATATTGCAAAGTGATTTTCTAATATTACAAATTCATTTTCTGATATTACAGATTCAATTTGTAATATAACAAAATGTCTAATGTTTTATAATATTACTAAATCAGGAATTTGTAATATTGAAAAAAAATGAATTTTTAATATTACAAAATGAATTTCTAATATTAAAATTTTTTTTCTAATATTAAAAAAAATGATTTTGTAATATTACACATTCATTTTCTAATATTACAAAATATTGATTTTTGTCCACTTTCGCTTGCCATATGCTGGGGTTGTCAGGCTATAATATGGAAAACCTGACCGCAAACCATAGTGGTGCAACGTGTTGGGAAAGATCCCACGTTCTTCCCACCCTTCTGTGGTATTCTATCGGAGTAGGAACCATTGCGCTCCGCCACAGGAGTCTAAATTGCCCGACCCTACCTCTCCCTATTTCCAGTGGCAATCAAAATTTGTCGACCCCAATACCCTTGTGTCCCTTCCCATATTTCATTTCATGTTCATTGTATCACCCATTTCATGTCCATCGCCTGAATATAGCTGAAATATTGCTGCTCGGGCGTAAAACCCCAACAATCAATCAATCAAATATAGATGAAAGACTACGAATAGGGGGTCAGATTTTTCATTGACTGATTCATTTACATTTTTTGGTTGGATAGTAGAGATACTCTTACGATGAACTTTACCAAGAGAGAGTGATACTTGCAGTACCATAAATAACCGATTTTAAATAATTACTGGTGGTGATTGCCCCTCCACCAATGTGTACAGGTGTATTTTTTAAATGTTAATGACGGTGATTCCCCCTTCACCCATATAGTACAGGTGTACCTTAACATAATTAGTGATGGTGATTCCCCTTCCACCCATACAATGTGGTTGAAAACACTGGGAATCAGTTGAGAATTTTACATTCTGCATCGATACCATGGTAAGACGACTTTGTTCATGCACATGATTTGTTCGCTTCTCTCGAATTTAATTCTATGAAACTAGCTACATAGCGTTTGTAACTGGCACAAACTGGAACTAACTAGCGCATGATCCCAGCGCAAGGGCTAACTTCAAGATATGCATGTCAGGCTGCACAATTGATAGTTTGAACAAGCGTTTGTGGTCCTAGGAAATTAATGATTTGTGCTTTTAAAAACGACATGTCACTAATCAAGTATACTGTATGTACAACGTTGTTCTAGGTTGCACCCTATTTAGCGTTCACAGATTGGGAAAAAGTATTAGCGGCATTGCCCCCTCCCTCCCCAAAAAGAAACAACAACATTGTATTGGTGTAGCGGCAGAAGCGACAGCCATCACACTGATGATTTCAGTAGATACATTTGTACATGTCATGCTCAAAATTAATTTACGCTAAAAAATTAAGTTTTCAATATGGCATACATACTTTTTTTTCCATTTTTGCCAACCAACTGACTCATGGTACCTATATTTGGTCGAGGTTATGCCTCTGCTTTTTTAGTCCCAGTGGCGGATCGGGGCTGTGGTTACGTTTTTTTTGTCGGAAATTTTTATCAATTTTGTGCAAAAATATACAGGTTAAAATGAGCAAAACATAGCCTTGACCTTTAATTTTCTGAACTGGAAGACCACCATTCCTGAGGACTATCCCTCATTTTGTCTTTTAGTTATTAGTTATAAAAGTGTAAGTTTGGAAAATGTCAAATTTAAAACTAGTTGTAAAAACGAAAATAAAAAAAAAGATTTGTTTGCGAAAGTTTAATATCGAAATTAGATGCTGCAGTGCAATAAAAGAATTAGCTTGTTTTACATATCGTCCCATTTCCTTTGATTCGAAATAATGTATACTCATTTGGTAGTGTAAAGCAATGTTTTAACTTATTGTTTTCAATAAACATTTTATCAACAGAAAGACTTTAACTCAAACTGGCTTTAAATTTTAGTAAAGTGACTTCTTTTATAAGGAAAAATTAAATCACCAAAAATATAATATCAAAATTTAACTTTTATATGTAATTGTTTTTCAAATAATTGATATTAAAATCTGCTACTGAAAAATTATATGTCTTTTTATGTTTATCACGAAAAGGCCAAAATGATTTCAGGGGCATAAAACATTTAATTGGGATTCGAGACTTGTGGGTTTCAATTTTCATGTTATAAAAATGTATTCCTTAGTAACAGTGTTTTTATCACCCGAAACGGGATATTAGTGATGATCTTGTTCTAAGACGAAAAAAAAAATTAGGTAGGCTAGTGAGTAATTTAAATACCTCTCTAGCAATCGGAACTACTGGGCCATTTCCGTTACACTAAAATTTCTTCGGTGTAACTAGAAAGGCTGAGGAGTGACCTACATTATACCATTGTGTCCCTTTTAACTACTACAGAACACCGGTGTGATCTTTCGGACACTATCTTTTTAGTTTGAATAGCTGTCAATTATGTCAAGTAAATACTACTCACTGGGACCATTTCAGTCGTTGTTAAATTTTCTATACAAGAACATTTTCAAGTTTATATTTTTGAGCATCTGTTACTGTAAACAAATGAAACGAATTAAAAATGATACTTTAGTATTTACAGCCATTTTACATAATCTTTTTTTAAACAGTTAATACTAAGAAGGTCCTTAGAAGGACTGATGTATGCATTTTTATTGCAAGTTGAAAACATGACCATTTTGCAAAAGTGTAATGAATGTTTGATATGATAGTCTAACGATCTGTTTACTTTTTTTTGCAGAACATTTTAGTTTTGGTTTCTGATTCTGATATTTAATTTCAGAGTTATGGGACTTTATCATATCTTTATGGGATTTTTTTTACATGTTACACTGTAACTCCATCATGGGAACGGATGCATTATGCGCTTATGGCGAAGCTGTTTATCAATTTTGATAACTTGAAGCGTATATTATAAAATTTTGTTTCTTACTCCTGCTCTCCAATTTAGAGATACAATCAATCAATACAATATGATATTTAATATGATGTCATTATCTTTGGACCCGCCTTGGTTGCCCCCTGGAAGCGTTCTTGCATCGGGCGTGGAAGGTTGTGGGTTTAATAAAAACTGACATCCGCTTCTTCTCCTCTACGCCCATGACGTATAAGAATCAGACTGATTTTTGGTTAACTCGGAGACAGAGTAGTGTGTCTGAGAGGAGTACTTTTTCATGTGTAGTAAATCACCTCTTTGTAGGCCGGTCGTTGCTAATTGATAGCACATTAAAAATCCGACTGGACATGTCGGTCTAGTGCAAGGCAGGGTCTCTTTGAATGGTAATCTATTCTCATCCTGAAATGTATGAAATATCTGCCATGAATGCCAAACTACAACCAACCGATCTTATCTCTTTATCATGTAGACTTGTTTTATCCCGCTGGAAAAAGCGATCGTGGTGTCCATCCGTCCGTCCGTCCCTAGTTCTAATCTGCAACTCCTCTAAAATTCTCTGAATGTATTTTGATGAAACTTCTATTCTTTATTACATGATGCAATTGTGAACTCTTATTTTTTTCTTTATCTGATTGACTTTTCGGCTTCCCGATGTAAAACATGGACTTTGTCATTTGTCGACCCGGTGGTGGGGGGCACCTTCTAATCCGAACTTCTCTGAAAATGCTGAATAGAATTTGATGAAACTTTCCCAGATTCTTTGTAACATGATGCTATTGTGCAGCTTATGGGGTTTTCTATGTGGTTTCTGTGGAGGGGAGCGGGGGCATCAGCAAACGTGCTTATTTACAGCTTTATTACATGATGTCATTGTGCAGCTTCTAATTTTTTTTTTTTAAATCTGGATGTCTTGAAATCCCTTATGAGATTTACTATATAGGGTATGAGCTCAGAGTTTTTCTAGTTTAAATGTAAGAAATGAAAATCATTTTTTACATTTTTGTTTTTAAGATGAGTGTTTTGTGAATGTGCTTATTGTCCCATTCCTTCAATATGAGTTAAGCCAACTTAAGGATTCGTTTAAGCGAAATTAGTTTGGGGGTATTCTATTTGTGAGCTCCCTTTTGTAAAATTCGAATGAAAAATGATGCAAATACTCGTGTCTAAATATAATTTGGGTGGCATGTGCAAAAGATAATCATCCAAGTTGATTTAAGTGATTTTTAATTTTAACGTTCTCCTTATTTTAAAAGAATTCCAATACATACATGAATGGGACTCTTGTGGTTTTGTACAAAATTTAGTTTTGTTCAACAAAAATAAGTTCAGATTAACAAAATTTATAACATACTGAAAAACTTTAAAATTTTGTCATACAAAGTAATCTTTCAAAGGACAAAAGTTACTTTTGTCATGACAAATTCATTTTTGTATCACAGACTTTACTTTCATTACCTAGTTTGAATATTGTGTGACAAAAGTCAATTTTGTATGCAAATTAGTTTAGTAGGAACTTTTTTTTAAACTAATTTACATACAAAACTGAGAAATATTTGGACAAAATTAAATTTTGTCATTGCAAAATCACTTTTGCATGCAATTTAACACAAAATTCACTTTTTTTTTGACACAAAAGTCACTTTTGTGTCACAAAAGTCAATTTTTTATTGAAATTATTTTACAGAATCTTTGAATATGCAAATTAATTTTCTCATCACGATTTTGCAAGGTTTCTCATTGGATGTAGTAACCACGGGTCTCGCAGAAGCAGGTTTCCGATTATTTCGAGCAAGAACATATCATATGGGTGATGAGCTATTCCGCAAAAATAAGTAATACCTAATGAGTATCACTTACTTTTGCAGAGTAGCGCATCAACCATATGATATGCCCTTGCTCGAAGTAATCGGAAACCTGCGAGAGCCGCGGATACTATATCATATGAGAGGCCTTCTTTCAAAATCATAATGAGAGAACTCATTTGAATTTTGTTAATTTACAGAAATGAATTTTGTCATTACAAAATTGAAGTGATCATAAAACAAGTCTGTATAATATGTTATGACAGAATTCGATATTGTGTACACAAAATTGATTTTGGTTACAAAAAGATCAAGTCCGATTCGGCGCCCCGTATTAGAAACACTCATTTTTACACAAATATATGCATGAGTTCGTGCTTCGAAATCAGATAAACAACGAAGACATTCTAGAAAGAATATATTTTAAAAACTGTCAAGTGCTTCACTGTAATGTTTTAAGTTGATGAAACATACATTAAAAGCGTTGATAAAGTCGTTGGATCACCCGGTGAATATTTTGCTGATTACCAGTTCAGTTGTATCTGAAACATATTTTTTTGTCGAATTTATTAAAAATAACTGATGAAATATGTCATTTTATATCAAATGTATATGCATGTGGTGTATTTTGTGAGTTCTGGTCATTGTAAAAAAAAACACGCTTATATATTCCGTCACTCGACAAAGAAACACAAACCATTCCACCGCAGTCTTTAAAAACTCTTTGAAATAGCCATTAATTTAGTTTTGCAATTCACAATATGACATTATTTGCCCTTCAAACATTTGCAGGCTTAAATTATGAGGGTCTTTCATCTTGTTCAATTTTAGCTTATATTAAGCCAAATCATCAAAACTGGACCCTTCTAGGCAATGTTTTAAAAGGGGGTAGTAAGGTAAAAAGGAAAGAGTATGTCTGTTTCCTGCTACTTTTTGTGCCTTCCCTTTTTGTGGCCATTTTGCACAGATAGTGTTAAAGTCTGGAAAGTTTCCCTTTTAACTCAATGTAAATGTTTTTTTTTAAATAAAATAATTTCAGTACTTACTTACCCTAATGATTTCCTGTTGGTAGCAAGAAAGAAGACTATTTTTTATCCCACATTTAAAAAAATCTCTTTCTTCATAATTTAAGGTAATTCGTTGACATTCTGATGGTTTCATTCTTATACAAAATGTATATTTATAAAATAACAGGCAAAATGTGTAGAAGGTGTGCCACATGAAGTATGAATACACAGAGATTTTACTGCATTATCCAAGTATTTATACTTTATAACCTCAAGAAATTACTGTCAAAGTGTTTGTAAAGTTTGCCTTTTTAAACTATTGATAATTCAAATTTAGTTGAAATGCACAATGGAAAAATGGCGGGAAAATTTTTCCGAAGTTTTTCCTTATATAAGCAGTCAAAAATATCTACGTCACAATGCTTCCGGATAAATTCATGTAGCTTTTCATTTGTTTTCTAGATGTATTTGAATATATTTGAGAAAAAAAGACCAAATTGAGAAAAATGCCTAATTCTTACACAGAATGGTACTTAATACTTAGGTTGAAATAGACCCCTCCTCTATGCACCTCCACTCACCAATTCCAATATGATATTCAGTTACTCTTATAAACCCACTTAGGGTATATATTACCTATTACATGGAGCGTTCCTTTCTGTATACGGACATATATATTTTCATTTAACTAACAGTGTTGAAATTATGTAAAAATAGTATGTTCAAAATATTTTAAAAGAAGTTTTGATGTAATTTTTTAAAGGCGGGATAATGTTCGATAGATATTGGTGACACCCAATTTTCTTTTTAAAATATGAAAGAGTAATCAAGGGAACGAAGGTTATAGCGGTTATCAAAAATGTAATCCATGGACAAAGACCAGACATGGAAAACCGACATACACAACAAAGAACATAAAATAACTGAAAATCATACATACAAAGTAGCAAAAGCAAATGAGCAACTCAGACTCCGCTAAAAAAGAATGTCAGTTAACTGTTCTTTATATAATTTTTTAAGAAATTTTATATACAACATGTACCTGTTCTTTATAAGTACGTGAAACAGTGAAAATTCCCTTCAAAATCAATGTAAATTGTTGTAAACAAATTGCCTTTATTAAGACTCAATTATCTCGATATCATGTTCGGTGACCTATGTTTTTAAATTAAAATTCTGCAGTTTGTTCATTCAAGTATGAGATAAACTAAGAAAATCTATCTACTAAAAATATTAGGTGTGACCTATCTTGAATCAGTCTGTCACAATGAATAAATAAATAAATAAATAAAAATAAAAAAAAACAAACGAACTCAAGCATATTGTTTTTTTTTTGGGGGGGGGGATACGTTTAAGAAAAAAGAACCAAATTCTTGTGCTTTGATACTACAAAATTGTATAATCTACTATGTATCGATACTATAATAACTGTAAAAATGTCTTAAAAATTATTTTATAACCACCAGATGCATACTGAATTAAAGTACAAAACTCTTCTACAGCCCGTGCACACGAACCAATATCCAAATTTTAAAATGGCTCCAAGTGTAAGTAAATTGAACCACAGATTTATAATGAGAACAGACTTTAAAACATTTGCTTTTATGTTGTTTCAGGTAATGAGGTTTCTATCAGAATCAAATTATTGTCCCATTATATATATATATATATATATATATATATATATCGCAAAAGAGATGCAAATGTCTCGGCAGTGCCGGATCCAAAGGGGGGATGCAGGGTCCCCCCTTTATTGGAAGTTTTGTCATTTTCATGTGCAAAATTGACAATAAAATGGCAAGTTATGCCTTAGCATCCTCCATTTTTCTATGGTATCCCGGCTAACACCCCTCCTTTTCAAAGTGTCTGGAAACGCCCCTGCTCGGTCAATCGGACCTTTAATGCAGAGTGTTTTTTTTTTGGGGGGGGGGAAATGTGCCCTCCGATTATGCAAAGAAAACATAAACATATTTTAGCATTCATACGTTTATCTGATATATTATTATTATTTGATGAGCATGGACAGTCATACATTTGTGATCTATAAAATACCAGAACTGTCACAAATGCATAGCTTTAAAAGTGTCGATTCTTCTCAACATGATATGTGGGATCAAGGTTTTTCAATAATGCAATAAAAACAAATTAGATTCTAAAATATTACATAATCTTTTTCAGATTCGTAGTATAAGGAAATGTTTAGAGATGTTTCCAGATTTAATTGCTTGATCAAGAAAACAAGACAATGGAATATACATCGTTAAAGGCTATTTTATTGTTCTTGTTTTGCTTAATAGCAATGTCAATAGAAATAAACTCTTCTTTAAAGACCAACAACAATCAGACAAAATCCCGAAGTTCAGAGAAGCCGGATGCAACAGCAATGATTTTAGCAGGAGTATCGAATCCAGATTTACGAAATGTGAAGCATAAACAAAATCACATACATAATTTACCTCACACAGGAGTGAAAATATCTTCAAGTGAAACTGGAAAAGAATCAAAACCAAAAGGGATTCGAATCCCAACTCCAATTCCGTTTGATGGACTGATGAAACAAACAAAAGCTAAAAGAATTCGAAAAAAACTTAAGTCAAAAAGAAATCAGACACTTATTATATCTACGACACATACGACTCCAACTATATTGACTAAAACTAAAACATTACGTCAACCATATACTACAATTCAAAAACAGATTACAAGAACTACCAGTCAGACATCATCCTCTAAAAATACTCCAAAACTGCCTACGGCGACATCAGATGATACACTACATACATCAAATAGAACTGATGTGCTAGATTCGTTGACTCGCATACAGACACAAAGTCCACAACTTACTACTATTCAAGCACCAATAGCTACAACAAGAAAGAGCCATACGGAACGATTTACAACTGAAACGCAACCCATAACATTTCAAACTCCGCCACCACATACTTTAACAAGAAATCAGGAAACTCCATCGTCAACTGGAACGCAGACACAAACTTCATCTGTTTCAACTCAGAAACTACCAACGTCACATTTAACTGACACCCAAACTGTATTGACTACAACAGATCAACCAAATGTTCATGGAAATACAGAGTTAATTTCTAAGTCAATTGGAGATCAGACATTGACAGGATATATGAAAACTGGGAAACCGCGTAAGACAACAACAATGCATACGCCATCTAAGTCAAGAGGCACAAGAAGTCAAACAGAAACAACATCTTATGAAACTCGGACTTCACTGACAACATCTGGGACTCAATCCCCACCATCTACATTTAGAAATCACATAAATACTTCATCTAGTAGAACTTCCACTGTATCGAAACCAACAGGAACTCGGACGCCACCTACATCGCCAAAATCACATACTGGTGAATCCACTCCATCTGATGAACTGAAGAAACAAACAAAAGCTAGGAGAACTCGACAACCACATAAGCCAACAAAAACTGAGACACCTAGTATATCTACGAGATCTGAGACTCCAACTATATTGACTAGAACTCAGACATCGCGTCAACCATATACTACAATTCAAAAACAGATTACAAGAACTACCAGTCAGACATCATCCTCTAAAAATACTCCAAAACTGCCTACGGCGACATCAGATGATACACTACATACATCAAATAGAACTGATGTGCTAGATTCGTTGACTCGCATACAGACACAAAGTCCACAACTTACTACTATTCAAGCACCAATAGCTACAACAAGAAAGAGCCATACGGAACGATTTACAACTGAAACGCAACCCATAACATTTCAAACTCCGCCACCACATACTTTTACAAGAAATCAGGAAACTCCATCGTCAACTGGAACGCAGACACAAACTTCATCTGTTTCAACTCAGAAACTACCAACGTCACATTTAACTGAAACCCAAACTGAATTGACTACAACAGATCAACCAAATGTTCATGGAAATACAGAGTTAATTTCTAAGTCAATTGGAGATCAGACATTGACAGGATATATGAAAACTGGGAAACCGCGTAAGACAACAGCAATGCATACGCCATCTAAGTCAAGAGGCACAAGAAGTCAAACAGAAACAACATCTTATGAAACTCGGACTTCACTGACAACATCTGGGACTCAATCCCCACCATCTACATTTAGAAGTCACATAAATACTTCATCTAGTAGAACTTCCACTGTATCGAAACCAACAGGAACTCGGACGCCACCTACATCGCCAAAATCACATACTGGTGAATCCACTCCATCTGATGAACTAAAGAAACAAACAAAAGCTAGGAGAACTCGACAACCACATAAGCCAACAAAAACTGAGACACCTAGTATATCTACGAGATCTGAGACTCCAACTATATTGACTAGAACTCAGACATCGCGTCAACCATATACTACAATTCAAAAACAGATTACAAGAACTACCAATCAGACATCATCCTCTAAAAATACTCCAAAACTGCCTACGGCGACATCAGATGATACACTACATACATCAAATAGAACTGATGTGCTAGATTCGTTGACTCGCATACAGACACAAAGTCCACAACTTACTACTATTCAAGCACCAATAGCTACAACAAGAAAGAGCCATACGGAACGATTTACAACTGAAACGCAACCCATAACATTTCAAACTCCGCCACCACATACTTTTACAAGAAATCAGGAAACTTCATCGTCAACTGGAACGCAGACACAAACTTCATCTGTTTCAACTCAGAAACTACCAACGTCACATTTAACTGAAACCCAAACTGAATTGACTACAACAGATCAACCAAATGTTCATGGAAATACAGAGTTAATTTCTAAGTCAATTGGAGATCAGACATTGACAGGATATATGAAAACTGGGAAACCGCGTAAGACAACAGCAATGCATACGCCATCTAAGTCAAGAGGCACAAGAAGTCAAACAGAAACAACATCTTATGAAACTCGGACTTCACTGACAACATCTGGGACTCAATCCCCACCATCTACATTTAGAAGTCACATAAATACTTCATCTAGTAGAACTTCCACTGTATCGAAACCAACAGGAACTCGGACGCCACCTACATCGCCAAAATCACATACTGGTGAATCCACTCCATCTGATGAACTAAAGAAACAAACAAAAGCTAGGAGAACTCGACAACCACATAAGCCAACAAAAACTGAGACACCTAGTATATCTACGAGATCTGAGACTCCAACTATATTGACTAGAACTCAGACATCGCGTCAACCATATACTACAATTCAAAAACAGATTACAAGAACTACCAATCAGACATCATCCTCTAAAAATACTCCAAAACTGCCTACGGCGACATCAGATGATACACTACATACATCAAATAGAACTGATGTGCTAGATTCGTTGACTCGCATACAGACACAAAGTCCACAACTTACTACTATTCAAGCACCAATAGCTACAACAAGAAAGAGCCATACGGAACGATTTACAACTGAAACGCAACCCATAACATTTCAAACTCCGCCACCACATACTTTTACAAGAAATCAGGAAACTTCATCGTCAACTGGAACGCAGACACAAACTTCATCTGTTTCAACTCAGAAACTACCAACGTCACATTTAACTGAAACCCAAACTGAATTGACTACAACAGATCAACCAAATGTTCATGGAAATACAGAGTTAATTTCTAAGTCAATTGGAGATCAGACATTGACAGGATATATGAAAACTGGGAAACCGCGTAAGACAACAGCAATGCATACGCCATCTAAATCAAGAGGCACCAGAAATCAAACAGAAACAACATCTTATGAAACTCGGACTTCACTGACAACATCTGGGACTCAATCCCCACCATCTACATTTAGAAGTCACATAAATACTTCATCTAGTAGAACTTCCACTGTATCGAAACCAACAGGAACTCGGACGCCACCTACATCGCCAAAATCACATACTGGTGAATCCACTCCATCTGATGAACTGAAGAAACAAACAAAAGCTAGGAGAACTCGACAACCACATAAGCCAACAAAAACTGAGACACCTAGTATATCTACGAGATCTGAGACTCCAACTATATTGACTAGAACTCAGACATCGCGTCAACCATATACTACAATTCAAAAACAGATTACAAGAACTACCAGTCAGACATCATCCTCTAAAAATACTCCAAAACTGCCTACGGCGACATCAGATGATACACTACATACATCAAATAGAACTGATGTGCTAGATTCGTTGACTCGCATACAGACACAAAGTCCACAACTTACTACTATTCAAGCACCAATAGCTACAACAAGAAAGAGCCATACGGAACGATTTACAACTGAAACGCAACCCATAACATTTCAAACTCCGCCACCACATACTTTTACAAGAAATCAGGAAACTTCATCGTCAACTGGAACGCAGACACAAACTTCATCTGTTTCAACTCAGAAACTACCAACGTCACATTTAACTGAAACCCAAACTGAATTGACTACAACAGATCAACTAAATGTTCATGTAAATACAGAGTTAATTTCTAAGTCAATTGGAGATCAGACATTGACAGGATATATGAAAACTGGGAAACCGCGTAAGACAACAACAATGCATACGCCATCTAAGTCAAGAGGCACAAGAAGTCAAACAGAAACAACATCTAATGAAACTCGGACTTCACTGACAACATCTGGGACTCAATCCCCACCATCTACATTTAGAAGTCACATAAATACTTCATCTAGTAGAACTTCCACTGTATCGAAACCAACAGGAACTCGGACGCCACCTACATCGCCAAAATCACATACTGGTGAATCCACTCCATCTGATGAACTGAAGAAACAAACAAAAGCTAGGAGAACTCGACAACCACATAAGCCAACAAAAGCTGAGACACCTAGTAAGTCTACGAGATCTGAGACTCCAACTATATTGACTAGAACTCAGACATCGCGTCAACCATATACTGAAATTCAAAAACAGATTACAAGAACTACCAGTCAGACATCATCCTCTAAAAATACTCCAAAACTGCCTACGGCGACATCAGATGATACACTACATACATCAAATAGAACTGATGTGCTAGATTCGTTGACTCGCATACAGACACAAAGTCCACAACTTACTACTATTCAAGCACCAATACCTACAGCAAGAAAGAGCCATACGGAACGATTTACAACTGAAACGCAACCCATAACATTTCAAACTCCGCCACCACATACTTTAACAAGAAATCAGGAAACTCCATCGTCAACTGGAACGCAGACACAAACTTCATCTGTTTCAACTCAGAAAATACCAACGTCACATTTAACTGACACCCAAACTGTATTGACTACAACAGATCAACCAAATGTTCATGGAAATACAGAATTAATTTCTAAGTCAATTGGAGATCAGACATTGACAGGATCTATGAAAACTGGGAAACCGCGTAAGACAACAACAATGCATACGCCATCTAAGTCAAGAGGCACAAGAAGTCAAACAGAAACAACATCTAATGAAACTCGGACTTCACTGACAACATCTGGGACTCAATCCCCACCATCTACATTTAGAAGTCACATAAATACTTCATCTAGTAGAACTTCCACTGTATCGAAACCAACAGGAACTCGGACGCCACCTACATCGCCAAAATCACATACTGGTGAATCCACTCCATCTGATGAACTGAAGAAACAAACAAAAGCTAGGAGAACTCGACAACCACATAAGCCAACAAAAACTGAGACACCTAGTATATTTACGAGATCTGAGACTCCAACTATATTGACTAGAACTCAGACATCGCGTCAACCATATACTACAATTCAAAAACAGATTACAAGAACTACCAGTCAGACATCATCCTCTAAAAATACTCCAAAACTGCCTACGGCGACATCAGATGATACACTACATACATCAAATAGAACTGATGTGCTAGATTCGTTGACTCGCATACAGACACAAAGTCCACAACTTACTACTATTCAAGCACCAATAGCTACAACAAGAAAGAGCCATACGGAACGATTTACAACTGAAACGCAACCCATAACATTTCAAACTCCGGCACCACATACTTTAACAAGAAATCAGGAAACTCCATCGTCAACTGGAACGCAGACACAAACTTCATTTGTTTCAACTCAGAAACTACCAACGTCACATTTAACTGACACCCAAACTATATTGACTACAACAGATCAACTAAATGTTCATAGAAATACAGAGTTAATTTCTAAGTCAATTGGAGATCAGACATTGACAGGATATATGAAAACTGGGAAACCGCGTAAGACAACAGCAATGCATACGCCATCTAAGTCAAGAGGCACAAGAAGTCAAACAGAAACAACATCTTATGAAACTCGGACTTCACTGACAACATCTGGGACTCAATCCCCACCATCTACATTTAGAAGTCACATAAATACTTCATCTAGTAGAACTTCCACTGTATCGAAACCAACAGGAACTCGGACGCCACCTACATCGCCAAAATCACATACTGGTGAATCCACTCCATCTGATGAACTGAAGAAACAAACAAAAGCTAGGAGAACTCGACAACCACATAAGCCAACAAAAACTGAGACACCTAGTATATCTACGAGATCTGAGACTCCAACTATATTGACTAGAACTCAGACATCGCGTCAACCATATACTACAATTCAAAAACAGATTACAAGAACTACCAGTCAGACATCATCCTCTAAAAATACTCCAAAACTGCCTACGGCGACATCAGATGATACACTACATACATCAAATAGAACTGATGTGCTAGATTCGTTGACTCGCATACAGACACAAAGTCCACAACTTACTACTATTCAAGCACCAATAGCTACAACAAGAAAGAGCCATACGGAACGATTTACAACTGAAACGCAACCCATAACATTTCAAACTCCGCCACCACATACTTTTACAAGAAATCAGGAAACTTCATCGTCAACTGGAACGCAGACACAAACTTCATCTGTTTCAACTCAGAAACTACCAACGTCACATTTAACTGAAACCCAAACTGAATTGACTACAACAGATCAACCAAATGTTCATGGAAATACAGAGTTAATTTCTAAGTCAATTGGAGATCAGACATTGACAGGATATATGAAAACTGGGAAACCGCGTAAGACAACAGCAATGCATACGCCATCTAAGTCAAGAGGCACAAGAAGTCAAACAGAAACAACATCTTATGAAACTCGGACTTCACTGACAACATCTGGGACTCAATCCCCACCATCTACATTTAGAAGTCACATAAATACTTCATCTAGTAGAACTTCCACTGTATCGAAACCAACAGGAACTCGGACGCCACCTACATCGCCAAAATCACATACTGGTGAATCCACTCCATCTGATGAACTAAAGAAACAAACAAAAGCTAGGAGAACTCGACAACCACATAAGCCAACAAAAACTGAGACACCTAGTATATCTACGAGATCTGAGACTCCAACTATATTGACTAGAACTCAGACATCGCGTCAACCATATACTACAATTCAAAAACAGATTACAAGAACTACCAATCAGACATCATCCTCTAAAAATACTCCAAAACTGCCTACGGCGACATCAGATGATACACTACATACATCAAATAGAACTGATGTGCTAGATTCGTTGACTCGCATACAGACACAAAGTCCACAACTTACTACTATTCAAGCACCAATAGCTACAACAAGAAAGAGCCATACGGAACGATTTACAACTGAAACGCAACCCATAACATTTCAAACTCCGCCACCACATACTTTTACAAGAAATCAGGAAACTTCATCGTCAACTGGAACGCAGACACAAACTTCATCTGTTTCAACTCAGAAACTACCAACGTCACATTTAACTGAAACCCAAACTGAATTGACTACAACAGATCAACTAAATGTTCATGTAAATACAGAATTAATTTCTAAGTCAATTGGAGGTCAGACATTGACAGGATATATGAAAACTGGGAAACCGCGTAAGACAACAACAATGCATACGCCATCTAAGTCAAGAGGCACAAGAAGTCAAACAGAAACAACATCTAATGAAACTCGGACTTCACTGACAACATCTGGGACTCAATCCCCACCATCTACATTTAGAAGTCACATAAATACTTCATCTAGTAGAACTTCCACTGTATCGAAACCAACAGGAACTCGGACGCCACCTACATCGCCAAAATCACATACTGGTGAATCCACTCCATCTGATGAACTGAAGAAACAAACAAAAGCTAGGAGAACTCGACAACCACATAAGCCAACAAAAGCTGAGACACCTAGTAAGTCTACGAGATCTGAGACTCCAACTATATTGACTAGAACTCAGACATCGCGTCAACCATATACTGAAATTCAAAAACAGATTACAAGAACTACCAGTCAGACATCATCCTCTAAAAATACTCCAAAACTGCCTACGGCGACATCAGATGATACACTACATACATCAAATAGAACTGATGTGCTAGATTCGTTGACTCGCATACAGACACAAAGTCCACAACTTACTACTATTCAAGCACCAATACCTACAGCAAGAAAGAGCCATACGGAACGATTTACAACTGAAACGCAACCCATAACATTTCAAACTCCGCCACCACATACTTTAACAAGAAATCAGGAAACTCCATCGTCAACTGGAACGCAGACACAAACTTCATCTGTTTCAACTCAGAAAATACCAACGTCACATTTAACTGACACCCAAACTGTATTGACTACAACAGATCAACCAAATGTTCATGGAAATACAGAATTAATTTCTAAGTCAATTGGAGATCAGACATTGACAGGATCTATGAAAACTGGGAAACCGCGTAAGACAACAACAATGCATACGCCATCTAAGTCAAGAGGCACAAGAAGTCAAACAGAAACAACATCTAATGAAACTCGGACTTCACTGACAACATCTGGGACTCAATCCCCACCATCTACATTTAGAAGTCACATAAATACTTCATCTAGTAGAACTTCCACTGTATCGAAACCCACAGGAACTCGGACGCCACCTACATCGCCAAAATCACATACTGGTGAATCCACTCCATCTGATGAACTGAAGAAACAAACAAAAGCTAGGAGAACTCGACAACCACATAAGCCAACAAAAACTGAGACACCTAGTATATCTACGAGATCTGAGACTCCAACTATATTGACTAGAACTCAGACATCGCGTCAACCATATACTACAATTCAAAAACAGATTACAAGATCTACCAGTCAGACATCATCCTCTAAAAATACTCCAAAACTGCCTACGGCGACATCAGATGATACACTACATACATCAAATAGAACTGATGTGCTAGATTCGTTGACTCGCATACAGACACAAAGTCCACAACTTACTACTATTCAAGCACCAATAGCTACAACAAGAAAGAGCCATACGGAACAATTTACAACTGAAACGCAACCCATAACATTTCAAACTCCGGCACCACATACTTTAACAAGACATCAGGAAACTCCATCGTCAACTGGAACGCAGACACAAACTTCATCTGTTTCAACTCAGAAACTACCAACGTCACATTTAACTGACACCCAAACTGTATTGACTACAACAGATCAACCAAATGTTCATGGAAATACAGAGTTAATTTCTAAGTCAATTGGAGATCAGACATTGACAGGATCTATGAAAACTGGGAAACCGCGTAAGACAACAACAATGCATACGCCATCTAAGTCAAGAGGCACAAGAAGTCAAACAGAAACAACATCTAATGAAACTCGGACTTCACTGACAACATCTGGGACTCAATCCCCACCATCTACATTTAGAAGTCACATAAATACTTCATCTAGTAGAACTTCCACTGTATCGAAACCAACAGGAACTCGGACGCCACCTACATCGCCAAAATCACATACTGGTGAATCCACTCCATCTGATGAACTGAAGAAACAAACAAAAGCTAGGAGAACTCGACAACCACATAAGCCAACAAAAACTGAGACACCTAGTATATCTACGAGATCTGAGACTCCAACTATATTGACTAGAACTCAGACATCGCGTCAATCATATACTATAATTCAAAAACAGATTACAAGAACTACCAGTCAGACATCATCCTCTAAAAATACTCCAAAACTGCCTACGGCGACATCAGATGATACACTACATACATCAAATAGAACTGATGTGCTAGATTCGTTGACTCGCATACAGACACAAAGTCCACAACTTACTACTATTCAAGCACCAATAGCTACAACAAGAAAGAGCCATACGGAACGATTTACAACTGAAACGCAACCCATAACATTTCAAACTCCGCCACCACATACTTTAACAAGACATCAGGAAACTCCATCGTCAACTGGAACGCAGACACAAACTTCATCTGTTTCAACTCAGAAACTACCAACGTCACATTTAACTGACACCCAAACTGTATTGACTACAACAGATCAACCAAATGTTCATGGAAATACAGAGTTAATTTCTAAGTCAATTGGAGATCAGACATTGACAGGATCTATGAAAACTGGGAAACCGCGTAAGACAACAACAATGCATACGCCATCTAAGTCAAGAGGCACAAGAAGTCAAACAGAAACAACATCTAATGAAACTCGGACTTCACTGACAACATCTGGGACTCAATCCCCACCATCTACATTTAGAAGTCACATAAATACTTCATCTAGTAGAACTTCCACTGTATCGAAACCAACAGGAACTCGGACGCCACCTACATCGCCAAAATCACATACTGGTGAATCCACTCCATCTGATGAACTGAAGAAACAAACAAAAGCTAGGAGAACTCGACAACCACATAAGCCAACAAAAGCTGAGACACCTAGTAAGTCTACGAGATCTGAGACTCCAACTATATTGACTAGAACTCAGACATCGCGTCAACCATATACTGAAATTCAAAAACAGATTACAAGAACTACCAGTCAGACATCATCCTCTAAAAATACTCCAAAACTGCCTACGGCGACATCAGATGATACACTACATACATCAAATAGAACTGATGTGCTAGATTCGTTGACTCGCATACAGACACAAAGTCCACAACTTACTACTATTCAAGCACCAATACCTACAGCAAGAAAGAGCCATACGGAACGATTTACAACTGAAACGCAACCCATAACATTTCAAACTCCGGCACCACATACTTTAACAAGAAATCAGGAAACTCCATCGTCAACTGGAACGCAGACACAAACTTCATCTGTTTCAACTCAGAAACTACCAACGTCACATTTAACTGACACCCAAACTATATTGACTACAACAGATCAACCAAATGTTCATGGAAATACAGAGTTAATTTCTAAATCAATTGGAGATCAGACATTGACAGGATCTATGAAAACTGGGAAACCGCGTAAGACAACAACAATGCATACGCCATCTAAGTCAAGAGGCACAAGAAGTCAAACAGAAACAACATCTAATGAAACTCGGACTTCACTGACAACATCTGGGACTCAATCCCCACCATCTACATTTAGAAGTCACATAAATACTTCATCTAGTAGAACTTCCACTGTATCGAAACCAACAGGAACTCGGACGCCACCTACATCGCCAAAATCACATACTGGTGAATCCACTCCATCTGATGAACTGAAGAAACAAACAAAAGCTAGGAGAACTCGACAACCACATAAGCCAACAAAAACTGAGACACCTAGTATATCTACGAGATCTGAGACTCCAACTATATTGACTAGAACTCAGACATCGCGTCAACCATATACTACAATTCAAAAACAGATTACAAGATCTACCAGTCAGACATCATCCTCTAAAAATACTCCAAAACTGCCTACGGCGACATCAGATGATACACTACATACATCAAATAGAACTGATGTGCTAGATTCGTTGACTCGCATACAGACACAAAGTCCACAACTTACTACTATTCAAGCACCAATAGCTACAACAAGAAAGAGCCATACGGAACGATTTACAACTGAAACGCAACCCATAACATTTCAAACTCCGCCACCACATACTTTAACAAGACATCAGGAAACTCCATCGTCAACTGGAACGCAGACACAAACTTCATCTGTTTCAACTCAGAAACTAGCAACGTCACATTTAACTGACACCCAAACTGTATTGACTACAACAGATCAACCAAATGTTCATGGAAATACAGAATTAATTTCTAAGTCAATTGGAGATCAGACATTGACAGGATTTATGAAAACTGGGAAACCGCGTAAGACAACAACAATGCATACGCCATCTAAGTCAAGAGGCACAAGAAGTCAAACAGAAACAACATCTAATGAAACTCGGACTTCACTGACAACATCTGGGACTCAATCCCCACCATCTACATTTAGAAGTCACATAAATACTTCATCTAGTAGAACTTCCACTGTATCGAAACCAACAGGAACTCGGACGCCACCTACATCGCCAAAATCACATACTGGTGAATCCACTCCATCTGATGAACTGAAGAAACAAACAAAAGCTAGGAGAACTCGACAACCACATAAGCCAACAAAAACTGAGACACCTAGTATATCTACGAGATCTGAGACTCCAACTATATTGACTAGAACTCAGACATCGCGTCAACCATATACTACAATTCAAAAACAGATTACAAGATCTACCAGTCAGACATCATCCTCTAAAAATACTCCAAAACTGCCTACGGCGACATCAGATGATACACTACATACATCAAATAGAACTGATGTGCTAGATTCGTTGACTCGCATACAGACACAAAGTCCACAACTTACTACTATTCAAGCACCAATAGCTACAACAAGAAAGAGCCATACGGAAAGTTTTACAACTGAAACGCAACCCATAACATTTCAAACTCCAGCACCACATACTTTAACAAGAAATCAGGAAACTCCATCGTCAACTGGAACGCAGACACAAACTTCATCTGTTTCAACTCAGAAACTACCAACGTCACATTTAACTGACACCCAAACTGTATTGACTACAACAGATCAACCAAATGTTCATGGAAATACAGAATTAATTTCTAAGTCAATTGGAGATCAGACATTGACAGGATCTATGAAAACTGGGAAACCGCGTAAGACAACAACAATGCATACGCCATCTAAGTCAAGAGGCACAAGAAGTCAAACAGAAACAACATCTAATGAAACTCGGACTTCACTGACAAAATCTGGGACTCAATCCCCACCATCTACATTTAGAAGTCACATAAATACTTCATCTAGTAGAACTTCCACTGTATCGAAACGCACAGGAACTCGGACGCCACCTACATCGCCAAAATCACATACTGGTGAATCCACTCCATCTGATGAACTGAAGAAACAAACAAAAGCTAGGAGAACTCGACAACCACATAAGCCAACAAAAACTGAGACACCTAGTATATCTACGAGATCTGAGACTCCAACTATATTGACTAGAACTCAGACATCGCGTCAACCATATACTACAATTCAAAAACAGATTACAAGAACTACCAGTCAGACATCATCCTCTAAAAATACTCCAAAACTGCCTACGGCAACATCAGATGATACACTACATACATCAAATAGAACTGATGTGCTAGATTCGTTGACTCGCATACAGACACAAAGTCCACAACTTACTCCTATTCAAGCACCAATAGCTACAACAAGAAAGAGCCATACGGAACGATTTACAACTGAAACGCAACCCATAACATTTCAAACTCCGGCACCACATACTTTAACAAGAAATCAGGAAACTCCATCGTCAACTGGAACGCAGACACAAACTTCATCTGTTTCAACTCAGAAACTACCAACGTCACATTTAACTGACACCCAAACTGTATTGACTACAACAGATCAACCAAATGTTCATGGAAATACAGAATTAATTTCTAAGTCAATTGGAGATCAGACATTGACAGGATTTATGAAAACTGGGAAACCGCGTAAGACAACAGCAATGCATACGCCATCTAAGTCAAGAGGCACAAGAAGTCAAACAGAAACAACATCTAATGAAACTCGGACTTCACTGACAACATCTGGGACTCAATCCCCACCATCTACATTTAGAAGTCACATAAATACTTCATCTAGTAGAACTTCCACTGTATCGAAACGCACAGGAACTCGGACGCCACCTACATCGCCAAAATCACATACTGATGAATCCACTCCATCTGATGAACTGAAGAAACAAACAAAAGCTAGGAGAACTCGACAACCACATAAGCCAACAAAAACTGAGACACCTAGTATATCTACGAGATCTGAGACTCCAACTATATTGACTAGAACTCAGACATCGCGTCAACCATATACTACAATTCAAAAACAGATTACAAGATCTACCAGTCAGACATCATCCTCTAAAAATACTCCAAAACTGCCTACGGCGACATCAGATGATACACTACATACATCAAATAGAACTGATGTGCTAGATTCGTTGACTCGCATACAGACACAAAGTCCACAACTTACTACTATTCAAGCACCAATAGCTACAACAAGAAAGAGCCATACGGAACGATTTACAACTGAAACGCAACCCATAACATTTCAAACTCCGGCACCACATACTTTAACAAGAAATCAGGAAACTCCATCGTCAACTGGAACGCAGACACAAACTTCATCTGTTTCAACTCAGAAACTACCAACGTCACATTTAACTGACACCCAAACTGTATTGACTACAACAGATCAACCAAATGTTCATGGAAATACAGAATTAATTTCTAAGTCAATTGGAGATCAGACATTGACAGGATTTATGAAAACTGGGAAACCGCGTAAGACAACAGCAATGCATACGCCATCGAAGTCAAGAGGCACAAGAAGTCAAACAGAAACAACATCTAATGAAACTCGGACTTCACTGACAACATCTGGGACTCAATCCCCACCATCTACATTTAGAAGTCACATAAATACTTCATCTAGTAGAACTTCCACTGTATCGAAACGCACAGGAACTCGGACGCCACCTACATCGCCAAAATCACATACTGGTGAATCCACTCCATCTGATGAACTGAAGAAACAAACAAAAGCTAGGAGAACTCGACAACCACATAAGCCAACAAAAACTGAGACACCTAGTATATCTACGAGATCTGAGACTCCAACTATATTGACTAGAACTCAGACATCGCGTCAACCATATACTACAATTCAAAAACAGATTACAAGATCTACCAGTCAGACATCATCCTCTAAAAATACTCCAAAACTGCCTACGGCGACATCAGATGATACACTACATACATCAAATAGAACTGATGTGCTAGATTCGTTGACTCGCATACAGACACAAAGTCCACAACTTACTCCTATTCAAGCACCAAAAGCTACAACAAGAAAGAGCCATACGGAACGATTTACAACTGAAACGCAACCCATAACATTTCAAACTCCGGCACCACATACTTTAACAAGAAATCAGGAAACTCAATCGTCAACTGGAACGCAGACACAAACTTCATCTGTTTCAACTCAGAAACTACCAACGTCACATTTAACTGACACCCAAACTGTATTGACTACAACAGATCAACCAAATGTTCATGGAAATACAGAATTAATTTCTAAGTCAATTGGAGATCAGACATTGACAGGATTTATGAAAACTGGGAAACCGCGTAAGACAACAATAATGCATACGCCATCTAAGTCAAGAGGCACAAGAAGTCAAACAGAAACAACATCTAATGAAACTCGGACTTCACTGACAACATCTGGGACTCAATCCCCACCATCTACATTTAGAAGTCACATAAATACTTCATCTAGTAGAACTTCCACTGTATCGAAACGCACAGGAACTCGGACGCCACCTACATCGCCAAAATCACATACTGGTGAATCCACTCCATCTGATGAACTGAAGAAACAAACAAAAGCTAGGAGAACTCGACAACCACATAAGTCAACAAAAACTGAGACACCTAGTATATCTACGAGATCTGAGACTCCAACTATATTGACTAGAACTCAGACATCGCGTCAACCATATACTACAATTCAAAAACAGATTACAAGAACTACCAGTCAGACATCATCCTCTAAAAATACTCCAAAACTGCCTACGGCGACATCAGATGATACACTACATACATCAAATAGAACTGATGTGCTAGATTCGTTGACTCGCATACAGACACAAAGTCCACAACTTACTACTATTCAAGCACCAAAAGCTACAACAAGAAAGAGCCATACGGAACGATTTACAACTGAAACGCAACCCATAACATTTCAAACTCCGGCACCACATACTTTA
Source organism: Perna viridis (assembly GCA_037379345.1). NCBI lineage: Eukaryota > Metazoa > Mollusca > Bivalvia > Mytilida > Mytilidae > Perna > Perna viridis. Next base: position 21,671,170 of record CM074517.1, read on the forward strand.
ACAAGAAATCAGGAAACTCCATCGTCAACTGGAACGCAGACACAAACTTCATCTGTTTCAACTCAGAAACTACCAACGTCACATTTAACTGACACCCAAACTGTATTGACTACAACAGATCAACCAAATGTTCATGGAAATACAGAATTAATTTCTAAGTCAATTGGAGATCAGACATTGACAGGATCTATGAAAACTGGGAAACCGCGTAAGACAACAACAATGCATACGCCATCTAAGTCAAGAGGCACAAGAAGTCAAACAGAAACAACATCTAATGAAACTCGGACTTCACTGACAACATCTGGGACTCAATCCCCACCATCTACATTTAGCAGTCACATAAATACTTCATCTAGTAGAACTTCCACTGTATCGAAACCAACAGGAACTCGGACGCCACCTACATCGCCAAAATCACATACTGGTGAATCCACTCCATCTGATGAACTGAAGAAACAAACAAAAGCTAGGAGAACTCGACAACCACATAAGCCAACAAAAACTGAGACACCTAGTATATCTACGAGATCTGAGACTCCAACTATATTGACTAGAACTCAGACATCGCGTCAACCATATACTACAATTCAAAAACAGATTACAAGATCTACCAGTCAGACATCATCCTCTAAAAATACTCCAAAACTGCCTACGGCGACATCAGATGATACACTACATACATCAAATAGAACTGATGTGCTAGATTCGTTGACTCGCATACAGACACAAAGTCCACAACTTACTACTATTCAAGCACCAAAAGCTACAACAAGAAAGAGCCATACGGAACGATTTACAACTGAAACGCAACCCATAACATTTCAAACTCCGGCACCACATACTTTAACAAGAAATCAGGAAACTCCATCGTCAACTGGAACGCAGACACAAACTTCATCTGTTTCAACTCAGAAACTACCAACGTCACATTTAACTGACACCCAAACTGTATTGACTACAACAGATCAACCAAATGTTCATGGAAATACAGAATTAATTTCTAAGTCAATTGGAGATCAGACATTGACAGGATCTATGAAAACTGGGAAACCGCGTAAGACAACAACAATGCATACGCCATCTAAGTCAAGAGGCACAAGAAGTCAAACAGAAACAACATCTAATGAAACTCGGACTTCACTGACAACATCTGGGACTCAATCCCCACCATCTACATTTAGAAGTCACATAAATACTTCATCTAGTAGAACTTCCACTGTATCGAAACCAACAGGAACTCGGACGCCACCTACATCGCCAAAATCACATACTGGTGAATCCACTCCATCTGATGAACTGAAGAAACAAACAAAAGCTAGGAGAACTCGACAACCACATAAGCCAACAAAAACTGAGACACCTAGTATATCTACGAGATCTGAGACTCCAACTATATTGACTAGAACTCAGACATCGCGTCAACCATATACTACAATTCAAAAACAGATTACAAGAACTACCAGTCAGACATCATCCTCTAAAAATACTCCAAAACTGCCTACGGCGACATCAGATGATACACTACATACATCAAATAGAACTGATGTGCTAGATTCGTTGACTCGCATACAGACACAAAGTCCACAACTTACTACTATTCAAGCACCAAAAGCTACAACAAGAAAGAGCCATACGGAACGATTTACAACTGAAACGCAACCCATAACATTTCAAACTCCGGCACCACATACTTTAACAAGAAATCAGGAAACTCCATCGTCAACTGGAACGCAGACACAAACTTCATCTGTTTCAACTCAGAAACTACCAACGTCACATTTAACTGACACCCAAACTGTATTGACTACAACAGATCAACCAAATGTTCATGGAAATACAGAATTAATTTCTAAGTCAATTGGAGATCAGACATTGACAGGATCTATGAAAACTGGGAAACCGCGTAAGACAACAACAATGCATACGCCATCTAAGTCAAGAGGCACAAGAAGTCAAACAGAAACAACATCTAATGAAACTCGGACTTCACTGACAACATCTGGGACTCAATCCCCACCATCTACATTTAGAAGTCACATAAATACTTCATCTAGTAGAACTTCCACTGTATCGAAACCAACAGGAACTCGGACGCCACCTACATCGCCAAAATCACATACTGGTGAATCCACTCCATCTGATGAACTGAAGAAACAAACAAAAGCTAGGAGAACTCGACAACCACATAAGCCAACAAAAACTGAGACACCTAGTATATCTACGAGATCTGAGACTCCAACTATATTGACTAGAACTCAGACATCGCGTCAACCATATACTATAATTCAAAAACAGATTACAAGAACTACCAGTCAGACATCATCCTCTAAAAATACTCCAAAACTGCCTACGGCGACATCAGATGATACACTACATACATCAAATAGAACTGATGTGCTAGATTCGTTGACTCGCATACAGACACAAAGTCCACAACTTACTACTATTCAAGCACCAATAGCTACAACAAGAAAGAGCCATACGGAACGATTTACAACTGAAACGCAACCCATAACATTTCAAACTCCGGCACCACATACTTTAACAAGAAATCAGGAAACTCAATCGTCAACTGGAACGCAGACACAAACTTCATCTGTTTCAACTCAGAAACTACCAACGTCACATTTAACTGACACCCAAACTGTATTGACTACAACAGATCAACCAAATGTTCATGGAAATACAGAATTAATTTCTAAGTCAATTGGAGATCAGACATTGACAGGATCTATGAAAACTGGGAAACCGCGTAAGACAACAACAATGCATACGCCATCTAAGTCAAGAGGCACAAGAAGTCAAACAGAAACAACATTTAATGAAACTCGGACTTCACTGACAACATCTGGGACTCAATCCCCACCATCTACATTTAGAAGTCACATAAATACTTCATCTAGTAGAACTTCCACTGTATCGAAACCAACAGGAACTCGGACGCCACCTACATCGCCAAAATCACATACTGGTGAATCCACTCCATCTGATGAACTGAAGAAACAAACAAAAGCTAGGAGAACTCGACAACCACATAAGCCAACAAAAACTGAGACACCTAGTATATCTACGAGATCTGAGACTCCAACTATATTGACTAGAACTCAGACATCGCGTCAACCATATACTACAATTCAAAAACAGATTACAAGATCTACCAGTCAGACATCATCCTCTAAAAATACTCCAAAACTGCCTACGGCGACATCAGATGATACACTACATACATCAAATAGAACTGATGTGCTAGATTCGTTGACTCGCATACAGACACAAAGTCCACAACTTACTACTATTCAAGCACCAATAGCTACAACAAGAAAGAGCCATACGGAACGATTTACAACTGAAACGCAACCCATAACATTTCAAACTCCGGCACCACATACTTTAACAAGAAATCAGGAAACTCCATCGTCAACTGGAACGCAGACACAAACTTCATCTGTTTCAACTCAGAAACTACCAACGTCACATTTAACTGACACCCAAACTGTATTGACTACAACAGATCAACCACATGTTCATGGAAATACAGAATTAATTTCTAAGTCAATTGGAGATCAGACATTGACAGGATCTATGAAAACTGGGAAACCGCGTAAGACAACAACAATGCATACGCCATCTAAGTCAAAAGGCACAAGAAGTCAAACAGAAACAACATCTAATGAAACTCGGACTTCACTGACAACATCTGGGACTCAATCCCCACCATCTACATTTAGAAGTCACATAAATACTTCATCTAGTAGAACTTCCACTGTATCGAAACCAACAGGAACTCGGACGCCACCTACATCGCCAAAATCACATACTGGTGAATCCACTCCATCTGATGAACTGAAGAAACAAACAAAAGCTAGGAGAACTCGACAACCACATAAGCCAACAAAAACTGAGACACCTAGTATATCTACGAGATCTGAGACTCCAACTATATTGACTAGAACTCAGACATCGCGTCAACCATATACTACAATTCAAAAACAGATTACAAGAACTACCAGTCAGACATCATCCTCTAAAAATACTCCAAAACTGCCTACGGCGACATCAGATGATACACTACATACATCAAATAGAACTGATGTGCTAGATTCGTTGACTCGCATACAGACACAAAGTCCACAACTTACTACTATTCAAGCACCAAAAGCTACAACAAGAAAGAGCCATACGGAACGATTTACAACTGAAACGCAACCCATAACATTTCAAACTCCGGCACCACATACTTTAACAAGAAATCAGGAAACTCCATCGTCAACTGGAACGCAGACACAAACTTCATCTGTTTCAACTCAGAAACTACCAACGTCACATTTAACTGACACCCAAACTGTATTGACTACAACAGATCAACCAAATGTTCATGGAAATACAGAATTAATTTCTAAGTCAATTGGAGATCAGACATTGACAGGATCTATGAAAACTGGGAAACCGCGTAAGACAACAACAATGCATACGCCATCTAAGTCAAGAGGCACAAGAAGTCAAACAGAAACAACATCTAATGAAACTCGGACTTCACTGACAACATCTGGGACTCAATCCCCACCATCTACATTTAGAAGTCACATAAATACTTCATCTAGTAGAACTTCCACTGTATCGAAACCAACAGGAACTCGGACGCCACCTACATCGCCAAAATCACATACTGGTGAATCCACTCCATCTGATGAACTGAAGAAACAAACAAAAGCTAGGAGAACTCGACAACCACATAAGCCAACAAAAACTGAGACACCTAGTATATCTACGAGATCTGAGACTCCAACTATATTGACTAGAACTCAGACATCGCGTCAACCATATACTATAATTCAAAAACAGATTACAAGAACTACCAGTCAGACATCATCCTCTAAAAATACTCCAAAACTGCCTACGGCGACATCAGATGATACACTACATACATCAAATAGAACTGATGTGCTAGATTCGTTGACTCGCATACAGACACAAAGTCCACAACTTACTACTATTCAAGCACCAATAGCTACAACAAGAAAGAGCCATACGGAACGATTTACAACTGAAACGCAACCCATAACATTTCAAACTCCGGCACCACATACTTTAACAAGAAATCAGGAAACTCCATCGTCAACTGGAACGCAGACACAAACTTCATCTGTTTCAACTCAGAAACTACCAACGTCACATTTAACTGACACCCAAACTGTATTGACTACAACAGATCAACCAAATGTTCATGGAAATACAGAATTAATTTCTAAGTCAATTGGAGATCAGACATTGACAGGATCTATGAAAACTGGGAAACCGCGTAAGACAACAACAATGCATACGCCATCTAAGTCAAGAGGCACAAGAAGTCAAACAGAAACAACATTTAATGAAACTCGGACTTCACTGACAACATCTGGGACTCAATCCCCACCATCTACATTTAGAAGTCACATAAATACTTCATCTAGTAGAACTTCCACTGTATCGAAACCAACAGGAACTCGGACGCCACCTACATCGCCAAAATCACATACTGGTGAATCCACTCCATCTGATGAACTGAAGAAACAAACAAAAGCTAGGAGAACTCGACAACCACATAAGCCAACAAAAACTGAGACACCTAGTATATCTACGAGATCTGAGACTCCAACTATATTGACTAGAACTCAGACATCGCGTCAACCATATACTACAATTCAAAAACAGATTACAAGATCTACCAGTCAGACATCATCCTCTAAAAATACTCCAAAACTGCCTACGGCGACATCAGATGATACACTACATACATCAAATAGAACTGATGTGCTAGATTCGTTGACTCGCATACAGACACAAAGTCCACAACTTACTACTATTCAAGCACCAATAGCTACAACAAGAAAGAGCCATACGGAACGATTTACAACTGAAACGCAACCCATAACATTTCAAACTCCGGCACCACATACTTTAACAAGAAATCAGGAAACTCCATCGTCAACTGGAACGCAGACACAAACTTCATCTGTTTCAACTCAGAAACTACCAACGTCACATTTAACTGACACCCAAACTGTATTGACTACAACAGATCAACCAAATGTTCATGGAAATACAGAATTAATTTCTAAGTCAATTGGAGATCAGACATTGACAGGATCTATGAAAACTGGGAAACCGCGTAAGACAACAACAATGCATACGCCATCTAAGTCAAGAGGCACAAGAAGTCAAACAGAAACAACATTTAATGAAACTCGGACTTCACTGACATCTGGGACTCAATCCCCACCATCTACATTTAGAAGTCACATAAATACTTCATCTAGTAGAACTTCCACTGTATCGAAACCAACAGGAACTCGGACGCCACCTACATCGCCAAAATCACATACTGGTGAATCCACTCCATCTGATGAACTGAAGAAACAAACAAAAGCTAGGAGAACTCGACAACCACATAAGCCAACAAAAACTGAGACACCTAGTATATCTACGAGATCTGAGACTCCAACTATATTGACTAGAACTCAGACATCGCGTCAACCATATACTACAATTCAAAAACAGATTACAAGATCTACCAGTCAGACATCATCCTCTAAAAATACTCCAAAACTGCCTACGGCGACATCAGATGATACACTACATACATCAAATAGAACTGATGTGCTAGATTCGTTGACTCGCATACAGACACAAAGTCCACAACTTACTACTATTCAAGCACCAATAGCTACAACAAGAAAGAGCCATACGGAACGATTTACAACTGAAACGCAACCCATAACATTTCAAACTCCGGCACCACATACTTTAACAAGAAATCAGGAAACTCCATCGTCAACTGGAACGCAGACACAAACTTCATCTGTTTCAACTCAGAAACTACCAACGTCACATTTAACTGACACCCAAACTGTATTGACTACAACAGATCAACCACATGTTCATGGAAATACAGAATTAATTTCTAAGTCAATTGGAGATCAGACATTGACAGGATTTATGAAAACTGGGAAACCGCGTAAGACAACAATAATGCATACGCCATCTAAGTCAAGAGGCACAAGAAGTCAAACAGAAACAACATCTAATGAAACTCGGACTTCACTGACAACATCTGGGACTCAATCCCCACCATCTACATTTAGAAGTCACATAAATACTTCATCTAGTAGAACTTCCACTGTATCGAAACCAACAGGAACTCGGACGCCACCTACATCGCCAAAATCACATACTGGTGAATCCACTCCATCTGATGAACTGAAGAAACAAACAAAAGCTAGGAGAACTCGACAACCACATAAGCCAACAAAAACTGAGACACCTAGTATATCTACGAGATCTGAGACTCCAACTATATTGACTAGAACTCAGACATCGCGTCAACCATATACTACAATTCAAAGACAGATTACAAGAACTACCAGTCAGACATCATCCTCTAAAAATACTCCAAAACTGCCTACGGCGACATCAGATGATACACTACATACATCAAATAGAACTGATGTGCTAGATTCGTTGACTCGCATACAGACACAAAGTCCACAACTTACTACTATTCAAGCACCAAAAGCTACAACAAGAAAGAGCCATACGGAACGATTTACAACTGAAACGCAACCCATAACATTTCAAACTCCGGCACCACATACTTTAACAAGAAATCAGGAAACTCCATCGTCAACTGGAACGCAGACACAAACTTCATCTGTTTCAACTCAGAAACTACCAACGTCACATTTAACTGACACCCAAACTGTATTGACTACAACAGATCAACCAAATGTTCATGGAAATACAGAATTAATTTCTAAGTCAATTGGAGATCAGACATTGACAGGATTTATGAAAACTGGGAAACCGCGTAAGACAACAACAATGCATACGCCATCTAAGTCAAGAGGCACAAGAAGTCAAACAGAAACAACATCTAATGAAACTCGGACTTCACTGACAACATCTGGGACTCAATCCCCACCATCTACATTTAGAAGTCACATAAATACTTCATCTAGTAGAACTTCCACTGTATCGAAACCAACAGGAACTCGGACGCCACCTACATCGCCAAAATCACATACTGGTGAATCCACTCCATCTGATGAACTGAAGAAACAAACAAAAGCTAGGAGAACTCGACAACCACATAAGCCAACAAAAACTGAGACACCTAGTATATCTACGAGATCTGAGACTCCAACTATATTGACTAGAACTCAGACATCGCGTCAACCATATACTACAATTCAAAAACAGATTACAAGATCTACCAGTCAGACAACAACTGGGACTCAATGCCCACCATCTACATTTAGAAGTCACATAAATACTTCATCTAGTAGAACTTCCACTGTATCGAAACCAACAGGAACTCGGACGCCACCTACATCGCCAAAATCACATACTGGTGAATCCACTCCATCTGATGAACTGAAGAAACAAACAAAAGCTAGGAGAACACGACAACCACATAAGCCAACAAAAACTGAGACACCTAGTATATCTACGAGATCTGAGACTCCAACTATATTGACTAGAACTCAGACATCGCGTCAACCATATACTACAATTCAAAAACAGATTACAAGATCTACCAGTCAGACATCATCCTCTAAAAATACTCCAAAACTGCCTACGGCGACATCAGATGATACACTACATACATCAAATAGAACTGATGTGCTAGATTCGTTGACTCGCATACAGACACAAAGTCCACAACTTACTACTATTCAAGCACCAATAGCTACAACAAGAAAGAGCCATACGGAACGATTTACAACTGAAACGCAACCCATAACATTTCAAACTCCGGCACCACATACTTTAACAAGAAATCAGGAAACTCCATCGTCAACTGGAACGCAGACACAAACTTCATCTGTTTCAACTCAGAAACTACCAACGTCACATTTAACTGACACCCAAACTGTATTGACTACAACAGATCAACCAAATGTTCATGGAAATACAGAATTAATTTCTAAGTCAATTGGAGATCAGACATTGACAGGATTTATGAAAACTGGGAAACCGCGTAAGACAACAATAATGCATACGCCATCTAAGTCAAGAGGCACAAGAAGTCAAACAGAAACAACATCTAATGAAACTCGGACTTCACTGACAACATCTGGGACTCAATCCCCACCATCTACATTTAGAAGTCACATAAATACTTCATCTAGTAGAACTTCCACTGTATCGAAACCAACAGGAACTCGGACGCCACCTACATCGCCAAAATCACATACTGGTGAATCCACTCCATCTGATGAACTGAAGAAACAAACAAAAGCTAGGAGAACTCGACAACCACATAAGCCAACAAAAACTGAGACACCTAGTATATCTACGAGATCTGAGACTCCAACTATATTGACTAGAACTCAGACATCGCGTCAACCATATACTACAATTCAAAAACAGATTACAAGATCTACCAGTCAGACATCATCCTCTAAAAATACTCCAAAACTGCCTACGGCGACATCAGATGATACACTACATACATCAAATAGAACTGATGTGCTAGATTCGTTGACTCGCATACAGACACAAAGTCCACAACTTACTACTATTCAAGCACCAATAGCTACAACAAGAAAGAGCCATACGGAACGATTTACAACTGAAACGCAACCCATAACATTTCAAACTCCGGCACCACATACTTTAACAAGAAATCAGGAAACTCCATCGTCAACTGGAACGCAGACACAAACTTCATCTGTTTCAACTCAGAAACTACCAACGTCACATTTAACTGACACCCAAACTGTATTGACTACAACAGATCAACCAAATGTTCATGGAAATACAGAATTAATTTCTAAGTCAATTGGAGATCAGACATTGACAGGATTTATGAAAACTGGGAAACCGCGTAAGACAACAATAATGCATACGCCATCTAAGTCAAGAGGCACAAGAAGTCAAACAGAAACAACATCTAATGAAACTCGGACTTCACTGACAACATCTGGGACTCAATCCCCACCATCTACATTTAGAAGTCACATAAATACTTCATCTAGTAGAACTTCCACTGTATCGAAACCAACAGGAACTCGGACGCCACCTACATCGCCAAAATCACATACTGGTGAATCCACTCCATCTGATGAACTGAAGAAACAAACAAAAGCTAGGAGAACTCGACAACCACATAAGCCAACAAAAACTGAGACACCTAGTATATCTACGAGATCTGAGACTCCAACTATATTGACTAGAACTCAGACATCGCGTCAACCATATACTACAATTCAAAAACAGATTACAAGATCTACCAGTCAGACATCATCCTCTAAAAATACTCCAAAACTGCCTACGGCGACATCAGATGATACACTACATACATCAAATAGAACTGATGTGCTAGATTCGTTGACTCGCATACAGACACAAAGTCCACAACTTACTACTATTCAAGCACCAAAAGCTACAACAAGAAAGAGCCATACGGAACGATTTACAACTGAAACGCAACCCATAACATTTCAAACTCCGGCACCACATACTTTAACAAGAAATCAGGAAACTCCATCGTCAACTGGAACGCAGACACAAACTTCATCTGTTTCAACTCAGAAACTACCAACGTCACATTTAACTGACACCCAAACTGTATTGACTACAACAGATCAACCAAATGTTCATGGAAATACAGAATTAATTTCTAAGTCAATTGGAGATCAGACATTGACAGGATCTATGAAAACTGGGAAACCGCGTAAGACAACAACAATGCATACGCCATCTAAGTCAAGAGGCACAAGAAGTCAAACAGAAACATCTAATGAAACCCGGACTTCACTGACAACATCTGGGACTCAATCCCCACCATCTACATTTAGAAGTCACATAAATACTTCATCTAGTAGAACTTCCACTGTATCGAAACCAACAGGAACTCGGACGGCACCTACATCGCCAAAATCACATACTGGTGAATCCACTCCATCTGATGAACTGAAGAAACAAACAAAAGCGAGGAGAACTCGACAACCACATAAGCCAACAAAAACTGAGAAACCTAGTATATCTACGAGATCTGAGACTCCAACTATATTGACTAGAACTCAGACATCGCGTCAACCATATACTACAATTCAAAAACAGATTACAAGAACTACCAGTCAGACATCATCCTCTAAAAATACTCCAAAACTGCCTACGGCGACATCAGATGATACACTACATACATCAAATAGAACTGATGTGCTAGATTCGTTGACTCGCATACAGACACAAAGTCCACAACTTACTACTATTCAAGCACCAATAGCTACAGCAAGAAAGAGCCATACGGAACGATTTACAACTGAAACGCAACCCATAACATTTCAAACTCCGGCACCACATACTTTAACAAGAAATCAGGAAACTCCATCGTCAACTGGAACGCAGACACAAACTTCATCTGTTTCAACTCAGAAACTACCAACGTCACATTTAACTGACACCCAAACTGTATTGACTACAACAGATCAACCAAATGTTCATGTAAATACAGAGTTAATTTCTAAGTCAATTGGAGATCAGACATTGACAGGATCTATGAAAACTGGGAAACCGCGTAAGACAACAACAATGCATACGCCATCTAAGTCAAGAGGCACAAGAAGTCAAACAGAAACAACATCTAATGAAACTTGGACTTCACTGACAACATCTGGGACTCAATCCCCACCATCTACATTTAGAAGTCACATAAATACTTCATCTAGTAGAACTTCCACTGTATCGAAACCAACAGGAACTCGGACGCCACCTACATCGCCAAAATCACATACTGGTGAATCCACTCCATCTGATGAACTGAAGAAACAAACAAAAGCTAGGAGAACTCGACAACCACATAAGCCAACAAAAACTGAGACACCTAGTATATCTACGAGATCTGAGACTCCAACTATATTGACTAGAACTCAGACATCGCGTCAACCATATACTACAATTCAAAAACAGATTACAAGAACTACCAGTCAGACATCATCCTCTAAAAATACTCCAAAACTGCCTACGGCGACATCAGATGATACACTACATACATCAAATAGAACTGATGTGCTAGATTCGTTGACTCGCATACAGACACAAAGTCCACAACTTACTACTATTCAAGCACCAATAGCTACAACAAGAAAGAGCCATACGGAACGATTTACAACTGAAACGCAACCCATAACATTTCAAACTCCGGCACCACATACTTTAACAAGAAATCAGGAAACTCCATCGTCAACTGGAACGCAGACACAAACTTCATCTGTTTCAACTCAGAAACTACCAACGTCACATTTAACTGACACCCAAACTGTATTGACTACAACAGATCAACCAAATGTTCATGGAAATACAGAGTTCATTTCTAAGTCAATTGGAGATCAGACATTGACAGCATATTTGAAAACTGGGAAACTGCGTAAGACAACAACAATGCATACGCCATCTAAGTCAAGAGGCACAAGAAGTCAAACAGAAACAACATCTAATGAAACTCGGACTTCACTGACAACATCTGGGACTCAATCCCCACCATCTACATTTAGAAGTCACATAAATACTTCATCTAGTAGAACTTCCACTGTATCGAAACGCACAGGAACTCGGACGCCACCTACATCGCCAAAATTACATACTGGTGAATCCACTCCATCTGATGAACTGAAGAAACAAACAAAACCTAGGAGAACTCGACAGCCACATAAGCCAACAAACACTGAGACACCTAGTATATCTACGAGATCTGAGACTCCAAATATGTTGACTAGAACTCAGACATCGCGTCAACCATATACTACAATTCAAAAACAGATTACAAGAACTACCAGTCAGACATCATCCTCTAAAAATACTCCAAAACTGCCTACGGCGACATCAGATGATACACTACATACATCAAATAGAAATGATGTGCTAGATTCGTTGACTCGCATACAGACACAAAGTCCACAACTTACTACTATTCAAGCACCAATAGCTACAACAAGAAAGAGCCATACGGAACGATTTACAACTGAAACGCAACCCATAACATTTCAAACTCCGGCACCACATACTTTAACAAGAAATCAGGAAACTCCATCGTCAACTGGAACGCAGACACAAACTTCATCTGTTTCAACTCAGAAACTACCAACGTCACATTTAACTGACACCCAAACTGTATTGACTACAACAGATCAACCAAATGTTCATGGAAATATAGCGTTCATTTCTAAGTCAATTGGAGATCAGACATTGACAGCATATTTGAAAACTGGGAAACTGCGTAAGACAACAACAATGCATACGCCATCTAAGTCAAGAGGCACAAGAAGTCAAACAGAAACAACATCTAATGAAACTCGGACTTCACTGACAACATCTGGGACTCAATCCCCACCATCTACATTTAGAAGTCACATAAATACTTCATCTAGTAGAACTTCCACTGTATCGAAACCAACAGGAACTCGGACGGCACCTACATCGCCAAAATCACATACTGGTGAATCCACTCCATCTGATGAACTGAAGAAACAAACAAAAGCGAGGAGAACTCGACAACCACATAAGCCAACAAAAACTGAGAAACCTAGTATATCTACGAGATCTGAGACTCCAACTATATTGACTAGAACTCAGACATCGCGTCAACCATATACTACAATTCAAAAACAGATTACAAGAACTACCAGTCAGACATCATCCTCTAAAAATACTCCAAAACTGCCTACGGCGACATCAGATGATACACTACATACATCAAATAGAACTGATGTGCTAGATTCGTTGACTCGCATACAGACACAAAGTCCACAACTTACTACTATTCAAGCACCAATAGCTACAACAAGAAAGAGCCATACGGAAAGTTTTACAACTGAAACGCAACCCATAACATTTCAAACTCCAGCACCACATACTTTAACAAGACATCAGGAAACTCCATCGTCAACTGGAACGCAGACACAAACTTCATCTGTTTCAACTCAGAAACTACCAACGTCACATTTAACTGACACCCAAACTGTATTGACTACAACAGATCAACCAAATGTTCATGGAAATACAGAGTTAATTTCTAAGTCTACTGGAGATCAGGCATTGACAGGATCTATGAAAACTGGGAAACCGCGTAAGACAACAACAATGCATACGCCATCTAAGTCAAGAGGCACAAGAAGTCAAACAGAAACAACATCTAATGAAACTCGGACTTCACTGACAACATCTGGGATTCAATCCCCACCATCTACATTTAGAAGTCACATAAATACTTCATCTGGTAGAACTTCCACTGTATCGAAACCAACAGGAACTCGGACGCCACCTACATCGCCAAAATCACATACTGGTGAATCCACTCCATCTGATGAACTGAAGAAACAAACAAAAGCTAGGAGAACTCGACAACCACATAAGCCAACAAAAACTGAGACACCTAGTATATCTACGAGATCTGAGACTCCAACTATATTGACTAGAACTCAGACATCGCGTCAACCATATACTACAATTCAAAAACAGATTACAAGAACTACCAGTCAGACATCATCCTCTAAAAATACTCCAAAACTGCCTACGGCGACATCAGATGATACACTACATACATCAAATAGAACTGATGTGCTAGATTCGTTGACTCGCATACAGACACAAAGTCCACAACTTACTACTATTCAAGCACCAATAGCTACAACAAGAAAGAGCCATACGGAACGATTTACAACTGAAACGCAACCCATAACATTTCAAACTCCGGCACCACATACTTTAACAAGAAATCAGGAAACTCCATCGTCAACTGGAACGCAGACACAAACTTCATCTGTTTCAACTCAGAAACTACTAACGTCACATTTAACTGACACCCAAACTGTATTGACTACAACAGATCAACCAAATGTTCATGGAAATACAGAATTAATTTCTAAGTCAATTGGAGATCAGACATTGACAGGATCTATGAAAACTGGGAAACCGCGTAAGACAACAACAATGCATACGCCATCTAAGTCAAGAGGCACAAGAAGTCAAACAGAAACAACATTTAATGAAACTCGGACTTCACTGACAACATCTGGGACTCAATCCCCACCATCTACATTTAGAAGTCACATAAATACTTCATCTAGTAGAACTTCCACTGTATCGAAACCAACAGGAACTCGGACGCCACCTACATCGCCAAAATCACATACTGGTGAATCCACTCCATCTGATGAACTGAAGAAACAAACAAAAGCTAGGAGAACTCGACAACCACATAAGCCAACAAAAACTGAGGCACCTACAACAACTGCACAGGAAACAACTTTTCAAGATATGATGACCATCACAGAAACAACTACTACCACGAATGCGGAAACAACGACGGGAGAGGTCACTTCCACCACGCAGGCTACAACTACAACTGCTGGGGAAGTGACCAATGTTGATGTTGCGTCGACAAAAACAGAACCAAGTACCACCACTGAAGTTCAAACTACGACAGCTGAAGTAACAACTACAACTGCACAAGAAACTACAACAGTAGAGGTCACTTCCATAACGGAGGCTGCAACTACAACGTCTGAGCAAATGACCATTACTGAAGCTGCAACAGCGGCAGCAGAACCATTTACCACCACAGAAACACAAACCACGACAGCTCAGGTAACTTCTACAACTGACGAACAAACAACCACACAAGTTGTGACGACCACAGCAGAACCAACTACTACCACGGCTGCAGATAATACAACAGTAGGGGTCACTTCCACAACGGAGGCTGCAACTACAACTTCTGAGCAAAACACCACTACTCAAGCTACAACGACAACAGCTGAACCAACTACCACCACTGAAATTCAAACTACGAAAACTGAGGCAACTACTAACACTGCACAAGAAAGAATTACTCAAGCTGTGACGACCACAGCAAAATCAACTACAACCACGGCTGCAGAAACTACAACAGTAAAAAGCACTATCACAAAGGAGGTTGCAACATCAACAACTGAGCAAACTACCACTACCGAAGCTGCAACAACATCAGCAAAAACAATTACTACCACTGATGAACTGCATATGACATCTGAGGCAGCTTCTTCCACTGCACTAGAAACAACCACACAAGTTTTGACGACCACAGCAGAACCAATTACTATCATGGCTGCAGGAACTACAACAGTAGAGGTCACTACTCCCACAACGGAGGCTGCAATTACAACTTCTAAGCAAATGACCCCTACTGAAGCTACAACGACAACAGCTGAACCAAGTACCTCCACTGAAACACAAACTACGATACCTGAGGCAACTATTACAGCAGTAGAGGTCACTTCCTCTACGCAGGCTACAACTACAACTGCTGAGGAAATGACCACTACTGAAGTTGCATCGACAAAAACGGAACTAACTACCACCACTGAATTTCAAACAACGACAGTTAAGGCAACAATTACCACTGCACAAGAAACAACCACAGAAGTTGTGACGACCACAACAGAACCAACTATTACGACGGCTGCAGAAACTAGAACATTAGTCACTACCACAATGGAGGTTGCAACATCAACAGCTGAGGAAACTACCACTACTAAAGCGGCAACAACAACAGCAAAAACAAGTACCACCACTGAAACAGGAACATCGACAGCTGAGGCAGGTACAACAACTGCACAAGAAACAACCACTCAAGTTGTGACGACCAAAGCAGAACCAACTACAACCACGGCTGTAGAAAGTACAACGGTAGAGATTGCATACACATCGCAGGCTGCAACTATAACTTCAGAGGAAATGACCACTACTGAAGCTGCAAATATAACAGCTGAAGAAACGTTTGCCACTGAAACACAAACTGCGATAGCTGAAGCATCTACTAGAACTCCATACGAAACAACCACACTAGTGGCGCCGACCACAGCAGAACGAACTACTACTACAGCTGCAGAAATTTCAAAAGTAGAAGTTATATCCACTACGCAGGCTGGAACTGCAGCTGCTGGTGAAATGACCATTACTGAAGCTTCATCGATATTAAGAGAACTAGCTACCACCACTGAAACACAAACTACGACAGATCAGCCAACTACTACAACTGCACAAGAAACAAGCACACAAGTTGTGACGACCACAGCAGAACCAACTACTACCGCGGCTGCAGAAACTACAACAGTAGAGATCCCTACTCCGACAACGAAGGCTGCAATTACACCTTCTGAGCAAATGACCACTACTGAAGGTACAACGAGAAAAGCTGAACCAACTACCACCACTGAAACGCAAACTACGATACCTGAGGCAACTACTACATCTGCACAAGAAACAACTTCTCAAGCTGTGACGATAACAGGAGAACCAACTACTACGACGACTCCAGAAACTACAACAGTAGAGGTCACTACCACAACGGAGGTTGCAACATCAACAGCTGAAGAAACTACCACAACTGAAGCTGCAACAACAACAGCAAAAACAACTACCATCACTAGAGGACTACATATGACAGCTGAGGCACCTTCTACAACTGCACAAGAAACACCTCTTCAAGCTGTGACGCCCAGAGCAGAACCAACTACTACCACTGCTACAAAAACTACAACGGTAGAGGTCACTAGCATAATACAGGCTGGAACTACAACTGCTGAGCAAACGACAACTACTGAAGCTGCAATGACAACAGCGGAACCAACTACCATCACTGAAGCTCAAACTTCGACAGCTGAGGCAGCTACAACAACTGCACAAGAAACAACCACTCAAGTTGTGACGACCACAGCAGAACCGACTACAACCACGGCTGTAGAAAGTACAACGGTAGAGATCGCATACACATCGCAGGCTGCAACTACAACTGTTAGGGAAATGACCACTACTGAAACTACAACGACAGCAGCAGAACAAACTACCACCACTGAAACACAATCTACGATAGGGGAGGCAACTACTACAACTGCACAAGAAACAACCACACAGATTGTGACGACCGCAGCAGAACCAACTACTAAAACAGCTACAGAAACTACAACGGTAGAGGTTACATCCGTAACGGAGGCTGCAAGTACAACTGCTGGGAAAATTACCACTACTGAAGTTGAATCGACAAAAACAGAACCAACTACCACCACTGAATTTCAAACTACGACAGTTGAGGGAACAACAACCACTGCACAAGAAACAACAACACAAGTTGTGACGACCAAAGCTAAACCAACTACTACCACGGCTGTAGAAACTACAACAGTAGAGGTCACTACTCCCACAACGGAGGCTGCAATTACACCTTCTGAGCAAATGACCACTACTGAAGCTACAACGACAAAAGCTGAACCAACTACCACCACTGAAACGCAAACTACGATACCTGAGGCAACTACTACATCTGTACAAGAAACAACTACGCAAGCTGTGACGACCACAGCAGAACCAACTAATGCTACGGCTGCAGAAACAACAACGGTAGAGGTCACTTCCACAACCCAGGCTGCAACTAGAACTTCTGAGGAAACGACCACTACTGAAGCTGCATCGACAACAGCGGAACCAACCAACACCACTGAAGCTCAAACTACGACAGCTCAGGGAACTACTACAACTGCACAAGAAACAACTACTGATGCTGTGACGACCACAGCAGAACCAACTACAACCACCGCTTCAGAAACTTCAACTGTAAAGGTCACTTCGACAACGGAAGCTGCAACTAGAACTTCTGAGCAAACGCCCACTACTAAAGCTGCAACAACATATGAACCAACTAACGCCACAGAAAAAATAACTAGGAGAGGTGAGGCAACAACTGCCATGGCTGTAGAAACTACAACGTTAGAGGTCACTACCACAACTGAGACTGCAAATACATTTTCTGAGCAAACCACCAGTATTGTAACTGCAACGACAACAGCTGAACCCACTGCCACCACTGAAACACAATCTACGATAGGTGAGGCAACTACAACAACTGCACAAGAAACAACCAAACAGGTTGTGACCACCACAGCAGAACCAACTACTACAACAGCTACAGAAACTACAACGGTAGAGGTCACATCCGTAACGGAGGCTGCAACTACCACTGCTGGAAAAATGACCACTACTGAAGTTGCATCGACAAAAACGGAACCAACTACCACTACTGAATTTCAAACTACTACAGTTGAGGCAAAAGCTACAACTGCACAAGAAACAACAACAGAAGTTGTGACGACCACAGCAAAACCAACTATTACTACTACGGCTGCAGAAACAACAACGGTAGAGGTGACTTCCTCTACGCAGGCTACAACTACAACTGCTGAGGAAATGACCACTACTGAAGCTGCATCGACAAAAATAGAACCAACCACCACCACTGAATTTCAAACTACGACAGTTGATGCAACAACTACAACTGCACAAGAAACAACCACACAGGTTGTGACGACCAAAGCTAAACCAACTACTACCGCGGCTGTAGAAACTACAACAGTAGAGGTCACTACTCCCAAAACGGAGGCTGCAATTACACCTTCTGAGCAAATGACCACTACTGAAGCTACAACGACTAAAGCTGAACCAACTACCACCACTGAAGCTCACACTACGATACCTGAGGCAACTACTACATCTGCACAAGAAACAACTACTCAAGCTGTGACGACCACAGCAGAAGCAGCTACTACATCGGCTGCAGAAACTTCAACTATAAAGATCACTTCGACAACGAAGGCTGCAATTACACCTTCTGAGAAAATGACCACTACTGAAGCTACAACGACAAAAGCTGAAACAACTACCACCACTGAAACGCAAACTACGATACCTAAGGCAACTACTACATCTGCACAAGAAACAACTACTCAAGCTGTGACGATAACAGGAGAACCAACTACTACCACGGCTGCAGAAACTACAACATTAGAAGTAACTACCACAACGGAGGTTGCAAGCTCAACGGCTGAAGAAACTACCACAACTGAAGCTGCAACAACAACAGTAAAAACAACTACCATCACTAGAGGACTACATATGACAGCTGATGCACCTTCTACAACTGCACAGGAAACAACTCTTCAAGCTGTGATGACCACAGCAGAACCAATTTCTACTTCGGCTGCAGAAACAACAACGGCAGAGGTCCCTTCCACTACGCAGGCTACAACCACAATTGTTGGGGAAATGACCACAACGGAAGCTGCATCGACAAAAACAGAACCAACTACCACCACTGAATTTCAAACTACGACAGTTGAGAGAACAATTACCACTGCACAAGAAACAACCACAGAAGTTGTGACGACCACAGCAAAACCAACTATTACTACTACGGCTGCAGAAACAACAACGGTCGAGGTGACTTCCTCTACGCAGGCTACAACTACAACTGCTGAGGAAATGACCACTACTGAAGCTGCATCGACAAAAATAGAACCAACCACCACCACTGAAGCTCAAACTACGACAGTTGATGCAACAACTACAACTGCAAAAGAAACAACCACAGAAGTTGTGACGACCACAGCTAAACCAACTACTACCACGGCTGCAGAAACTACAACAGTAGAGGTCACTACTCCCACAACGGAGGCTGCAATTACACCTTCTGAGAAAATGACCACTACTGAAGCTACAACGACAAAAGCTGAACCAACTGCCACCACTGACACACTATTTACGATAGGTGACGCAACTACAACTGCACAAGAAACAACCACACAGGTTCTTACAACCACAGCAGAACCAATTACTACAAAAGCTACAGAAACTACAACAGTAGAGGTCACATCCGTAACGGAGGCTGCAAGTACAACTGCTGGGAAAATGACCACTACTGAAGTTGAATCGACAAAAACGGAACCAACTACCACCACTGAATTTCAAACTACGACAGTCGAGGGAACAACTTCCACTGCACAAGAAACAACCACAGAAGTTGTGACGACCACAGCAGGACCAACTACAACCACGGCTGCAGAAACAACAACAGTAGAGGTCACTACTCCCAAAACTGAGGCTGCAATTACACCTTCTGAGCAAATGACCACTACTGAAGCTACAACGACAAAAGCTGAACCAACTACCACCACTGAAACGCAAACTACGATACCTGAGGCAACTACTACATCTGCACAAGAAACAACTACTCAAGCTGTGACAATAACAGGAGAACCAACTACTACGACGGCTGCAGAAACTACAACATTAGAAGTAACTACCACAACGGAGGTTGCAAGTTCAACGGCTGAAGAAACTACCACAACTGAAGCTGCAACAACAACAGCAAAAACAACTACCATCACTAGAGGACTACATATGACAGCTGAGGCACCTTCTACAACTGCACGGGAAGCAACTCTTCAAGCTGTGATGTCCACAGCAGAACCAACTACTACTACGGCTGCAGAAACATCAACGGTAGAGGTCCCTTCCACTACGCAGGCTACAACTACAACTGTTGGGGAAATGACCACTACGGAAGCTGCATCGACAAAAACAGAACAAACTACCACCACTGAAGTTCAAGCTACAACTGCACAAGAAACAACTCTTCAAGCTGTGACGCCCAGAGCAGAACCAACTACTACCACGGCTGCAGAAACTTCAACAGTAAAGGTCATTTCGATAACGGAGGTTGCAACTACAACTTCTGGGAAACCGTCCACTACTGAAGCTGCAACGACAGCAGCTGAACCAACTGCCACCACTGAAACACAATCTACGATAGGTGAGGCAACTACGACAACTGCACAAGAAACAACCACACAGGTTCTTACAACCACAGGAGAACCAACTGCTACAAAAGCTACAGAAACTACAACAGTAGAGGTCACATCCCTAACGGAGGCTGCAAGTACAACTGCTTGGAAAATGACCACTACTGAAGTTGAATCGACAAAAACGGAACCAACTACCACCACTGAATTTCAAACTACGACAGTCGAGGGAACAACTTCCACTGCACAAGAAACAACCACAGAAGTTGTGACGACCACTGTAGAACCAACTACTACCACGGCTGCAGAAACTACAACAGTAGAGGTCACTACTCCCAAAACGGAGGCTGCAATTACACCTTCTGAGCAAATGACCACTACTGAAGCTACAACGACTAAAGCTGAACCAACTACCACCACTGAAACGCAAACTACGATACCTAAGGCAACTACTACATCTGCACAAGAAACAACTACTCAAGCTGTGACGACCACAGCAGAAGCAGCTACTACAACGGCTGCAGAAACTTCAACTATAAAGGTCACTTCGACAACGAAGGCTGCAATTACACCTTCTGAGAAAATGACCACTACTGAAGCTACAACGACAAAAGCTGAACCAACTACCACCACTGAAACGCAAACTACGATACCTAAGGCAACTACTACATCTGCACAAGAAACAACTACTCAAGCTGTGACGATAACAGGAGAACCAACTACTACCACGGCTGCAGAAACTACAACATTAGAAGTAACTACCACAACGGAGGTTGCAAGTTCAACGGCTGAAGAAACTACCACAACTGAAGCTGCAACAACAACAGCAAAAACAACTACCATCACTAAAGGACTACATATGACAGCTGAGGCACCTTCTACAACAGCACAGGAAACAACTCTTCAAGCTGTGATGTCCACAGCAGAACAAACTACTACTACGGCTGCAGAAACATCAACGGTAGAGGTCCCTTCGACTACGCAGGCTACAACTACAACTGTTGGGGAAATGACCACTACGGAAGCTGCATCGACAAAAACAGAACAAACTACCACCACTGAAGTTCAAGCTACAACTGCACAAGAAACAACTCTTCAAGCTGTGACGCCCATAGCAGAACCAACTACTACCACGGCTGCAGAAACTTCAACAGTAAAGGTCATTTCGATAACGGAGGTTGCAACTACAACTTCTGGGAAACCATCCACTACTGAAGCTGCAACGACAGCAGCTGAACCAACTGCCACCACTGAAACACAATCTACGATACGTGAGGCAACTACAACAACTGCACAAGAAACAACCACACAGGTTCTTACAACCACAGCAGAACCAACTACTACAAAAGCTACAGAAACTACAACGGTAGAGGTCACATCCGTAACGGAGGCTGCAAGTACAACTGCTGGAAAAATGACCACTACTGAAATTGAATCGACAAAAACGGAACCCACTACCACCACTGAATTTCAAACTACGACAGTCGAGGGAACAACTTCCACTGCACAAGAAACAACCACAGAATTGGTGACGACCACTGTAGAACCAACTACTACCACGGCTGCAGAAACTACAACAGTAGAGGTCACTACTACCAAAACGGAGGCTGCAATTACACCTTCTGAGCAAATGACCACTAATGAAGCTACAACGACAAAAGCTGAACCAACTACCACCACTGAAGCTCAAACTACGATACCTGAGGCCACTACTACATCTGCACAAGAAACAACTACTCAAACTGTGACGACCACAGCAGAAGCAACTGCAACCACGGCTGCAGAAACTTCAACTGTAAAGGTCACTTCGACAACGGAGGCTGCAACTAGAACTTCTGAGCAAACGCCCACTACTAAAGCTGCAACAACATATGAACCAACTAACGCCACAGAAAAAATAACTAAGAGAGCTGAGGCAACAACTCACATGGCTGTAGAAACTACAACGTTAGAGGTCACTACCATAACGGAGGCTGCAACTACATTTTCTGAGCAAACCACCACTATTGTAGCTGCAACGACAACAGCTGAACCAACTGCCACCACTGAAACACAATCTACGATAGGTGAGGCAACTACAACAACTGCACAAGAAACAACCACACAGGTTGTGACCACCAAAGCAGAACCAACTACTACAACAGCTACAGTAACTACAACGGTAGAGGTCACATCCGTAACGGAGGCTGCAACTACAACTGCTGGGAAAATGACCACTACTGAAATTGCATCGACAAAAACGGAACCAACTACCACCACTGAATTTCAAACTACGACAGTTGAGGCAACTACAACAACTGCACAAGAAACAAGCACAGAAGTTGTCACGACCACAGCAAAACCAATTATTACTACTACGGCTGCAGAAACAACAACGGTCGAGGTGACTTCCTCTACGCAGGCTACAACTACAACTGCTGAGGAAATGACCACTACTGAAGCTGCATCGACAAAAATAGAACCAACCACCACCACTGAAGCTCAAACTACGACAGTTGATGCAACAACTACAACTGCAAAAGAAACAACCACAGAAGTTGTGACGACCACAGCTAAACCAACTACTACCACGGCTGCAGAAACTACAACAGTAGAGGTCACTACTCCCACAACGGAGGCTGCAATTACACCTTCTGAGAAAATGACCACTACTGAAGCTACAACGACAAAAGCTGAACCAACTGCCAACACTGACACACTATTTACGATAGGTGACGCAACTACAACTGCACAAGAAACAACCACACAGGTTCTTACAACCACAGCAGAACCAACTACTACAAAAGCTACAGAAACTACAACAGTAGAGGTCACATCCGTAACGGAGGCTGCAAGTACAACTGCTGGGAAAATGACCACTACTGAAGTTGAATCGACAAAAACGGAACCAACTACCACCACTGAATTTCAAACTACGACAGTCGAGGGAACAACTTCCACTGCACAAGAAACAACCACAGAAGTTGTGACGACCACAGCAGGACCAACTACAACCACGGCTGCAGAAACAACAACAGTAGAGGTCACTACTCCCAAAACTGAGGCTGCAATTACACCTTCTGAGCAAATGACCACTACTGAAGCTACAACGACAAAAGCTGAACCAACTACCACCACTGAAACGCAAACTACGATACCTGAGGCAACTACTACATCTGCACAAGAAACAACTACTCAAGCTGTGACAATAACAGGAGAACCAACTACTACCACGGCTGCAGAAACTACAACATTAGAAGTAACTACCACAACGGAGGTTGCAAGTTCAACGGCTGAAGAAACTACCACAACTGAAGCTGCAACAACAACAGCAAAAACAACTACCATCACTAGAGGACTACATATGACAGCTGAGGCACCTTCTACAACTGCACGGGAAGCAACTCTTCAAGCTGTGATGTCCACAGCAGAACCAACTACTACTACGGCTGCAGAAACATCAACGGTAGAGGTCCCTTCCACTACGCAGGCTACAACTACAACTGTTGGGGAAATGACCACTACGGAAGCTGCATCGACAAAAACAGAACAAACTACCACCACTGAAGTTCAAGCTACAACTGCACAAGAAACAACTCTTCAAGCTGTGACGCCCAGAGCAGAACCAACTACTACCACGGCTGCAGAAACTTCAACAGTAAAGGTCATTTCGATAACGGAGGTTGCAACTACAACTTCTGGGAAACCGTCCACTACTGAAGCTGCAACGACAGCAGCTGAACCAACTGCCACCACTGAAACACAATCTACGATAGGTGAGGCAACTACGACAACTGCACAAGAAACAACCACACAGGTTCTTACAACCACAGCAGAACCAACTGCTACAAAAGCTACAGAAACTACAACAGTAGAGGTCACATCCCTAACGGAGGCTGCAAGTACAACTGCTTGGAAAATGACCACTACTGAAGTTGAATCGACAAAAACGGAACCAACTACCACCACTGAATTTCAAACTACGACAGTCGAAGGAACAACTTCCACTGCACAAGAAACAACCACAGAAGTTGTGACGACCACTGTAGAACCAACTACTACCACGGCTGCAGAAACTACAACAGTAGAGGTCACTACTCCCAAAACGGAGGCTGCAATTACACCTTCTGAGCAAATGACCACTACTGAAGCTACAACGACTAAAGCTGAACCAACTACCACCACTGAAGCTCACACTACGATACCTGAGGCAACTACTACATCTGCACAAGAAACAACTACTCAAGCTGTGACGACCACAGCAGAAGCAGCTACTACAACGGCTGCAGAAACTTCAACTATAAAGGTCACTTCGACAACGAAGGCTGCAATTACACCTTCTGAGAAAATGACCACTACTGAAGCTACAACGACAAAAGCTGAACCAACTACCACCACTGAAACGCAAACTACGATACCTGAGGCAACTACTACATCTGCACAAGAAACAACTACTCAAGCTGTGACGATAACAGGAGAACCAACTACTACCACGGCTGCAGAAACTACAACATTAGAAGTAACTACCACAACGGAGGTTGCAAGCTCAACGGCTGAAGAAACTACCACAACTGAAGCTGCAACAACAACAGTAAAAACAACTACCATCACTAGAGGACTACATATGACAGCTGAGGCACCTTCTACAACTGCACAGGAAACAACTCTTCAAGCTGTGATGACCACAGCAGAACCAATTACTACTACGGCTGCAGAAACAACAACGGCAGAGGTCCCTTCCACTACGCAGGCTACAACCACAATTGTTGGGGAAATGAACACAACGGAAGCTGCATCGACAAAAACAGAACCAACTACCACCACTGAATTTCAAACTACGACAGTTGAGGGAACAATTACCACTGCACAAGAAACAACCACAGAGGTTGTGACGACCACAGCAAAACCAACTATTACTACTACGGCTGCAGAAACAACAACGGTTGAGGTGACTTCCTCTACGCAGGCTACAACTACAACTGCTGACGAAATGACCACTACTGAAGCTGCATCGACAAAAATAGAACCAACCACCACCACTGAAGCTCAAACTACGACAGTTGATGCAACAACTACAACTGCAAAAGAAACAACCACAGAAGTTGTGACGACCACAGCTAAACCAACTACTACCACGGCTGTAGAAACTACAACAGTAGAGGTCACTACTCCCACAACGGAGGCTGCAATTACACCTTCTGAGAAAATGACCACTACTGAAGCTACAACGACAAAAGCTGAACCAACTGCCACCACTGACACACTATTTACGATAGGTGACGCAACTACAACTGCACAAGAAACAACCACACAGGTTCTTACAACCACTGCAGAACCAACTACTACAAAAGCTACAGAAACTACAACAGTAGAGGTCACATCCGTAACGGAGGCTGCAAGTACAACTGCTGGGAAAATGACCACTACTGAAGTTGAATCGACAAAAACGGAACCAACTACCACCACTGAATTTCAAACTACGACAGTCGAGGGAACAACTTCCACTGCACAAGAAACAACCACAGAAGTTGTGACGACCACAGCAGGACCAACTACAACCACGGCTGCAGAAACAACAACAGTAGAGGTCACTACTCCCAAAACTGAGGCTGCAATTACACCTTCTGAGCAAATGACCACTACTGAAGCTACAACGACAAAAGCTGAACCAACTACCACCACTGAAACGCAAACTACGATACCTGAGGCAACTACTACATCTGCACAAGAAACAACTACTCAAGCTGTGACAATAACAGGAGAACCAACTACTACCACGGCTGCAGAAACTACAACATTAGAAGTAACTACCACAACGGAGGTTGCAAGTTCAACGGCTGAAGAAACTACCACAACTGAAGCTGCAACAACAACAGCAAAAACAACTACCATCACTAGAGGACTACATATGACAGCTGAGGCACCTTCTACAACTGCACGGGAAGCAACTCTTCAAGCTGTGATGTCCACAGCAGAACCAACTACTACTACGGCTGCAGAAACATCAACGGTAGAGGTCCCTTCCACTACGCAGGCTACAACTACAACTGTTGGGGAAATGACCACTACGGAAGCTGCATCGACAAAAACAGAACAAACTACCACCACTGAAGTTCAAGCTACAACTGCACAAGAAACAACTCTTCAAGCTGTGACGCCCAGAGCAGAACCAACTACTACCACGGCTGCAGAAACTTCAACAGTAAAGGTCATTTCGATAACGGAGGTTGCAACTACAACTTCTGGGAAACCGTCCACTACTGAAGCTGCAACGACAGCAGCTGAACCAACTGCCACCACTGAAACACAATCTACGATAGGTGAGGCAACTACGACAACTGCACAAGAAACAACCACACAGGTTCTTACAACCACAGGAGAACCAACTGCTACAAAAGCTACAGAAACTACAACAGTAGAGGTCACATCCCTAACGGAGGCTGCAAGTACAACTCCTTGGAAAATGACCACTACTGAAGTTGAATCGACAAAAACGGAACCAACTACCACCACTGAATTTCAAACTACGACAGTCGAGGGAACAACTTCCACTGCACAAGAAACAACCACAGAATTGGTGACGACCACTGTAGAACCAACTACTACCACGGCTGCAGAAACTACAACAGTAGAGGTCACTACTCCCAAAACGGAGGCTGCAATTACACTTTCTGAGCAAATGACCACTACTGAAGCTACAACGACTAAAGCTGAACCAACTACCACCACTGAAGCTCACACTACGATACCTGAGGCAACTACTACATCTGCACAAGAAACAACTACTCAAGCTGTGACGACCACAGCAGAAGCAGCTACTACAACGGCTGCAGAAACTTCAACTATAAAGGTCACTTCGACAACGAAGGCTGCAATTACACCTTCTGAGAAAATGACCACTACTGAAGCTACAACGACAAAAGCTGAACCAACTACCACCACTGAAACGCAAAGTACGATACCTAAGGCAACTACTACATCTGCACAAGAAACAACTACTCAAGCTGTGACGATAACAGGAGAACCAACTACTACCACGGCTGCAGAAACTACAACATTAGAAGTAACTACCACAACGGAGGTTGCAAGTTCAACGGCTGAAGAAACTACCACAACTGAAGCTGCAACAACAACAGCAAAAACAACTACCATCACTAAAGGACTACATATGACAGCTGAGGCACCTTCTACAACTGCACAGGAAACAACTCTTCAAGCTGTGATGTCCACAGCAGAACCAACTACTACTACGGCTGCAGAAACATCAACGGTAGAGGTCCCTTCGACTACGCAGGCTACAACTACAACTGTTGGGGAAATGACCACTACGGAAGCTGCATCGACAAAAACAGAACAAACTACCACCACTGAAGTTCAAGCTACAACTGCACAAGAAACAACTCTTCAAGCTGTGACGCCCATAGCAGAACCAACTACTACCACGGCTGCAGAAACTTCAACAGTAAAGGTCATTTCGATAACGGAGGTTGCAACTACAACTTCTGGGAAACCATCCACTACTGAAGCTGCAACGACAGCAGCTGAACCAACTGCCACCACTGAAACACAATCTACGATACGTGAGGCAACTACAACAACTGCACAAGAAACAACCACACAGGTTCTTACAACCACAGCAGAACCAACTACTACAAAAGCTACAGAAACTACAACGGTAGAGGTCACATCCGTAACGGAGGCTGCAAGTACAACTGCTGGAAAAATGACCACTACTGAAATTGAATCGACAAAAACGGAACCCACTACCACCACTGAATTTCAAACTACGACAGTCGAGGGAACAACTTCCACTGCACAAGAAACAACCACAGAATTGGTGACGACCACTGTAGAACCAACTACTACCACGGCTGCAGAAACTACAACAGTAGAGGTCACTACTCCCAAAACGGAGGCTGCAATTACACCTTCTGAGCAAATGACCACTAATGAAGCTACAACGACAAAAGCTGAACCAACTACCACCACTGAAGCTCAAACTACGATACCTGAGGCCACTACTACATCTGCACAAGAAACAACTACTCAAACTGTGACGACCACAGCAGAAGCAACTGCAACCACGGCTGCAGAAACTTCAACTGTAAAGGTCACTTCGACAACGGAGGCTGCAACTAGAACTTCTGAGCAAACGCCCACTACTAAAGCTGCAACAACATATGAACCAACTAACGCCACAGAAAAAATAACTAAGAGAGCTGAGGCAACAACTCACATGGCTGTAGAAACTACAACGTTAGAGGTCACTACCATAACGGAGGCTGCAACTACATTTTCTGAGCAAACCACCACTATTGTAGCTGCAACGACAACAGCTGAACCAACTGCCACCACTGAAACACAATCTACGATAGGTGAGGCAACTACAACAACTGCACAAGAAACAACCACACAGGTTGTGACCACCAAAGCAGAACCAACTACTACAACAGCTACAGTAACTACAACGGTAGAGGTCACATCCGTAACGGAGGCTGCAACTACAACTGCTGGGAAAATGACCACTACTGAAATTGCATCGACAAAAACGGAACCAACTACCACCACTGAATTTCAAACTACGACAGTTGAGGCAACTACAACAACTGCACAAGAAACAAACACAGAAGTTGTCACGACCACAGCAAAACCAATTATTACTACTACGGCTGCAGAAACAACAACGGTCGAGGTGACTTCCTCTACGCAGGCTACAACTACAACTGCTGAGGAAATGACCACTAGTGAAGCTGCATCGACAAAAATAGAACCAACCACCACCACTGAAGCTCAAACTACGACAGTTGATGCAACAACTACAACTGCAAAAGAAACAACCACAGAAGTTGTGACGACCACAGCTAAACCAACTACTACCACGGCTGCAGAAACTACAACAGTAGAGGTCACTACTCCCACAACGGAGGCTGCAATTACACCTTCTGAGAAAATGACCACTACTGAAGCTACAACGACAAAAGCTGAACCAACTACCACCACTGAAAAGCAAACTACGATACCTAAGGCAACTACTACATCTGCACAAGAAACAACTACTCAAGCTGTGACCATAACAGGAGAACCAACTACTACCATGGCTGCAGAAACTACAACATTAGAAGTAACTACCACAACGGAGGTTGCAAGTTCAACGGCTGAAGAATCTACCACAACTGAAGCTGCAACAACAACAGCAAAAACAACTACCATCACTAGAGGACTACATATGACAGCTGAGGCACCTTCTACAACTGCACAGGAAACAACTCTTCAAGCTGTGATGACCACAGCAGAACCAACTACTACTACGGCTGCAGAAACAACAACGGTAGAGGTCCCTTCCACTACGCAGGCTACAACTACAACTGTTGGGGAAATGACCACTACTGAAGCTGCATCGACAAACACAGAACCAACTACCACCACTGAATTTCAAACTACGACAGTTGAGGGAACAACTACCACTGCACAAGAAACAACCACACAAGTTGTGACGACCATAGCAGAACCAACCACTACCACGCCTGCAGAAACTACAACAGTAGAGGTCACTACTCCCACAACGGAGGCTGCAATTACACCTTCTGAGAAAATGACCACTACTGAAATTGCATCGACAAAAACGGAACCAACTACCACCACTGAATTTCAAACTACGACAGTTGAGGCAACTACAACAACTGCACAAGAAACAAGCACAGAAGTTGTCACGACCACAGCAAAACCAATTATTACTACTACGGCTGCAGAAACAACAACGGTCGAGGTGACTTCCTCTACGCAGGCTACAACTACAACTGCTGAGGAAATGACCACTAGTGAAGCTGCATCGACAAAAATAGAACCAACCACCACCACTGAAGCTCAAACTACGACAGTTGATGCAACAACTACAACTGCAAAAGAAACAACCACAGAAGTTGTGACGACCACAGCTAAACCAACTACTACCACGGCTGCAGAAACTACAACAGTAGAGGTCACTACTCCCACAACGGAGGCTGCAATTACACCTTCTGAGAAAATGACCACTACTGAAGCTACAACGCCAAAAGCTGAACCAACTACCACCACTGAAAAGCAAACTACGATACCTAAGGCAACTACTACATCTGCACAAGAAACAACTACTCAAGCTGTGACGATAACAGGAGAACCAACTACTACCATGGCTGCAGAAACTACAACATCAGAAGTAACTACCACAACGGAGGTTGCAAGTTCAACGGCTGAAGAATCTACCACAACTGAAGCTGCAACAACAACAGCAAAAACAACTACCATCACTAGAGGACTACATATGACAGCTGAGGCACCTTCTACAACTGCACAGGAAACAACTCTTCAAGCTGTGATGACCACAGCAGAACCAACTACTACTACGGCTGCAGAAACAACAACGGTAGAGGTCCCTTCCACTACGCAGGCTACAACTACAACTGTTGGGGAAATGACCACTACTGAAGCTGCATCGACAAACACAGAACCAACTACCACCACTGAATTTCAAACTACGACAGTTGAGGGAACAACTACCACTGCACAAGAAACAACCACACAAGTTGTGACGACCACAGCAGAACCAACCACTACCACGCCTGCAGAAACTACAACAGTAGAGGTCACTACTCCCACAACGGAGGCTGCAATTACACCTTCTGAGAAAATGACCACTACTGAAGCTACAACGCCAAAAGCTGAACCAACTACCACCACTGAAGCTCAAACTACGATACCTGAGGCAACTACTACATCTGCACAAGAAACAACTACTCAAACTGTGACGATAACAGGAGAACCAACTACTACCATGGCTGCAGAAACTACAACATTAGAAGTAACTACCACAACGGAGGTTGCAAGTTCAACGGCTGAAGAATCTACCACAACTGAAGCTGCAACAACAACAGCAAAAACAACTACCATCACTAGAGGACTACATATGACAGCTGAGGCACCTTCTACAACTGCACAGCAAAAAACTCTTCAAGCTGTGATGACCACAGCAGAACCAACTACTACTACGGCTGCAGAAACATCAACGGTAGAGGTCCCTTCCACTACAACTGTTGGGGAAATGACCACTACGGAAGCTGCATCGACAAAAACAGAACAAACTACCACCACTGAAGTTCAAGCTACAACTGCACAAGAAACAACTCTTCAAGCTGTGACGCCCAGAGCAGAACCAACTACTACCACGGCTGCAGAAACTTCAACAGTAAAGGTCATTTCGATAACGGAGGTTGCAACTACAACTTCTGGGAAACCGTCCACTACTGAAGCTGCAACGACAATAGTTGAACCAACTACCACCACTGAAACACAAACAACGATAGGTGAGGCAACTACTACAACTGCACATGAGACAAGCACACAGGTTGTGACGACCACAGCAGAACCAACTACTACTACAGCTGCCGAAACTACAACAGTAGAGGTCATATCCACAATGCAGGCTGCAACTACGACTGCTGGTGAAATGACCACAACTGAAGCTGCATCGACAAAAACAGAACCAACTACCACCAATGAAGCACAAACTGTTGCAGCTAATGCAACCACTACAACTGCACAAAAAACAACTTTTCAAGTTGTGACGACCACAGCAGAACCAACTACTACCACGGCTGCAGAAACTACAACAGTAGAGGTCATTTCCACAACGGAGGCTGCAACTACAACTACGGAGCAAATGACCACTACTGAAGCTGCAACGACAAAAACACAACCAACTACCACCACTGAAGTTCAAACTGCGACAGCTGATAGAACGGTAGATGTCTTTGCAACAATTTCTTCGACACTGGCTGGTGAAACCGCCTTCAAAACAATTACAATAGTGCCAACTACTGAACAACCTATCCCGGCGAGTTAGTGGTTTTTATTCTTGAATGTGTATCAGTTATTGAATGTGTTAACATGGCCTTTCGAAAAAAAACATTTGGCCATTATACTTGTTTTGTCCTCTTTTTATGTATACAATTCATGTACATTTTTGTATATTGAATATACGGTGAAAGCATTACGCATTCTTATTCTTATTTTTCGGCAGAAGAAATTATATATACTTTCTATGTATTTGTCACGTCAGCTGTTAACTTTTCAATATATACATGTACTATCAGTTTTTTTTTACTTTCAGATTTCCTTCCCTATGGACCAGATTCTTCGGATTCCATACTTGATGGCGATGACACAACAACTCCTAATCTACCATGTTTTACTAGTATACATTTTGTTGGACAAAAACATAAGTATTTGACTGTAAGTTATGCTTTGTATTTTTTTCACAGTTTTTAGTGCCCCTTAATACGTTTCAGACCATGCCGGATGGCGTTTTTTGTTTTTTGTTTTTTTTTGTTACGGAAGTATATTTGTAACATATATAAATGTGTCAACATCTCAGTACTCCCAGGGACTTACTATTACAGGGAATGATCACTCCTAAAACGTATATTATGTACAAATGTGAAAACAATACTTCCTCCCCAGTTTTCATACAAGTAAAACTGGTACAAAGACCTTAAAGCTTAAAGCCTATAAGATTAACATTTGACATATGCATACTAGGGGGATGAGAAAGTATTCAAGATTTTAGTTATATAAATTATAAAATTGACAAATTGATAATGACAGTTATGAAAAATCTGAGGAAGGGAGTGTTCTTAAAACACTAAAATATAATAAAAATGTCAAAATTTACATGTAAAATCAATGATTACTTATTATTTATCAGTAATTGCCACAGGGGAAATTAATGAAATTGGTCAACTTCCAGTTATTGATTAAGAATTTCAAACTCATTATTATGTAACAAAACTTTATTTATATCATTTTAAAGAATTAAGTTTCTTTAATCTTTTGATTTGTAGTAAATCTATTTGGTTAAACAGAAAGACACAATGATTAACAGCTTCCTGGAGTATAGTTTATAAATTAAAATTTTGATATTTTTTTCTCAAGACATAGGTACATTCATATAGGCATCATTTTATTGATATTCAAAACACACTTATTATAATTGCCATTGCCATTCAGCAGATTTTCTCTTTCATTTGGTATTAATTTCATTTTAATAGATGCAATAGTTTTCACAAACATTCAATCTGTGAACCTTAAAAAGAAGTGAATTTTTTGCTAATTTTTCTATAAAAAAAAACAAAAAATTTGTAATGAAAAATATTTATATTTCTCTGATTTCAAATAAATAAATAATATATGTTGCCATTCTCCAGTCTTATCTTGAATTTGGGACATCACTCATCCTAATCCAACGAGTGATTTTAACAAATACCCCTAGCGATGTTACCATATTTTCAACAGAGAAATTTGATGTATTCTAATTGGTTAATTAACAACCAAATAGCAACGGCAGTGTTCTATATAGATTATTACAAGTGACTTCTCCCTCAAATATACACGTTCAGCTGGCAATCCATAATTTATTGGCATATGTGCATGTATTCGAAAGTTTGGGCTGTTCAAGATCTCTAACTGTAGAATAGTTTTAAAATTAAAAGTTGGCTTTCATTGTGTACCATACTTTTTACAACGCAGTCGGTATAGTTTCGCTTTTTACCCTTTGAACTTAAAGACGCTCTTCCATGGAAACGCAAGTCACCAGAATGTAATTGTTTCCCGATTGGCCAAATAGTTCTGATTACTTAGTGGGGTTTAAAAAAAAGCTGAAATGTAGAAAAGTATAAGTAAAAGGAACAAATTTCACTGTGTCAGCTATCTTTATTTTTAAAGATTGTACTTGTTATATTTATATCCTTCAGAATAATCCAGGGAATAATCTAATATGATACAATTTATATATATTTTTTACATATATTACAGCTGTAAATTTCATCCGGATAGCACATATATCTTACAACTACTCGACAATAGTTAGGAAACTAACCATTTGATTTTATTGGAAGGCTAGGATCAAATTTGAAATAAAAAGACAGGATTGACATTTTAAAGAGATTAAAAAGCCAGGATAGGCCATAGAGAAAAATAAAAAGACATGTTCTATAACTCTTATATTGTTTATTCATATAAAAAAAATTCGGCGCTTTGCGACAGAGACAAGAGGCTGGACCTAAGAATAAAAAGGCAGGATGGAAAATAGGATCCTAGTCCCCCACATAAAAATCAAATGGTTGCTCCCTTACATAGAACTGTTTATTCACCAATAAAGGGCCCATAAAGGGCAGGATTACAATACATTTTTTTTTACATACAACAGTTTTGATTGAACATGTAAGTAAAGGACGAATGGTATATTATATAATGGCGTTTCACTCCCCTGGGTAGTTATGCCTCAATACAAGTAACTGATGAGTATGTTCGTCCAGTATTCCCTTTCTAGGTTCAGCGCTAGGGATATTTTTTGTTTTGACCACCATCGATGTTGGTGGTAAAACAAAAAACATCTCCAGCGCCGAATCCCAAAAGGGATTAATTCACCCTGGTATTTTAAGAAATTGTCTTGATTGAAAACAAAAGCACATCTTTTGATTACCGCTATAACCTTGGTTCCCTTGATTATTCTTTAAGAAATGTTTATTGTTAATTTCTAATATGGTGTACATGTAGGCATTGCCTAAATCAGCAAGCACCGTGAACTTTGCCATACGTATACCATCTGTGCAAGACTCATAAAAGTAATTATGAAACATACATTTTTGCTTCGCAACTACACTATTTTTATTTATATTTGAGCAGCAAGCAAAATCATTTTTAAATTTTTTTAAAATATCTGCCTTGTTAAATGATGGGGGAGGTTTTTTTCAATGAATAACTTCATAAAAAATGTTTTTCCAAAATCTCAACCACATACCCCCTTTCTCCACGCTTTCAAAATGGTCGATAACTTTATTACCTTTCCACAATACTTTATATTTTTTAACCCTTAATTTATAAGGGCATCTCTAGCAACATCCTTTTCAGTTTTGGCCAGTCAGATCAATCTGTGCAGATACCGGAAATATTACAGTTCTCCAAGACCATGGATGGTGGGAATATTTTACACATATCATGTGACATATACAAAATTCAGACGCAACTGACAGCTGTCAATCAGAATTTCAAATAATGATTGCCTTTCATATCTTAGAAAAGCTATACTTCGATTTGGATAATCTAATGTGCAACAGAGAGCAATGATCTCTTTTTGTATGTTATTTCTCTACATTCAACTTTTAGATCCATCAGAACATACAAAAAGAGATGTCTTGAAATGTGTGACATTGAATCGTAAAAAGAGTTCCACTAAAAATAAGTCAAATCAAAATCGAGGCAAATCATAATGCAGCCCATACCAAAAAACATAAACTGTCGTTGTAAACTAATGTTTGTATGAATGTCATGAATGATGAACACTACTTCATTTTTTTTATTGCTGCATTAGGATTTGGACATTATGTCACATAGTCACCTCTCAGTTCTTTCTTAAATAAAATAAAATTTAAATATGTTGGCCAAAGCTCTATGTATAAAAGGATTTTAAAATCTTTGCTGGCTATAATGCTAATATCGCTGTACGTTTATTAGTAACCACTAAATGCAAGTCCTTCTGTTGTTTCAGTTTTCAACCAATGGTTTAGTATGTATGGGATGCCGCTACAGTTCCTATACTCCAGTACAACTTGATACATTCCAAGGGCATGATATTATTGCTCCATTCTGGTCTGACCTGATTGTTAATGCAAGTTCGCACCATAATTTGTATTATCATGTATATACCAATGATGATGAAGCAGGAAACAGAACACAGATTGACAATATGCTGAAAAAGGTTACTGATTCTGTAAACTATTATGTACAAAGGAATGATTTTCAAGCCTCATGTGTTTATATTGCAACATGGGAGAATGCTGGAATATATGGTTCTCAAGTAAGATATTAGATTTATCACTTTTGAGACAAGGATATACCTATTTTAAGCCATGTTAACTTTTTTCCGACAAGTCCGTATACTTTTGCTTTTTACCCTTTGACCTTAAAGATGCTCTTCCATGGAAAGGCAAGTTTTCCTATCGCAATTCTGTTTTCTGATTGGCTGAATACTGATAACTTAGTGACGTTAAAAAAAACTGCATGCCAGGTGTTATATTTCCTGAATGAAAAGTAGAAATTTATAAGTAAAAGAAAGAAGAAATTACTGCGTCAGCTATTTTTTTTTTTAAGATACAACTTGTTTATATTATCTCTACCACCAGTGAGTAAAACATGCAACATCTGTGACATCACACTAATATGTTTTATGATGTTGTGTTCATTCTAAGAAAAAGCAGCTGACAGGGTGTTCTAAATTGCCATTGCTTTCACAAAATTAATTTTAAAAGTGAGAAAAAGAATCACACACCCTCTCTTTAGAGAACTTGTCAAACAGGAAATTGAATGAACATGTTTTATAACTATGTACTTACTTAACAGATCCCTTATACCTTCAGCACTGTTGTCTGCTAATCATTTAAATTATAAATATCTACAGATTTCTTGTATAATTTATTTCTATTTTTCAGGATAATGTAACTTTCCAGTTTGTTTTGGCTACAGATGGATCTAAAACATACAGCTACACAACATATGGATCTGTAGATGTACGACCACCGACAGGAAGACATGTGTCCGTCGGTTACGTGGGAAAGGAGGAATCACGGTCAAACATTTTCTCATACACAGATGCTGCTTTCCATTTATCTGAATTAAGGGGCAATACTTGGGATGGTAAGATGATTTTGTAAATAGCACTAGTATTTGAGAGATGTTTTTTTCCTGAGGAGACCACATGGTTTCTGTTGGTTTCCCATGTCCATGTCAATGTACATGCTGACTACAACTCCCATCTTATATATTGGAGTGTATTTTCTACATGCCAGTAATGTAATGGACAGTAAGTCAGTGTTGGATAGGAATTACACCTCTCACAATGATTCAATTTAAACCATAGACATTGATCAAATACAGTGTCAGTTCAGGGGTTTCTGACAATAAAACCAGGTTGGCATATGTTTTTTATGTACACAAAAGCTAAGGAGCTAAGAATAATACTGTAGTTAGCTTGTTTCTTAATTTTATGCTACACTGAGTATATATTATGTGTTTTAGTCTTGCAGCAGTTGATATATATGTATACTGTAGGCTGCAAACCACTAATTCAGATTACCAGTACTCTCTATGTTAATTTGCTCATTTTCAGGGGATCCTCAGTATATCACCTGAAACATACACATGTACTGCTATGTCACTCAAAATTTCACTAGGGGTTTACTACCTTGCAGTGCAGCACTGAGACTCGGAACTCATCTACCCTTAAAATATCCTGGGGAATCCTAAAAATTCTTAATTTAGACCATCTTTTTTTATAGTTCCACCAAATTAGTTTATTTAAGTTTGAGGTAGCATACTTTCAGCTCAAAATTATCAGAATAAAATTCCCTTTTGGAAAAAAGTTCATCCATTTAAAACTATTATCAACTTTTTTTATAATGGCATGCTAAAGGGACTACTTTGTACCTTGGCGTAGGACTTTTTTTGCGTACATTTTAAATTGATGATGCAATTGGTGGTCTGCAACCTATATGTATACTGATGTGAAAATTAATTCTTAATCTTTTTTGGTATTTTAGTAATAGCATCTGTATATTCAATAAAGTCTTTTTTATGAAATTTTTAATTTAGGTTTGTAGAAATTATTTAAAGAAGGTCATTTTGATTCACCATATTTTAATTATCAAGATGTAGATCTAAAAATATACATTGTCTTCTAACCAATGTCTAATATTTTCTCCAAATAGTCATTGATTTTATTTATTTTATTGTATAAACAATCTTCCCTTTCAGCTTCTAAAGGAATATATTTCATTTCTCTCAATCAAAGAACTTTTGACCCATCCCCAGCAGCTGAGTGTGTGATGTGGTACAGACAAAACCTAGCATCTAATACAAATAGATTTCTAAGCATTTTAGCTTCCCTGGCTGAGAACCAGTGCCCCTGTAATCTTAAGATGATGGCTTTTGAATCCAGATTTTTCCTCGTAGGAACCCGCTATGGAGCAAAGTGTTATGCAAATAAAGGGTCCTCGGCAACCAGTGTGAGTTTAGCACAAAAAACATGAAAGTTTATACGTGGAAAACTTTACTTGTTTGAGACCAGATTTAATTTTCATGGTTGCATCAAAGCATGATTTAAAATTCTTATTTTAAAATTTTTTTTAGATTACTGTGACAGTACTTTTATTGGTTGGTGCCAATTTTAGTGGTTTGGGAAAAAAATGATCAGTTCATGGATTCTTGAATTTGTGGATTTGACAACTCAATCGTACAAAAGAATGGAAAATGTCCTTTTCGTGGGGAAACAAATTTCATGGCTTATTAAACCCACCAAATCCTCGAAAATTGGTACCCCATGTACAATAATAATTTCACAGTAGTACAAAGCAGGGTTTGTTCAATTGAGTCATTCTTGTCCGGAAATGCATTAGACGTTAAACCATAATTAATCATTCAACCAGTCACTGTGAAGTGAAGATGTGGGGTAAAAGTCCACAAGACAACCACCCATGCAGTTATTAGAGAGCTCTCTCTAGTTTCACATGCACTAAACAATAACGTCTCTTTGTCCTTAATGAAAGAGTGAATAAATGAAATGTTCATGTAGCAGTACAAGTACATACCAACGTAAATCAATAAGTAAATTTTGGACTTAAATATTAGGGACAACACAACCATGTGGTAAGTTTCTTACTTGAGGCCAATTACTCATCATTTTCTATCATTCTTCATTCTGTTTACTCCTATAACTTAATGCATATATGACATGATCCCACCTCAAAGTACAAAGTGACCCTCAAATCTGTTTTTTGGCAAAGGAAACACTCTGACTACCTGTATGTTAGTCTATCCATCCATGCATATGTTTGTTAACATTTTTCTCTTGTCTATGGTTTTGGATTAGACCAATTCCAACATGTTATCTATATTTTGCAGATATGTTGTTATCATCCTGATTATGGCTCTCTCTATACAAGTATACCTTACGCAGGCAGTATGGTGACAGCCAGCCCATTTACAGAGTACCGTCAATACTACACAGATAATGTTCTACCTAAGGAGAACTGTTGTGATAAATCTAACCAATGTCACCTATATTACAAAGTGCGACCTATGGGAAAGTGTTATCACAAATCTCCCTACAGTTTATGTAAGTATGATAGTATCTATACCCACAAATCTCCCTTCAGTATACATTTATATAAGTAGGATAGTATCTATACCCACAAATCTACATACAGTTTATGTAAGTAGGATAGTATCTATACCCACAAATCTCTCTACAATTTATTTAAGTATGATAGTATCTATATCCTTAAATCTACATAAAGTTTATGTAAGTGCGATAGCATCTATACCCACAAAGCATATATTTTATGTAAGTATGATAGTATCTAGATCCACAAATCTCCGTACAGTTTATGTAAGCAGGATAGTAGCTATACCCACAAGTCTCTCTACAGTATATATAAGTACGATAGCATCTATACCCACAAATTTCCCTACAGTTTATATAAGTATGATAGTATCTATACCCACAAATCTCCATACAGTTTATATAAGTATGATAGTATCTATACCCACAAATCTCCATACAGTTTATATAAGTATGATAGTATCTATACCCACAAATCTCCATACAGTTTATATAAGTACGATAGTATCTATACTCACAAATCTCCGTACAGTTTATATAAGTACGATAGTATCTATACTCACAAATCTCCATACAGTTTATATTCATGTAAGTAAATTAGTAACTTGTCATCTGTCTATTAAAATAGTCTTTCGTTCATTCATTTTACAAAACAAATAACTGTTGAATTGGTCATGGTTCATCATCCTTCAATCAGCAATCCATCAATACCTGTACATTGCACAGATCAATAATTGTATGCATAATTTGATGCAATTTGAATTTTTCAGGGTTTTTTAATTATTTTTTAGAATTTTCATTTTGTTATATGCAAGTTTATGTATGGTTAATTAAATTTGTATTTTAATATTTTCATGAAAGTTAAATAAATATAATTAATAACTAAAGATGTAGCGTATAAAATTTTAGTCTAAGTATCTTAGCCGTTTTTTCCTATAACCATTCTCTGAAAAGTAAAAAAAAATAGACTGCCAAAAGGCAATACAACAATTAACAAAAATATTTGGATATTTTCCACTCATGAAAATCAATGGTGATCGGCTAATATTGTAAGGGTTATTTTCCTTGGAGATCGAAATCCATGAATTTGTTTTGTCAGAACTCACACACCTACATTTTCAAACAGTACACCAAAAGTTACGCTAATGATTCCTTTAGACAGATTTAGGAACATGAAACACTGCTATTCTATTTTTCATGACTCTGTACAAAAACAAAAGTTATTAAACATATTTTAAAGAGGAAGCTTTTTTTTAGGTTTTGCATGTGGAGAACTACGTATCCATATAGATACTTTAGATCGACTTCAGTATACCTTCAATGGGTGGGGAGAGTACACAATGATGAAAATTAAGACTTCTATAATTGAGTATGAAGTACAGGCCAGGACTGACTTGGTTCCAATAAGAAGTGGTTCAAAGAAATCAAATTCTACTGTCTTCACTGCTTTTGCTGTTGAAGAAAATGTAAAAACAACTCTACAAGTAGAGTTGGCAAGTGATTTAAAGAGTAGGTACTAAGTCAACAACTTAGTAAATATTTCATATGTTATAAATATTAGACAATGTTTATAAAATGATCTACATGTTTTATTGAAGTAGAACACTTAGAAGGTAAAACAATTATAATTATAGTTTTGCTAAAAGGAGATATCACAGATTTTGGTTTTTATTAATCACTATGCTTGTCTGTCCAGAAGTTATTCTGTCTGTTAGTATTTTTATATGGAAGTGGTTATAGTAATATAATTGTTTCAGATGCTTATGAAGGGAGATAATCCTTTGAAGAGGTTTTATAATCATGTTTAAAGTTTGTATGGACAACTACTTATTTAATTACTGGAATTTAATGGAACTATTCAAAGGGTAAATAATATCTATAATTGAGTATAAAAGAGGATGATTTTTCTCCCATGGTATTACTAGTGTATCATGTAAATTATGCCATTTGAGGTTCTTTATTGTATGATACATGTATATGTTTATAGTGGTGGGATGTATCATTTTTGTGATCTTTCCCACAGTTTTTGCTAGTAATTATATAGGAATATTTAAGTATTCTTTGGTCCTATCAAATTATTTCAAGCCAGATTTTAATTCAAGAACAGTTCAATGCTGTAGAGTAATACAAACTCTGTATCTTGAATTTACATTATAGCCTGGGCAGCAGAGACATTTTACATTAGTAATTTAAATATTTATTACATTTTATTATTTTCCAGCCATGTCGGTGTTTGGAAATGGTAAAGATATTACTAAGGAATTCTATGACAAAGAAACAAAATTTAGTAAATTTATGGATGGACTGGTTCTCAGACGTGGTAAAAACTTCACTTTACTTGCTGCATTCCCAGGATCAGGTATTTATTTTTTTTTATCAGCAAATTGTCCATTTTTCCTTTAATGTTTCTACCTTTATATCTTTGGTTTTGGTTGTATCACAAAAATATCGACCAAAACAATCAGATGAAAGCATGGAAAAAATTTGGTTTGGTAGTCCAATAAAAATCAATTTTCATAATTAGGATGTGCTTCTGATGAATTATTGTCATCTACAATGTAAACAACCCAGGATGAGTGCAATATTTTAAAAACTAATTTTATTTTAAGAATATTAAAAAATAAGATTTCAATAATTATACATTTTAAAAATGATATAA
Source organism: Perna viridis (assembly GCA_037379345.1). Classification (NCBI taxonomy): domain Eukaryota; kingdom Metazoa; phylum Mollusca; class Bivalvia; order Mytilida; family Mytilidae; genus Perna; species Perna viridis. The sequence continues at coordinate 21,714,668 of CM074517.1, forward strand.
ATAAATAAAAAACGCTGGGAATTAAGAGACATTCAATTCATCTGTCATTTGTGAACTTTGTACTATCATCCACTCCTAACATATTATTAGAACAGGGCTGTACAGCGCAACAAATGACCATGAAAAATAGTTGGTATTGAAATGTAAAAAAAAAAAACTGTTTGACAAAAAACTAATTGCTGATCAACAGAATCATAACTGCCTTTCTTTTTGATACTGACTGTATTACGTGAATATCTTAAAACTGGTTCTTGACTCTTCTTATTTTACAAGGTGACTGTTTAAAATCAGCAACGCTGTAATAGTGGCAAGGTTATCTATGTTCTACTTATATGTTTCTTCTTGGAATTTAGTAAAATATGCCATACATTCTATTGAGTATGCCAAAGTATTTTTATGAATCATTATGGGAAGAGAATCTTAATTTAAAAATCTTGGGGTTTTATTCTAAATTCCAAATTCCCCTAACATATACTTTGAGTATTTTATTTCCACATACTTTATTAAACCTGTCTTTATTTTAGGTATTCAGATAGCAATTCAAGTTGGCACTCGGCTTTTGACATTGTCAGCAACTGTTCCAAAAAATCTAAAAGGCAAACCAAGTGGATTGCTGGGAAATTTTGATGGTAACAGTGAAAATGAATTCATTCCAACAAATGAGACTGTGCAATCTGAAGAAAGTGTAAGACCAATGATGAAGGATGGTAGAAATTTCTTGCAAAAATGTGAATATGACTTCTTTTTATATCCCTTCTCCCATGCTGAAAAGCAGGAGGTATATAATGATCATGCTGCCTATCCATCTGCTTGACCCTTCATCTGTTCCTCTACAGTTTCTCTACAATTCTTCTGAAACCACTGAATGGAATTTCGACGTAACTTGCACACATTTTCAACAGATGAAGTAGTATGCCACTACAATTTTTAATTTTCATCTGAATGACTTTTAGGATTTCCTGAAGGAAGACAATGACTTTGTCATAATCTGAATCCATTATATATATTTTAATGCAACTGTCACACACTCTTCATTAGATAATGCCATTGTGACCTTATACATGTATAATATATTTCCTTCTATTAAAATGATTTATGGGGTTTCCTGTATGATTTCTTGGCAGGGGAGCAGGGGTATCATTTAGTGAGCTTTGCTCAGTTTTTTTAATTAAAATTGAAAGTTTTTATTTGCTAATTTTTTTTTTTCATTTGATTTCATTATTTAACTTGTTCAAAAATATATTTCAATAGCAATAATTTATCCTAAAATATTATCAGCCATTTGTACTTATATATGACAACTTTGATCTGACAAAAAAATAAGACTTTCCTAAGATATCATAATTGGAACATATTCAAAAGGATAGAAACTTTGAGAGATAAAACATATTTGTTTTCGAGTACATATTGAAACATATATTCAGTACTGAATCTGAATTGCTTGCGTAACATGTATAGTTGTATTATATTTTTAATAGGGCTGAGAGGCTAGCCAGATTGTTACTAAAGTGATAAAGTTTCATAATTTTAACTGAATACCTATAGCAAAATGTTTATAGACAAGCCTTCTTTTGTAGGGAGGACAACTGAAGCTACTTCTATTTTTACCTATGAAGATGGCAAATCTTGGGCAGATTACAACCATCCAGATTTACCTTCTTTTGGAGAGGAATCAGATATTGTCTTCAGAGCTAGGGACGAAAGCACTGACCAGTACGAATCATGTCTTTACAAATATAGTACTACTAAAGATGATGCTGAAAACAATGAAGAGGAATCTCAATATACATACATAGGTAATGTAAGCCAACGTATACCCAATTCATTATGGTTGTTTGGGTATAATATTATGACCTCTCTGTTCAAAATAAAAATAAGGTATGTAGCAATGGGTTTGACTCTCTCTTTGGTATTCAAATAGAAGTAAGTAGTGATATCCAAGATGGCGACCTGTTTCTGTTGTGTTTTTTATTGTACATGTATGGCCATGGATAGTGAAATGTAAAAAAAAAAGTTAAAACAGAATTTTAGTACAATTTTTGCCCATTTAATGGAGCTAACTCATGACCTCAAGCCCCTGTATTTTATCACTATCCCATTCAGCCTGATTATAATTGATAGATTCAATGTTAGCCTTACAGTTCACTGGTTCAACATCTACAGTTATATCAAGATACATCCTGCAGAGCATTTTATCCCTTATAGCATAAGTAGATATAGTATTTCACTTCTAAATCATGATATTAATAAAATTAAGATTAATATACTAATTTTAACACTCTGGTAAAGCTTTCATGTACTGAGTACCAGTCTATTTAAAATTCAGACAGTGCCTATGTTAGTGATGATTCATTCTGTAGAAAAAAACAGTGAACAAATGATACTTTTTTAAGTCTACATATGCTATTTCTTCACATAACAATAATTCTCTCAGTATTCAAATCTGTATTTTTGAGAATAACCTACATTCATCTGCCACTCAAATCAACCAAATCAAACGAAGTCAAGAGCAATAACTCTTGCAATATATATATAGTTTTTTTGTCAAAAGTGCAACATCTGAATGACATCTGTGGTTATGTCAAGATACATCCTGTAGAGCATTTTATCCCTTAGTAAAATGGTTATATGGTTTATAACTGTTTTTGAATTAGAAGTGAATTTGTAGGGTTTTTGACATGGATGAATGACCTCCTGTCTGATTTTTGTGAAGAATGATACTTAAAAATAGAGATTAGTTATTAATTTTCACACTGATTTTCTGTTGGTTTCTCAGAGAATGAAGCCCCAACAATAGAAGGAGACCCTGAGGTCAATGCTGTAATAGGCACCCCTGTCACAATGACATTTCATGGAGCTGATGACAGCAGTATATTCACTTACAACATCATCCAAAAACCTAAAACTGGCAAAATAGATGTTCATATAGAAGATGACCTTGTGATTACTTGGACTCCTGAAAGTCTGGAAACTGAAAGAATTCTGTAAGGAAAAATTTTTGAAATAGCAAAATAATATTCAAAGTTACCATAGTTGAAAATCCTGAAGTATAAGTTAAAAAAATCATTTTCATACACAAAGAATAAATTTTCTTGGGAAAAAGGTCACTTTATCTTAAAATACTAGCATTCAGTATCAGTTTATTTGACATAATGTTACCTATTTTAATATTTTTAAATAAATAATTGAAATGGTTGTATGTTGAATACTTTTTAGTGTGACCACTGTAGATGATGCTGGATTAACTTCCGAGGCTGTAGAGGTCTCTATCACACTGTGTAGTGGTTGTAATAGACAGGGAGAGTGTAATTATAAGGACGTAAGAAGTGAGGAAAATCCTAACTTCAAAATAGCATCATGTGACTGTCATGTGGGTTATTCAGGTTAGCTATCAAAACTATATTCTCAATTATTGTATATGGAACTCCATTTTTGGGTATGATTATTTTGAAAGTGGCTCATTGGTTATGAACTATATAACTGATCAGTTAGGAGCTTAATGTTATGATGATATTGGCAACAATTTTAATGTACTGAATTATTTGTAATGTTTGTGAGTTGTGTCTTCTATTTTGAAAATTTATTTTTTCTTTTTAATTGCTTTGATTGATTCCATTAATTAAAGTATCAGGTAAAAACTTACATGGTACCTTTCACCAGAGTTAAGTATCATTCAAGTATTGATGAAGGATATATTATGTTTTATTTGTTTTCTGTAATATCTTTCTGATTTTCACCTGCTTTTGGTGATATTAAACATCATTTAATTTTAGACTAATCGTTGACCATTAGGCACAGACCATTTTATTCTCAAATGTAGCCTAGGATCTTATTTTAAGATAAAAACATTTTTCCCACAAGTGCAAAAATAATTTTTTTCACAAGCAGCCGGAGTAAAAAAATTTAATTTGAAAATTCGCATTGTTGATCAGGGAAGTTGTGAATCATATTTTTTTTCTGTCCATGGCTGCATAAAAAATTTATGAATAGTTCTATTATTTTCAAAATAATCCCAGCACCTTCAATATAAAAATGGTTGGTGCCTTATTTAGATCGGATAAGATCACTTTTACAGGTTTTCATTGTGAGGCTGATAAAGATGGCTGTGCTGACAACCTCTGTAGCCGAGAGTGTATAGACCTTCCACCTGAACAGGAAGTTAATTTCAAACGGGCATTCAACTGTACAGACTGTCTGTCTGAGAAATGTTTTGGTATGATGTACCTTAATGCATGATGTTATATATACAATGTATATGAAGTAAAACTTTGAGATATGTTTTTAAATGTTGATCTGTTGTTGGGCCCCATCCTTGGGATATCAATCTTTTAAATTACACACTAAATCTGAAATTTGCATTTTCAAAGCGGCATGTTTTGAAATCTGATGCCATTAACTATTTCAGCTGGTTTTATATCAAAAGTCACAATTTATTTAAAGATGACTCCTTGATTTGCGTTAAGTTAGGGTAGAAAGAATGAATTTAATTTCTAATTTTGTTTTGCTAGATTAAACATGTATATGGACAGTGAATAGGATAGAAATACATCAATGCAAAATTAATGTTTAAAACAAAATGAATATTTAGTACAAAATTATTAGTCACCGACGTAAAATGAACTGATACCAATGTAACATCGGTATAAAATTAACGAACATCATTACAATATAGCAGAGTCCGAGATAAAATTACCAGAGGATGATTTAATATTAATAAACATCAATGTAAAATTAACACTATGTGACCCATACATGAATGGTTAATAATCATGTAACACTAAAAGCCTATGAAACTGTACCATGTTCACCAACAATTGTGTAAATTTTTGTTGCCCATAACTATGTCAGTCTTTTTTTATATGTCTTTGGTAGCCTTTAACTGTAAACCTTGTAACACTATACATATAAGGGAAATGGAAATGTTAAATATGTCATAGAGACAACAACTCCATGTTGATGAAGTCAGTAATTATTTGTCACAGTGTTGGCAGCTTGAAGAAATAAAACTGGTTTGATATAGATTGAGAACTCTGTTCAAAAATGTAATTATTGTTCACATTTTACAAAAGTAGATTAATGTGACAATTAATATAGCAGGAATATATGAACACTTGACTGTATATAAAAAAAAAAACTTGTTATATATATGCATTGAGGGTGTTTTATATCTTTCTAGATGTAAATGAGTGTGAAGATCCTTCACTTAATGACTGCCCTGTTAACAGTGACTGTATTAACACTGAGGATGGATATACCTGTCGGTGTTTGGAGAGGTACAGAGGAGGAGATGGAGGATGTCTAGGTAAGTGGAGGATATGATTTGTCAGTTAAGGGGAGATAATGCCTGAGGATAAATTGAAACTTTGTGGTGAAGTATGGCAAATATACATATATATATAAATTTGTCTTATTTTTGTTTGCTGCTGTGTTAATATGTCAGCTTGTATCTGGTAACATTTGAGTTTTCTTTTAAAAAGTCTATGCTTCTCTTAATTCACAGACAATTTTTTGGGTATGAAATCAGAACGAAAACTTCTTGTTTGGTAATTATATACCTGAGCACACGCTTAACTTACCAAAAATAGACTGAATGTATAGTTTGCTAAAATTAAATAATCTTATGTCTCAATTATATAAACATACACTTATTTTTTACACAGATATAGATGAGTGTACAGAGAGGACAAGTGGCTGTGATCAGAACTGTGTCAACACTGATGGGAGTTTTACATGTAGCTGTGTATATGGTTTTGAACTTCTGGCTGATGGTAAAACTTGTAACCAAAGTAAGTATATCAACATTTTTATATGAATACTGGTCTATTCTTTCAATATTCCCAAAAAATTTAGGGCCTAAATCAAGGTCTTTGTGAGAAATTTTCTGAATTTCATTTGTAAAATAATAAGGAATTACAAACTAGATTTTGAATTATAATTAGGAATTTTATGCATGATTCAGAAAATTTGAATGGAAATCAAATCTACATTTGGAATTCTGAGGTAATTTTCAACTGAAGCTTTTAAATTCTATGAAAGTAGCATGGCATTCCAAATAACATTCTGAATGGATTCTGTATGTAGAAGATTAGTTAGAATGTAAGGTGTCAGTATACTGATAGCCAAGTAGCTTGGTCATTGTTATGTTTACTTTATTACAGCCATATTTGACGTGTGTGCCCTCCAGAGTCTGACATGTGAGTATGGATGTGACAACACCTCTGATGGAAGATGGAGGTGTATATGTCATGATGGTTACCAACTCAATAATGATAGCACCAAATGTATTAGTAAGTATTCAATGACTTGTTTAGATTAAGCCCTTTTGGAACTGATTATGACAAGTTTTAACGGGTGTAGATTTACCTGGTTTCAATCATGCTTCAAAAATGGCAGAACTATGGCGCATCTGAATTTTTTTTTTTACTGAAGCAGTCTTTGGATGCAGGATTTTACTCCAAAATTTATTATGTGGAGCTCCTTATGGAAACTTTTTGATCCACCTTTAGGAATATTCATGTTTGTCTTCAAATAAAACACTTCTCTACATATTGTGCCTTTAAATATTTCAGATATCAATGAATGTGAGCAGAATGTATGTACACAGAACTGTACTGATTCAGAAGGAAGTTATACATGTTCCTGTTTTACTGGGTACAAATTGACAGCTGATGGCACCACCTGTACAGGTATGAGGACTGATATAACACCTTTGGTCATATAAAATTAATTTTTAGACATTCATAGACCATTATAGACATGAGCCTTTCTCAGTCATTTCTATGCCTAATCAACATTTTTAGGGCATGTACATGATTGGTCTATGTGTCTGTCTGCTATGTTTTGGGGTTTTACTCTGCTTCAAATAATCATGAAACTTGCTAAAATATGAACATCTTAATACCAGCTTTAAAAATATAGAGCATGATAGTTTCTGAGTAAAAGTCTCCGAAGTGGACATAAGCATCTCCCCTTGAGCACCATTCCATTGACATATTTTTATGTTCAACATGAGATAGATGATTTTTAAGCTAAATTGTTAGGATATGTCATACTTGTTATATATTGAAAGGATAAGTCATATTTTAAGGATAAGTATAAGGATAAGTCACTACAGAAGTTTTATGGTCGTCATCATGAACTCGTGGATCGTTATGGTGTATCCATCAGCACCATGAAAACTGATTTATTCAATGGGTCATAGTTTTCCTTTCCTCGTTTGTCTGCCCTGAACTTGACTTTTTATGAGCAACTCGGCGGGTGTTTCTAGTAAAGCAGAGGACGCTTACCCTACTGGTGCACCTGGTCCATGCTCCTAGTTTTTAGTGGAGTCCGAGTTGCTCATTTACTTTTGTTACTTTGTATGTATGATTTTAGTTACTTTATGTTCTTTGTTGTGTATGTCTGTTTTCCATGGCTTGTCTTTGTCCCTGGAATACATTCTTTTGATTACCACTATAACCTTGGTTCCCTTGATTACTCTTTTATATATTGAAAGAATACATGTCAGAAAATATGGAATGGATTTTTTCCTTTTAATTCTTCTTTAGCCTGTCAAGCTCCAAACTATGGTGACAATTGTGCCCAGATATGTTCCTGTGGACCAGGTGCCATACGATGTGATCCCAGTCGAGGATGTGTTTGTAATAGTGCATGGACAGGACCTAACTGTGATCAGGATGTAAACGAATGTACTACTACTCCTGGTATCTGTGGTGCTGACAAGACTTGTGTCAATATACTTGGTGGATATGATTGTTTGTGTAGAAGTGGATATGAGAAGATGTCTGTTGATGATAGTGTACCTTGTAGAGGTATGTTTATCCTTCTATAATAAACATAAGATCTTCAATCGTAGTGAGTTGATCATGGAAATTTCTTTAGATGTGAGAAATATTATAATTGACATGCTAAAGTTGATTCTGTTTCTTTTAATTTTTCAAAATGAAAACTTAAGCATCATTTGGCAGAAATTCTAGAAATTGTCTCTCTCTGTGACATTGACAGTTGCTTTCTACCAATGAGATTTTATAAACAATGCAATACAATCACACATACAACAACCAATTACCCTCCTCTATTTCGGCCAATCAGTGCCTGAGAACATAAGAGTCGAGATCTACTTTACCAGTCAGGAGGTGTGAAAATCGATTTAAAATTTAGAAAATCTGCTGTCTTGAATTGATTTTATTCATTATATTTACAAGTTTTTGTTCTCTCTCTTGAGCTGGTACAGCAACAGACAAAGTAGTGACGATCACAACTATGATGATCTTTTTATCTCATATTGTCACTGATTATTGGCAATGATACTTTGGTTTCTATAGCTAGCTGAAATGTATTACTCAGGTAGGCTAAGAAAGGAAATAATTAACCTCTAAAGATCAAAGGAAACTGGCAAACATCAGGATGTATAATTATCTAATCCCCTGTATTTCTGAACTATTGTTTGTTTTGGTAATTAAGGTTTTGTTACTTTCTCTCTGTATTGCTGAAAATTTTTTTTAACAGTTTTACATGCTCCAAGGTTCGACACTAACAGTAGTCCGGTAATCCTTTGCTTAACCAATTTCTAGGAGGACTGCCTTGAAATAAAATTGGGTAGCCCTTTGGGCTATCTCAATTAGTTCTTAAAATTTCATTAGTCCTAAGAACGGGACCACAATATAATTTTAAGTACTACCTAATTATCAATTACATGGTCCTGTGGGCTACCTATCACGAAATGATAGTGTCAAACCCTGTGTTCATGTTTTAAATTTCTTTTCAGATATAAATGAGTGCAACAGTCCTACATCAAACAACTGCTCTACAACTACATCTACATGTAGCAATAGTGGTGGTGGTTATACATGTACATGTATTACAGGATACCAACAGAAAAATGCTTATGAATGTAAAGGTAACAATATCCCTTTTCTTTTCATAACTACACTTCTCAAAATTAAATTTGACACTCTACATGGTGGAAAATTGTGACTTCTCTGTAACTCTACTGTGTCTCAACATGAAATAAATCTGAGGTAAAAAGGTTTCATTTGAACTCTGTTTTGTTTGATTCATTTTTCTGTACACAATTAAAATCTAGCTTTTTTAACTCAAATGATTATAAAATTTGTAAAATTTTTATCTTTATTGGTTTTGCAGCAATAAGCTGCTCATGAACAATAACCTGATGTGAATATTTTCTTGTAGATATTGATGAATGCAGTACAGGAAATCATGATTGTGAACAGGGCTGTCGAAATACTATAGGCAGTTATAACTGTGAATGTTTATTTGGATTCAAGTTAAATCCAGATCGTAGATCTTGTAGTCTCAGTAAGTATGAGTATTCTGTATATGTATTCTGAGTGAGTATGTCTATAGTTATACCATAGGCTTGTTTATATTCGGTATCTGGTAGTTATAGACTATTGTAGTTTAGCTATCTAGTTTTTCAGTTAGATCTAAGCAAATAATATCTTTTTATACCCCCACTTAACAAGTGGGTGGTATATTGGAATCACCTTTTCTGTCCATCTGTCATTCTGTCTGTCCATTCAAATTCCATTGCAAATTATCTTGACTTAGAATGGATGGCTTTTAAATTTGCTATGTGGCTTTATAAAGATGGGCATACATTTTAATCCATTTTGGCTCCTGTCCAATATGAACTTCCTGGTGTTGGGATATACTTGGAATGACAATGTGTTACTTCATGTTCTGGTGATTATGAGAAAACATTTTTGTATGTCAAAGAAACTTTGTGGGAATATCATAAATATATTTTTAGTCAAACATATTCCTACATCACAAGTTTCTGTTAGAGCTTTTGAGAAGATCAACATTTCTCTATGACAGATTCTACATCTTTAAAATTCTTTGATAGTATCAGTCTAAAATTTGTTTAAAAATTTGCATATTGGTCTTTTGCAGTTTCTGATCCCTGTATTAAACTTAGTAACCTGACTTGTAGTTATGCCTGTAGATTGACTGATAGTACTGCAAAATGTTATTGTCAGGCAGGATATAAACTTCAGCCAGATAATCAAACTTGTACAGGTAAGCTTGGAGAAAACCTATTCACTTCTTGGATACATTATGCAGTCAAAAGTACAACATATGAAATTCATTTATGTGAATTGTGAAACAAATGATTAACATATGGATCCATCATTATATGATTATTGAAAAGTTTGAGTTGAAGTATTATTCAAAGAGTAATCAAGGGAACCAAGGTTATAGCGGTAATCAAAAGAATGTAATCCAGGGACAAAGACCAGACATGGAAAACAGACATACACAACAAAGAACACAAAGTAACCAAAACCACACACACAAAGCAACCAAAGTAAATGAGCAACTCGGTCCACCAAAAACCGGGAGCACGGATTATAAACATATGTTTATTTTTCATTTTTTTACGGACTAATGTTATCACAATAATAAGCCAATATTTACATATGACATGATGATCATTTATAAATTTTCATATGGCTACCATGTGAATTAAACATGATTATTAGATGTGACTCTTTAGTACTGTGGATATCAAAATTTGAATCAAATAAGAATAAATAAAATAAATAAATAAAAATTTAAAAGTAAAATATTTTACACTTGAAGTCTGGCCTTAACTCAGAGGAGTGTATGAGCAACATGTAGGGACATGCTTTGAAAAGCAGAGTAGTTGAACGATTCCTTGTAGATAATACTTTAGTCACCTTTGCATAGTTGCTTTTTTACAACATTTAAGGTTAAGGAATATCTACAATATATCCTTCATATTAATGCTATTGACGACTTTCACATTCACCATATAGATGAATCTGGTGGGGATTGGTTTTACACTAGACACATAAAGGATGTCTGATTTTAAGGCTACAGAAATAGCAATGTGGGAATATGTCTCTGAACATAAAATATCTGAAATGCTTCAATAATATATGTATAACTTAAATTTTTTATAGTGTTTGAATAACGTTTTGTTCCCTTGGCTCCCATTGCAATGCCATCTGATCTTATGCCTTTTGACCCAAGATGACTTTGATATAATTGAGGAACTCAAAGTCCTTAAACCACTAAATTGATTCCATCATGAAATGTTTTACAATATTTATCTGAAATTTTGTTTATCCAATTATAGATATCAATGAATGTATAGATGATGATTTAAATCTTTGTACTGACAAGAGCACTTGTGTAGACATTGTGGGGAGTTTCCAGTGTAGTTGTCATGTAGGAACATGCCTAGAAAATGATCAAAGAACATGTACCAGTAAGTTTCAAAGAAGGTTTTCTACATGACATAAGTGATATTGTTTTAAATGTAGAGCATCAATACTGCACAATATAAAAGACATTTGACCTTTTCTAAGGTCAACCCACACTCAAGATAGGGGGATACATGAATATGTTTTTAATTTGCTGTTGAATTTTAAATTGATTTTAGAAATTAAACAAAAATACCATTCAAATACAAATGTATGTGATATGTATCAAATAGTTGTTCATGTGTGTAATGGATGCAAGATCTATAACAATGTGAAGGAATTTAAATACATGTAATATGTAGTTCGGTATGGTTGCCTGAATATGAAAGTCAGTTATTCTGTAGGATTTGAAACAGATTTTGAGTAGAGTATATATAACTTTCAAATTCATCTTTTTTATTATAGTGTGTGATCAGTTCCATTGGGGTATGAACTGCAAAACTGAGTGTAACTGTGGTGCTGGAGCAGAGAGATGTAACCCTGTAACAGGCTGTGTGTGTAAATCTGGTTGGCAAGGAACCAGATGTGATGCTGACATAAATGAATGTAACAATGTAAACGACCCATGTGACACAGCAGCCAATGAACAGTGTGTCAACACACCTGGTTCTTACCAATGCAAGTGTGTCACAGGGTACCAGAATGTATCTGGGAGTTGTCATAGTAAGTTGCTATAAAAATGTGTGCACAAAGCCTACTTAAAAAAGCCATCTTTAATGATTAATTTAAGTTTCGCTTAAGCTTTTGATATAGTAAAAAAATATTAATTGTATATTCTTTGTCTCCCAGTTCTTGTCTAAGTGAATTGAATGTGACAACATCCTAAACACGTTGTAACTTAATTGCTTGACAAAATTCCTCTTGAGACCTGCTATGGAATATTTCTGAAATTTGGTGAGACCATTTTACACCATATGTATTTGATCATGTCTTACTGCCATTTTTGAAACAAACTTTGCTAGTGTCAGTGGACCATATGGTTATTGGTAGCAATTGCATTAGTTGCCTTTTCATTATACAGTAACTGAACCGATCCAAGCAACAAAAATTGCAATTGGTCATCGATCACCGATCAGTTTCCGGTCAGTCATTGATCCATCAAACTGATCTATTAAACTGGTGATTGCATCACGTGACCACAGAGCAGTTGATATATTTTACGGTTTTTGTTTTTTTCTTTGTCAATTTTCACATATTTACATAATGTAATAGATTTAAACATCAGTTTATACTTTTATTTTACATTTGTTTTATTTTAAACAGATCTTACGTCATTTTACATAATAAAACTGCAATCAAATCGGTCACCAGTCATTGGTCATTGATCCATCAGCGATCAATCAGTCAATGGTCATCGATCTGTCAAAGCGTTGCCGGATCGGTTCAAGGACTGTACCCCCACTTGCAAAGTGGGGTTGCCTGTCCTTCCTTCTGTTATGCAGAGGGATACCTATCTCTAATCCGTTACTTCTCCTTCATCATTGAATGGAATTTGATGAAACTTTCACATAATCTTTGTTTCATATTCTCGTCGTGCACCTGGATCCTATTCTAGATTTTTATCCAAATCAATTTGAAAGTTTCTCAGTGCCAAATATAGACTTAGTTATTTATGAATATGGAGACATTCGGATACCCATCTCTTACAGTTATTTATGAATATGGAGACATTCAGATATCCATCTCTTATCTGTATCTACTTCTACATCACTGAATGGAATTTAGTGAAACTTTAACAGAATCTTTGTTACATTTTCACATTGTGCACCTCCTACTTGAGATAAAAGGTGCATGTTATCAAATCAGGGAATGGGGGTATCAAGTTAGCTAGCATTGCTCAAAGTTTTTTTAGTAATTTTAACTATGAAATTTAAACATTTTTTAAAGATATAAATGAGTGTTTAGACAAACCATGTGACCAGGTGTGTACAGATAATATTGGAAGCTTTACCTGTAGCTGTAGAGATGGATTTAAACTTGATACGAATGCAAAATGCCAAGGTAAAGTTTTTGTTCTCAAATTTTTAATATTTACTTATCTCTTGGTTATTTTCGTGCTATTTATTATATTATATTGGCATGCATTGTACATTTTTTTGGCTATTTTAGAATGGAAGACATGTTCTTAGTTTTGATATAAACAAATAAATTGTTGGTTATGATTCATCATAAAGCCCACTCAAGGTCAGTTTATCATTTGTAAAAAACATTTTTCATTGGTCATTGGTCATTTTTCAAGTATGAGTACTTTGAAAGTTTCGTGGATTTTATTTTGGTTTCATCATGGTAAAATTCATTTGTTTGTTTATTAGTATGTATCAAACAATACAGACAATTCTATGACACATAGTTCATGTCCATTATGTTATATACCATTCTCATTTTGATATGAATTGAAAAAAAAAATTGTGATATTTTAGATGTAAATGAATGTGACTCGGGTACCTTGAATCACTGTAGCCAGATATGTCTAAATACCATAGGAAGTTATAAATGTTCCTGTAAAGATGGGTACACCTTAAGTCTGACTGATCACAGAATGTGTAATGGTAGGCCTAAATATAATAATGTGAAATTGTCCAAGAGTATGAAGCCTTGTTCAATAATCCATTTTGCATTTTATTCGGAAAATATTAAAATTGGAGTGTATATATTAAAGAGTTTCTCTATTCACCTGACTAGCCATGTCCCTTTACATGTTTTAGGGTATTATATCTATAGTTACGTCATTTATATTCTGATTTTTTTACTGATTCAAAGGGAGATTATTCAAATTTCAAAGATTTTAAACTGTACTTTATAAGGATGGTATGTTGCAGGAGTACGGATGACAAGTTGCCCTTTCTGGTTGGAAATGGCCCCTTCATCTAAAAGAAAAATATATGGTTTCTCAACAAATTGCCCCATTAAATTGTGAATATTTTTGAAAAATTCGATAAATGGACCCATCTCAAAATTTCCATTCCATAACCGCTGAAGATTGAAACCAGTTTACTTTTACTAGTAGGGTCTACTGTTTTTTTAAGTGTATGAAGTAAAAAATTTCAACAAGACATACAATTAATCATTTTAGTTTCAACTAGACAAGTTTCTATATAATTCCAAACTTGAAACTGTTTGTAACTAGTAATATTTTGCATGATTTGTTATTTGTAAATACAGAATAAAAGCAGTGTTGAAGTTGAGATAGAGATTTTATAGTGAGCTAGAAGGGCAAAGATGATATGTTAGGTTGAGATGTTGAAAACTGACATTATGAACAGTTTTAATGTGCTACATGATAGTGGATTTAACATAGCCATTTCATAGAATTTGCCTGTGCATCTTGGTATCATGGCATCTCTGCAGAAAATATCAGGCAGTGAGCATAATACAAAACTGAAAATAATGCCAGTTAGTCATAATCACAGAACACCTTGTATTGTTCTAAGTGGGTGTATTTGCCTATTGTAAGTGTCAGAGTGTATTTACCTATTGTAAGTGACTATTTTTTATTTAATTTTTAGTGAAAACAGAATGTGATACTTTAAATTGTTTATCACCTGGAACTTGTACTATAAGAGCTAATGGTGAAGAGTATTGTATGTGTCCAATGGGATACAATTTGATGATGACTGGTGTGGGCACTGGCATATGTGAGAGTAAGTTTAATTAATCTATAGATAGTTGTGATTTATCATTAAAGTGACAATAGGTTCTTACACAAGTCTCTATTGAAGATCTGGGATTTTTTCCACAATTTGCATAAAATATGTGTCGTATTAATGGCGCTGATTAACCATATGCTTTTAACAGTGATCACCCTGAAATTTCCTTTATATAGTAATTATTTTTTTAGTTTTTGTATAATATGTATATATAAACAAATATTGTCATACAAAGATGTGGACCTGTGTACAAAAAGTTGGATTAATTTATTCATTAACCCTCTGAACTTTACTGGACTACTTTTACTTTGCATGTTGCTATTTTAACCATAACAGACATGGTTGCTTGCACCTATCTGTCACAGGCTGTCTTTCATAAAAAAAAAAAAGCAATGAAAAGAGAAGAAATTTTCTTTCTGACATTGTAGTTCCAAAGTCAAAATTCATCATAATTCAATATTATACTTTGTATTCATCAAGATACACTTTTTTTTAGTTATTTGTATGTGCATTTTTTTCATAGAGTAAAAATCATCATGACAAAGAAATGCATTGTACATGGCCAAATGTGCCACTAATGATAACCTTATGGTGCTCGATTCATGTGATAATATGATAATTTACATATGATAGTCATATGATTATCATATGATTGTTATATGTTTATTTTGGCTTTGAAACATATGAAAATCGTATGTTAACCATATGTTACAATCCATATAATTTTCATGTGTTTCACTTTCTTCTGTTGTTTTGCAGGTACAAAAAGGTAAAATTTTGGTTACACCATGTTATAAACCACACTTAGAGGAGGCAGTAGCTTAAATTGTGTACCACCTGTCTTAACTAAAAAAAACTCCAGTCAGTAAGGTTTTACTCTCTTTATTTGACCATTGCAATTTCAGATATTGATGAATGTCTGCTAGAACCATGTAATGATGAATGTACAGATCTATCTCCAGGATATAATTGTTCCTGTATTACTCTTGGAACAAGACTGGATGCAGACCAGAAAACTTGTATAGGTATTTAGATCTTGGCATTCTATAGAAACTGTCTGTAAGAATTATGTATGTCAAAAATTGTTTTAATGAACGGGGTAAAGAGGTATAACATTCATATATCCTTTACAATGCTCTTATTGAGCACAGTCTAATTTTCTTAATGTATGATTTTGAATTTATATTTTGGTAACTTATATAGTATTTTACGAAATCAATACTAACTTAATACTACTTATGTTTGCTGATCATTGGTCATTTTTTTTGGGTTAATTATTTTTTGTATTATGTAATAATAATTGTTGAATATGAATCACATACATGAAGATAGTATAAACATTTGGTATCAGATTTTTTGTTTCTGGAGATTTTAAAATATGTTTAGGGTCACTATGGAAGCACATCAAAAACATGAATAACATATGCTACCAATCATGAGAAAAAATATATGTGGCATTTTTTTCAGTACTAATGAGCAATTTTGAAGATTTAAATGTTTACATACACCATTTCACATAAAGCAAACCATCTTCTTGCATGGTTTACAAAATTTGATACTTTTCAGAATGTGAAGAAGGTACCTGGGGACTTAATTGTGTACAGACTTGTACCTGTTTTAAACCCAATACACATTCTTGTAGTAAGATAGATGGATCATGTGACTGTAAGACTGGTTGGTATGGTTATGATTGTACTGAGGATGTAAATGAGTGTACTACTAATTCATCAATCTGTCCTGTTAACTCACAGTGTCAGAACACCAATGGATCTTTTGTCTGTGTTTGTAATGATGGATACATCATTTCCACTGATGGCTGTATAGGTGTGTACTTCAAGTTATTTTTCTGTTTATATATAACCAGGGGCGGATCCAGGATTTGAGTTTTTTTTTGTTTTTTGTTTTTTTGGGGTGGGGGGGGATTAATTGAATTAAATGCCATGCAAAGCAAGGCAAAAAATATTATGGGGTGAAACTTGTGGTATAAATTTTTTTCTTACCGATTGAGATGGGGCATATGCCCGGCACCCCAGTCCTTGGATCCGCGCCTGATAACCATGCCCTTATACATGTTATAAACATTATCCCAAATTCATATTGGATGCCACTGAGGCTTAATTCTACCATAGTTGATGTGGAATGCTTAAACCATTGTAGTAGTCTTGTTATGGCAAGTCATGATTTATTGTTCTAATTTGATTTAGAATATCTCTTTTTATCAATTAAATTATGGATCTTATTCTTATTAACATAGAGCAAAAAGAGCTGTAATTGTCATTCAGTGAGAAATTACTTCATGTTCAAGGCTTTATTTTACCTTCTTTTTCTGTTTAACAGACTAGTAGTATTCCAGGTAGCTGAAAATACCCAGTAATTTAAAAAAGAAAAAAAAAAGAAGTTTTCTGTTTAACAATATTTGTTTCATTAAAGCTTGTGGATCTAACACATGGGGAGCTAACTGTGCCCAGACATGTGAGTGTGATGCAATGTGTACTCAGACCTGTAACCATGTTGATGGTACTTGTACATGTTGGACTGGATTTAAAGGGGAACATTGTACTATTGATATTGACGAGTGTGCTGAGAATTTCACAATCTGTCACGGAACTCCACATTCAGAGTGTCGAAATCTTAAAGGTAGTTACATCTGTGATTGTGTACCAGGCTACCAGAAAATGGCTGATGGAAGTTGTGAAGGTAATTATTCATCAGCTGACTAATATATGAGAGAAAGGATCCTACAAGGTTAGGAATATTTTTTTCTAAATACTTTTGACAACCTTAAAATGCTTACACTCAACAAGTTTTAGTTAAATTAGAAGCTTATGGCTTTCATAATACTTTACACAGATGGTTTTAGAGTTATTTAATTAATAGAAATCAATGTGTTTTCATAGGAAACTCTAGATTGTCAACTTTTCACACCAATGCAGGAGTTCGTCAGGGATCAGTTTTAGGGCCGTTGTTGTTCCTATTATATGTCAAGGCTGTTTGCAGACAACACATTCCTCTCATATTCATCCTATCATCCTCGTACTATTGAAGATATTTTGAATTTCGATTTGGAAACTTTAGATTTGTGGTCTCGTAAATGGTTGGTGAAATTCAATTCTCAGAAGACAAAAGTACTGTTTACTACTAATAATGATATAGATGAAAATGATATCAGCTTATTATTTAAAGATGAAAGAGTACAATTTGTTTCATCGCGTAAGTATCTAGGCATTACTTTTGACAGCAATGGTAAATTTCACACACACATTCTTAATATTGCTCAGTCTGTTGGTAGAAAATTATGGCTGATGAAGAAGCTTAAATATGTGTTGAGTCAAAATAATTTGGCTCATATATATTTGATGTTTATTTAACCTGTAATGGAGTATGCTTGTGTGATTTGGGATTTTTGTACAGAGCTAGAATCTGATATTTTAGAAAAATTACAATTAGAAGCTGGCAGGATAGTAACAGATTTTCCCCTGTTTTCCAGCAGGGAATCTTTTTACTTTGAAACTGCTTGGAAAAGGTTAGTTGATAGGTCAAAACATCGACACTTCAACCTTTTCAATTCTATGCATAATAATACTGCCCCAGAATATCTTATTGATCTATTACCCCCATTAGTAAGTGAAGTAACACAATATAACCTGCAAAACAATGATTACTATGTTGTACAACAGCACTGTTTGGCTAAGCACTAGTAAATCATTCTTTTTTAACACAATCTGAGATAGAAACTTTCTCAATTCTGATGTAAGACAATCCAGAAGTTTAGACATTTTCAAAGGGCGAGTCAAACAACCTATTCCAAAACCTCCCATTTGTTATAATTATGGGATGAGGAAGATAAATATAATCCATACGAGACTTAGAAATATATGTAGTTCGTTAAATGCTGATCATGATCTTCATTGGTTCAATTTAATCAACGACCTGTCTTGTAGCTGTTGAAGATTCTATTCATTTCTTTATGGAATGTGAAAATCACACAATTCATACATGAACATTGTTTGCCCAGATTAATCAATATGACATTTTGATTGAATTGATATTAGCTGGTAATGAAAATTTAACTGTAAATCAAAATGTTTTTATTTTCTCATGTATTCATTCATATATCAAAAATACGAACCGGTTTTCATGATAAAAAAAAAAACAAACAACACGTCTCTCCCTCCATGCAGTCACCTTGTAAATATTGTATGTTTATTATGATCAAGGAATGGTCTGATTTTTGTTGTAGTTTATATATATGTAATTGTCGTCATTATGTATACCACTATAATCATTGTTTATACCGGGAGGGGACCTCGATAATGTTGTATAATTTATGTCCAATCCCTTTGCTGTTATTTTAGCAAATAAACATGTTTAAATTAAACTAACAAGTTGGAGAGATATATATAGTGATCCTCAGTCTATTCCTTTATCCATGACATTTTGGGTTTATTTTTAGATCTGCTTACTGGGTAACCAAATCTGTTTTAAACTTACCACTATCTTTGGGCATCTTATATATAAACAAATTGGACACTGTTATATCGTTGATGTTTATTGGTCTGCAGTCCATGATACAAATATTTCCAAAACTAAACACATTATGATGAAGGATTAATGTTTTATTTGGACTGGGAAAATTGATCAGAAATTATATTATATGGCTTGTTTTTTTTTTTTAAATTTTTGACCAATTTAGGATTGCATAACCAACTTTCATAGGAGGTCATGATGCATTTAGTAAAATTTTGGTTGTATCACATAACTGAATAAAAAACTGAAAGCAATCCCTACATTTTTATTTTATACCCCATCACAGGAAGTAGAGAGGTATTATGATACCCACTAAAAGTTGTTTGTCCATCTTTCTTTTTGTTCCTTGACAGTTCCCATATGATTACTTTTGAAGATATTAAAGGATCTTCTTTAAACTTTGTATAGATGTTGAGTATCATAAAATACAGATCAAAGTAGAATTTTAGTTAGATTAGATTATTTACATAAAAGTTATGGTAATCTTATGTATTTTACCCCAAAAATTGTTTGCAAGATGGTTATCATTTAATGTGAAATTAGATGTCCTTTTTTATACAGAAAATATCTTTTGTTTCTTAAATTGACCATTCTCTTTTTTTATTTCAGCATGTGAGAATGGTAACTATGGACCAAGCTGTAGTTTAATTACTGATTCTATCATAGCCAACACCATAGAATGTGACAACGTCAATGGAACGTGTACATGTAAACCAGGCTGGACTGGGGATAGATGTGATGTCAATGTTAATGAATGTACCAATACCTCAATATGTGACAGAATAGAACATTCTACCTGTCGAGATACTCCTGGTTCCTACCTCTGTGTCTGTGATTTAGGGTACCAGAAATACACCAACTCCATATGTGACAGTAAGTTTTTATTAGTTTGTTTTTCCATCGTTATGATCATATAATTTTTGGAAGGATGATATATTATTCAGTGTATCTTATTTTAGGATTATATGTTGAGGGTTTGAATTTGTAATTTCAGGTTATGCTGATATGGTTCTGATACATCAGTAAGTGCAGATTATTTATTGTGCTGCATTGAATCTGTAGTTCAAATATTATTGCTTTTGCTTTGATACTTGTTTTGTTTGTGTGCCTCTTTCTTGCTGAAAATGTTTTTCTGTTTTATTTTGTTTTTGGTGTTTTCTTTTGTTTTATTATTCTTTATTACTTGTATCTCAAAATGCAAAGCTTCATTTCAATCATAAAGTTTTAATTATGAAATACACTATGATATGATGCAGTTATATTGTCAACTGTTGTTATTCTTAGGCTGAAAAAAATAATAGTCTTGTTTCCTGCTACCAGGAAGAAAAAATAGGGTAAGTAGGTAGGGAAATAATTATTTTTCAAGAATATTTAATATTGAGTTAATGGAGAAACAATCTAGACTTTGACAGTGCTTGAGCCAAAATGGCCATAAAATGCTTAGTGTAGGCACAAAAAATCTATGATTGGAAGGCTAGCAGGAAACAGACATTTTATTTTTTTGCCATATCTTAGTGACAATATTGTTAGCAACTTATTGCACTAGTAACTTCCGTACTTTACATTCCCATTTGATTTACATGTTGATATATTACTACACCACATTATGATGCTGATCTGTGCCGTAAAACCATCAATTCTAGCTTCATACGTTATCAAAATGTTCCTCCTGAATGTAATATTACTCAGTCTCTGAATCAGACGCAGGGGCTCATTACAATTGACTATAAAGGTCATATACATTATTAGGGCCTGACATCTGTATATAGTAATTTGTATATGTTTAATCTGATTCCTAATCTGGTTCACTGCATGGTTAATATCACAAGCGAACAAAAAATTGCGAAAAATTTGAGAGAAACTTGTGGAATGAAAACATTACCCTCACTTCCTGGAAACCTGTTGTTTTGATTGAGAAACATTACTGTCATCAGGGTTACGAATAAGTAATCATATCAAGATTCTAGTGGAAGTCACCTGATTTTAGAGCTTATCGCATTTGTGCCATTTCGGATGTTGAAAGCAAGCCAAAATCAGTGGCATATAATATTTGATGATTAGTGATGTTGAAGACTTCAGTTTTTGATTTTTTTCTTGGAATGTTATATGTGTGTATATGAATTTCGTTATATCTTAATATCTGTTTTTACTTCATGAAAGGCACTGTTGAAATGACTTTAATGACTTTAGAAAAAAACTTTATATTTTATGTAGTGCAAAGGCTATGGGTATCTTCTGTAAATCCTATGATTAGCCAACATCTTCTGTAAGATGGTGCAAGTCTTTGCATAAAGTTAATATTAGTCTCTCTGCCATGCAGTTATCTCCCTTTGACCAATGAACCTTTCCCGCAATCATATCTTATGTTATTATGTGAAATAAATGTATCATGACTGAATCGCTATGTATGGTTGTGTTGTTAGGCATTACATGTATTTATTATTTTCGTAAAGTTCTTCATTGGCCCTTTAAATTGAAAAGGGAAATAGATAAGATTAGTTTGGATAGTTATGACTTGAATAGTATTCTGCTTTAAGTTAATATAAGTCTTTTTGCTATGCAGTTATTTATTCCCTTTGCTCTTCATTGACCCTTTAAATTGAAAATGATCCTAATCATGATAATATTATTATTGTTTTATTTATAGATATTGATGAGTGTAACCTTGGTACTGACAACTGTGTTATCAATGCTACATGCTATGATACAGATGGGAGCTTTGATTGTGTCTGTGATTCAGGATTTGTTGGTGAAGGGGACACAGAATGTACCTGTAAGTATTCCCAAAAAGCAGAAAAGTCACAAAACTAGTTAATTTTTATCAAAGTATGACCATACTATTGTAAACTTTGAGTCAGTAGCATGATTTTTTACTTAGTTACTATTAATAACTTCATTAATATTTTTGTCTTTTGAAAATTGTTTGCATGATAATATTCGGACATTTGTATTTTTAGCACAGACTGAAGCAAAACCAGACTTGCTTACAGGTACTTACTTTTGATAAAGACTAATAGAAATTTTATATTTTCAAGGTTGTTTACATTTCTACAAACATGTGCTACTCAAATTTACAATGCTTTTATCATTTCTGCACAATTTGATATTCATAGATTGGAATAAAATAATTTTTGGATTGGTATTTTTTGTCAAGGGCAGTGCAACTGTAGGAAAAAGTGGTATACACAATTTTAGTTTGAAAAAACCATTTGACAGTTCCAGAATACCTATGATATTAAGTACATTTAAGAAATGTGAAGATGAAGTCATGGTACAGTTGTGTTGGCGTATCAGCCATCTCATATAATGTACTTATGCTAATCTTATACATATATGAATTCATTCAATTTACAAAAATAATTGAAATTTGTTGCATGATTCATAGTGACTCCAATATTTAGTATTTATATCTGAATATTCATTTATGTTTTGTATTATCAGATCAACAATCAGTAGTAGTTCTATTGAGAATCAGTATTACTCCTACTGTTAATTTATCCAATGTGGACACACCAGGATATCAGGACCTCTTCAATAAAACTCTGGATGCTGTAAGCAAACTTAATACTCAATAACCATGTATCTTGGTTTCACACTAACTTTTCTTGATATGTAGCCAAAACAATTATTTGTTGGATAAATTAGGCAGTCCTAAAAATGTTTGTGGTCTTGTCCTTATAATTTGTTGTGCCCCCGCGACAAACAGTTGGAGGGCATATGAATTTACCCATGTCCATCCGTCCCAATTACACATGATTATGGCTTGTCCGGCTATCTCCACGTACAGTTTTTGAACTACATCTAAAATATTTTTAGGATATTTTTACACATGATGAAGGTTTGCAGGGCCAAAGGATTTTGATTTTTGTGAAATATTACAGAAATTGATGATAGTTACACTTAGTCATTTTACTCAGAAATATATGGATCATGGCTTGTCTGGCTTATTTCCTCGTACAGTTTTTGAACTACATCTAGAATATTTTACAGAATATTCCTAGACATGATGGAGGTGTGCAGGGTCAAAGGATTTTGATTTTCATGAAATATTGGTGATAGTTAGACTTAGTTAATTTTCATAAGAAATAGTGCTATATGGCTTGTCTGGCTATTTTCATAAGAAATAGGACTATATGGCTTGTCTGGCTGCTTTCTAAGAAATAGGGCTATATGATATGACTTGTCTGGCTATCTCCTGCTGTAGATTTTGAACTACATCTAAAATATTACTGCAGGATGTTTCTACACATAATGATGGTGTGCAAGGTAATAGAATCTTGATTCTTGTGGAATATTACTGAACTGTGTTTTAATTGGACTTTGTAATTTTTGCCAGAAATATACCCTAAGCAACAAAGTTAGGGATATGAATTTGGGGGTATTAACATTTTTTATGTGTCCGTCAGTCTGTCCGTCTGGCCTCTTTTTCTCATTGCAGGTACAAAATATTTACTGCATCAACCAACAGTACATAACCTTTCTGAATCTGCAAATCTTGTCAAAAATGGACATGTTCTTAATTTGGCAAACCTAGCAAGCGGGGGCATCATTAGAGTCTTACAGACACATTTGATTTATTAAAACAATAATCGCTAACAAATGATGCAGGGGCTCCTGTGACAAACAGGATTTCTAGTTTTAAAATTGATTTAGGTAGCCCAAAGGACTACCAATACAAGTTTTAATATAGGTAAACACAGGACTATTGGACCACTGTTAGTATGACGATTCCTGACTATCTGTTGTAATAATTTCTGGTGTTGTTAGATGATGGGTATTAGGATATATAAGTATGTTCGATTCATGATGGATATTCATATGATTTATTAAAAACTTCATCTTCCCTTTTCGAAAAAAATTTGTCAGTTTATTTGTAGAAGATCTCTGGCAAATCAGATAAACAATGCAGGGATTGATTTTAATAAAACAGTTCCTTACAACAAAAAGATATGAACTTTTAAACAATTTCCCGTTTTGAAATATTTCTGCTTCGAATACGAAAATGGTTGTAAAATACATTCATCAGAAAGTATGCTATCAGATGAAAAGTTGACACCAGTACCATTCTATCAACATTTCTTACTAAACATGGAAAATTAACAACTGTTTGAAGGGAGATAACTCAAGTGAATCAATTTATTTGCACTGAAGAGCTTTGTCAAATCATATTTTTTGGGAAGTTTGTCTTTAAAATGTGTTTTTGCAGCTGATAGAATTCTACAGAGAAGCACTCCCAACCAAGGAAGTATTTGATAAAGTTATACTTCACAGAATTAGGCAAAGGTAAAAACACAAGTCTTTCCAAGAAATTTTATTCCAAATATTATCTGAATATTATTTTCTTTTTTTACATGTCACTAATTATGAAATTCATTGCAATTTCATCCTAAAAGGGAGATAAGTCACTTTTTTCCCTGTCATTATAATGTAACTTTAAACTAACTTTCTGCATCCCCTGACACATCTAAGACAAACAAACTGTCAATTTGTTTTCAATAGTTCATAAACTATGTGCCCAAATTGTCTAATTCACGTGTTTCCTTGAGCATGAATCATTGTTTTTCAATTTTGCCTGATTCTTGCTGATTCCAGTACTAAATACCCAAATATAATTGTTAATGGTTTCAGCTCAGGACATTTAGAGGCCAACCATAATGTGATTTTGAACACTTCAGAAACAAAGAACCACTTAATAGCTGCTTGTAATGAAATGATTAATAATGGACACACTTTAAACATTGGTGGGGAAACAGCTGATGTAGAATATGCCAGAATTATAATTGGATCAAAACTAGGTTTGTTTTTTTTCTCTGTCTACTACTCTTGCTAAAATGATCATTACTGATACCCCTACTAACAAGGGAGTGGTATATTGGAATCACCTAGTCTGACTGTCCATCATTCTGAATTCCAACACAATTATCTCATCTCACAATGGAATGGTTGCTTTCAAATTTGCTCTGTGACTTTGTATAAATGGGGCATATATTGTTAGTGAGTTTGGGTGCTGTCCAAAATCAACTTCCTGTCAAGCAGAGGTACACCTAGCACAATAAGACCTACAACTTCATGTTGGCTCTGTGTACTGTAAGTTTGTCTTGAAAGATATGAAATTTATCTCTACATAGTACATGTAAAGTACATGTAAAAGGAAAAAAGTTGGAATTAGGGGAAAATATACATCAAATACTAAAATATATACAAATATTGTATTAAGTAGCAGTCTTTGTAAGAATCATGCAAAATCTGAAAAATGCGATACACCTCAAAAAAGGCTACGTATCTTTATTTTTGTAATTAAGTTGTTTTATGGGTCTATACTATGAAATGTGAAATTATTCATTCAAATCTGCCTGCTCTTAGAAGATAATCAACATTGAAAATACAGTAGATTCTATTGTATTTTAGCACCATTTACACATTATCTCCCTTAATTTTGAAATCTACAGTGCATTCTATATAATTTATATCTCCTAAGAGCACGGGTTATATGAAACACCACATGTTTATTTCTGTTTACTATGAAATTTCAAACAAAATATCAAAAAAATATATAGGCTTTTTACCAATGAATCACATTTTGCATGATCCTTAGCTGGAGTGCTACTTAAATGAACGCTTTCAAATAATTGTAGTAATTCTCACCAAGACAAGAGTAACTTGTGAAGCATTCTATCAGCTGACTACCTGTCTAACTGGTTATGTGTGTACTATTAATGCTACAAACTTAGTACCATACTGTGGGTAAGTATGGAAAGGAAATATTTGTTTGGCCATGTAATAGGTATCATAGTTATTAGATCTGAGCCTGACATTTAAATTAATGAAAAAAATTACAAGATATTAAAAGCTTGGTTTGTATGCATGTTTGTTTCAAGACTATAACTATACTTGACATACAAATCCATTACCTAAACACTTGGATTACCAGATATACCAGTGTAAGTGATAGACATAAACACTTGGATTACCAGATGTACCAGTGTAAGTGATAGACATAAACACTAGGATTACCAGATGTACCAGTGTAAGTGATAGACATAAACACTAGGATTACCAGATGTACCAGTGTAAGTGATAGACATAAACACTAGGATTACCAGACGTACCAGTGTAAGTGATAGACATAAACACTTGGATTACCAGACGTACCAGTGTAAGTGATAGACATAAACACTAGGATTACCAGACGTACCAGTGTAAGTGATAGACATAAACACTAGGATTACCAGACGTACCAGTGTAAGTGATAGACACAAACACTTGGATTACCAGACATACCAGTGTAAGTGATAGACACAAACACTTGGATTACCAGATATACATGTGTAAGTGATAGACATAAACACTTGGATTACCAGTGTAAGTGATAGACATAAACACTTGGATTACCAGACATACCAGTGTAAGTGATAGACATAAACACTTGGATTACCAGATATACATGTGTAAGTGATAGACATAAACACTTGGATTACCAGTGTAAGTGATAGACATAAACACTTGGATTACCAGTGTAAGTGATAGACATAAACACTTGGATTACCAGACATACCAGTGTAAGTGATAGAAATAAACACTTGGATTACCAGACATACCAGTGTAAGTGATAGAAATAAACACTTGGATTACCAGATATACCAGTGTAAGTGATAGACATAAACACTTGGATTACCAGACATACCAGTGTAAGTGATAGAAATAAACACTTGGATTACCAGACATACCAGTGTAAGTGATAGAAATAAACACTTGGATTACCAGACATACCAGTGTAAGTGATAGACATAAACACTTGGATTACCAGATATACCAGTGTAAGTGATAGACATAAACACTTGGATTACCAGTGTAAGTGATAGACATAAACACTTGGATTACCAGACATACCAGTGTAAGTGATAGACATAAACACTAGGATTACCAGACATACCAGTGTAAGTGATAGACATAAACACTTGGATTACCAGATATACCAGTGTAAGTGATAGACATAAACACTTGGATTACCAGTGTAAGTGATAGACATAAACACTTGGATTACCAGACATACCAGTGTAAGTGATAGACATAAACACTAGGATTTCCAGACATACCAGTGTAAGTGATAGACATAAAAACTTGGATTACCAGATATACCAGTGTAAGTGATAGACATAAACACTTGGATTACCAGTGTAAGTGATAGACATAAACACTTGGATTACCAGTATAAGTGATAGACATAAACACTTGGATTCATATTAAGTCTATTAAGACTGTTTTTTAAAGTCATATGAACAAAATTCAGGTATTAGTAATTACCATTTAGAATATATTAATGCGTTTTTCATTTTTATTTTGTTTTATGTTTCAGGCAAGCCGTTTCAGGTGAGTCCATTTTCAACTGATCCAAATTAGAATCAAATCCCTCTCTCCAGCACTGTTTCAGCTGTGTGTTTTATGCCAAGTGCACATAGATTCATAAAAAATCTTAAGTATTAGCAGTTTAGAATTACTGAATTGAAACTGTTTTTTTCTTTTTAAAGGACTGAGTTAATTGACTAAAGTTTGTCTCAGGTTCTTATCATTTGCATACTTGTAATCAGGGTAATAAATTGTTTTTGCAGACCCATATTCTGAAGGTTTGGGAGCTTATATAGGTATACCATTGACCATTACTGCCATAGGCTTGGCGGTTTTACTTTTTGTATTCAGTAGAAGAAAGAAATCAGAATTCACAGCCACTGAAGGTTCTCAAGGGTAATAAGACTCAAATATTTTTTTAACTAGATTCTATTTGTACTTACCAATGATAGTATATTTGAATTAGAGAAAACTAGTTTACCTCAGTTTTCATTGATAACATCCAAATAATTCTTCCTTGAACATTCTTTAATTGATGAATTGGGCATTAATGCAAGTTGATTACAAAGGGGAGATAACCCAACTGATTATGTGAGCATCTCTTTCCATAAATTCATTACATATTTCAAGAATTGGGTTTCAAATGATGTTTATTAATCACTTCTACTCGGCGTCACATAAATAAGATACTGTTAAAATTTGAATAAAAATATTTTCTACAACTTTATTGACACCTACCATCGTTTAAATTGTCTTAAATGACTTGCTCATTCGTTCAGCCAAACGGCTTTTCCCTTAACATTGAATCGTTAAATTCTGGTGAGATTTTAATTCTCAGTCCCAATATTTACTTTGTCAAAAGTCGGCCATGTTTACAGTGATCAGGTTGCTAAGAGATGTTGTTTACGTTTAAATGGTTTGTCCAAAAACCAAAGAACCCCGAATGCATTTAGGCGTTAGTTCAGATATTTCCGATTTATTCTATGCAAACAAAGTACAATACCAAGAAGTTATCAAGCAGACGAATGTCAACGGAGTTTGAAGGGAACCTACGAACTTCATTTGTAAACAAATCGTCCCGTAGAAACCAATATGGCGGATATTAGTAAGGATTTTCCTGTAAGGATTTGTTGCGCACGATTTAAGCCAATAAGCGACTTGTTGGTACTAACACGTCATGAATATATACAAACTATCTTCAGAATAAATAAAAGAGAGACCACTCTAGCGGTAAGTCCCGACAGTTTAAAAAGTAGAGCTTCAATTCGAAAATGTGCTGTCTGTGACGTCGAGTATAAGTAATTGCAAGGAAAGATTAGTAAGCTCTAGAGTATTTCTTCAGTGTTCTACATGTATTTCAATTGGGGGATAAAGCTTATAAATATAACTTAAACTATTTACAGGTCATATACATCTGATGGAATCCTCTTTGCCAGTGTGCTGCCAACAAGATACTACAGTTATCCTACACCATACTACTTAGGATATACAGAGGCTGACTATCTGTCATTGTACAATGGCAGCCACATAGAGTCTGAGTCAACAGACAGTGAGATTGTTAGTGTAGAGGCAATCCAAAATGGAGAAGCTTACTGTAAGTAATTATTGACCCATTCGAAAACCAGGGTGCCTTAGTTTGGACTTGTATATTTTCTCCCATTATCTTGTATTCCTTTACGATGATTTTGGTTGGTCACATGTAGGTTTGAATCTCCATTCACACTTGTCATTTTGCTACAAATTACTATAACATATTCTCTGAATGACCTTTTGATGTCAGAAAAATAATGTAATTTTACATTGTGTCTGGATTGAAATTTTAGTTGAAGGTTTGGAAACTATGGAAAAATATATATATTTTTCACAATGGTGTCACAAGTATGAATACCCTATTTGTGTGCCCAAATACCATGCATAAGGTAAGGTAATTTTCATGAAGACACATTTTCCATGTTTTGAAATTAATCTTTAGAAAATGATTGGCTGTTTATAAAATAGTGGTAGATCAAATCAGGATTAATTTTCTAATTGTGATCAGCTGATTGCTTTTCAGAGACTATTTATCTGTCATAAAACATACCCTTACTTGTGTAGACAGCAATGAATATCTTTTGTCTGATTTATGGCTCTTCTAATTAAAGGAATGAGATTAAAACACAAATTTAGAGGTTAGAATTCAGAGTTTTTTAGGTAATTTTGACAAAATTTTGTTTTTGGACAAATTTGATCGAAAAAATGGTGTCAGCAGGACAAATGGTCATAATCATGAAATCGCGGTTGAGTTGAGTAAGTTAAATTGGCAGATATGTATGTAGGTTCCACTTATTACTCATTATATAATGCGACGAGAAACGTGAAAATAAGTAAACTCGCACTTTTTTAAAATTTACATGATTCTATTGTATGATGAGTACAGAAAATGACTGACTCTTTTTATTCAGTGTATGAAGGTTACCATGGATACCATTCTCCTGTTTGTGCATTATGTCCTTACTGTGAGGTAAGTATCTAGATTGAAAAATTATTAGTCATACTGAGACTTCAAAACAAATGAATTTTCTCTATCCTCAAAATAACTGTATGTTAACAGATTTGTAACTTTTACAATTTTTTCTTTAATTTACTTTCTCTGGCTTTTAGATTTTGGTTGGCTATGTTAAAACAGGTTTACATTCTGTGAAATTTAAATTATAAAGGTTTTTTCTCAGCACTTAGTATTGGAAACTGTGGGTAGTCTTTCAACTCAGCAAATAAAACAATTGAAGCACAATTCATATTTTGGAAACATGCACATGCTTGCTTTAGGAAAAATAAATCAGTTTGTAGTAAGTTTAGCTATTCATTTTATACATCCTTGAAAATGATATTACTTGCCATTTTTGCTTATTAATATTACATCCCTGCTTTGCAGGGGCCATATTAAGTGCTAGAATCTTTTAGAGTTACCAACAAATTGAAAAACAATGAATAATGCTTAGAAAAAACATACAAACTTGACAATGTGAGCACATAGTTTATGGTCTATTGAAGATGAATTGACAGTTCTTTCGTCTATGAAGTGTCAGAGAATGCAGAAAAGCAAGTTTAAATTTATAATAAAATGAAATGGGGAAAAGTGAGTTATCTCCCTTTGATGATGAAATGCAGTTGTAAACCTTGAAGTAGTGACACCTAAAAAGAAATGAATATTTGAATAAGATTTCATGTAAAGACTTGTGGTTTGTTTTCCCCATGATTAACCCTGATTTTTCCAGAGAATAGCAGTTTATAGTGATCATGTCTTTTCTGTCCACTAATTTTTCATTACAGTTTTCTCTGTACCTAT
This sequence comes from Perna viridis, assembly GCA_037379345.1. Classification (NCBI taxonomy): domain Eukaryota; kingdom Metazoa; phylum Mollusca; class Bivalvia; order Mytilida; family Mytilidae; genus Perna; species Perna viridis. The sequence goes on from CM074517.1 coordinate 21,745,765, forward strand.
GTCACCTGATATTTTGACAAATGCTTTATATGAGTACACCATATCATGGGATAGGATTTTGGACTAACCACTTGTAAACCTCACAACAACTTAGTTTATATTTTAGCCATATGGTTACAGGGATGGAGAACAGAGTGTTTCCTTTAGCAGGCTTTGCTCACAATTTGTCTTGTTTAACAATTAATTCTATTAGATATTGTACATTGATATGTTTATTTCAAGAAAAATTAACAATTTTGCATAAGAAATTAAGATAAGTGCATTATCTTCTTTGTAGAATCATATACATGTTTGCACATGCACAATAGCAGACACGGGGCCCATTCCAATGTATGAGGTAAGCATGTTCAAATTTTTTTAATGAAGAAATTTAAAAATAAATTAAATTTTCCTTATTTTTATAAATCATCTACTTTAGTATATGACATTATTTTACTTACATTCATAACTATATTATATGCCTACATTAATTGTTTTTGAATTTATTAGAAAGAATGTTTTACCAAGGGCATACACCTTTTTTTGAAAAGTATGTAAATATGTTGTTTTTTGTAATGTTGTTTTTGCTTTTAGAATCGGGTTTTATGCTCTGTAATAAGAAGAAAATAATTGTTGTCTACAAACAGTAAATATTCCATCTTTATAGTATCAGTCCTTGTTTGCACTACTGCTTTTTTGACAGATTGAATGTGAGAGCTAAATTGAATCTTATGAATGTTTCTTAAACCTATTTATAGCTGTTGGCAACTTGATAGGCAGAATGAATTTAAAACAGTATTGTGGAATGCAAGATCCTTGTACATTTATTTTGAAAGACATGGATATTAGTTATAACATTTATCAATAGTATATGTCATAATACTAAATATGTGACTTTTATCCCTTTATTATATTTTAGCTGCTAGGAATGAATCGCAACTGATATAAAGAGCCATAGACTTATGCACATTCTAATGCAACTTCCCATGTGCCATAGACCTTCTGTTATGGATTTACTATATATTGACTTCGTTACTTTGTGTGTGAAAGATTAAATGTATATACAGTTATGTTTTTAACCGAAAGGTTTTGTAGTGGCGATGTTATAAAGATTTGGAATGTTAAATCTTAATTTGCATGTTGTTAACATTAGTTTTTGTTGATCATAAATCAATGTTGCTGAGAAAATATGTTATCCCGTCTGATTACTGTTATCATGTTTGATTATGATGTTTAACTGTATCTGTTGTATTCTTTTTTTACTTATGTTACCACATTCTCCATTTTAGCTTTGAAAATGACAATTTTAGACAATTGTTACTATTTGCTTAAAGTTCTGTTGGAAAATGTGACGTAAATATTTTATTTAGGAAGACTGATGAAATTTAATGGTTTTCTTTTGTTTTGAAAATGTAAATCGTTTGTTATATGCTGAAAGGTTTAGTTTTGTGATGATGATGGCTTATTTGTATCATTTTTGTTGATGTTTTGTTTCTTTGAGTCAGGTTTTGTGTCCTGGAACTATTCTTGAATGGAAATAAAAATTAAAATTGATTCATGAGTTGTCAATGAAATTTTCTTCACATTCAAAACCGTACTTTTTTGCTCAATGTTATTTTTTACCCTTTATTGTCTCATGGGTGAAAAAAACGGTAAAATCAAATCACTATTGCAGCCCAGTTTTGATAATGATCAGCACAGTTTATTTTGAGCATCTGAAGGGACTTACATGTTAACTGCGTAGCGTCTGTGTTAAACATGGAACATTGTATGCACATGCTTATTTCTACATAGTGAGATGTTTGTCAACTGCCTGTAAGGGGAGCAAATGGTGTGATTTTATCATATCTAAGTTCTAAATTATGCCTGTAAAACAGACTGGCTAAAAATAAATAAATATTCAGTCTACAATGAATTTCCCCAAACCATCATTGAAATGATGTATAGTATTGTAAAACATACTTGGGTGTAACAATAACAATAACTAAAAATATTGAATTCAGACAAAAAATTGATTTTAAAAAGTATGTTTTCATTATACTAGCAAAATCAAAGTATTAATAAGTAGTATTCTGATTAGAATTGCGTTTGTAAATAAAAATCATTAATATTCAAATGGTATGATTAAAAATGACAGTGCACAGCAGTTGACTTTTTTTGTGTAATGAAGATATCCAATTTTCATTTTAAGACAAGACTAGGTATTAAAGTGGAAAATATATGATTTCACATTCAATTTGAAAAAATGTCATGTTCAATTCTGGACACATGATTTGCTCTTTTATTTAAGAGTAGAACATGTAGAATGAATATCAGAAGTAGGGAAAAACACGGTTGTAGACAAAACTCAAAATAATGTGATGAAATTGAAATTAAGACTGAATAACCACAGTTTAAACAAAATCTATAAACCATACTACAAAATACATGCAATGATGATATGAATGAAATGATAACAGACTCAACAAATTACAAAAGAAACACAGAATTGCCAAGCACAGACTCCACCAATAAACTGGGAGATTCCCACTGCTAGGATGTTGACTTTTTTATATCTATTTCTTCTGTGCTCACTGAATTTGATTTGAGAGAAACTTGTGACAAACAGATGGGAAATAGTCAGACCATGACTTTGGTGGACATAGATTTTTGCAGACGACATTGCATTCCTATCTCATACATATCTCTATCGAGATACATGTACATTGTATGACAAAGAAACAAACTAGTATAAAACGTGGGTCTGAAGGTCAATGTGTTAAAACATCAACTTATGTAAGTTAACCCTGATTAGACGATCCCATTATTACCCTACAAGGATTAACCAATTAAGTTTATAACTTTTCTACATGTTAAGTTAGACCATCACCGATGGTGACACTAAAGTATAAGTGCATACTGGAATGTCTGTAGGCATAGGAGCATTTACTGCTATCCGTAACAACTGGAAGCCATAAAACAACCACATAAAACAAATCAAATCAAAAAGCACTGGAACTTGGAATCCTTATCTATGGTGCTGATTCTGGAAAAAGAACAACTGATATCACAATATCACAACCAAGGATCCGGTGCATAGTTCTATGCGTCTTTTGCCAAATACTACTATTCAAAACAAAGAACTTACAAGGAAAACAAATGCAACATTACTATGTCAGGAGATAAAAAAAGATGGACGAAGATAAGGCGTGTGAATAAATTGTACCCTGCTTTCTATGCTTTCATGGTAGAATAAGCATGGGCTACTTACTTGACAAAAGGAAAATGTAGATTAAAGATGACACGGTGAAGACCAGTAGGGATAATAGAGAAATATTAGACAAGGATAATTCAGACAATAATTCCTGAAAAATTACTGAACGGGTCATGTATTGGCCTAAATATGCATACCAGTACGCAGAGTATTCACACCTAATATTAATAATGCATGTCACAACAAATCGATAGTACACCGTACGTCGTGTACTAAGTTACAGCCCTAGATTAATCCTACGAGGAGAAATGACCCGGCCAGCGAAAGCTATATTTTTATATAGCGTAGCTGGCCGAGTGGTCTAGGGCGCTGGACTTAGTGCAGGTGCTGTTGCCATAGATGTCACAGCGGTACGAGTTCGAATCCGGCGGGGGGAACGACAAAAAATTTGCTTCGCAAATTTCACAGTTCTAACGTCGTTGAGAATTTTCAGACCCTTCTATAAGTTTACGTTATTCCCTGTATCAATATGATCCGATGGAACAGTGTAGCGATTGGAGTCGTCACATTCTGAGACTTTGTATATATTGTACTTGCTTTCTTATCTACAATAGTCAAAAACAGTTATGGGAAATTTCCAAGATAGAAATACAGTTAAATTAAATGACTTGAAAGGACTAGATCTTTTGGTCACATTAAGGATTAACAAACGAACACTGAAAGTTAATATGGTGGCAGAGTTTGGAAGCGTATTGCTTCCAGCACTATTTTGTATGGCTATTTGGGCATTTGGTAAGTTGAATTACACCTTATTGAAATATTTATAAATGAAAACTGCATTTTGATATAAAAAAATATCATTTCGCGTTAACTATTTAGTGTATTCGGGCTTTGGTAAGTTGCAATAAGTAGGAAAGAAAAAAGTCACTACTTCGGTTAGAAAGCAAGTCACAAAAATCATATTTTATTTTTCCTACCTACGTGTATTTTGGGGAACGTGTGAAAAATGATACATTGTACTTGGCTGTTGGTGTTTATATGACTACGTTTAGATGTCTTCTTAATGATATGGGTTGCCTTTCCATTTGACATATTCTCCATTTCCACTTTTCTTTATGTACATTAATGCACATTTATATACGAGAACGGACTTGAGAATAAGTATATATCTATTAATAATGCGTTTAAAAATATAATGACTTCGAAACACCTTTATATTTCGTATTCTACTGTACATGTTTTAGTCTAAAGGGCTTCAACGGGATCAAGATAATCTTTAATGTTACTGAACCCGTGATCAGGAGAAAAGACAACGTGACCAATACTTGTATGATTGATCCAACTATAGAAGTTGATACTTTATATTTCATACAGCTACGCAAGCTCAATACTAAACATAAATGGGACAAAATTGCTCTTTTAAAACCAAATGAAAATGGGACCCTTGTCTTAAATGTGACTGATACAATACATGATACCTAGGGCAAAACAAATTCAAATAAGTCCGAAGATGGTGTACTTTCGATCCCTATGACAGATCTTGGAGGACATAGCTTTTTGCAGGCGACATTGCATTCCTATCTCATACATATCTCTATCGAGATACATGTACATTGTATGATAAAGAAACAAACTAGTATAAAACGTGGGTCTGAAGGTCAATGTGTTAAAACATCAACTTATGTAAGTTAACCCTGATTAGACGATCCCATTATTACCCTACAAGGATTAACCAATTAAGTTTATAACTTTTCTACATGTTAAGTTAGACCATCACCGATGGTGACACTAAAGTATAAGTGCATACTGGAATGTCTGTAGGCATAGGAGCCTTTACTGCTATCCGTAACAACTGGAAGCCATAAAACAACCATATAAAACAAATCAAATCAAAAAGCACTGGAACTTGGAATCCTTATCTATGGTGCTGATTCTGGAAAAAAGAACAACTGATATCACAATATCACAACCAAGGATCCGGTGCATAGTTCTATGCGTCTTTTGCCAAATACTACTATTCAAAACAAAGAACTTACAAGGAAAACAAATGCAACATTACTATGTCAGGAGATAAAAAAAGATGGACGAAGATAAGGCGTGTGAATAAATTGTACCCTGCTTTCTATGCTTTCATGGTAGAATAAGCATGGGCTACTTACTTGACAAAAGGAAAATGTAGATTAAAGATGACACGGTGAAGACCAGTAGGGATAATAGAGAAATATTAGACAGGGATAATTCAGACAATAATTCCTGAAAAATTACTGAACGGGTCATGTATTGGCCTAAATATGCATACCAGTACGCAGAGTATTCACACCTAATATTAATAATGCATGTCACAACAAATCGATAGTACACCATACGTCGTGTACTAAGTTACAGCCCTAGATTAATCCTACGAGGAGAAATGACCCGGCCAGCGAAAGCTATATTTTTATATAGCGTAGCTGGCCGAGTGGTCTAGGGCGCTGGACTTAGTGCTGGCGCTGTTGCCATAGATGTCACAGCGGTACGAGTTCGAATCCGGCGGGGGGAACGACAAAAAATTTGCTTCGCAAATTTCACAGTTCTAACGTCGTTGGGAATTTTCAGACCCTTCTATAAGTTTACGTTATCTTCCCTGTATCAATTTGATCCGATGGAACAGTGTAGCGAATAGAGTCGTAATAAATCCTCATTAAATGCTGCTCAGTTTGCCCCTAGTGACTTTCTCAGCTCTGTTAATAATTACAGTTTATTATGAAAGGCATACAAAACCTGTTTAAGCCCATGTGTTATAGAAATGTAAATTATGTACATGCATGTTAAAATCTTGACAACCAAAGATGCACTAATATTATGACCAATTCAAAAGAAAAATTGTTAAAAGTTCACTCCTTGACACATACAAAGAGTAATCAAGGGAACCAAGGTAATAGCGGTAATCAAAAGAATGTAATCCAGGGACAAAGACCAGACATGGAAAACAGACATACACAACACAGAACATAAAGTAACTAAAATCATACATACAAAGTAACAAAAGTAAATGAGCAACTCGGACTCCACTAAAAACTGGGAGCATGGACTAGGTGCACCGGTAGGATAAGCGTTCTCTGCTTTTCTAGAAACACCCGCCGAGTTGCTCATAAAAAGTCAAGTCCGGGATAGACAAACGAGGAAAGGCAAACTACGACCCGTTGAATAAATCAGTTTTCATGGATACATCATAACGATCCACGAGTTCATGATGACGACCATAAAACTTCTGTAGTGATGACTTCAATCTTGTAGCAACATAACCCTGTTCCAGAAGCCTATTTGTTAGAGTTCTAGCGCGATACAAACCACAGTAGTTTTGGCAAGCTCTGGAATAACGTATGAGTTGTGATATGAACACTCCATACGCAGGAGGAGCCGAAGAGATGTTGCCACAGATGAAAGGAAAGTTGACAATTCTGAATGAAAAGTCATCACGTTCGTGGTAAAGTTTGGTCAATAGTTTTGTTTAGTAGTTGTTATTAAAAATCATGAAAAAAAAATTTAATAAATATCTACAACAGTACCAGTTATACTATTTGCTTGTCTTTTAATGCATTTTAGATAGGCACCGTGCCAAAAAATATATATATTTTTTTACCTTCGGTTAAGAAGAAAACGTTACCAAATTTGGATAAGGGCCCATATATAAGGCCTTATTCTGCCTACTGAAATAATTGGTAACACAGTTGTCAAAAATTCGGAAATACACTAAATAATCATATAATTTATATTGTAAATTTGCAATTTTATGCATCAAGTTTGTAATTTAAAAAGTAACGATTGAGAAATAATAGCACAAAAACCGTTTTGAAGGCTATTCAGTAAATACAGCATTTTTTCACTCTTTTGTAACTTATTTCATAGTGAGATCCTGCGTTTACCAAAACAAGATTGAAACTGAAAGTGTGTATGACTTGTATTCATTCTTTTTTACAGGAACAATGATGTTTTTGGTTAACGCGGGATCTCTATGTCCATTTATTAACAAAAACTTTCAAAATTCAAGCTAGAAATCGCTTCAAAAATGACTAAGTCCAACTTTACCTGTACATATGTCTAACTGTAACATGGTTAAACACATGGCCATCCGTGTTACTTAACTACAGCGTCTGTTTTCAATACTTGTTTTAGTACCCGTATAAAACTCATAGTGTACTACATAATAATTTACTTTCGCGTTGACCAAGAGGCTTAAACTACGCTGGTACATATATAAGCATTAGTGTATAGAAACCAGACCAGGCTCTCTAATAAAAGATACTTTTGTCAGTAATAACTGTAGCACCGCAGTCCATTCCCTACTATGATTCAGGCAAAGTTGGAAACTGTTTAATATCAAATCCAAATAAAGATTTAAGTCTCTCCTGATTTATATTTTTGTATGACAAAAAGCAAGCTGTGTTTATTTATCTAATAAAATGATAATTATAGTGCATCCAAAGATTGCTTTCTCTCTCCGGAAAATATATCTCCAGTACGTGTATATGTATAATGTATAATAGGAGAGTTCTTCGTGATGTCATCGCTTACTTGTGATTTTGTTTTGGTTTGCAAATAATCCATTGAGTGGCATAGGGTGTCAACTTTAAATCATCATAACTTTTTCATTTTTAAAGATAATTGAAAACTTCTATTGGTTCCCAACAGTGCAAATTCTTTTTATTCATTGAATTTTTAAATAAATATTCAGTAATTAGACTATATGCACATAAGATTTTAATTATAATTTTATACAAAAAAGAGGTTTACATATAAATATCACTACAAATTTATTTTTTCAAGCAAAACAGTTATAAATTCACATACATTATATGAATTATTTTATCTAAATGAAACATTTTACGGAACCAAAATTGGATATAAAATAACAAAGTTCTATAGTTTTCAAAATTGGGATTCTAATCATGAAATTGTCAATTGTTTATTTAGTTGTTTATTTGCCAACCAATTTGACACTTAATGAATATGACATCACTAATGAAATTGGCGAACTCTCCTATAGATATCAAACATATCCCTGCATGTGTTCGCTATTGCAAGGTATATATGCAAGGTGCGTCTATATTTTGTGTTAAACAAAGTTGTCTCTTTTCAGTCACCTGCTTCCCGTGTTAGGTTTGTATTAAATTCATGTCTTTCGACATTTTGTTATCCGCCTCTCGAAAATCTTGAATATTAAAGGCAGGCGCGTCCCGAGTATTGGATTTGGAGAGGCGCGACAATATATTGTGGTTTATTTAGTTATATAATCGTGCCCTGGCCGCGAACCATTTCAGGTTTTGTGGTAAGAATATCCATGTGACATTTAAAGGAAACAGTTTTTGAACCTGATGTTAAGATATGACATTTGATTGGAAATACTACCTGCATAGGCGTTAATGTTCGGAACTCGACCGAATAGAAGTAGACCTCCTCTCTTTGACTTTTTGAAATAGGGAGATTTAGCGTGGCGTCTATTTCACGACATATCTTATTGTTGAAGAGTAATCTAGGGAAAATTAAAAGAAAGCAATCCAGGGACGAAGACCAAACATGGAAAACAGACATACACAACAAAGAACATTAAGTAACTAAAATCATACATACAAAGTAACAAAAATAAATGAGCAACTCGAACTCCACTAAAAACTTGGAGCAAGGACCAGGTGACCGGTAAGGTAAACGTCCTCTGTTTTCCTAAAAATACCCGCCATGTTGCTCATAAAAAGCCAAGTCCGGGGTAGACGAAAGAGGAAAGAAAAACAATGACACGAACAACAAATCAGTTTTCATGGTGCAGATGGATACACCATATCGATCCACGACTTCATGATGGCGAGCATAAAACTTCTGTAGTGATGACTTCAATCTTGTAGCAACATAGCCTGCTCCAGAAGCCCAACCGTAAGAAGTCTGTGTGTAGTTACGACAAGCTCTGGCATGAGTTGTTATATGAAAACTCCATACGCAGATGCTGAAGGAATGTTGCCACAGATGAAATGAAAGTTTACAATTCTTAATGAAAAGTCATTAAAACACTTCGCTGGAATTTATGATAAATTAATTTCAAACATTACTAAGCTTAATTGGTATTTAGAAATAATAATTGTAATTTTCATCCAAAATTGAAGTGTGTCATTTCTGATCTTCATGACTTTCTCCCCATCATTGTGACAGATGAATACCGAAAATTCCGAAAGCCGCAGGTTTTAAGCTCTTGTCGGGAGACGGACAAGAAAGTAGAAGTTTACGGAAAATATGATGAAATACCGAGAGTTTCCTGCTGAATGAGGGAGAGTTCACAACTATATACAGATGCATTTATTTCAAACTCAAACTTTCCTACATCAATTCAGGACAATTCGCAAACATAAGTTTTAACTGAAAAAGTGTCATTTGTTATTTTTCACATTTACACATATCAAAACTTCGTAAGTTTTATATTCCAATCAGTTTTTACTCAAAGTAATAAGTTTATCAACAATGAATTATTCGTTATACCTGAGTTCTGTGTTTTACCTATTTTACTTATTTAAGAAAATATTAAACACGGCACAGCAAGGAACTTTCTATATGTCTGTCAATTGGCCTGCCTGCCTGTCTGTCGGTCGTGAACCACAAGAAACATCATTGACTTTTAAGCGTTTATATTGAGGATATAGTCTCTAATGCGGTGCAACTATGTAGTTGAGGAGGCAACGGTAACAAATGATTTGTATTTTTGTCTCTTCTCTGTTTGTTTCACTTTCAGCGAAACTCTCTCGATGATCTCCGAATTTATATAACCTATAACCGTTAATTTTTATTTACGTCAATCATTGTTGAAAAAAAAACACTACTTTAAGGAACGGGAGACAGAAATTATTGGCTGCTTATAGCTTTTTATTGCGTAGATTGAAGTAAAGATTTTTGTACAGAATTACACACGTGACTGTACCAAATCATTGCTACCCAACATTTATCTTACTCTTACGTCGGCCACTGAAGACAAACTAAGTATTTATTACTTATAAAGTTAATAGGTCCTCATTAAATAGGTTACTCTATAACTCAAACAAATAGTGTAAAATAAAACACCAAGGTGTAACTGTTTTTAACTTTATTCAATATATAGTGATGGAATACGAATATAGCTTTCTTTATTTCGTTTGTAAACGAAACATATTTTTTTTTATTTTGTTAAGAAGAAAGATAAAACAAATTGTTATAATTTTTTAAAAATGGAAAACTTTGAGTTTACTAAAGGGAGATAATTTCATTTCTTCTCGTAGGTGCTACAGAGCCTAATGTACCCTCATCCTTTGCTAATTAATCTTTAGAGTAGGATTTTAACTCTCTTTTTTTTCACCAAAAATAATGATGAAATGTATTTGCATAAACACTTGAGTATCATTTCTTTGTAAATCAAACTTATTTTGTATTGTTGGTTTAGTTGAAATCAGTACTTAAATATTGTCAATAATTACTGTAAAAGTATTAATTTTTACGGTGTACTAATTTTCGTTATTTTTCGCGGTGGACACAAAAACCCGAAATATTACCTGCTAAATTGAGTTTTAACACCATATAACGCTTATCATTTTTGAAACCGCAAAAATTGATACCCGCGAATATGTTCACTTCACAGAATCCGCGAAAATTAGTAACCGCAAAAATTAATACGTTTACAGTAACTCTAGAATTAAAACGTATTCATAAGGGCATAATTTAATAGGAAAAGTTAAAAGAAACAATACAGTAAGAGCCTGAAAAACATGTAAAATTTAACATTTAAGCGAAAGTATAGTCGATCTATGAGTTTTGCATTCTCTTTTAAAGGGTATAGAGATGAAGATTGTCGAATGGCACTTCAATATGTGGAATGTGGAGATTTGGGAAATGAGGGACTGTTTAAAAACTATACGTAATCTTAGTAACAATAATGATATTTTACGATCATTATGTACAAGTATCAGTAAATTCTAGAAAATCAGAAAATTCTATAGAGGAATGGGGTCCTAATGATAGGGTGTGAGATGATGATAAGACTATATCATTCAAAAGATGTGTCAAAATTTTTAAGGACAAAGTAAGCATTTTTTTCTCTATTATGTTGCGCTGCTGTTTCAAAATACAAAAAACGTAAATATTCACAGAGATTACCTAAACGTTTTCAATGGGTGTAAACACATCTTTAAGTAAGCTCTGGAAGGCCCCGACAAAAAGTAATAAAATCCACTGCAACTGAATGATATATAATCGTCTAGCGTCGAAACTAAAACTTAATATAACGACAAAAACACATCGATGGCCAACATCTCCAGGCTTTGGAAGAGTAATCAAGGGAACCAAGGTTATAGAGGTACCAAGGTTTTGGACGGATACATGGAATCTCCAGTGGAGTTAAACTAGTTTCATAACGCCTCAACCATCCCATTTATTGAAAGGCCAAAAATGTACTGAAGCAATAAACAAACACATGAAATTCACTCAATAATACATCCGATTCTCAACATACATTATATATAAAACGAATGATATATCCAATTAAAGAAAGCTTGAGGGTACTGAAAGCTAGTCAGAACATGTCATATAAAGAATGACAATACTATCAAAGGTACCAGCAATTGAAGTAAAAACGGTCACTACAATACCTAAATTTGACGTAGTAACGTTAAGTACTAAATAGGTCAAAAATAGCTTAATTTTTACGTAGGGATGCAATTAGAGGCTGAGTATCCCTATTTGTCAAAAGGTTGAAAGAATAGACTATTATAATATGAAAACAGTTTCCTTTATCAATAAATCTTTAATGGGCAGTCGATATGTTTAAAAGAATGTGCCTTATAGACTATTTATCCGTAAAAATGGGTGTGCAATTCCATTTGCAATTAAGAACCTGCCATTGGTATTATTTTGTAACAACATAAAAAAAAACTTAGTAAATATTTTTAGAAGTTTGTAAGATCGATACCCCTAGTGCAAAAGCTTTTGCCTGAGGAATTTATTGCATTTATTAAAATCTTACACTGATTCATAGTGTAAACGTCACACTTTCGGAGTTCAATGTGATCTGCTGCTGAAGTCATCTTCGGGTTAAAGTCACTGAAATAACTCCCGAACTCTGTATTATACTTTGTATAAGTAATCAATACTAGACTGTATTCGTCAGTGAAAATTAATGCTTAGTCTAAATCTAATATATATATGTTATTGTGCTATCATTATTTACCTTTAAAGCTTATATTTACAAATCATCTTCATTTTTAACACTTTCAAGAATTTGAAAAACAATACATGCATTTAGAAATGACTTACACCTTTTATATTCTGATATAAAAGTCCAGTGTGGTGGAAGCGTTTTTCAACAAACGGTCGGCATTCCAATGGGAACAAATTGTGCTCCTTTATTTGCTGACCTATTCCTTCACTCTTATGAGGCTGACTTTATAGCTGATCTGTTCAGAGAGAAAGAATATCGTTTGGCTAGATCCTTCAATCTCAGTTTCCGCTATATAGATGACGTATTATCTTTAAACAATCCTAATTTCGGGGATTTGATACATCGCATCTACCCAAAAGAACTTGAGATAAAGGATACTACAGACACTGTGAAGTCGGCCTCATATCTTGACCTACACTTAGAAATCGATGGTAAAGGAAAACTATTGACCAAACTTTACGAAAAACGTGATGGCTTTTCATTCAGAATTGTCAACTTTCCTTTCATCTGTGGCAACATCCCTTCGGCTCCTGCGTATGGAGTGTTCATATCATAACTCATACTTATGCCAGAGCTTGCCAAAACTACGCAGACTTTTTGTATTGCGCTAGAACTCTAACAAATAGGCTTCTGGAACAGGGTTATGTTGCTACAAGATTGAAGTCATCACTACAGAAGTTTTATGGTCGTTATCATGAACTCGTGGATCGTTATGATGTATCCATCAGCACCATGAAAACTGATGTATTCAACGGGTCGTAGTTTTCCTTTCCTCGTTTGTCTACCCCGGACTTGACTTTTTATGAGCAACTCGGCGGGTGTTTCTAGAAAAGCAGAGGACTCTTACCCTACCGGTGCACCTGGTCCATGCTCCCAGATTTTAGTGGAGTCCGAGTTGCTCATTTACTTGTGTTACTTTGTATGTATGATTTTAGTTACTTTATGTTTTTTGTTGTGTATGTCTGTTTTCTATGTCTGGTCTTTGTCCCTGGATTTCATTCTTTTGATTACCGCTATAACCTTGTTTCCCTTGATTGCTCTTTTAGATATATTATTTCATTCCCAGACGCCATTACGCAACCAATTACGCTAACTGCACCAACATCTAGAGTCCATTATGCACAATCCTCGATATCATCAAAGTTTTGTGAAAATTCTTCAACTGGCACACCGTTAACTTCCATTGAAAAGACAAAATACGTGGAAAACTCTTTAACAAAAGAAAACTCAAATATAACGACTAGTTATCCTAACTCAAGTGCAACACAAGATACTATTATTAAGGGAAAGGGAAATAAGAGGCAATGTATAGACAATGACATGCCGTATAAGTAGATTTTTTTCAAAAACTGTTGCGCGCGCGCGCGCGCGCGCGCGTGTGTGTGTGTGTGTGTGATGTAATTTTCGCAGCCGACAAATTGTAAGATAAGACGAAGTTGAATAACTCTATCTTATACTCATAAATATAAAGCGTAATTTAATTTTCGCGTTCCAACTTTGACCGCGAATATAGCGGAAACTAAATAATCATTTATATGGTGATAAGTTTTATTCTTGTTTTAACCATGAGATCATATGCAATTTTTTTTCATGCTGAGACACTTTGAAACAAAATGTATACTAATATTTTTGGGCCTTGTACCGACGTGAACGCCCGATGAAAATGATAAAACATTACAATAAAACTGTTTCGAAATTTTAATAAACTAAGAGAAGTCTTCATCTTATATGTTTTTTTTCCATTTTGCAGAGTCAAATAAAATGATGATAGGAATTATCATTGATTATCGTTGCTACTGCTGTTAGGATTAAGCGTTCCAATATGTCGTCGGATAAAATGTAAAATAAATAGACGATCGGATGCGATTTTGATACGGTATATCAATTAAGAAATATATTCAACCAAAGGTAAGTTATAAATACAAACATTAGAAATACAAGAAAATCCTTTATTTTAAGATTACGAAAATTTGTGAATATTCAATGGGCAAAAGAAGTGTTATACTATTATATTACGATTTCCGTACATTACAGACAGACAATATGAGAAAAAATGGCGAAACAGTACTTATTCTCACAGAACTCAACAATTATGTAGGTATCTTGACAGGTTGTTGTATGTTTATGACTGTTTTATATGCATTACATTTCTTCAGGGAAATCGTTTAATATTTTATACTTATAAAATTAATGTTCCAATATTTTACTCACATAAAATATGAGCTGTGTTGCTTATAATTATTTTAACTCTACACTGTTTTAATTAAATCTATTATAAATTGTTGCTATGAAAACTATTTTGTACAGTATATCAAGTTATTACATTTGTAAATTAAGTGTTTTTTGTAGGTTATGATGGACTTTCAAAACTTCTCTAAATTCATTTTAATTTAATTCAAAAATGTCTTCTTTTTTGTGAGATATTAACCAAGTTGTCAATTACCGTCCGATCAGGAGTTAGTCGGGAAGAGATATAAACTGTGAACAATCCAAAATACAAGAATTGCAAAGGGAATGCTAGATGAAATTATAATGGAGAAGACGGGAAAATTTGCATGAACTAGCTTATACATCGGTAATTAGGGGAGGACCAAAACTGTAAGACATAAACGAATGCAATATAGAGTAAAAAAAGGAAACAATTGTAAGCAATGGTTATAGTTACAGTTTGTTTTTCATTCGTTAGGTCTACTGTCACCTCACACTTCATTCTCACGTAAAATAAAAGGCCAACACAGACAGCCTAATGTGTGATTATATCAAAACTAGACTCAGTATTTTCACAAAATATCTCTTACACGCATACGGCACAAGTTAGTTCGTACAGTCATGAGTGTACGACATGGATCGGCAGTAACAACAGAGATTGAACCGACAATCACGTGGACAATTAAGGTAACATATGTATTTACATAATATAAGTATTAGAAAAAATAATGCATTTATTAAATCTCTCAATTCAATTTTATTATGCAATAATAAAATTCCTAAGATTTCAGACCCTATAATTTTTTTAAAAAATGAACATAAAATTTGAAAATAAACGCTTTAGTATCAACCATATAAAGTGTTTAAAATACTAATAAACAATATATTTAAATCAAAAAGGTTAGAGAATATATAGTTTAAATTGCTTCACTTCTATTCACTCAAAACTATCTTTTCTTTGCATTGACATTTGTTTCTTTGTACCATGGATGGAAAATGGTTGGGTCTGGTAGGGTTGTCTCTTTGACATATACACCATACCTATTTTCTTATATTTAAGATACTGGCATACTAATGCACATTTTATGTACCTGTGGATGTCTATAAATGTTGGGTATTTTTATGTGTGACGATGTGCAACATTAAAAAAAACATATTTAGGTTCAACAACAATCAACTCCGTTACTTTAACCTTACTTTGTTGTATAATACATGTAGAAGTGAGTAGAAAATATGATTAGAGCACAAAATGACATTAAGATATGAAGCATATCACTGGTATTGATCAAGCTCTTCTGAAAACAATTGCAATTATGAAGGTCTGTATTAAAGTATTCAAATATAATATATCAATATTCAGTGTTATTAGAATAGAAAAAAAACAAACAAACAAATTAACTACAACTGCACTTATAAAGAGAATAGATGTGATGTTCATGTCAGAGACAGCAATCCCACTGGGATGAAAATGTCAGCCCAAGGCCATCCATTGGTTTTCAATTAACGAAGAGGAAACCCTAATGCCACAGGGCAGTTTGTAGCTGCTCCCAAAACATAATTATACACAGATACAGAGTGTGGCCCTTATATACCTTATATACTCAAGTAACATAAAAATAAACTTAAGGTGAAAAAGGGTAACAACAAAATTATCGAATACCAGTCCGATCCGTAAAAAACAATAATTATTTTTGAAGAAACTGAGCATTTTTCTACCAAGGACTTATAACTAAAGTAGAATTTGGTAAGAAACCTTTTGAGACACATTTCCTCATACCCTTGATTCAGGAGTTTGTTACCCAGATATTTACAGTGTTCATGGAAATCAGAGTAGTTATTACTTGCTCTAGCGAAGCGAATCAATTGTGGAATATAAAAACCACATAAAGGAGATGGAGGTATATTGCTGCATGGGTAAGAAAAAATAATGATATAAAAATTAAAGTAGCCTCTTTTATCATAAATATTAGTGCTGAAATGACCACTGTTGTCAAATTCGAGGTGTAGGTCCAAAAGAGATGCAGAACAAACTCTTTCTGTAGTTTCCTTTATCTCGAGCTCTGGTGGATATATTGACGGTTACTATTTACCAAACAAGACATGACATACAGAGGCCAGAAATTCCTGACTTGGGACAAAAACAAATGCAGCAGGTTAAAGTATTTTGGAGTGATCACAACCCTCCCCTTTTAAAATGTGTCCTCTGTGGAAAAAAATATTACACAACTAAACACACCTAAAATCAGTTCAAAGAGGTCTGAGTCCCTTGTTGCAACGCAAATAAAAAGAAAAACAATCTAAATAACACGAAGGTACAAACTAAGGACTGTTAGCAGTTAACAGTCATGCAAAATCCACACCAGTTTATATGTAAAAAAAGTTATGTTTTCATCGTAATTATGTAAAATTAATCCCAATTTTTACCATTCGGGGCTGAAAATCACGGTACATCATAAGTAACACAACCCATATCATGCCAAAACATGGTTTAAGATATAGTGTTTTATTTCTATGTAAAGACCCTATGAGTGAATCAATGCTAATAAAAAAAACTGCTATCATTAACGATTTGACAACAACATCATAACTATATCCCTCACGAATTAGGCTATTCAACGGTTTAGTTAACTTTTTGTGAGTATCGAGCTTTCCGTGCATTTTTGTTAAATATTACCGTAAATCAAAGGGTGAGAGATACCCGCATGTATTAATCCTTTACAAGTACATCTGTATTTGAGAGTGAGTTTCTTGTAACGGTTGAAAACAATTTGTGAATGTATTTACAAGCTTGTGATATCGAAAACCTTGATGTATTACTTTCACGGTTATATTCTTTTCGTTAAAATCAGAAATATTGTTACAAATACAATTAAATTGAACCAATTGTGATATGTAAACACCATATGATGGTGACATGGGGACATTACCATCTGAAAAAGGATAGTTGAAAATAGGAATGAAAAATCATCCCTTTTATCATAAATTGTAGTATTAAGTTTACCATTGTAGATATGAATGCTTTAAGATCAAGAAACGGGCATCCGGTATTATCAATATTTGCTTTATTGAAAGACAGTTCTACAGGATATATACCTGAAGTATTAATTTTGAAGCTAACATTGTTGAGTGTCAAAATATCGTTCAAATACATGAATTGTGTTATTATATTTTTCAAATATTGCTTGGAAGGGTGTTTATTTATTTTATACATTGTGATTCGTAACAGTACAGAAAGAGGTCAGCAATAATTGTTGCACAATTGTCATGGGAGTTTCAATAACTTGATGATAAACGGTTTCGCCAGAGCGTACAAAAATGTTGTATTTCAGAAATTCGAGTGTCGTAAGCATATGAAAAGGTACACATGTTTTTTTATTTAAAACCAATTTATTAACTATGTTCTCATTGTATAATGCTGTACGTAGTTTTTTCAATGTTATTTTCGTCACTCAAATGATCTAAAAGAATTCGAACAAACATATTCACATCCCGATTAATTAAATGACCATTTGATAAGATATGTGATTTTTTGGTTTTTTGAGATTATGTGGAAATGTAGTGTATAAAATTGAAAAAAAATAAACTCTGAATAGAGTCGGAAGATTCCACCTGGGCATGTAATTTATCAAACACTTCAAGCGTGTTTTAAAACTCATAAATAGTTAGTTCCACTATTTCAATAAGCTTTGTTACAGATTTTTATGGTATCTAGTCACTAGTCAATAAAATAGAAAGTCTAGTAGTAGAGCAATGACTTGAAGAGGAAATGATCTATATTTATGAGATGATTTGTGAAGTTTGGGAAGCCAGAACAGAGTAGGAACTCCCATGCTACTAGTCTCAGCTTGTTAAGTGGTAGCGGCGAGTTTGTGTTTGTTCACAATTTCACTGTCTGAAGATTAAGTCAGTTGGAAAGGTGGTGAATATCTTTTTGTAGAATTTCTGCATAAAAGTTACGACAAATAACAATAATATTATTTGCAGCTTTCTCAACAGGAACAGAAACACATTCCTTGCTGAGTTCTTTCAAATTGTATTTTATTCTGAAAATACGGGTTTGATGTTGGTTATTAGGAGTAACGTGTTCCTCGAAATGTTATATTTGGATGTCAATTGTTTTGAAGAAAAAATCTAATGCTTTCCTGTCTACTTTCTCACGTTCTATCCATTTTATGCAATACGAATGGCGTGAGTCCTGGGTAATCTTACAACATTTATTCCAATTGATAGTGGTTGGAGGACGATACTTACATCCTTTTTGAAGAAATGTTTTCATCATCCGGTCTTTAACGGCATTCAGATTACCTGTAATAACATGGGAACTGGGACCATAAATATATATTTTTATGTTTTTTCAAGATATTGGCATATTTTTCTCAGTGTTCACTTCTTTGCAGTATTCACTATAATTAAAGACATATTTATGGGCTGACTTTTGTTAATATAGCAAATAGAAGGGAGTTCAGTATTATCAAAATAAGCAGGGATAGTTTCCTCAATTGTATGATCATTTATTGTACCTGTAATGATGATGAAATAAAATTGCAGATGTTTTTACCAGCTGAATGTCCCAGTTTATGGTGCAGTAGATATATGCATGAATAGATGACTCCACTTTGTCAGAACTAAAGAGTATATAGTCTATTTGTGATGATCCAATTCCATACTGGTATGTTGGGGTTTACCCATCGTTGTCGGTGTGAAAACTTGTGTGAAAACTTGTGTGACATAAGCAGAGTAGCATTCATGCCCTCTACTAATATGATTTGATGAGACTCATGATATTTCTGGATGATCACCTCTAATAAATCGTCAACTTTCCATTCATCTATGACAACATGCCTTCAGCACCTTCGTATGGATTTTTATATCTCCACTCATGCTTATCGAAACTACGTGTAAGTGGATTTTTTTAAGCGCGCTAGACTTCTGAAAAGTGGGCTTCTTGAACAGGGTTATGTTGATCCAAGATTAAAGCCATCACTACAAAAGTTTTATGTTCTTCATCATGAATTCGTGGATTATTATGGTGTGTCAATCGGCACCATAAGATTTGGATTGTTTTCTGATCTATACTCCCAGTGTTTGTAATAGAGTCCGGGTTGTTCTTTTATTTTGTTTCTGTGTGCATGTTGTTTTGGTTATTTCATGTTATATGTTGTGTGTGTCTAATTTTGTTGAATAACTTAATTATGCTCTTTTTTTCGACTGCTGTTCGAATCCTGGTTCATTTGATTTACACATATATTCATTCATTTATTTGATAATCACTTTAAAAAAATAATTTCAGTAAGAATAGGTTTCAATTCGGTATGACTTATATATTGCTAAAATATAAAATAGTTTAAACCATACGATTAAATTTAAAATCTAGTTTTACCTATAACATACCTTAAATTTTTAAGAGACAAATACGTTATCTATGTATTGAAAAGTTTAAACACACCATATGTATTGAAGTACAAATTTAATCTGGACATGTTTGCTTGGTTTTTTTAGTATTTGGCTTCTTCTTTCGTTTTTGATTTATATGCTGTTATAAGGTTTTATTCAATGAAGTTTATGAAATAGACATTCACTCAACTATGGAGAAGTACTTGGACATAGTATCATTTTCTGCTCTGTCATTTGTGTTTATTGGCATATTAGGTAAGTTCGGTAAAATAGTAAAGGAATTATATTTCTTATTAATATATTTCATAACGGTAACTAGCGTTTAAACACAGATGGATACTAAATACTTAAACGATAAATGTGAATAGTATTTAAATTCATTAAACGATTTTATGTCACACTGTGTATTAAGAGTTCGTCATAAAATCACAACTATGAATTTCAATATGCCAGAACCTGCTACATGTATTACTTTCTGTATTCATTTTAACGTCAATCTTTTTTCACGGGTTATAACCTCTATGATATTTTTCGGAGTGAAGAACTAATACACAACTGATCCGAGTTGAGGATAACGATTTCGACACAACAAAACAAAATAAAAAAAACATGATAAAAAAGTAGTTGCCTTTAACAATTAAATGCTTATGTTAATCTCTAGACAATGAGTTACAGTTTTAGCACAGATTTCGTCTGTTTATCCATAGATTTTTTATGATTTCTGTGCGTAAAACTTGTGCACAAATTTTGAGCCCTTCACTTCCGGTGACCAGTACTGCACTGCAAGTCTGCTAACCCCACATGCCATTCAGAGGATTGTGAGCTGACATATGTAGAATCATGCTGATATATAGTCATCTGCAGGTTAAAGTTAAGGTAAAGTCCAGAGAAGCCATCGAATATTGTGAAATTAGCATAGAAGCCTATGGGAAGTGGAATTAGTGGTTTTTAGCCTTAATATGAAGCCATGGCAAAATGAAAAGTTTCTTGAAATAGCTTTAAACTACTTGAAGATCTTGTTAACTTTGCCATGAGAGGAATACACTACAAAAAGCCTTCAAAATATGCATTTTTTTAAGTTATAGGTCCAAATTATGGAAAATTGGTCTTTTTGGCTGATTTTTATGTCCTATCTTGTAAAAAGTGTAGAAAATTTAGTAAAAATATCAAATATTAAACTTTGAGGGCTATATTTTCCTAAATATGGTAGTAATAAGCACTTGAAATCAAGTTTTGTGTAGATTTGAGCAAAAATTAGGTTAGAAATGTGGAAAAACTCACTTTCATTACTGCGGTTAAGGCCATATAAGCATTCCCCTATGGCAACATGGAAAATCCATTATTGAGTACTTTTTTTGCTTTAGGTGCCCTTTACTGGTCATGTTTTAATGTGAAAACACTGTATTTACAAATTTAAAGCCAAAGATATCACCTTTTGTGAAAATTTAAAGATTTAGGATTTTTGACATGTGATCAAGAAAAAGGGGGAGGCATGTCAGAAATAAATTTTTAAAAATAGACCAATTTCTCAGAAAATGATTACTTTTAAAACTATCTCTTCATTAATATTGTTAAAAAACAAGTTGTGATTGATATTTTTTATTTGAAAAGTCAGAAAAAGTTCTTTGCAAATATTTAATGCATTTAAGTATGGTAGAATATTGTCACTTTTTTGCTCGCACAACTTGATTACCCTATATTTAAAAATCAAATATTTAAAAAAGTGCTCGTTACATTTCACTTAAACTTTGCAAATGCATGCAGTATGTGTGTAGAAAGATACCTGTATAGTTATTTATTTTTTCTAAGGCAAAAAGTGACTCTTTAGGTTACAGACCACCAATTCACCAATGAGCATTTGGAACGTACGCAAAAATAGTCCTACGCAGAAATTACCCCTGTTCCTCATAGTGCTGTGAAAAAAAAGTTCTCATCTTATTTAAAAAATTTAAACAGTTTCTGAAAGAAAAAACATTTCTGTACATTTCATAGGTGCATTTTGCTTCTTGTGATGTGAAGCCTAATCTCCATAATGATTTTTAAATATACCCCTATCTTGTGAAAACACTGGGATTTCCCATGCTATTTATAGACCCTTCACTTCCGGTGACCAGTACTGCACTGCAAGTCTGCTAACCCCACATGCCATTCTGAGGATTGTGAGCTGACATATGTAGAATCATGCTGATATATAGTCATCTGCAGGTTAAAGTTAAGGTAAAGTCCAGAGAAGCCATCGAATATTGTGAAATTAGCATAGAAGCCTATGGGAAGTGGAATTAGTGGTTTTTAGCCTTCCTTTCATTTCTCTGTACAAGTTAGCAATTTTTGAAATCCTTTTTTTTAATGCACCTTGTTTTCCGACATTGTGATGTATTTTGACCGAAGTTATCTTTTTTTTAATACATTTTCCTCCTTCAGTGGATTCATACAATTTAGTCATCATCACTCTTATTGTATCTAGCTAAATTTGTGTTATGTTGCTCGAGCAAACAGAATTATTGTCCCTGTAATAGAATTAAAAGTGGCTTTTTTCTTTCTTCTGCTACAAACTCTTTATGAGATCGATGTTGTATAACGGCTCTTAAGTAGAAGAATGACAGTTGAAATGCCAAGGGTTCTATTTTTTTGTATTTTGCTAACATATTGAAAATAAAATAGTAGACTGCACAAAAAAAAATTTTTTTCTTTTTTTTTTCTTTTTTTTTCAGGTTTAAAAAGCACCAAAGGCAATGACATAATGTTTAACGTTACTAAAACCGTAATGAAGAGTACAGATGATTTAATCCTTACTTGTATGATTGCCCCAACAATTAAAACAGATACTTTGTATTTCATAGAAATTTCGAAGCTGAACACCAGTGATTTATTTGACAAAATTCTTCGTTTACAACCAAATAATTCGACAATGTCCGTAATATGGATTGATCTGCACGTAGGACGCAGAGCAATAGCAAATTCATCTAAAACAGAAAATTATATACTTCGGTTTAAAATACCTGCACAGAATGTATTAGATAGCGACACTGGAACATTCAACTGTAGAATAAAATGGTTAACGCAAGAGGGGATACACGACGATAACGTTAATAAATCAATTAAAGTCGTTGGTAAGTTCGGTGAATCACGAAAAGAAAAATATGGCACTTGAAAACCTGCATGTTCATTAAACATTCAGTTATTTAATTCACGTTGGAAAGCAAAATTTTAATTTGTTAATATACAGACCAGTTGACCAATAATAGATCATTTTAGTTATTGGTTTAACTGAAAATATTTTTCAACTCATGTTGTCACGTTTAGAAATTATTCCTATTTCTTATTCATGTCTAATTAATCTGTAGAAGATAATTATATGAGACAATGTAATAAGATAATGATACGTAGAACTATTTGTGTTGGCATTGAACCATTGAAATACTATAACATGATTGTAATCAAACTATTTATATATACCAAGTTTGTCTCGATGCTTGATAACAATTATAATAAATTGACAGGATGGGAAAACAACATTAAGCCACTCATATACGA
Source organism: Perna viridis (assembly GCA_037379345.1). Classification (NCBI taxonomy): domain Eukaryota; kingdom Metazoa; phylum Mollusca; class Bivalvia; order Mytilida; family Mytilidae; genus Perna; species Perna viridis. Next base: position 21,769,278 of record CM074517.1, read on the forward strand.
ACTATATAGGCTTCAACAACTGATAGGCTTTCTTTAAAAGCTTGGAAGCAACAGTTCAAAATGTAATATCATCGAGTAATTTGTTTCATCTTCAGTAGTATAGAAAACTATTCAGAAATATAGTTGACATGCATATACATGTACACATGCTTTAGTTTTCTCTTCCAGCCTGCAAATACGTATCACACCCCCATAAGCGATTTAAATGTAAAAAAATATGAAAATAAGGCCACTTGCGGCAATGTGTAGCACGTAAATATTATAGTAGTCTTGTTACATACTTATGTTCCAAAATAAAATAGGTGATGCGTCAAAGTACTTTTACCTGAACCCATCAGATTATTCCTTTTACATGCCATAACCATTTACTGATACCTTTTATAAGTTCTAACTAATTAATGGTTCCATTTACAGATCCTAACCCAGTTACATCCACTGTAACATTTCATTCAATAAGTGATTGGTCTGAAGAATCTACAACATCAATAACAGCCTCGTCATATGACATGGAAACAGATCTTGCTTCATATAATGCAACAGTTAATACATCAAACAGTCTGATAAGTAGACAAACAAGTAAGAAATAATTTTATTAAAGTGTTAAAAATATATAAACTTCAAAATAATTAAAAGTAAGTTCCTCCCTCTGTCATTGCTTGTAATATCAAATGTAATAATGTCAAGAAAATGTACAAAAAATATATTAAACTAATATTCTGTATCAGTACTCTTTGCTTCTATTTACAGCTTTGATATTGGGACTTAGTATTGGTTTACCACTATCAATATCAGTGATTACTTGCATGGTTTTGCTTATTTGTATTTTGTGGCGGAAAAAGTACATGGATAATTACAACATAAATACTACTGATCAAAATGGTATAGAAATGACAGTGTAATCTACGTCCTGTCAGTGAGTATTTTTTGTTTGAAATATTTGTTATCCAAAATAATTGTCCCACTCTTTTGAGCTCACCTGGCCAAAGGCCAAGTGAGCTATTGCCATCATTTGGCGTCCATCATCGTACTTCGACATCGTCATCGTTTCACAACTCTTCTCTGAAACTACTTGACTATTAAAAACCAAACTTAGTGTGAATGTGTCTTATGGTGTTCTGCATAGAACTTATGAAGGAACTTTCGATCTGTCAAAACATGGCTACCGTTACTGAAAATAGATCGCAGAGGTCAGACAGAAGTTTTTCGCATATATCTTCAAAACTGTCAGGTTTAGCCAAAGTGTTAAGCATAATGAGATCTATTTGTGGTCAAATTGTCGTGTTAATCTGGTAAGCTATGTCGGAGTTGCCCTTTATCGATTTGTTTTCGCTATTTTAATGTTATTTCTTCCAAACATTTTCTCCTCAGAAAATACATGACCAATTAAACCAAAATTAGTGTGAATGTTGTTTTAGCGCTAGGGTCTTCTGCATAGAAATGTTTTGGGATTTTTTATTTGTCGAAAAAACATGGTTGCCTTACTAAAAATAGAACAACCTTCAAAACAGTTAGGTTAAGCCTGACTTGAGGTATTAGTTCTAAGCATGATGATACCTATTTGTGGTCAAATTTTTGTTCTAATCTTTGTAGCCATGTTGGAGTTATTGCCCTTTTTCTATCTTTGTTTTCGCTATTTTTAAGACATTAATTCTTTCAAAAATCTTCTTCCCAGAAACTACTGGACATAATGTAATAAGGATTGATATGATTGTTCCTTAGGTATTAGCGTTAGTAATTTTTATTCAATAAAAAATATGGTCGCTTTTACATAAAAAGAATGTATCTTACCAAAGCAGGTGAGAGATTTAGGCTCGTCAGAGCATCTAGTTATATTTATCATTAAATTAAAGAATGGACTCACTTGAACAGGAAATGTCGATTTCATGTGACACAGTGTTAATGACATGCAATTAATAAGGTCATGTGCGGTCTGATTGTAGAAAATAATGTAAAATTATCATTGTTTCCCAAACATATGTACATTGCTACATTGAAGCATTTGACTATAGTATAAATATATATAAAAAGCAGAGGAATTTTATAAGACTTATAAAACTAGATTGGAATATATTGAAGCATATTTTGAGTAACTTTTCCACGAGCAGTTTATGTTCATATGAAAAAGTGTTTGTAAATAATGCCATCAACGTATATAGATCTATAAAACGTAATGATATTTGAATGTATCCAGCTAAAGTTTTCATGTATAATTTGTAATTGATTTGAGTTAAAGTCTGATTATTTTTATTCATTTTGAGCCAATTTTCATTTTATTAAAAGAAACGCATATGATCTGCACCATGAAAACTGATTTATTCAACGGTTCATAGTTTTCCTTTCCTCGTTTGTCTACCCCGGACTTGACTTTTTATGAGCAACACGGCGGGTGTTTCTAGAAAGGCGGAGGACGCTTACCCTACCGGTGCACCTGGTCCATGCTCCCAGTTTTTAGTGGAGTCCGAGTTGCTCATTTACTTTTGTTACTTTGTATGTATGATTTTAGTTACTTTATGTTCTTTGTTGTGTATATCTGTTTTCCATGTCTGGTCTTTGTCCCTGGATTGCATTCTTTTGATTACCGCTATAACCTTGGTTCCCTTGATTACTCTTCCATTACTTGTTTGTATACGCATGTTGTCTAGGCTGTATGGTTGATAAATTGAATAAGTTATCAATACGTGATATTCATAAACTTAATTTTTTTTCAGAGAGGAAAGGAACCGTTTGTCTTAAAAAAAAGACAGACTGTTGATAACCAAAGAAACCTCATACTGAAGGAAACAGAGCAAACCTTGTTGATAAAAGCTTGGTCTTATGTACAAATCACTGGACAAACGTGCAAACGATATGACTTAATAAGCTGAAAAACAGACAAACAGACAGAATTCCGATTGAGGTTAGAAATCGATTCACCACTCTACAAAGCATGGAACAAGATCTGATGTCTACTGAATGTTACTGGAATGAGGTGAAACATATACTAACATCACATTGCGATGCATCAATCTGGATTAGAAACAGAAAACACCAAGAATGGATAAGACTTGAGACATTTATTTGAATTGATAGGAGGAAAAATCTGAAGGAAAACCTAAATAATAGGGAAATAAGAGCAGCAAAGCAATAAGCACAAAAAAAAAATAAAACACTCAGGCTGATAAGGAGGTGGAAAAATATAGCTAGGAGAGACAGGAGGAAGTTTATCTCTAAAATGACATCTGAGACAGCCAGGCAGAACAGCACCAAAGTCTCGTATGATAACATCAGATTGCTGACTAATATGTTCAAAAAGTCTAGTAGACCAATGAAGGATAAAAATGAAAACACTCTAAAAATTAAAGAAGAGCAAATGAAGAGATGGGTAAAACTTTTCAAAGAAGTTTTTAACCAACAACCACCAACAAATGACGCAGATATACATCCAGCTACAGACCAGTTACCAATCAACTGCAACGAATCAATAAAGGCAGAAATCAGCAAAGCCATTAACATCTTCAGAAAAGAACAAGTTCCCTGGTCAAGATAATATACCGGCTGAAGTACTTAATCCACATGCGTGTTGAAATATCAACACAAATATTATCCGACTTAATTGGCAAAATCTGGATGGATGAAGATGTAACACAAGATTGGAAAGATTGACACCTTGTACCTTCCTTGTAAAACTACCGAAAAAAGGTGATCTCAGCATTTGTGTCAATTACAGGGGAATAATTCTTTTATTGGTACCTGGAAAGGTGTTGAATAGGACAATATTGAAAAGAGTGAAGAAGGATGTTGACCAAAATCTGCGAGACAACCAGGGAGTAATCCGTCAAAATCGATCATGTGCAGACCAAACAGTCACCCTAGACGCATTATCATTGAACCATCCCTTCAATTCAATTCATTATTATACACACTGTTCATATACTTTTGATTGCCTAGATAGAGTCGTCTTATGGAAACTTATGGGGCATTATGGAATTCCTGAAAAACATTTTATAACAATCATAAACAATACTTATATCAGGTATAAGACAGGAATGCGTAGTCGTATATTACATGAAGGTCAGCTCACACACTCTATTTACATCACAGCAGAGGTTGAACAGGATGCCTGCTGTCACTTTTTTTTATTCCGCCAAGCAGTGGACTGGGTTTTGACTAAAGCAACACCCAGCGGAAGATATGGCTCCAATGGACAATAATGCAACAACTAGATGACTTAGATTTTGTCGATGACATCGCTCTTCTGTCATACAACCACCAACATATGGAAGATAAACCTTCTCACTTAGAAGAAAGAACAGCTGAGACTGGCGTTATCAGCAGCTTGAAGAAGTCGACTCCTTTGCATATCTTGGCAGTGTCATGGACGGTTAGGGAGGTTCTGCAAAATACATCAAAAGTAGAATAAGAAAAGCAAAAACAGTATTTAGAATGATGATAACAATTTGGAGAGCAGCCAATATTAGATATCACATTAAATACCAAAATCAGATCATTCAACTCCATTGTTCGGTCCATCCAATCATATGGCGGCAAGACTTGGAAAACAACAAAGCGAATCATAAATAAATTTAAAGTTTTTATGTGCAACTGCTTAGGACAAATACTGAAGATCACATGGCCTGAGAAAATCACAAATGTTGATTAATGGAAGGAGACCAAACAAATCCCTATAGAGTCAGAACAGAAGAAGCGGAAAAGGCGCTGGATAGGTCACACCGTACGAAAGCCAGAAAACTCCATTACCAGACAAGCATTGCAATGGAACCCTCCTGGGAGAAAAAAAAAGTTGGAAGACCAAAAAACACGTAGGAAGAAATCTACAAGCTAAAATGGAAGTAGAGGGTTACAAGTAGCACGACACGGTCAGATTTGCACACAAAAAAGAACTTGATAGAAGAGCGTTGTTGATGGCCTCTATGCCCCACTATGTAGTAAGATTATGTACACATAATGTGAATCTGTGTAGATTTAATGTGGATAGTAGAAATTATTGATGGCTGTCTAGAACCGACAAAGCGCAAAATACAGACTTGATAGATTTCAAAGAAGGGAATTCAAACACTTTTCAGATCGCAAGGACAAATACCAGTTCCAAACCGATGTAAGAAATGGTTATGTATCATTAAAAGAGTATAATAAAAATTTCAGACAATCGAATGAATTAAGATAACTACCAAAATGGAGTACGTTTGGTATTCCAAGCAATTATTAATGAATGTTAAAAAGAACACACATATAAGCAGTATTGTGGTCTACTGAAATAATTGCTTTAAGAGACATGACTTGGCAATCTGCAGTTGTAAATAACCAACGATACGCACCCTTCAAATAAATACCAATGATTGTTACCCTAATGTAAGAGGCTTGGCGGCGGGAATTTGTTACAAAATATTTGAAAGTCTTGTACCTTATTTGTAAAAAGTTTTTATCCTTCCACTAATCTCAATATCGATTCGACCATAACTAACTTTATTGTATTCAGAAAATTCATCTTACTATTTTTATATGTGTAGTACAAATTCGGCTTTTTCCTCTTTTGTATTGTAAATTCTCCATTTCCTCATCAATGAGTTTCAGAGTGATAGACTTTTTGATATATACTTTTGAATTCATTGATTGGTATTTTTTTTTGACACATTTAATGCTTCCTTTAGTGAGACTTTCTAAACTAGCGCTGAAATTATTTGCGTGATTACCCGACATAAGTGTATTTGCATATCGATCGAAATTGTTTCGATAAATCATAAATCGTGAATGAAAAACTTGTTGACAGATTCGATAAATCCGGCATTTCTTGATATAATTACTACTTAAAATCTGTTGGTATTCCCGAGAATTACAAGATAAGTATAAATAGAGTGCGAACACGTGTCAAGCTAAAGTGTACAAAAATGAGCATGTTCTAATATTAAAAATATTTTTTTTTAAATATTACAAATTCATTTTCTAATATTACAATTCATTTTCTAATATTACAAATTAGATTTCTTATATCACAAAACACTTTTTTAATTGAATTTGTAATATTATAAAACGATTTTTTAATATTAGAAATTGATTTTCTAATATTAAAAAAAGGATTTGTCATATTCAATTACGAATTTTTTATAATAGAAAATAATTTTGTAATATTAAAAAATGTGAGTGATTTTTTAACATTACAATTCGTTTTCTAATATTACAAGATCATTTTCTAATATTACAAGATCATTTTCTAATATTACAAAATGAATTTGTAATTTTTCTAATATTACAAATTCATTTTCTAATATTACAAAATTTGTGATATTTTATAATATTACTAACTCAGGAATTTGTGATATTAGAAAATGAATTCATAATATTAAGAAATATTTTCTGGTATTAAAAATGATTTGGTAATATTAAAAATGTATGTTTTCTACTATTACAAAATAAGTGTTTTCTAATATTAAAAAATGTTTTTTTAATATTACAAATTCATTTTCTAGTATTACAATTTATATTTCTAATATTACAAAACACTTTTAATATTAAAAAATCATTTTTCATATTAAAAATTCAATTGAATTTCTAATATTAAAAAATCATTTTTTAATTATAGAAATTGATTTTCTGATATTAGAAAATAGATTTGTCGTATTCAGTTACGATTTTTTAATATTAGAAAATCATTTTGTAATATTAAAAAATGTAAGTGATTTTGCAATATTGCAAAGTGATTTTTCAATATTACAAATTCATTTTCTAATATTACAAATTCAATTTGTAATATTACAAAATGTGTGATATTTTGTAATATTACTAAATCAGGAATTTGTAATATTAGAAAGTGAATTTCTAATATTAAAAAACTTTTCTAATATTAAAAAATTATTTGTAATATGAAAAATGTATTTTTTTAATATTACAAAATATTGATTTTTGTCCACTTTGGCTTGCCGTACGAACAGGAATTTCTAATCAATATAATCCTTCGATGTATCTCTGTATACTCCCACGATACCAATTTAAACTTTCGATTGATTTTCTACAAAAATATCTAAATAAGAATGAATGACTTCTTATGTGTAAATGGAAGTCCTTTATATAACAAGGTACAATTATACAGGATTTCTGTTAATATTTGTAAAAAGTCTAAGGGTTCCGATGGTCATAAACTGTATGGAATAATGTGTATCAAGTTGCGCTAGTAATTTGAGATAAAACAGATGTTACCTTTAATGTTCATTTTGCAATCATTTAGTTCACTGAATCAAAGATTCAACATACCAATCAACAAGACCAAAACTATACAGCTGAACTTCACTGGAGTATACATGTACTTTAAGGTACACGAACAAATACAGTTTCTCAATATTACATTACAATTCACATTTCTTGATGTGAACATTTATGTACAGTTTTAAATAAAGACTTACTCTGTAGAAGTGGATGTAATGGTCAAAGATAATAGTTTTTGAGCAGGCAGGATGAGGGAAGGTGAAGGAGATGGACCGACATGAATACAATGGCTTGTCCGTGTTTTACTGGTCGTATGTTAATATTCTACGTAAATTTGCAATAGAGAGAGGTTTGAAATTTACCCCCAAAAACTCTTTGATATGCTGTACACATATTAATTTATCTGTTAATATTAACGAACTGGGACAAATTCAGACCACTATTAAGTAGAAAGGTTTCTTTATCAAACTTTGAAGACTGTGAGGTCTATAAAATTCACCTACTCTCATATATGTATAATTTTGGAAATGAAAGAGCTGCACAAACCATGGATCATCTTAAAGATAAAAATGAGAAATGAGTGACATTTTACGTTTCTTACATAATCCTTTATTACAAGAAGCTTCAAATTTTCCATCAAGAACTGTCGCTTTCTAATTTGATAAGCGCAAGAAATATATGCATGCACATGGACTGATGTGTATCCAATAATGTCTCCGGCTGTTAGATTATCACATGAAGTTTCAAAATATATAAGTAACAAAACATCAGCAAATTCTACAAATAAAAAATCTCCCCAAAATGCATTAAAGGAAACTCAACAAGAAAGGGGTAGATGGGTTGAACAATCTAAACGTGTGCTTGACCAGAATTGAGCGTTCCCTGAATCTGCTAAAAAAAACGCCTAAATTACAGTTAAATCCCCGAATGAAAATTTTATCTTATTAAGACTGTAACGACAACAGAATTATCTCCCGACAAAATAACATTCTTTTCGTAGTTTCCTTTGATTATGTTCGTTTTTACGGTAATACAATATAGAGACGTCTTTATGTGCAACATAGTAAATTAAATAGAGACGTCTTTTTGTGCAACATAGTAAATTAGAGACGTCATTATGTGCAAGATAGTAAATTAATGGTATTTTGAAACATTGATGTAGTATAATTATTGTTAAGCAAGGTGCTAACAGGACAAAATTAAAAAATGAAATTATCGATATCATCTGATCTTACAGTATAGTAAGTTGTTGAGGTATTTCATAGTGATTTTTCGATTTATAGATATGTTTAAGTTCTTTTTGAACTAATTTGTTAGAGGTAATTCCAAATCGTTGATTTGCTTATATATTTTTGTTGTTGATAGAAACTTAAATAATCTTTCTCTAGTGCAGCCTTCAAAAAAGAAAACTGAATGCAAGTGTTCTATTATAACGACATAATAACTACTTTATTAGTAGGAAAGTCCAATAATCATGTATGAACATGAATGAACATCATAAAAGAAAACAGATTGTCTAGAAGAGAACCACAATTTCTAGTAAAAAAGACATATATAATAGATCAGATGATCAAATCATAATTCAAAATTTTATTTAAAGTTTAGACTCAAATCGTTTTAATATTTTATCATCTAGTTATCTTAACCTAAAAAACTTCATTGTTGCTATAGATATACAACAGTAAATACCCGACATCTAAAAATGGATTGGTGACACAAAAATACCAACCATGTAAACACATATTGTTGTGCACGTGTTTCAAGGAGTAATCGCTTATCGGACGGATTGAAATGACACGTCTTATTTGTTGGGCCATACTTTTTCTATTATCTTTCACGGTAAGTATTTAAAATTTATACAGTAATCATATATATCACCGTCATGGTCCGTTATCTGGGCTGAAACTGATAAGTAATTTTTCATTTGCCAGTATACACATTCATTTATTATATTTACATATTAACCGACACTTTCCTTATGATATGGAGATATAAAAACATTGGCTTTACTCCAAAACATGAAAACATGAAACACAATTTCCACTTACTAAAAGCATACATCATTGGCGATATATAACATAAAGATAAAAATAAAGTTGCCTTAATTTCTGAGTCAGACCTTGAAATGTTCCTCAATAATGATATAAAAAAAAACATGCATTCTTCCATAAATGATTAAAACAAAATAAAATTAAATCTTTCAATATGTTTAAAAAATACATTCTATAGATAAACCATGTACATATAACAATATTATAAAATCATATTATTTGTTAATGAAAAAAGTTCTCAATAAACCTCGTTATGCTTCCATACCTTATATGATTAGTCCTACAGCAGCTGTGAAAATCTTCATTTTCAATCGAGATAAAAAGTTCAATGCAAAGGAATGGTCTGGAAAGCATTCTCGCCGAAAACGTAGAGAAATGATAAACTCACTATCGACCAAATACAACAATTTAGTTTGAAATTGCTGCTGATTTGTCCTACATAACGATACTAGAATCTATTGATAGACCATTTTCTTGGTCGATTTAAAATTTCGTGCAGGCGCGCAAAAATAATTTTATTTTTTTAAGCAGCAGCCGGAGTTCAAATTTATATTTCAGAATCAACATTGTTAAATAATGGAGGAAATACTGAATCATATTTTTCTGTCCATTGTTAAGTAAAAATGTTTTGCTAGGATTCGGAATGATATAATTAGTACTCAACATAATATTCATGCAAAATGTGATTCATGGTTGGAAAGCCTACACATTTTTATTTTTGATATTTTGTTTGAAATGTCATAGTAAACTTAAAGTTACATGTAGTTTTTCACGTAACCCATGTTCATAGGAGATAAAAATGATATAGAATGCACTGTGGATTTCAAAATTAAGGGAGATAAATGATACTCAAATACAATAGAATCTATTATATTTTCAATGTTGATTATCTCCTAAGAGCAGGCAGACATGAATGAATAATTACACATTTCACAATATAGACCCATAAAACAACTTAATTACAAAAATAAAAATACGTAGCTTTTTTGGGGTATATCACGTTTTTCAGATTTTGCATGATTCTTACAAAGACTGCTACTTAAATTAATAAAAAAAAAACATTGGCATACTAGGATTCACCTCTAATGGCAGTTTTGCTAACTGTACGCTTGCGGTATGTTAATTTTGGAATAGCCTTCTTATACGCTTAAGCCCCACGACTGAAATGTACATGAGTATACTCACTGGAAACAGTTCATTTGTATTTCAAGATAATTACAAGAACTATTGATGAAAGTATCGATTTTCCATCCGTCTTTCATTCCGACCGAATGGTTCCGTTGGTTACTCTTTCTTGCTAAACGTAAATAAAACTTTATTGAAACATGTGAAATCTTCCTTAATAGCTTATGACGATAAAATTATATGCCACTTATATTGCTTAAATTATACATTATATAGGCTGCAATACTTCTATCTTTCAGAAAAAAAAAATCTTCAACGAAAAGGATATCATATTTAATGTTAGTGAAAAGGTTAACAAGGACATCGACAGTTTGACCATTAGTTGTATGGTTAACCCTACAATAGCAGTGGATACTTTTTATTTCATGGAGGTATTCAAATTCAATGCAGAGAGCATTCTTACCATTCGTCCGCTTGCAGGAATATTGATCTTGGAATGGCGCAACAGTAGCATTGACCAAAGAGCAAAAACTAATTCGTCGATGACTCTAAACGGTATTATTTATTTTAAAATTCATGCAGAAATTGTCGAGTTTAACGATTCTGGAATATACAAATGTTCAGCGAAATAGCTTACTTTACAACCAAAACCTCATGTTTTCGCTCATAATACCACAAAATATATTGAAGTTGTTGGTAAGTTGGGTGATTTTGAGAGAACCCTTCTTGAAACCTGTAACTGCTTTGGTGTATAAGGATCACACTGAAGTTAGTTAGTAGATATATTAACTGATGCTATCAAAAATGTGCTGATTTTCGTGACAGCTATTTGTTGTCCCTAGAATTTGGCTAGTAGCCTTTTATAAATTCGTCCTGAGAATAAAACATCGGAAAGCTCTCATGGATTTATATACAATTTCTTGTTATCTGTATTCGACTAGACAATAAAAAATGTATATTCATTTTTCCTTTGAAGCTTCTTAAAATCTGATGATATTTATGCAGAATAAAAACATCTTTAAGTACTGTTATTTCGGATGGATAAACTAGCTCGTCTTTTCATTCGATTTAAGTTGTAAATCCTAAAAGATCTGCGCAGTTTTCCCCCAGGATTTTTACCTCTAGTCGGTCAATCAAAATAGATTGATTAGATATCAGAAATTGTCAATGGAATTTGTGTGGAAATTAAGATTGATTAAACACAAAAAAATTATTTAAAAAAAAAAGAAAGTTCTATTTTATGAGCAAGTTTGTTGATAAAAATACTTAAAAATGTATTAATCTATTCTTATTTTTTTGTAACAAAAACAAACGAGTAATCATGCCCCCTGAAGACATTATGTATCTTTTAACAACTTAATTTCTAGGAAGTGCGAAGTAGTCAATGAAAGAGGAAAAAGCTGTCAGTTCGAGACAAATTCTGGTACTTTGTTTTATACATAGCTTTAAGTTAATATTCTTTTTATTATAATTTCATATTTTGTTTTCAAATTATCGTTTTATCAGGCCCTGGAAAGAACTATTTTATTTTTGTACCAGGTGTTTTAATCGACCAAATATATATTCGACGTGAAACTGGGGAATTTGTTGGTAATGATTTAAATATATCTGTCTTTTTATTTATTCTTGTTATCTTTTATATCTATATCATTGATTTTTATTTAAAAGTAAAATATATTGACAAAGTTATGACTATAGATTGGTCCTTTGATCATACCATAGATCAAACAGTGTATGAACGCACTTATGTTTAAATTTAATATGATATATGACAAATAGTACATTCAAACTGAAATTCGACTACTATAGGTTATAAAAAAGTCCTGATCGTCACCAACAGGAGTATTACCTTCAGATTCTCGTAGATATTTAGGAAGTTTCAGTTTTAAACAAACAATACAAATAAGATGTTTGATTCAATGAGTAATTTCGAGATACCAAGTATACTCACGTGTAAGTCAATTCTAAAAGGATTTTTTTCATACGAGTTTTGCGTTTATTTCAGAATAATCAGGGAAACCAAGGTTAAAGTGGTGCCATGGCGGCCGAGTATGTGCAAAGCTCTTGGCTGGTATGTTTTAACCACTGATGCAAAGTTGCTCACAATTCCAGGCGGGTTCACTAATCAACATTTTATTACATGTTACAGGATAAAAAGTTATTTTGACATAAGAAAATTACGAAAACTCACATATACGGTGCGCTCAATCAAGTTATCATCTAAAAGTTCTCAAATTCCTTAATACGGATGGGATCCATATGATACAGGGGAGCAACACAACAGACATCAACAATCGAGGAATTCTCCATATAGCGATAACTTCCTGTTAAGGCAAGTTACACTATCGTCAACACATACAATCTACGACCTGGGACCACGGTCCGGCTTCTCGGACCATTGTCCGGAACACGGTAACTTCCTGTTAAGGCACGTTATACTAACGTGAATAATTCACAATAACCTCGGACCATTGTCCGGAACCTCGGAACATATTGTCCGGAATACAGACACTCCCTGTTAAGGCAAGTATACGTCAAAACGTCAAACAAACATTATCAACAACAACGAGTTAACTTCCAGTTATGGCAAGTTACAACTCTCAAAAATAATATTCCTCTTGCATCACTTGTCTCGAAAAACACACCCCTTAACCACATAAAAATAAATTCCAATCTTACTTTCAGTCTGCAACCGTATATTCCTTAATATAAAATCTGCAAAAAAAACCTCCTCCTCTCTTTCTCCTTCTCTCCTTTTTGGCCACCTATCCCATTTTAATCCACTACTAAATTTCAATCTCCAATTTTTTTTTAAAACTGATAATCAAAGCCCTTATATACTTTTCAACACCAATTTTACACCAACTATGCACCAACTATTTTAATTATCATAACTTCTATAACTGACTTAAATTAAGCACCAATTCAACACCAACTTAGCACAAATTTCCAATAAATCAAAAACTTTGACAACTACTAAAAACAACATCCTACATGGGTAACATGATATTTTACTTCATCACCTTTCCTATAGAAAACCGCTTAAAATCATAATAAAGATAAACGTCTGGATGTAAGAATGACGGTACAATGACTAAATCAAAATATACTTATCTAGACATGTAACTAATTATCATGAAAATACACACCTCTACAGTGGTAATCAAATGAATGTAATCAAGGGACAAAGACCAGACATGGAAAACAGACATACACAATAAAGAACACAAAGTAACTAAAATCATACATACAATATAACAAACGCAAATGAGAAACTCGGACTCCATTAAAATCTAGGAGCATGGACCAGGTAGGGTAAGCGTCCTCTGCTTTTCTAGAAACACCCGCAGAGTTGCTCATAAAAAGTCAAGTCCGGGGTAGACAAACGAGGAAAGGAAAACTATGACACGTTGAACAAATCAATTTTAATGGCGTAGATGGATACATTGTAGCGATGCAAGAGTTCATGATGACGACCATAAAAATTCTCTGGTGATGGCTTCAGTCTTTTAGCAACAAAACCCTTTTCACAAGCCTTTTTGTTAGAATTCTAGCGCGATACAAAAATTCTGCGAGGTTTCGACAATCTCTGGCATTACGTATGAGTTGTGATATGAACACTCCATACGCAGGTGCTGAAGGGATGTTGCCACAGATGTAAGGTAAGTTGACAATTCTGAATGAAAAAGTCATCATGTTTGTCGGTCAATGGTTTTCCTTTACCATGTAGGTCAAGATATGAGGCCGACTTCACAGTGTCTGTAGTATCCTTTATCTTGAGTTCTTTGGGGTCGATGCAATGTATCAAATCCCCGAAATTAGGATTGTTTAAAGATAATACGTCATACATAATGCGGAAACTGAGATTAAAGACGATATTCCTTCTTTCGGATAAGATCACTATAAAGTCAGTCTAATAAGAGTGAAGGAATATTAGTAGGCCAGCATGTAGGGGAGCACAATATGTTCCATTGGAATGCCTTTTGTTTGTTGAAAAACATGTACACCACAAATATGTTGTCGATTAAAATTTCCAGCATTTTGTAAACATCTTCTTCTGTATATTTGGATGATGATTTAGAATTCTTTTTTACACAATATGAGGAAACTCTACCAAGAACTATATATTTGTATCTAGGTGTACCAGCTTTTTGATGAAACACAACGATAGATAATGTTTCAAAGTCGGGATTTGAAGTGAGTATGGGGAGTAGTAGTATACAGTGTTGAAAAATCATAGGTTTTAATGCTATCATATTCTGATAATAGCCTTGAACTGATTGTCTCCAAAAGATCTTTCGAATTTTTCAGGATCCACATTGAATTAAAACCACTACGGGAGTAACATGTGTTGTGGTAGGACTGTATAGGTCTCATCACTACTATTTTTTACGTCTATCTCTGATAATAAACATCGAATGTAAAACGTTTTGCAGACAAAAACAAAGTTGTTTTGGGCCTTATCTGCTGGTGCGACAACATATTTGTCATGTATAGTAGACAATGTTTTTGCTACATCTGGGTCGTTAAAAACTGATGTAGCTTTGGCACTCATTGACCTACTTAAAACTTTCATTCGTTTCAAAATTAAAGTCCTCACGGCCTTTAGCCACTCTAACAGAGAATCAATGTCTTCATGTTCTCGTTTTATCAATTTTCTTGCGTAGTCTTTCACAGCATCTATAAAAACTTTAAATTTATGATTCCAATTTATGGAGCGTGGTTCACGGTATCTTTGGAGAGGATATTACGCAGAGTTTCGTTTTCAATGATGGTTAAATTTCCTGTAATGAAGTGACCATAAGGATCATATTTGAATGGAGGGTTTTTGCAAGAACAGATTCGGACCTATTTATTTGTGTGGTCAGTTATGTCAATTCGAGGTGATAGAAATGAATTTATCTGTTATTTACTAAATCGATCGTACACTGTCTTGACTTTTTACAGCTAATAAATGGCATAAAACTTTACCATTCCTTCATTAGCTATTTCCCATTTATAATTGGATTCCACTTAGAAATATCCATGTAATACATGCCGTATTAACGAAAATGATTGGTACTGCTCTAGCTAGCAGTATCTGCCTTACTAGGCGATATGCTCCAGATAATGTGATGTGGTGACTAAAGCAGAACAATGACGTTGTCTCAAGGTTCACTTAATATGTCAGTAACCTTCAATAATATTTCTTTAGTAAAGATTCAGTATCAGAAACAGAAACAAGGCATTCAGCGGAACCCTCAACATTAACACCAACATCAGCAATAACTGAAGTGACAACTTCTCTTTTGAATGACAATACATCAACAATAGATTATATTTCGACAATATTAACGTCTGGTATACCCAATGTTCGAGGTGAAGTGAATGGTAAGCGTTCTTGGTTTATGAATACCCGTTCATCTGTTTATCTGCAAGATGTGAAAAACGTTTATAAATTATTCACAACTATTAGCTTATATGATTCATTTTGCCTTATTTTTAAAGATTCCAAATTATAAATACTCGTAAATCTTAATGTTCTTTCCTGAATGTATTCAATTTTCTTTGTACTTGTCTCACCACAAAACTGTCATACCGGTAGACAGTAGTTAAAGTTTGATAAGGTAACAGAATAATATATTGTCAATCTTCCAAGCTTATTCAGACGAGTTCCAATCCTTTCTTAGGACATTTTGCAATGGTATTCCCTTTTTCCAAATCAACGTACACCTACATTTGATGTATAATTTACAGGGTCAGATACTGTGAAAATAGCATGTATCATCGGTATACCTACCTTCGTAATCGTGATTATTATAGGCATTGCTGTCTTTTGTGAAAATAAGAATCAAAGCAGACACAATAATCCACAAAGAGGTATGCTTTCTGTAGAAAATAGACAATAATTTAAGCTGAAGAAACTGTCTGAAGAGTCTTGACACAACCTTCGCGATAAGTGAGATAAATATTTAAATTAGAATTGGAAAAATGACTTATTCTATTGAAAATGAAAACTCATTTACTGGTTTACATATATATTGTAGCATTATTCATTATTATAGATCCAGGACGGACACAGTTTGTTGAAGAAGTGGAAATTACACAAATTACCAAGAAATTCAGAAGTCTAGTACGTATTTTAAAATTTCCCTAAATTATACTGATATAGTTTTCTTTAAATTATTCAGACCGTCGTATACTTGAAACAAATGCAGATTAATTTTAAAATCACACAGCTTTTCGGAAATTAGTTCTCTCCATACTGTTGACTTCTAAACTCTTTACACTACGTTGCCACATGATAAATTGAAATCTCGTTTGAAAGGACTTATTAGTAAATCTTTTGTTGACTCGAAAAATTATGTTGTTCTTGGTTACAAATCCACATATTTTTTTTCTAAAATATCACAGAAGGATGTAGTATGCTATACCAAAAAAGCAGGTTTGCGACATGCTTGATATCCTCATTGATAACATATATTTACCACATTTGGATGAGATATTTTTCAACAATAATTTGGCATTCCAATGGGCACTATATGTGCTCGTCTCCTACCCTATTTGTTTTTATATTCATACGAGACTGAATTTCTTCAGAATCTCGTAAAGAATCAAAATATAAAATATGCTAAATCCTTTAACTTTACATGCAGATATATTGATTATGAGTTGTCCTATAACAACCCATCTTTTGGTAAGTAAGTACATCCAATGTATCCACAAGCGCTCGAGATAACGGAGACTTCTGAATCTGCTTGTTCTGCATCTTTTGGACTTACATCTTGAATGAGACAATAATGGTCATCTCAGCCCATGTGTTAAAAAAAGGCGAGTTTAATTTTTACAATATTAATTTTCCTAACCTGTGCAGGAATATACCTTCATCTCCTGCATAATTTGTTTATATTTCACAATTTATTCGCTACGCTTGAGTAAGTATTAACAGTTAAACTTCTCTGATTTCATAGAACGCCATATAGATATCTGCGAAACAGACTCCTGAATCAGGAAAATGAGGAAATGCGTCTCAAAATGTTTCTTACTAAATTATTTTTTAGATATCAGTCCTTGGTTGTTTTTTAATTGTTCTTTGTGTAGACGTGACCACTAATCGTCCGATTATGACGCAATAGCATGCAAATATTATTTTATCACCAGCAATATATTCATGCCGCAATGGAAGAAGTAGGTTTTGTGCGCTGTAAAACCTAGATTTAATCCACCCTTATGTTTGAAATGCATGTACGAAGTTATGACCATTGCGGTACTAGCCTCTCCGATGGTGTAATGTCTATCTTGCCAAATTTGTTTTGGACTTGACTTGATTATGGATCGGATTAGAGTTCGGTAATTTGTTGTTACCATTATTTATATAAGCAGGATTCAGATACTTAAATTTCAAATAACTTTAATACCTAACGAGAGTATACCAACGGTAATTCTTTACTTTGTTCTATCGTTTGACAGTAAAAAAATGTCAATAAACATTGCTGATTGTTTTTATTGTTAATTACATTACAAAAATTCACAGTATCTTTGCCACTCACTTGATTATATTGGGATACCTTTTGAACAAACTGTGTGCCACTCTTGGTCGATCTGTTTTAGACATCTGACGCTATATGGTGTCAGTCCCATTTTGTTTTGTGGAAGTTCACATTGCAAATGTTTTGGGTTTTTTGTGCTATCCTGTTTTTATCTTCATTTTTTTAAATTGAATTTATTGTGTTGTCTGTGGTTCACTCTGTTTCCTGTTTCCAAATTCAAGCCATATTTTAGGATTCTGATGTTATTTTTTGCATTTTTACTGTATCGTTTCAGTGCGCTCATTGTTGAAAATTTCCCAAGTGCTGTTTTCTAATATGTTACATAAGGTAGTAAAAATGCCGCATGAGCATTGATGAAATGACAAAAGTGCTTCTTTTTGTTTTAGATGGATCATAATGATGCGTGAGTTTCTTACTCGATGGAAGAATGATGACAGATGGTGCGCTATTTTGTGCTATTCGACAGAAGCGCTCGAGAAGGGGTTATGCCTAGTTAGAAAGGAACAATGCACAGTAAGAAAAATTGTGTGTACTGCTTTATGCGGAGTTGTTCGAAACTAACTAAACAATAATCCCGCTGGTACAAGACATGCATCATGAAAAGTTTTAGATTGATATATTACTATTTATATAAATCTCGTTGTAAATTTTTAAAAATGGCCATTCATGAAAAATCGTATGGAAATATATTTTGTTTCTTTTCGTCAAATTATCAACAAGAGACAATTGAATTTTGAGAGAGAAAACAATTACGAGTCAAATAATAAGAAAATGAAAGAAGGGGCATGTAGCTTTTTAAATAGAAACTTTAGAGTCCCCGAATAAATCCATTAAACTATTGAGGGTTCAATAATTTGTTGGTATAAATTTTCCAACATCTATAGTGGTTTCAATATTTGTGGTTTTCATTTTAACACATTAGTTTCATACATCAAACTTTAAATGTGCGGTTTGACAGTAAAACAAAGCATTAAAAGGTAATCCTAAGACGCTTGGTTTCTAAACACAATGTACCAATAATACAACATTCAAGTCAACAATTATAGAAAAATCCAAAAATCATAACACAATACAACATATTCAGAACAATCTTATGCAGTATTAGATTGAAAGCTAGTCTATTGTTAATCTACATTTAGTACATAAACTATAAAATTGAGAACAAAGCTCCAGCAAGAGGCGCTCATGAGTCTGAATCGCTCATCTAGTTAAATTTTGCCTTTCAAAGGCAATAAATTTAACAATGTTGTCCAACAGTTTTGACTCAAGAAGTCTTTGGTAGGACTTATCATAAGGATCATTTCAACAATTGAAAGTTTCTTTTAATGAATAAAAGTTTTCAAGACTTTGACTGAAAACTGTAAAAAAAAAAAACGTCATGTTTCCCCTTTCAAGGGCAATAACTCTTACAAGGAGTCGTCCGACAACTTTTATCCCTGAAGACTTTTGTAATCCTAATAATAAGGATCATTTCAGCTACTGAAAGAATTTGGCTAGTCTTAACGGCTTTGGTGATATATGCGTAAAACTACTGTCTGACCCCAATGCTCTATTTTTAGTAACAGTGGCTATGTTTTTTCGACGAATCAAAAATCCCCACATCAGTTCTATACAAGATACACCAAGGAACATTCATACCAAGTTTGGTTCCAATTGATCAAATAATATCAGAGGAGAAGATTTTTTGAAAGAAATAACATTAAAAATAGCAAAAAAAAAAAAAAAAAAAAAACGTCAAAAAGGGTAGTAACTCCAACATGGATTAACGGATTAAAACGAATATTTCACCACAAATAATTCTCATCATGCTGAACACTTTTAGCCTACCTCAGAATTTAGCTAAACCTAACGGTTTTGGGGATATATGCGAAAAATTAGTCTGACCCAATGTTCTATTTTTAGTAACGCCGGCCATGTTTTTCTACAAATCAAAAATCACCACTTCGGTTCTATGCAAGATACTCCTAGAAACATTCATAACAAGTTTGGTTCTAATTAGTCATGTAGTTTCAGTTAAGAGTTTTGTATAATGGTTAACGACGGACGACGACGACGACATTCGCAAAGTAATTGCAATAGCTGATATGGCCTTGGGCCAGGTGAGCTAAAAAGGATTGACTTCTGTTAAAATATCATGTGGCTGTGAAAGTAGTTGCAGAGATAACTTCCCACTCTATCTACTTGATTTTGTCCATGTTATTTATATATATAAATGAAGGAGTTGTATTTCATAGTACTAAACAACTGTGCAGAGTTTCAAAGCAATTATTTCATCCGTCCTCAAGTTGTCAACTTGAAACATGTATCAGTAAAAAATGGCATAACTAGAAAAATATTTATTTTACTTTACACGAAAAATTAACTTGGTCTGTATATTTCTGTACTGGTACTAAACAACTGTGCAAAATTTCAAAATAAGTCATTGATTCTTTCTCAATTTATCATGTGGAAACATGTAACAGTAAAACAGGGATGGTAACAGTGAAAAATGACATAACTTGAAAATTGTTTTATGGATTTAACTGAAAATTGTTCTTAACCCCTATTTTGTAGTACTAAAGAACTGTGCAGAGTTTTAAAACTATTTATTATTATATTCTCAATCTATTAACTGGAACAGACAGACTGATGGACTAACGGACACACAACTACATAATTTTTCTGAGGGTATCACATAATACCTTGCCACAACATGTGGCAGGGTGTGAAAAGTTGTTCATATGATAATTGCAAAAAATAGATGCACAATGTCATAATGTAATTTCGATTTTATGAAAGTTTTATTGATTTGACATATCAGAGTTGTCCCATTGTTCAAAGCTTCAGAATTTTTGCCGATATTTTGAAGGAGTTGTAGAATGAAGAACAGACAGCATGATCACCTTGTACGTCCATGTTATAAAGTAAGGGAATGATAAAGAATGTCACTAGTATCAATAAGTTATTTTTATTTTCTAGTTCTTAAATAAACACCATAACAACTTTTATTAAAGGACAGTAAAATGGGTAGACGCATAATGAATCACTTACAACATACAACACTTTAGGGTAGTCTTAAAATGTCCATGTAAAAACCTTTAGACAAATTACAAAGATGTTAAGAAAAATATTGTCAACAAATTCAGTTACATTGTAGCAACAAATGAGGAAAAAAAATCATTCTTTATACAAATAATGAGAATTTACATATTACTGGTGCCTATTGTGAGTAAATTGTATATGCTACAGATAATACATCACCACAAACAAACAAAAATAAGAATACAAAAGCATGAAAATAACATTTCTAGAGAACTCAATAGTTTTTAAGTGTTATTTTAAAACCTTGCAACTAATGCCAAGAAAGACAAAGTCTTGAATTATATACTGTAAGAGTTTACTGTTATTATGACAATCAATTCATAAATATGGTTCGTTAAAAGTAATGGGGTGTGAAATGTGTCTTAACAAATAGAAAAAAACAACATCTTTCTTTCCAATGTGAGCGATACAAAAATTCTAACATTAACTTGTACCATACTCATGTTTGAAAATAAATTACGAGATATACAAATAAGATTCATTCAATGTTTTAAAAAGTCTGGATGTTTAAAGTACCATAAATCTATGATTAAATAATAACATTTAAATGACACCTTATAGTACTTAAAATGTGCTTCAAGTTTAGATCCTTCAAAGATGTCAGAAATAAAAGCCTATTATTTTCCAAATAAAGTCATGAATTTGATATGGCTTCAATATTTTGAAAAATGTTTTTAGAGCATATTTTTTGTCAATTTAAAAATACAGAATATTCTTATTTAAACCCTTTGGTTTGTCTTGTTTCAGATATAAAAACCAATTATGATGGCTTATGAAGGTAATATGCATCATTAACTAGACAATGATAGACTTACAGGTGTAAATTTACATTTATCTAAAGTTTGTTCTTAGACAATTTAACCATTACAGTCACATTTAAAAATGAGTTACTCCTTATTCTGAATATCAATGGTCCATCCTAAGACCTGTCTATCAAATCCACAGGAAAATAAGTTACAAGTAGCATGCTCTGTCTCTGACCAACAAACTGATGTTACCATCTTACTGTGACCCTGAAATAAAAAAGAAAATATCGTGTTAGAGTATCACTCAACAAATCACTCAAAAATGATTATCAGAAAAAGACAAAAATGTACAAACTACATGTATAGAGAAATACATTATTTCAAAAAGATGCCAATTCTGTTTCCCATCATCTAACAAAATATCTCAGTTCAGTTTTCAAAGGGAGGTAATTCAAACAGGTATATTCCACTCTGGGTAAAAAATCCCTACTAAGGATTGCTTTAGTGTCATCACTCTTCGGTGAAGTTGTTAACTCCATGAAGCAATACCTGTAGAAAAATTAAAATTTATACATACAAGTAAATTAGCATTATGCAGCAACAAAAATTGCTTCTAAATACAAATCCTCAAACTGAAGCTACAAACCAAATTTCAGATATATCCAATAAAGTGAAGCAAAAACTTTTGTAATGGAAATTTTCACTCACATGTACTAAAAAATCAAGTTCAAACCAAATCAACAGAATGTTCAAATCACACATCAACAAAAATGGCTACGAACATAAAATCTATCACTATGAAGTATTGCATTAATGGTGCATACAAATATATCTACAAATTCAAAATCAATTGGATAAACATTAGCTTTGCTTCAGGATTAAGTTTTAAACATACCGTCAACAATATCTTCTTTTTCTGATCCTTCTATCTCATCTTCTCCTGAAGACTGTGACCTCTAAAAATTTAAATTATATTCATACAATGATCAAAAGAAAAATATTAATGCTGAAAATTGCCTTTCATTAACATTTTATTGGCATCTTTATAACATGAATCCTCCCTTTAAGCAATAAATATGATTATCTAAAAAAATACTGTATAGCAGGAAATTTTCACTGGGTACTAATTTTGGTATATTTTAGGGGTCTTTCAAAAACCGTCAAAATAAATTATGTAAAATTTTATTCTGGGCTTTAATAAGAGTTAACTTCAACACTTAGCAGCTGCCAAATTTAGAAACGCCAAAATCTTACGTATACCATTTAACCTCAAAATTGCCAATTTTTACACCTGCCAAAATAACCCGCTATATGGAAATTGGTATTCATTGAACTTAGATAAGTGTTTTTGTTTTATAGTTTACTCACAACTGCACAAATGTGTATCATCTGCAAAATTTACTCAAACTGCACAAATGTGTATCATTTGCAAAATTAAATCACTACTGATACATGTCTGTTATTCTTGGTAAGATAAAGAGCATAAGATTCTCCCAAATGTAGATTTATTGGAATAATTTCTCCTATAATTATGAATAATCCTGGCTAACTTTCTCCAATAATTCTGTCAATTTTCTTTTTGTGTTTCATTATTCTTACCATGATATTCTGAGTGAGTTGAGTAACATGGGCACCCCAAATGTGAGCAGTTTGATCACCCGAGGCAGTGAGGGCCAGTTCTTGGTTATGATGAAATCTGATTGAGTTGACTGAGCCCTGGTGACCATTGTACTGTAGTAAACATTGACTGGTTCCAATGTTCCATATTCTGGCAGTATTGTCTGAAGTTATAAAACAAATCATCCATTAAGAAATTAAAAATATCCATGTCCATGTTTTGCTATGTGAAATCCCCAAATTCAAATCAATTTCTAAAATAGAAGGTGTACAATGCGAACATGTAATAAAGATTCCGTGAAAGTTTCAATCAATTCCATTCAGCAATATAAGAGGAGTAACAGATAAGAGATGAATCCCCTTTGTCCCTATATTCACAAATGACTAAGTCCATGTCAACCCCTAATTTGATTTGGATCATAATCTAAAATAGGAAATGCATAAAGGAAACACGTAATAAAGATTTTGTGAAAGTTTCATTCCATTCTATTCAGTGGTATAGGAGGAGCAATTGTTTGGTTTTTATGAAGGGGGAGAGGATGAAATTTTCTATCCTGCCTTTTTTTAAACAAATTATTGGTCCTGTCAAGAAATATGTGCGCTTGTTCTTTATTATTGTCATTTAACTCTACTGAATGTGTTAGCTTTTTATAACATATTTGATTAACCATACCTGCTGAAGCAGTCCCTATAACTGGCTGTTCTGACCTTGACACACTGACCCCCCACACACCATCTCTGTGACCCCTGTAACTCCTAACAACAGTGTAGTTAGGAGACGGATTTCTAAAACTGGAGACATTTTTACTGGTTGATGCCTTAGACGTTGTTTCTATTTTCTGAGATATTTGTGTGGCTGAAATATAGAGGATTGTTGTATAAACTGAAGCATTGGTAATAGGAAGTAAAATTTAGCATACACATATTTTTAGAATGCAATGCAAATAGAAACATATAAGATATCAAATGATGCAATCACATAAAAAATTAAGATCTATGACATGTATATAAAACAACAGCAGTACATGTATTGAAGGACAACACAGATATTTTTTTTTTAAGTCCAACAGAACTAGATGTGATATAAGAGTCACTGTAAATCGGGAAATTATTGCATTCAACATTAGTGATTTTGTAATTTCAGATCTAACTCTGTTCTTAATTAATGTACCACTGAGAAAAAATTTTCAAACACCATCAAGAACTACAAATGGGAACTAAATACGTATTTATAGTAGTAAACAATAGTAAGTTAGATCCTTAGATACTTTCTCAAATTATCTGGAAACCACTGATGATAGACAAATTAAATGAATAACACTGAGGTTATCATACCGTGCTATATGTGATGGTTTACAAAAACAGCTAACACTACTTAATAAAATAGCATACCTGTCTTTGGTTTGCTAGCCCCAAAATCAGGAACATCTAAACTGTCTGTTAAAGTTTTCTCAGTCTCTAATCGTTCTAAAGCATAGATTCTCTCATGTACTGCATTAAAAAAGTTGAAATATTAAGGAGACAGAGAAATGTAATGATTTACTGCAAGCACAGAACAGCAACATAATTAAGTTACATACAGCTATTACAATTATTTACTTTAAAATGAAGAGACTGAGTTCAAATTAAAATAAAAAATTGATTTCCCAAAAACAGATATATTCTTCATGTACGTAATTAATGCAAAATCGCATTTCATTGGACAACTGTGGTGGCAACCGTGCAATTTAAGACTCCATTGGAGTTTTGGTGTCCAGAATATTTTGATCACTTTTCTATATTGAATAATCTTTTATAAATTGAATAATTTGAAATAGTCTACTCTTCGGGCCACTAAAAGAATTGAAATACGAAACATAGCACAATGATCACACAATTCACCAAATAAAATCTTAATCAGATTTGGGTATTAGCAAAGAGAGAATATGCCTCAGCTATCTTTTTGTTAAGATAGTAATGTTTATTTTTTAATAAAAGTAAACATTTTCTCTTATCAGCACACGATTAACATGACAAAATCATCTCAGAAAAATTAACTTATCAGTGTTTCGAAGGAGAAGTTCCCCGGTTGCATACTGAGTCCACAGCATTGGTCTCTTCCATTCCAGCACTACTTTTAGAAATAGAACGTCAACGGTACGGAACTGGAGCTGCTTTGAAGCTGGGGATGCAAAGTCCGCCCTTGATATTAATACACATTTGTCAACTTCCCAACGAAAATGCAACTGATATTGTATGGCAGCCTTTTTGGTAAATGGGTGTCTTTGTTTTCTTAATGCTGCTATTGGACATATAAAAATGACATATATTATCAGTTTGTATATCTTTTTGGGTGACAGATTTCATCGTCATATGAAAGATAAAGACCTTAATTTGAATAGGTGTTTAGGAAGTCGGATTACTAAATTGCTAATAAGCGAGTTATAAGGTATAAGAATTTCTGCTAGCAAGAGAATTGATGCCCTAAAATTTCAATTTTATAGGAGAGCAAACACATTTGTTTGGTCGTATAATGGTATCACCCTACCATCGTCGTCGTCTCTGGCGTAGTAGTTCGTGTCTGTTAATTTTCGTTCATTAATGATAACCTGAGTAAAAATCTTTTGTTTTAAATTTTAGCACATTGTTCCTAGGGACATTGCGGATAACTATTCAGTTTGTTGAGGTTTCTGTCTACCCCTTAGACAATAAGGAGATTAAGGGCAGAGGAAGTTATCATTATATTTGATATTGAGGTTTTTTTATTCAATTTGTTTGGTTCAGATGTCAATGTGTTCCTTTTGACTTTGTGTTTAGAATGTTTGTACAGGGTTTATTTATCTTTTACCATTTTGGAGTGAGTCAAAGGGTACGAAATTGGTCCACGCCCAAAAAATAAACTTATGAATAAAAAAGGTAAAGTACTGGTGTTTTTTTTTTTTGTTGGTTGGGGTATAGGTCTGTGGACAATATATATTTGAGAATCATGCAACGATAACGATAAAGGTGTCACACTATGAGACAATATAAATAACAACATTTTCAGTCAACTTCTTAAGTTGACTGAAAATAGAGTGTGTACGATAGTGAAGTATAATAGGCTCATGTTCAGAATGACATATATATTCCTTTGAATAAAAAATACTTTATACAAAACATTTGTACAAAAACGATAGTTTAGGCCAAAAATGTACCTTTAACATTCAAAATAAAACTTTTAGTGAAAAATCATCTATGAATAAACCATATGCAATGGATTCTAGAACAGTTTAGGAAATATGCATTAGCTTCACTATGGAAAAAGTTTTGGACGACGTTTCATTTTCTGTTTTATCTTAGATGCTTATTTGGACACTAGGTTAGCTCTAGAAAATAGTAATTAAAAGCAAACATAGGGTGACCTCCTAAAAACTACCATGAAAACTGATTTGTTCAACGTCTCCTAGTTTTTTCTTTTGTCTACTTGATTTTTATGATCAACTCGGCAGGTGTTTCTAAAAAAAACATACGGTGCTTACCCTTTCGTGTCACAGAAAAGAGTATTACATTTCAAAGTACTTTAATCTGAACATACATCATTATTTATTCCTTTTACAATTGGCCCTACCAATTATCAATTTCTATTATAGGCTCAACCCAATTATTATTTCACTTAGCATGCCCTAACTTAGCAACATCCACTTTAACAGTTAGTTCAATAAGTGATGGGTCTGAAGAATCTACAACATTAATAACAACCTCGGCATATGACATACGAACAATATTATACAAAACAACATCGTTCTCATATTTTGTTTCAAATAATACAAAAGTTTATACACGAATAGACAAACAAGTCAGTAATAATTGTATCAAAGTCTTATAAATATACGAACTTCAAAATAAAGAGAGTAAGTTCTTCTGTCACTGTTTATGATTTCAAATGCAATTATGTCAAAATAACTTACTAATATGATATTTACTGTAAAAAGCACAATGCTCTAACTGACGTACCTAATATTCTGTATCAGTAATTTTAACTTCTTGGTCATTTACAGCTTCGACACGACTGAAATTGTGACATGGTCTTCGATTATTACTTACAATATCCGTTACTTCCTTGGTATTGTTTATTTGGATTTGGTGACGGAAAAAAATAGAAGAACAGTTACAAAATGTATAATCAAAGTGATAGCAAAATGATAGCAAAGTAGAGGGTGTACATTTAGATCCTGTCTGTAAGTGTTTTTTTTTTTTATTCTATTTATCAAATATATTTTTTTTATATTCTCCATTAAAGAAACGAAATCACTTGAACAGAAAAAAGTTAATTTCATGTGAAATAATGTTTATGATATGTTTATGTTTATGATATGCAATTCATGAGGCCATGTAGACCATGCAGTCTGATTGCAGAAAATAATGAAATTTAAGATTTGTTTCAAATTATACCACAGAAAATATGTGCATTTTTTTATTGAAGCATTAAGTATAAGATATGTATAAAATTCAGTGAAATTAAAGAAGACTTATAAAAGACAGGATTCGAATATATTGGCATAGATCTATTAAACGTAATGATTTATACAACTAAAATATTCATGTACAATTTTTGATTAATTTACGTTAGAGTCAGACTTTTTTTTATTTGTTTTGACAGATTTTCATTTAAGACGAGCAGCTCGATCCCCACCAAAAAACCGGGTATTAACAGCCCCTGCTTCTTATAATACATCCGTCATGAATCCCGATGGAGATCTTTCCGAAAAGAAGGAACACAATCTAACTCAAAATCTATCAGTTATTATTGAAACAGATATGTCATCACTAGTAACTATATCATGTAGAAAATTCGAAATGATGATTTGGGACAACGCATGCTTGTTCTAGTAGTTTTTTTGCAAACTACTTAATCCTTACGTGATTTTTTTGCCTAATCTATTAGTTAAGCTGTGAAAGGATAACGCCATGCGCACATGCGACTGTGATGTTACTACATAGTAATGGACAGTTGTCGATGGGAAAATCAAAATTGTCACGTTTGTCGAAGAGTTTTGTTGTCAAAATTCCATTTTTGTATAGATCGAGATGAACGTTCAGACGCGTGTCATAAATTAGATAAACGAAATGAAGATAGTCCAAAAACTGACGTATGAAATGATTATGTATCATTTAAAAATGTAAAATGAACTTTCAGGCAATCAAACTGTCAGAGTAAGTTTGGTATGCTAAAGAAATGAGTAATCAAGGGAACCTAGGTTATGGCGGTAATCAAAAGAATGTAATCCAGGGATAAAGACCAGACATGGAAACAGACATACACAACAAAGAACATAAAGTAACTAAAATCATACATACAAAGTAACAAAAGCAAATGAGCCACTCGGACTCCATTAAAAACTGAGAGCATGGATCAGGTGCACCGGTAGGGTAAGCGTCCTCTGCATTTCTAGAAACACCTGCCGAGTTGCTCATAAAAAGTCAAGTCCGAGGTAGACAAACGAGGAAAGGAAAACTATGTCCCGTTGAATAAATCAGTTTTCATGGTACAGAAAGATACACCAGAACGATCCACGAGTTCATGATGACATCCATAAAACTTCTGCAGTGATGACTTCGATCATGTAGCAACATGACCCTGTTCCAGAAGCCTATTTGTTAGAATTCCAGCGCGATACAAAACGTCTGCGTAGTTTCAGCACGCTCTGGCATAACGTATGAGTTGTTATATGAACACTACATATGCAGGTCCTGAAGGGATGTTGCCTCAGATGAAAGGTAGGTTGACAATTCTGAATGAAAATTCATCATGTTTGTTGTAAAGTTTGGTCAATAGTTTACCATCAATTTCTAAGTGTAGGTCAAGATATGAGGCTGACTTCACAGTGTCTGTAGTATCCTTTATCTCAAGTTCGTTGGGGAAGATGCGATGTATGAAATCCCCGAAATTAGGATTGTTTTAAAGATAATACGTCATCTTTATAGCGGAAACAGAGATTAAAGGATCTAGCTAAACGAAATTCTTTCTTTCGGATCAGATCAGCTATATAGTCAGCCTCATAAGAATGAAGGAATAGGTCAGCAAGAAGAGGAGCACAATTAGTTCCATTGGAATGCCGTTCGTTTGTAAAAAAAAATACGTTCACTACACTGGACAAATGTGTTGTCGATTAGAAATTCCAGCATTTTGTAAACATCTTCTTCTGGAAGATGGTTTTGGAATTATTTCTTACAAAGTATGAGGAATATCTACCTGGAACTATATATTTGTGTTTAGGTGTACCATCTTTTTTGAAAACAAACAACGATGTATAATGATTTTAAGTCGGAATTGTAACTGAGTATAGGGAATAGAAGTATACAGTGTTGAAAAATCATAGGTTGTAATGCTATTATATTCTGATAATAGTCTTGAACTGATTGTCTCAAAAAGATCTTTAAATTTTTCAGGATCCACATTGAATTAATACCACTACGGGAATAACAAGTGCTTTGGTAGGACTGCAGACCCTCTTTGACAGCTGTGAGTATAGAAGTATTTTGAAAGTGGTTTGATGGTACATTTTACAGATCCACCTATATGACGTTGTTTGTATGGATTATTGTGGAATTTAGATCCAGTACATAGACGGTAAATCACAATCATCGTCCTTGGTAGAGAGATCAAAAGAGGATAGCGCAGATTTATGGTTTTCCACAATCTCTTCTTTGGAGAGTGTGGTAGCAGTATATATAGGACTTAATACTGCTATTATTTTCTACGTCTACCGCTGATAGTAAACATTGGATTTAAAACATTTTACAGTCAAAAACAATGTTGGTTTAGGCTTTGTCTGCTGCTTTGTCATATATAGTAGATAATGATTTTTGCTACATCGGGTCTTTGAAAACTTGTGTAGCATTGACACTCATCGACCTACTTAAAACGTTCATTTTCGACCTGAATATCGCTTCGACCATCAATACTGTAAAACTGACTTAAACGTAATAAATAAAATCATCTTACTATTTTTATATGTGTAGAACAAGATCACTTTTTTCCTCTTTTGTATTGGCAATATTTCCATTCCCCCATAAATGAGTTGAAAATCAGAAACTCATACATACTGATATTAACGTTAAAAGTAATTTCTTTTGATACTTTTTATGATTTCTTTAGTGAGACATTTTAAACTAGCACTGAAACTATTTGCATGTTGACCTGATGAAAGTGTGTGTGCATATCGATTATATGTAAATATGTTCCAAATTGTTTGGATAAATTAATATTCTATTCATAAATTGTGAACGGACACATTGTTGACAAATTCGATAAATCCGGCATTTATTCATATAATTACAAATTGAAAGCAAAGTCATGAACTTTTGGTAATCTCCAGAATTACAAGATAAGTATAAATAAATTGCGGACAGGTTTTATATATGATCTATATTATCCACCGATTTATCTGTGAATTTGCCAACAATTACAATATAAACTTTTAACTGATTTACTACACAAATACCGATCAAATGAATATAATTGACTTCTTACACATTAATGGAGTCATTTAGATAACAAGGTACAATTATACAAGATTTCTTTTCATATTTTATATAAAAGTCTGAGTGTTCCGATGTCCATAAACTGTATGGAATAAAGTTGGGCAAGTAATTCAAGATAGGATGTATGTCCCCTAGGATGTTCATTTTGTAGTCATGCAGTTCACTTAAACAGAGATTCAACCAACAAAACCAAAGTTGTACAGCTGATATTTACTGGTGTATACATGTACTTTAAGTCACACCTGCAAATGAAATTTCTGAATATTACTTTATAATTCACTTCTCTTGGAGTAAACATTTATATAAATATTAGATAAAGACTAATTCTGTGGAAGTGGATGTAATAGTCAAAGATATTTGCAGTAATATTATTTTCTAGTGTATCCTTTAAAATATTTGTTGAGTGCGAGTGCTCTTTAAAACTGATATACGAAATATTTTATTGATAAGAAAGTCCAATAATCATATATGAACAGGAATAAATATAATCAAAAGAAAATAGATCAGATGATCAAATCATGATTCAAAATTTGTGTTTAAAGTTAAGACTCTAATTTTATTGTTGTTTTATAATATCTTAACCAAATTAAAATTTCATCATTTCTATAAATATAACCGTAAATACCCGACATCGAAAAATGTAACCAGTAAATATAGACTAAATACAATCCAGATATTTTCAATATGCTGAGCACGTGTTTCAAGGACTAACCTCTCATCAGACGGATTGAAATGGCACGTCTAATTTGTTGGGCCCTACCTTTTTCGTTTATTTTGAACGGTAAGTGTTAAAAATTTATACAGTAATCATAGATATAAATTTATCACCGTTTTGGTCCGTTATCTATACAGAAAATGATATAAAATGATATATTATTTTTCATTTGCCATAATACACATTCATTTATTGTATTCTAATTTTATTTGATACTTTCCATGAGATATGGAGATATGAAAACATCGGCTGAAATGTACACAAGTATATACACTGGAAACATTTCATTTGTATTTCAAGATAAAAACATGAAGTGGTGACTGAATAATGATACCGTTTCTGTGGAAACGTGATTGTTGTTCCATTTCTTGAAAGTATTGAATTCGGTTTTCCATTTGTCCTTCATTCCGTTCGTCCGTCAAAATACGTTACAGAACAAAGCCTCGGTAAGCCGTCATTGATCATTTTCTATTTGTTAATGGTTATATTCAGTCCGCTCCTGAATATGTAGTTTTCAATTCTAAACCAATATGTCACTTGAGAGGTTGACGATGGTCAGTTCAGGCATGTATTAAAAATGTTAATAGATTTTTTGGTATTTCATTAATCAACAATATATGACTGTTTTATAAAGTGTTTCGTAAGAAAACTACAGAGAACGTATACACATGTCTGGTATGTGAATTATCTGTATTGCGTTTCAATTAGTACTCATATTACATGCATTTAAACCATTATATAACAATTACCTGAGAAAATTTCCTAAATATATCTTTTATATTGAATTATAGTGTTTTATTACAGAGAAATATTCTCAAAAATATAGACCTGTCATTATTAAATTGTAATTGTGGTGTAAAATTTTGATTTCAATTTTTACCACGTAAGTATGCATGAAAGCGCATGTTTGAAAGTGAAATTAAACATATAAGACGAATAGTGCATTGGCTGGCTGGTTTTAAAAATTGTTTTTGTAAGCGAGAGACTCACTCTAACAAAACTTTCAAGACAATGTTCAAGATAACTCATTGGTTAATAATACTAAGGAAAATAAAAAAGGAAATAATTGCAGATATAGACCGTATAGATAATGTTCTCTTCCTATGTTCAATATTCCAAATTTAAACGATGAAATATTGGCAAAACTAGCAGAAAGTACTGTTCCACCTGTGCAAGTTTTTCATGTTCTTTATTGTGTGAGTCTGTTTTCCCTATCTACTCTTTATCCTAGGAATACACTCTTGATTTCTGATCGAATTTTGTTCCCTTGATTACTCTTTCTTGCCAAATGTAAATTAAACTTTATTGAAAGGGTAACAAACATTATACATTATATAAGTTGCAGTACTTTTATCTTTCAGGAATAAAAAGCCTCCACGGAAAAGATGTCATATTTAATGTTAGTGAAAAGGTTAACAAGAACATCGACAGTTTGACCATTAGTTGTTTAATTAACTCTACAATGGAAGTGGACACTTTTTATTTCATGGAGCTATTCAAGTTCAATGCAGAAATCAAAATAGAGAGCATTCTTATCATTCGTCCGCATGCAGGAATATTGAGCTTGGAATGGCGCAACAATAGCATTGCACAGAGAGCAATAACTAATTCGTCGATGACTCTGAACGGTATAATTTATTTTACAATTCCTGCTGAAATTGTCGAGTTTAACGATTCTGGAATATACAAATGTTCGGCGAAATGGCTTACTTTACAACCAAAACCTGAGGTTTTCACTCCTAATGCCACAAAATATATTGAAGTTGTTGGTAAGTTGGGTGATTTTAAAAGAACCTTCTCGAAACCTGCAACTGTTTTGGTGTATAAGGGTCACAGTGAAGTCAGTCAAAAAGATGCTGGTTCCCGTGACAGCTATTTGTTGTCCCTAGCATTGTGCGGAACAAAAATAAAAGAATTAGCCTTGTATAAATTCGTCTTTAGAACAAAACGTCGGTATTCGACTAGAAAATAGAAAATGTATATTCTTTTTTCTATGAAGCTTCTTAAAATATGATGATATTTATGCAGAATTTAAAACCTTTAAGTACTGTTATTTCTGATGGATAAGCTAGCTCGTGTTTTCATTCGATGTAAGTTGTAAATCCTAAAGAATCTGCGCAATTTCTCCAGTCGGTCAAATATCCGTTGACTAAATATCCGAAATTGTCATTGGAATTTGTGTGGAAATTAAGATTGATTAAACATACAAAAATTTTATTTAAAAAAAGAAAGTTTTATTTTAAGAGCAAGTTTGTTGATAAAAATACTAAAAAAAATGTTAATCTATTTTTATTTATTTATTTATTTATTTATTTATTTTTGTAACAAAAACAAACGGGTAATCATGACCTGAAGACGTCATATATCTTTTAACAACTTAATTTCTAAGAAGTGCGAAGTAGTAATTGAAAGAGGAAAATACTGTCAGTTCTAGCCAAACTCTGGTACTTCGTTTTATACATAGCTTTTGGTTAAGATTCTTTTTATTATAATTTCATCCTTTTTTTTCAAATTATCGTTTTATCAACTCGTGAAAATAACAGTTCTATCTTTGTCGAAAAAAAATAGCATTTTACAGTACTGCTGTACTACTGTATATACTGTATAAATATATATTCGACTTGAAACTGGGGAATCTGTTGGTTATGATTTAAATATATTTCCCTTTTTATTGATTCTTGTTATCTTTTATATCTATTTTATTGATTATTATTTAAAGTTAAAATATATTGACAAAGTTATGACTATAGATTGGTCTTTTTATTATTGTTCCAAAACAAACATAGACAAATTCGTGCATGAACGCACTTGTATTTAAATTTGAAACGATATATGACAAAAATACATTCAAACTGATATTCGACTAGACTCGGCGTCACATAAATAACATACTGTTAAAATTTGAATAAAAATATTTTCTACGACTTTATTGACACCTACCGTCGTTTAAATTGTCTTAAATGACTTGCTCATTCGTTTAGCCAAACGGCTTCTCCCTAAACAATGAATCGTTAAATTCCGGTCAGATTTTAATTCTAGGTGCCAATATTTACATTGTAAAAAGTCGGCCATGTTTACAGTGATCGGGTTGCTAGGAGATGTTGTTTACGTTTAAATGGTTTGTCCAAAAACCGAAGAACCCAGAATGCACTTCGGCGTTATTTCGGATATCTCGGATTTATTTTACGCGAACAACGTACAATACCGAAAAGTTGATCAAGCAGACGATCGTCACCGGAGTTCGACGGGAACTTACGAACTTCGTTTGTAAACAAATCGTCCCGTAGAAACCAACATGGCGGATATTAGTATGGGATTTTTCCGTAAGGATTTGTTACGCATGATTTAAGCTAATAAGCGACTTGTTTAGGGAGAAGCCGTTTGGCTAAACGAATGAGCAAGTCATTTAAGACAATTTAAACGACGGTCGATGTCAATAAAGTCGTAGCAAATATTTTTATTCTATTTTTAACAGTTATTTATGTGACGCCGAGTATAGTTAAGGGATACAAAAAAGTCCTGATCGTCACCAACAGGAGTATTACCTACAGATTCACTTAGATATTTAAAACTTTTAGTTTTAAACAAATAATACAAATAAGATTTTTTATTCAATGGGTAATTTCGAGATACCAAATATACTCACGTATACTCACTTCAAAAGAATTTTTATCATATGGGTTTTGCGTTTATATACGATTCAGGCCTATTTATTTGTATGGTCAATTATGTCGATTCGGAGTGATAGAAATGAATTCATCTGTTAGTTTGTACAAAATACCAGTTTTATATATTGTAAATGTCGATATGCTGTACACGTGTTTCAAGGAGTAACCTCTCATCAGCAGCATTTAAATCAAATATATAGGAAGATCATAAATCAAAATATTAGTGATATACAAGAAGTCTGAAAACACCCAAAATTATAAAAGAGGGAGCCAAATCCATCACCAAGAGATTCAACCATATAAAGACTATCTTGACTTTTTTAAAACTTCACATTTACACTATTTACAATTCCTTCATTACCTATTCCCCATATATAATTCCAGATTCCATTTAGAAATATTCCTATTTTACTTGCTTTTTCATCATTATATTACATTATCAACCAATTTCTTTTGTATCTTTTACTTCGTCAGAATTTAAACTATTATTTTATAAATTATTTATATTAGGTGTATACAAACTAATTGATTTCCCCATTCTCCTCATTCACAATCCTCAATACGAAATCCCCCATTTTCCACGCCCATTCCATAGAATGGCAAGTTTACGCCATACGAGTACTGTAAGTATTTTGTAAATTCCCTGCATTTGACTAGCCTATACATGTATAACTGATTGATTTAACAATTCATTTTATAAATCTCGTTAATGGAAACAGATATATTCCAAGGGTCATACTGGTAGTTTTTTATATTGTCATTATTGCTGTCTCCCTCCCCTTTATTAAATAGATCTTTATTTGTCCTTTGGATTATATTTTGAATACGCATTCGATGTTAAGCGTTGACTTCACTTTTCATACGAATAATTTTAATTCTGGCTTAAACTTTTCCATGCAAAACAGTTGGTAAAGCGTTACGCCTTCTTAGCGATATACGTTTTTCACTCTATAACGTTGCGCCTTTTTATTTACTGTCATTTCCTTTTTAAATGAGCAGTCGTCCCATTACTTTAACAACACGTTCTTTATGCATATTTGAATTATAATTTTGTGATACTTTATGATATTTTTATGTTCCATGCACAATCAGGGGCATAGCAGACTGATTGACTGCAGAATGAGTAAACTATCATGTTTTCAATATTTTTTTAGAGAAATGTTAGGTAATGCATGCCGTATTAACGAAAATGATTGGTACTGCATTATACTAGGCACTACGCTCCTGATAATGTGATTTGTGGTAACTTAAGCAGAAAAATGACGTTGTCTCAAGGTTCACTTGAATTGTCAGTAACCCTCAATAACATTTCTTTTTAAAGATTCAGTATCAGGAACAGAAACAAGGCCTTCTGTTGAACCCTCAACATTAACACCAACATCAACAACAACTGAAGTGACAACTTCTCTTTTGAATGACACGACATCAACGATAGATTCTATATCGACAATGTTAACGGCTGGTATACCCAATGTTCAAGGTGAAGAGAATGGTAAGCGTTCTTGATTTATGATTACACATTCATGTGTTTATACGCTAGATGTGAAAAGTATCATAATTATTTATAACTACTAGCTTATCTAATTCATTTTGCCTTTTATTAAAGATTCCCATGGCATTGATATTCCCTTTTTCCAAATCAACATACACTTACATTTGATATATAATTTACAGGGTCAGATACTGTGAAAATAGGATGTATCATCGGTATAACTGCCTTCGTATGCATGATTATTATAGTCATTGCTGTCTTCTGTGAAAATAAGAGCCAAAGCAGCCAAGATAATCAACAATGAGGTATGCTTTCTGTAGAAAAATAACACTAATTTAAAGTGAAGAACTGTCTGAAGAGTCTTGACACAACTTTTGCGGTAAGTGAAATAAATATATAAATTAGAATTGGAAAAATGACTGATTATATTGTAATGAAAACCTCATTTACTGGTTTACATATTACATATATATTGTGTCATCATTCATTATTATAGATCCAGGACGGACATAGTTTGAAGACGTTCAGAAGTCTAGTATGTATTTTATATTTTTTCTATTTTTACCTGCTCTCGTAGTGGCATTATTTATATGTGGATACTTAAAAATTCTAGAGATTTACTTCAAAACCTGAAATCCCACAACTTTTCGGAAATAAGTTTTCTCCATACTTTTTACTTCTCAAACTCTTTACACTACGTTTGCCACATGATGAATTGAAATCTCGTTTGAAAGGACATATTTGAAAATGTTTTGTTGTTCTTCGTTCCAAACCTATATATTTTTCTAAAATATCACAGAAGGGTGTAGTATGCTACACCAAAAAAGCTGGTTTGCAATATGCTTGATTTCCTCATTGGTAAGATATATTTACCACATTTGGGTGAGATATTTTTCATCAACAATTTGGTATTCCAGTGGGCACTAAATGTGCTCGTCTTCTACCCGATTTGTTTTTTATATTCATACGAGACTGAATTTCTTCAGAATCTCGTAAAGAATCAAAATATAAAAGATGCTAAATCCTTTAACTTCACATGCAAATATATTGATTATGTGTTGTCCATTAACAACCCATCTTTTGGTAAATACTTAACTTCAATGTATCCCCAAGAGCACGCGATAACGGAAACTTCAGAATCTGCTTGTTCTGCGTCTTTTGGATCTACATCTCGAATAAGACCACAGTGCTCATTTCAGCCCTTGGATTTGTGATAAAAAAAAAGCCGAGTTTAATTCTAACAATATAAATTTACCTTACCTGTGCAGGAATATACCTTCATCTCCTACATATTTGGTTTATATTTCACAATTTATTCACTACACTGGAGTAAGTATTAACAGACAAACTTCTCTTATTTCCTAGAACGCCATATATATATCGCGAAACAGACTCCTGAATCAGGGGGATGAGGAAATGCGTCTTAAAATGTCTCTTACTAAATTATTTTTATATATCAGTCCTTAGTTAAAAAATACTCAGTCTCTTGTAAAATAATGAGTAATAATTGTTTTTTTTAATTGTTTTTAAATTGTGTAGACTTGACGCAATAGCATGCAAATGTTATTTAATCACCAGCAATACATTCATGCCGCAATGGAAGAAGTATGGTTATCGCGCTGTAAAACCTATATTTAATCCACCCTTATGTTTGAAATGCATGTACGAAGTTATGACCATTGCAGTACCAGCTGCTCCTATGGTGTAATATCTATCTTGCCAGATTTGTTTTGGACTTGACTTGATTATGGATCGGATTAGTGTTCGGTAATTTTGTTAGCAATATTTATATTTAGCAGAATTCAGATACTTGTTAAATATCACATCACATTAATACCTAACGAGAGTATACCAACGGTAATTTTTATTTCGTTCTATCGTTAAACTGTAAAAAAACTGTCAATGCTCATTGCTGATTGTACTTATAGTTAATTGAAGTACAAAAATTAACAGTATCTTTGCCACTCACTTAATCATATTGGAATACCTTCTTAGTCGATCTGTTTTTTGCAAATCTGACGCTACATGTTGTCAGTCACAATTTGTTTTGTGGGAGTTCACATTGCAAATGCTTTGGGTTTTTTTTTTGTGCCATCTTGTTTTTTTTTGTTTTGTTTTTTTGTTTTGTTTTGTTTTGTTTTTGTTTTTTTTTTTTTTTTAATTGAATTTATTGTGTTGCCTGTTGGATCACTCTGCTTCCTGTTTCCAAATTCAAGCCATATCTTTGGATTCTGATGTTATTTTTGCATTTTTACTGTATCGTTTCAGTGCGCTCATTGATGCAAATTTCTGAAGTACTGTTTTCTAATCTGTTACATAAGGTAGTATGTAGTATAAATGCCGTGTGAGCATTGATGAAATGATAAAAGTGCTTCTTTTTGTTTTAGATGGATAATGACGCGTGAGTTTCTTACTCGACGGAAGAATGATGACAGATGTGCACTATTTAGTGCCATTCGACGGCAGTGCTCGAGAAGGGAATATATCTAGTTAGAAAGGAACAACGCAGAGTCAGAAAAATTGTGTGTACTGCTTTATGCGGAGTTGTTCGAAACTATCCTGACAATAATCCCGCTACTACAAGACATGTATCATGAACATTTTTAGATTAATACGTTACTATTCGTATAAATCTCGTTTTATTTTTTTTTGTTTTAAAATGGCCATTCATGAAAAATTATATGGAAATATATTTTGTTTCTTTTCGTCAAATTATCAACAAGAAACAGTCTAATATTGATATAAACATGTGTAGAATTCAACTTTGAGAGAAAATAATTGGGAGTCAAATGATAAAAAAATGAAAGAAGGGGCAAGTATCTTTTTAAATAAAAACTTACAGTCCCCGAATAAAACCATGTAACTATTGAAGGTACAATAATTTGTTTGGTATCAATTTTCCAACATAGTAGTTTCAATATTTGTGGTTTTCAAAAAAGCATCATGTTTTATTCACCAAACTTGAAATGTGAGTGTTGACCGTACCACGGTCCCAAAAAAAACTGATATTGCTGGCAAAGTAATATTAATATTTAATGGTTAACTGGATGATGATTGACATGTTTTTTGTTTTGTTTTGTTTTGTTTTAATGTGAAATAAAGCATTAAAAGGTAATCCTAAGATACATGATTCCTACATACCAATGCATACAACATACAAGTCAACAGTTACAGAAATATCCGAAGATCATAAGACAATAAAATATATTCAGAACCATCTTATGCAGTGTCATAGGAAAGCAAGTCTATTGTCAATCTACATTTAGTACATTAACTACAAAATTGACAGCAAAGCTCAAAAAAGGAATGACTTTTGTCAAAATATCATGTAACTGTTATAGTAGTTGCAGAGATAACTGCCCACTCTATCTACACGAGTAAGCCCATGTTTTGCATCAGGAAACCTTAAAAAAACATTAATGGGACAATAAATGATATCCCATAACGTTGTTTATACATGTAAATAAAGGAGTAGTATTTCACAGTAAAAACAAATGTACAAAGTTTCAAACAAACTCTTTCATTTGTTCTGAAGTTATCATCTGAAAACATGTATCAGTAAAAAAGGGGGTGGTAAAGAGTGAAAAATCTTGTAACTCGATTTTGGATTTAACTAAAAATTGTTCTTAACCCGTATTTTGTAGTATTAAAGAACTGTGCAGAGTTTTAAAACTATTGATATGTTCTAAATTTATCAACTGGAAACCACAGGGGACAGACATATAGACCAAGGACATACTGACACACAACCCCAAAATTTATCACATAATACCTTGCCACTACGTGTGGCAAGGTATAAAAAGTTCTTCATATGGAAATACAAAAAGGAGGTGCATAATGTCATTATGTGATTTTGAATGTATGCAGTTTCATTAATTTGTTCCATTGTTCATGTTTCGGTATTTTCTACCAATATTTTGAAGGAGATTGGTGGATAGACAGCATGATCATCTTGTACCAATATTTTATAAAGTAAAGGAGGGAACAGGGAATGATAAAGATGTCACTAGTATCATTAAGTTAATTTTATTTTCTAGTTCTTATATAAGCACCATAACTTTTACTACAGTACAGCAAAATGGGTTGACACATAATGAATAACTTACAACATATAACACTTTGTGGCAGTCAATGTCAATGTATTGAAAATAAATTTGATTAAAAACCATTAGACAATTTACAAAGATGTTAAGAAAAATATTGTTAACAAATTCAGTTACATTGTAGAACACAGGAGGAAAAAAATCATTCTTCATACAAATAATGAGAATTTACATATTACTGGTGTATATTGTAAGTAAATTGTATATGCTACAGATAATACATCACCACAAACAAAAAAAATAAAATAAGAATACAAAAGCATAAAAATAACATTTCTAGAGAACTCAACATTTTTTAAATATTCTTTTCAAACCTTTCTACTAATGCAAAAAAGTCTTGAATTATATACTGTAAGAGTTTACTGTTATTATGAGTATCAATTCATAAATATGGTTCGTTAAAAGTAAAAAGTGAAATGTGTCTTAACAAATAGAAAAAAATAACATCTTTCTGTCCAATATGAGTGATACAAAAAATTAACTTGTACCATACTCATGTTAGAAAAAAATTGCAAAATATTCAAATCAGATTCATTCAATGTTTTAAAAAGTTTGGATATTCAAAGTACCATAAATCATTTTTTTCAAATAATTACATTTAAATGACACCTAATAGCACTTATAAATGTGTTTCAAATATAGATCCTTCAAAAATTTCAGAAATAGAAGCCTATTATTTTTCAAAATAAGTCACGAATTTGATATGTCTTCAATATTTTGGGAAAAAAAATGTTTCAAGGGCATATTTTTGTCAATTTAAAAATACTGAATATTCTTACTTACCTTTGGTTTGTCTTGTTTACGATATAAATTATGTAATTATGGCTTGTGCAGGTTATATGCATCATTAACTAGAAAATGATAGACATGCAGTTATAAATTATTCATTATATTAAGTTTGTTTGAAGACATATTAAAACATTACAGTCACAAATTTAAAATGAGTTACTCCTTATTCTGAATATCAATGGTCCATCCTAAGACCTGTCTATCAAATCCACAGGAAAATAAGTTACAAGTAGCATGCTCTGTCTCTGACCAACAAACTGATGTTACCATCTTACTGTGACCCTAAAATAAAAAAACGAAGATATTGTGTTAAGAGTATCACTCAGCAATTGACATTTTGAGGAAAAAAAGATTGATTATCAGAAAAAAAGACACAAATGTACAAACTACATGTATACAGAAATACCTTAATTTCAAAAAGATGCTAATTCCATTTCCCGTCATCTAACACAATATCTCATTTCAGTTTTCAAAGGGAGGTAATTCAAACAGAATCTGATAAAAATGCAGAATGATTATACTCTTTTCATAATGATAATTTTTAATTTGAATGTTTCAGTTTTGTTACAATGCACAGTTCCTAACTTTATTACAAATACTAAAATACTTTGAATGTTTATCTAACTAAATAATCATTTCTTTACAGATATTAATATTTAACTATGCATATCACAAACTTGAAGCCTATTTTTCTGACATAGTTCAATAAAACTATAGTTTTTAATTGCAATATTTTAATAAGCATCTACAAATGTCAACTTCTATAAATTGTCAGAGCAAACGAAGGTTTTATTAATACTCTCTTACATGGTTGAATATAGATTACAAAGACATTTTCTTCCACTTGATTTTTAGTTGCTAGAAGATATTTATTATCCATGAATACATGTAACCAAACAAAATGTCAAATACCAAGACGAATTTTGTAATGAAAAGTTGTAAAATGAATTTGAAAAGTACATCTCTCACTCAAACTATTCCATGGTGACAAAAAACATATAACTATAAACAAAACAATACAAAAAAGTCACAAACATACAATACCAAGTATACAAGAGTCATGGACAATGACAGTAATCATTTCAGCTTTTACTATCAATCTGGTAATATTCGAATTCGAAACTATTTTCGATTTAATAAAATGAGTAAAAATATAAATTAGTAAGACAATCTCCCACTTATAGGGTAAGAAGTTTTCCTTGTCTTCTGTTATCTAACTAACTTAACCCTTAAGCCATGCCAGCATGACTTACTTTCAGTTTTTGTATGTAATCTTTTTAATTTGGTTCCCTACATTGTGTATATGGATCCTCTCTGTCTTATATGTTAATGTTTATACCATGTTTTTTTTTAATTTTTACATATTTAAATCATCCCACTGCTGACACTTCAGTATTTTTTGCCAATATTTACCCCCTAAGTAAACGTTTGTTTCACAATTTTTTTACACATTTTCTTATTTCAAAATAATTTCAATTCAAATAATATTTTGTTCATATTGAATTGTGTTTATAGAATTTAATCAATATATTAGAACTATTGGAATATGTTTGGCCTGTAAGGAATAATGGGAGGAAGATACATTGTTTCATAATAAAACATGACACATACACCAGAACAAATCTAGGTAATGCACAAATGAAGATGTTG
The DNA here is from genome assembly GCA_037379345.1 of Perna viridis. Taxonomy (NCBI): domain Eukaryota; kingdom Metazoa; phylum Mollusca; class Bivalvia; order Mytilida; family Mytilidae; genus Perna; species Perna viridis. Next base: position 21,812,544 of record CM074517.1, read on the forward strand.
ATTTCAGGTCTTACATATATCTTAGGCAGTTACAATAAAGTTTGCACTTTTGAGAAGAACAAAAAATATTCTAGTTTTGGTTTTAAATTAATCTTTGTAGTATAATTTGAATAAAAATGAAAAACATAATTAATTTTCAAGTCATTATACAGAAAGCAGTGAAACTGATCATTAAATAATATTGAGACTCATGCTTTTAAATATCACAGCACAGTTTTAGACTATTAAAAAATAGTTCAGGCTCAGTATACAAAATTTATCTTTTTTTTAAAATCAGATGAAGTTTCAAACATTTAAAAGTTGATAAATAGAGTCTTATAAGCCAAAGACAATCTTTCAATCAAGCAATGGTTTAGCTCAAGGAATATGCTGAAAATAAGATATAGCAAAGACAAGTTCATAAGCAAATCCATCACCAAAAGTAACTCCTGGCTAAAATCTGGTTTGCTTCCCATAATTTTCTGAAATACATGTACATATTTTGGAAGCAGTTAGTGATATTTCCATTTACTAGAAAGCCAAACATACATCACAAAGTCATTCTTAATTTAAATAATCATTTATAACATTTGAATAAAGCAATTAAATAGTGCATCTATTAAAGATACTGTGTATTATTTCAAGTTAGTATTGATTTATAAGACATCACCAAAAAAAACATAATTTCTCAACTCTCTGATTGTAAATCATTAGATATTTACCTCACCCCGAACCCTATTTTTTTTAATCTAAAAAACACATCAAAGCATGACATTGTCAATCAATAGTTTAAAAATGAAAGCATTAAAACAAAATGTAGCACAGTACTTTGTGCTAAGAATACCCCCACTCAACCATTTCTGTCAAATTAAGTTGTATGCTAAGCAAGAAGTAGATAAGTGAGGAACCTGAAAAGGGCGGACATGGTGCAAGTCATCATGTAAAAGCAAATATACCAAATATTTAAGCATTTCTTCAAAAAGACGCTGAGATATCAGTTACAGAAATATGTAACAGACAGACAGGCAGACGAAGTGATTGCAATATAGCCTCCACTCTAATGAGTGAGGTACAACATTAAAAGACAAATATAAGTACATTATTATTCATTGGGATTGTTTATATTATGAAATTTATTTCTGATTTGCCAAATGTTAATTATGTTTCAATCTCAGTCAATGAAATGAATGATGAAATGGATTTAGCCATTAGCATACATGACTGTCATAACTACTTAGGACCATAATGCCCACAGACCATATATTCTGTTTTATCCTAAATTAGATAATTATAATGGCTGACTTACAATAATCTGATTCCTTGGTATAAAGACCAATATTAGTTAGAAACAAAGGGCAGTTAGTTTAAGCTAAAGAGACTTCTTTTTTTTTCAAATAAAGATAAATATAAAAATAAGTCAAAGTTAACAAAATACATTATGTCTGCTATTTTTTTTATCTATGAGCAGCCACAGCATATGAAAATCTAAATGTATTCAGGAGCAATTTCACACTGTACCAAATAAATGTGATAGTTTTCATTAAAATCTAACATACAAGGGAAATATCTTGTGACTGACTGACAGACATGCAACACAAAATAACTAATTGACATAATAAACTTATTGACATTTATGACATGCAATTGTTTATATTCATTTCTCAAAATAAAGTGACAAGTGGAACCTGAAATCAAACATTAGCATAATCATAAAACAAACTTTAACATATTGTTATCCGCCCAACACAACTCAAGAGTAATAAAATATCAACCGGAGTAGAAAACAAACCTGTCTGTTGCTTCTTGGTAATCTACCAATTCTGTTGCCATGGATATCGTACAAACGAATATGTCTGTTGTCATGAGGAATACCTATACAGCTATGATTGTGAGAGACAGCAATCCTAAAATTAACAGATAGATTTTGATGTTGTCATGAGGAATACCTATACAGCTATGATTGTGAGAGACAGCAATCCTAAAATTAACAGATAGATTTTGATGTATTGTGTTTTGATTGAGGTGGAAAAGAATCTTGTGTGAAAGAAATATGCCTCGATTTTACTATATATATTGTTAGAAAATTATAAGTAGACCTGTTTTTTGCATATAAAGCCCCCTAAAAAAATCATGTTGATATATAGTTGCTCTTATATACATTTATAGAAAGGTAGCTTGAAAAGAGCAGGACAAAATATTCTACTGTCAGACTAGGAAAGGCCAATGCACATACACACACACACTGTCATTTTGTTAATATACTGTACAAATATAAGATCCTCTAAACAAGCCTTGTGGATGTTTTATTTTTCTTTACTGTTACGGTTTGCCTCATAAACATATTTTAAATATAAATAAACAAATCCTTATCATATTTACTTTGGAAAAATTGCAGCTAAAATGACAAGTTCATCACACCTGGAAAACTACCTAGCATGTTTCTAAACTCAAGAAGTTTACTTTATGAATGAACTAAATTATGTATACAATAAAAGAAGAATTGTTTGTGGGTACTTTTTCTATGTATTTTATGTGTAGGGATATACCAACAATTCAAAATTCAAACTTAAAATCTAATTCCATTGAAAACATTAACACTCAAACATTACATTATAAAATCTTGTCAAAACAAGAAAATAAATATCCACAAAAAAAAACTTCCAAAGAATATTTTATACAACAGTTTTAACATAAGGGAGAAAAAAGTATTGTATTTAAAGACTTCAGGTGAAAACATGCATTTGTAATTGTCAGTATTTACAATATCAAATCAGACCGATAATAACAAATCTTCAGACCAAAATTATCTCTGCAATTACCAATATATCTGTGAAAATGGTAATTAATTTTTTTTAAATAACATCTATAAATGCATAAAATTTTAAGGTGGTCAATCATGAAATTGATATTCTGAAATTTATGATCTGTAGCATGAAATTTAAAGTTACAACAAATGACGAATTAGACTTTAGATATCCTACTTATTAACGGCAGAGTCTGTGCGAATTGTTGATATAGGCGATCTCATGTTCTTCAGATCCCAAACTTTAACTGTTCGATCATCACTACCGGATACAACCTTCTCTGTCTCAGCAAACACAGCACTGGTCACAGGTCTTAAATGTAAAGGAATTAAGTAGCACTCCAGCTAAGAATCATGCAAAATGTGATTCATGGGTAAAAGCCTACATATTTTTATTTTTGATATTTTGTTTGAATTGCCATAGTAAACAGAAATTAACATTCAGTTTTTCATATAACCCGTGCTCTTAGGAGATAAAAATTGTATAGAATGCACTGTAAATTTCAAAATTAAGGGAGATAACTCTGTAAATGACGCTCAAATACAATAGAATCTACTGGAATTTCAATGTTGATTATCTCCTAAGAGCAGGCAGATTTGAATGAATAATTACAAACTTCATAGTATAGATCCATAAAACAAGTTAATTACAAAAATAAAAATATGTAGCCATTTTTTAGGGTGTATCACATTTTTCAGATTTTGGATGATTCTTATAAAGACAGCTACTTAATAATTCAGTTAAATTCGAATATATTGATGCACCAAAGTATTTGATACACTCATTCCCCTTGTTCGAAGTTTCATGCTTCAACTCAAAAACAATATATTTATACTATCACATATATAACATATCATACAAATTTAAAATAAAAATAAGTCTACAGTATTATTGACGCCTACCAATATTTAAAATAAGTAAAATAACTCGCTCATTAATATCACAAAACGTCTTCTCTGTTAAATGTGAATCGTTCAAATCCGATGACATTTTAAATCCAGATCATAATGTTTAAGTTGTCAAATTAACCATGATTTTGTTACCAAGATGAATTTTTGTTGTTGGTATTTTGACAAAAATAAAGATTTACTGCCTTATTTTGTGTCAAAAATTCTTCTGAAGGTTATTGTACCTACTAAATAATTGTTTATTTTCAAATTCGTGAGAAATTATGTTTTTGTCAACACAGAAATTAAAAAATATAGTTTTTTGTCAAAAATCGGCACTTAGCAACAAAACTGGTGGAATTTCAATGGAATATCTCGTAAGGAATTATACAATTCTTTTTGATTGTGCATATCAATTGTAAGTATTGAAGTTTGATTTTTATAAAATGAGAAACCCATAACAAATGAAAAGAAAGACAACCCTGCCTCATTAAAATGACGTCTAAAGAAAATTATGATTAAATCATATCAATGTAAGTACCGATGTTTGGTTTTTATAAAATGAGAAACCCATAACAAATGAAAAGAAAGACAACTCTGTCTCAATTAAAGAACGGCTGACGAAACTATGATTAAATCAAAAATGGGCCTGAACTGACGTTGAGCATAGAAAACATTGATAAGGAAATGAAGCTTCCTTTTGTGTAGAAAAATGTTACTACAGTTAATTTTTCTCAAAAAATCTTCAAAAAAAACTTTTGCCCATCACACTATACATGAACAGACATGCCACCAGCCAGCAGTATGCCATAATATGCTGGTAAAAAAATCAGGCTTATTGAAATTAATAGTCGATACATAGTTTTGTGTGGAAAAGGAATGTCTATCAGGTGTAAATAAGTCTTACTGTGAGTGTCCTTGAAACACATTGACTAGTAAGTTAGGATCCCTCATATCAAATAATCTGAATGTGGCATCCTTGGATGATGTCACAGCCAATCTCTGACTAGGATGAGCTCTAACATCAGTCAGCTCCTGGTCATGACCTGAAAGTATTACATACAAAAACTGTTTTAAACCTTTACAGATTAAAGAAGGAAATGTTACACACATGATGATACAATAGCAAAGGCTAGACTTAGGAAAAGGGTGGGTGGGAACGTTAAGTAATTTGTTTTCTCTCCAATCATTTCATGTCTGTACTTTCATTATCAAAAGATTAATATGCTCCCGAAAAATGGTTGTATTATCAACTTGCCTGTATACTTATAGCAAGAAAAAGCATCAATATCCGGTTTGTACCTTCATTTTCAGGAGCTGAAAAACAGCATAATGGCAGCTTCATTTGGTTATACTTGTATATATGTGAATGAGAGCCAAACCAGTCTCAGAAAATATTCGCTAGTTTTGATAATTAAATACAAATCGAATCATAGCTTTTCCAAGTCATAGGGTTGGCCATAATATTCTGAAGTATGGCACCCAGATGTTTACGAAAATTACATAATCAATACTACCCATAATTCTCAGGTGATAAATATTGCGAAACGAAAACGAAACGAAACGAAAATAATCGACAAAAGAAAGAATCAAAACGATACATTTCCGTCAAATGAATCAGGTAGTAATAAAAGCATAATTAAACGATACAGATCGAAACAGAATGAAGCGAAACTAAATTGAATAAAAGAAATCTTATAAGACGTTTCGCAAATTATAAGAACCATAATGTTTGCCGGTGCCGGATAATTCGACCCAAAGACATTTCAGACCACGACAATCAATAATTCCGTATGATTGCCGGACATTTCGGCCAATACACATATAACACCATGACAATCAATATAATGCTTTAGAACATATATCATTACAAAATTTATCATATTTGAAGGTTATAAATATAATATATCAAATCAGAGCTGACAAAAATTATCAAAGTTGTTTTTAATTAATGATTCTTCGGGATCATTAAAAGGTGTCACCTTCATCATATTATGGTGATGTGTATTACATTAATACTATCATTACTAATAAGTTTTGTTGTTGATGTTACAATTCTTATCAATAAGATCAAAACAGATCTTGAAAAAGCAGAAACAATTACCAATAAAATTAAAAATGTCATTCAGGCTATGGAAAACAAATTAATATTTAATTTTGCCCAATAAACAGAAAATGAAACTGAGAAACTGCTCATAATGAAAAAATATTTAATCATTAAGTTTAGCAACTGTGAGTATGTAATTCAGAAGTGTGAAATTCTTCTTTTAATGCCACAAAAATTTTTTGTTACTTCCAATTTAAAGCACATGATAATTGATAAAGTACTTATTACTGAAAAGGGAACTTTTCCTCAAAATAATAGAACAGCATATAAATGGATATTACAATATTCTTTCATTACACCAAGTTTGTCATTATAATATTTTAAAACTTCAAATTTAATGGAAACTTTAACTGGTGGTGAGATGAAAAGTTCAGAATGCAGCATAGACAAAAACTTAAAATGTCCATACTCAAATGTAAGATATGAAAATGAAAGAAATATATCTTTAAAAATTCAATTACCAGTTAGAGTAATGATATGATCACCAGTTTCAGCATCAAACAAAATGGATGACCTATCCCATGATGCAGTTATCACCTGACTCCCTTCTGCCATCCAATCAGCTGCTATTATCACACCCATGTGACCAGTAAGCTCCATTTTAGGTGTCCTTAATGAACTGACCTCTTGATCACACAGATCTACAATAAACAACAAATCAGTAAAAGTTATAACCAAGAAGTTGTATATATTGTAAGGCACTATAGGTATATTCCACTCTGGGTAAAAAAAATCCCTACTAAGGATTGCTTTAGTGTCATCACTCTTTGGTGGAGTTGTTAACTCCATGAAGCATTATACCTGTAGAAAAATTAAAATTTATACATACAAGTAAATTAGCATTATGCAGCAACAAAAACTGCTTCAAAATACAAATCCTCAAATTGAAGCTACAAACCAAATTTCAGATATTTCCAATAAAGTGAGCAAAAACTTTTGTTATGGAAATTTTCACTCACATGTACTAAAAAAATCAAGTTCAAATCAAATCAACAGAATGTTCAAATCACACATCAACAAAAATGGCTATGAACATAAAATCTATCACTATGAAGCATTGCATTAATGGTGCATAAAAATATACCTACAAATTCAAAATCAATTGGATAAATATTAGCATTGCTTCAGGATTAAGTTTTAAACATACCGTCAACAATATCTTCTTTTTCTGATCCTTCTATCTCATCTTCTCCAGAAGACTGTGACTTCTAAAAATTAAAATTATATTCATACAATGATCAAAAGAAAAATAATAATGCTGAAAATTGCCTTTCATTAACATTTTATTTGTCATTGGCATCTTTATAACAAGAAATCCTCCCTTTAAGCAATAAATATGATTATCTAAAAAAAAACTGTATAGCAGGAAATTTTCACTGGGTACTAATTTTGGTGTATTTTAGGGGTCTTTCAAAAACTGCCAAAACAAATTAGGCAAAATTTTACTCTGGGCTTTAATAAGAGTTCAATTCAACACTTAGCATCTGCCAAATTTAGAAACGGCAAAATCTTTCATATACCTTTTAACCTCAAAATTGCCAATTTTTACACCTGCCAAAAAAACCCGCTATATGGAAATTGGTATTCATTGAACTTAGATAAGTGTTTTTTTTATAGTTTACTCACAACTGCACAAATGTGTATCATCTGCAAAATTTACTCAAACTGCACATATGTGTATCATTTGCAAAATTAAATCACTACTGATACATGTCTGATATTCTTGGTAAGATAAAGAGCATACGATTCTCCCAAATGTAGATTTATTGGAATAATTTCTCCTACAAGTATGAATATTCCTGGCTAACTTTCTCCAATAATTCTGTCAGTTTTCTTTTTGTGTTTCATTATTCTTACCATGATATTCTGAGTGAGTTGAGTAACATGGGCACCCCAAATGTGAGCAGTTTGATCACCCGAGGCAGTAAGGGCCAGTTCTTGGTTGGGATGAAATCTGATTGAGTTGACTGACCCCTGGTGACCATTGTACTGTAGTAAACATTGACTGGTTCCAATGTTCCATATTCTGGCAGTATTGTCTAAAGTCATGAAAAAATCATCAATTAAGAAATGTTGTAATAATATCCATGTCCCCATATTCATAAAGACAAGTCCATGTTTTGCTATGTGAAATCCCCAAATTGATGCAGATCAATTTCTAAAATAGAAGTTGTACAATGAGAATGTGATAAAGATTCTGTGAAAGTTTCAATCAATTCCATTCAGCAATATAAGAGGAGTAACAGATAAGAGATGAATCCCCTTTTTCCCTATATTCACAAATGACTAAGTCCATGTCAACCTCCGATTTGATTTGGATCATAATCTAAAATAGGAGGTGCACAAAGGAAACATGTAATAAAGATTTTGTGAAAGTTTCATTCAATTTTATTCAGTGGTGTAGGAGGAATAACGGATAAGAGATAGGTCACCCCTGTGTAATAGAAGGAAGGAAGTATGGATGGAAGGAAAGAAGGACAGGACTTTGCAAGTGGAATGTATAATGAATGCAGTTTTTTCCACTTAAAGAACAACTGTTTTTTATGAAGTGGGAGAGGATGAAATTTTCTATCCTGCCTTTTTTTTTAAGCAAAATATTGGTCCTGCCAAGAATCCGCAGACTTGTTTTTCTTCCCTGATCCATGAAAACTGGTATTCACGAATTAATGTACTTTTACAGTAATTATATATCCCACCTTATAATATTTTACCTTATGGCGTGTCCTGTCTTTTTACTTCAGGAAAATTTGGATCCTTCCTTTTTCATCAAATTTCATACTAGCCCCCAATAATATCAAATGGTTGTTTCCTTAAAAATATGTGCACTTGTTCTTTATTATTGTCATTTAACTCTACTGAATGTGTTAGCTTTTTATAACATGTTTGGTTAACCATACCTGCTGAAGCAGTCCCTAGAACTGGCTGTTCTGACCTTGACACACTGACCTCCCATACACCATCTCTGTGACCCCTGTAACTCCTAACAACAGTGTAGTTAGGAGACGGATTTCTAAAACTGGACACAATTTTACTGGTTGATGCCTTGTATGTTGTTTTTATTTTCTGAGATATTTGTGTGGCTGAAATATAGAGGATTGTTGTATCAACTGAAGCATTGGTAATAGGAAGTAAAATTTAGCATACACATATTTTTAGAATGCAATGCAAATAGAAGCATATAAGATATCAAATGATACGATCACATAAAACAATTTAAGATCTATGACAGAATATACATGTACATAAAACAACAGCAGTACATGTATTGAAGGACAACACAGATATTTTTTTTTTTAAGTCCAACAGAACTAGATGTGATATAAGAGTCACTGTAAATCGGGAAATTATTGCATGCAACATTAGTGATTTTGTAATTTCAGATCTAACTCTGTTCTTAATTAATGTACCACTGAGAAAAAATTTTCAAACACCATCAAGAACTATAAATGGGAACTAAATATGTATTTATAGTACTAAACAATAGTAAGTTAGAACCAATCCTTAGATCCTTTCTCAAATTATCTGGAAACCACTGATGATAGACAGATTAAATGAATAACACTGAGGTTATTATACCGTGCTATATGTGATGGTTTACAAAAACAGCTAACACTATTTAATAAAATAACATACCTCTCTTTGGTTTGCCAGCCCCAAGATCAGGAGCATCTAAACTGTCCGTTAAAGTTTTCTCAGTCTCTAATCGTTCTAAAGCATTGATTCTCTCATGTACTGCATTAAAAAAGTTGTAAAGTTAAGGAGACAGAGAAATGTAATGATTTACTGCAAGCACAGAACAGCAACATAATTAAGTTACATACAGCTATTACAATTACTTACTTTAAAATGAAGAGACTGAGTTCAAATTAAAATAAAAAATTGATTTCCTAAAACAGATATTTTCATCATCTATGTAATTAATGCATATTTACATCACATGAACCAGTATTTGTAGTCATATTGGTATTCAACAAAGAGCCCCTTTGTTATAAATGTACTATGTATTTCATCATCCATAGTAAAATTCCTTTCCTTGAAAAACAGGTTTAGTTTACAACAATTTTATTTGTTAACTTTACAAAACGGGTAGAATACAGGTTTTACGAACTTACTAAGCCTTCTCCCAACAATAATATACAATACAAAAATTAAAATAGTAAGGGCATGCATTATATCATAATAAATATTAACAAGACAGTTTTGAATTTGATTTGACAATACAATTTAAAAAATTGAAACAAAACTATAGTACAATTAAAACAAAAGTTGAAAGAGTAATCAAGGGAACCAAGGTTATAGCGGTAATCAAAAGAATGTAATCCAGGGACAAAGGCCAGACATGGAAAACAGACACACACAACAAAGAACATAAAGTAACTAAAACCATATATACAAAGTAACAAAAGTAAATGAGCAACTCGTAACAAGTATAAACTTGAAACTTGATTTGTAACAAGTATAAACTTGAAAAGTTTATAGAAAATATGAAAAAGAAACATAAAGGGAATGGACGGATGAATTGTTCCAGTGTGACACCGCTTTTACATTCATAATATAGGATTGATCAGAAAAACAGCTAAAAATTCTTTTTATACGATCATGAAATTTATCATGTTCACTTACAATACAAAGTAAAAAAATGCATTACTATTAACTTACTTAAGATATATTTAACCTACTGTGACTTACAAGCTTGATTCTCAGCATATAAATTTTCAAATTCTTTCTCAATCTGTCCAAAATATGTGTGTAACTTTTCTCTGAAAGTAGAAAGTTACATGTACTGGTACTAAAAATGCATCAAAGAATTGTGCCTACAGTATCTCAGAAAACTTCTAAGTACTCTCATGACAAATACAAAAAGAGTCAATTCCATCCAAAAGAAGTACATGTAGTACATAATGTATTCACACTTGTACAGAATTTTTTTTTTAACTTAGGATAGATTTCTATCTGGAAAGCTTTACAAATTTTGAGACAATAAACTCATAACTGAATTTAAAGCTTTACCACTATTTTTCAATAATTTGCACAAATATATTTGTATTACTGACCATTTTTTAATGAGTAAAGAAGTGAATGTGCATGTAAATAATACTGAAAAAAATGTATTTTCTCCAACACTGGTTGAGAAAGAATATTTAAAAGAATTTTTTTTAGTTATATAAAAATAAATGTGACACTAAAACTAGATACAGTTGACTTAATGAAGATATGATTACAGATAAATCAGGAGCTTATACTAGTACATGTAAATTTTATATCATCCTTATAAGGAGAAAGTGATTTCCTAAAGAAATAATACATTTTAAATCCAAACATCCATCGTGATTTATCATTGTCAGTAGAATATACATTTGTACATAAATTGAGTACCTCTTTCTATACAGAAAAGAGACTATTTTTTTAATGTTTAATGAATTTTGAACATTTCAATAGAATATATATGCATAAAGCACATTAACTTTAAAATGTCATTTCTCTTACCTGTATTCTGCAGGTAAAAATCCATCACATTCAGATTCGTATCTGGTCATAGTGGGAGCATCAGTCCTCATCTGATGTCTTCTATTTCCTCGTACTACTTTCTGTTTTGTTTTGTTAGCATTATCTCCAGGCATGATTAGTGTAAGGTTGTATATCCTTCACAAGAAATTGAAATTTACACCCTTAACCACCATGCTGTAATTAAATAAGTAAATAATGAATGAACTTCTGTTCACAGCTATCTTAAGACTGTAATTAACTCTTTGTAGAAAAATACAGTCAATAATTCAAGCTGTACAGAAAATTGATTCTTCTTTAGCTAACCATATGAACTTTAATCAGGTGTCTGCTAATAAATTTAGATGTCTGAGCTAGTAAACTGATCCAAGGGGAGAAATAGATTTGTAAAAGGAAAAAAAAAACAGCTCAGACTCAACTAAGTGACTTATTATATTAAACCCTTAATTGTTATCTGTTTGCCAAATTATGGATTTTTCAAAGTACAGTGTGTTACTGTTATTCTCTTTGGAGAAGCTAATGTAATTACTTTAATGTATTTCTTGCACTTCAATAAAATACAGGTAGATGTACATGTATCATAATTGATAAAGAATGGAAAATACTAAATCAGCCATCTCTTCCTGAAGCATTAATTTTTTAGGGGTTTAGACATTGAATATGTGTCATTAAACTGTTTTTTTCAGTGGGTTAGGGGCTACATATTTTTTATTTTACTCCAAAACCCCAAGTATTACCATTAAGTTTTGGTATCATTGAAAAGCTGATATATTTGGCTGTCTGACAATACCTATATATGTTAGTTGACTTCGTTTTAAAGAAAAGAAAAAAAAATTAAATGGATTTTGTCCTCCACGAGATATAAAAAGTGACCAAAAAAATACAAAAAGGCTTCAGTTTATTTTTGGTGACAAAATGATTCATAAGTAAGAGGTTTAAGGGTGTACCTGAAAATCATAATTTGGTTGATGGGGGGGGGGGGTTGCAAAGGGGGTTATCTCAGCCCACATACTATACTAATTTACAACCATAAATGTACATGTATACAGGAAATTAATAACCAAGAAAAAAGCCTCTGTCTTAAGATGCATTGAGTTATACATGTATGGTTAAGTCTAAAGTTGAGAGAGTAAAAACCATTTTTCTCATTATTCTCATACTGAGAAGCCTACCATGTCAATTCCATCTTTGACTAATTCAAATGTATTACATGTATGTATACTGGTACATGTTTGATGTACACTGTACTTGAATAGTAAAAACCCATTGTCATTAAGGTATATCATACCCAAAACATTGAGCATTTTTTCTTACAGAGGTATAAATTAATTTCAATGAGCAAAAAAAATTGGAAATAATGTTATGAAATTTTCTTTAAATCATTTAAAAAGAATGTTTGGTATAAAACTATATAATACATTACAGTAAAATTACAAACAAGATTTATTTTAAAAAAGCTTTTTTAAGGGAGGAAAATGCTCTACATAAGTGTAATAGGAATTTTAGTTATTTTGATATCAAAAGAAAAAAAAGTTTTGTTACCTCCAACTTTTTTTTTGCAACATTTAAGAATTCAGATACCAGTTTTGAATAGTTTGCAAAATAGTCCAAAATACCTACAGAATCTACCAGTACGTGTATATAAGATGTCGAAAAAATGACCCCTTTTAAGGCTCAATTATCTCAATAAGAAGTTCTATGTTTTTTTTTTATATTTACAGTATGCTCATTTAAGATAATCAGAGAGAAAAAATGGAAACATCTATATATAAAAAGCATTAGATATGATCTACATGTACCTCCTAAATTCGTGACCCAATCAGACTACTAATATACGACTTCAAAGCTAGTGTATGACAACATCAAGCTACATTTTGTACAGTAACATAAAACCAGAGGCTCTAAAGAGCCTGAATTGCCTACCTGGCTTGAGAAGCAACATTCTATTTTTTGTAAAAGCAGCCATTTATTTTTCTTAGATAAAAAGTTTTAACGCTCATATCTAAGAAACAATCATATTAATTATCATTGAATGCTATCCTGTAGTTTCTTTCTGAGAACATTTTTGAAATTAATTACATGTACAATAGCAAAAAAAAACATTGAAAAGGGCAACATATCTAACATGGCTCAACACAGATAGATCTCATCATGCTAAACATTTTTACCCCAACCCGATCAGAATTTTGCTTTACCTGACAGTTATGGAGATGTATGCAAAAAACTTCTGTCAGCCCTCTTTGTTCTACTTTTAGTAACAGCAGACTTGTTTTTAAATGGATCAAAATCCACACATGAATTCTATGTAGAATACCCTAAGGAACAGTCATGCTAAGTTTGGTTCTAATTAATCCAGTTGTTTCATAGAAGAATATTTTAGAAAAATTGATAATAACAACGGATGCCAAGTGAAGGCAATAGCAAGTGCAGAATTTAGGTGATAGAGTTATCCATGTTAAAATACATTTAAACTAATATTAAGTGACTTCAAAAAGTATCTGTTTTAGACAGATATCACTGCAGCAATGTCAATACTTTGTCAACTTTACAGTTCCCCTCAAAACAACAGCAGCAAAAGTGAAACTATCAAACCATGACATTTCTAGACAAACTAGTTTCATCATTTGGTACCTGTTAAGTCAAAAAATTAAAAATTTTCTACTATTTCTAATGATACAGTCCAAGCTAATCCTGTTTGTCTAGAAATGTGAAGGTCATGGTAGCTTCACTCTCTCCACAAGTAATTGAAGAAATATCGTACGGAGTTCAAATGCACAAATCCTTGTTTTGATTTAAAAAGTTCTTGATCATGGAACCTGTTTTTAAAAACTAAGTTACTTGATTCCAACTTTGTTCAGTGATTGCAGAGCAGTAAATAGCAGGGTCAGATCTAGACATTTTGAACAGGCGGGGTTCCAGCCAAGGTTCCTCAGAAAAAAGGGGGAAGGGTGCTATGTCATTAATTACCATTTTTTGTCAATTTTACGCATGAAAATGACAAGTTTTCCAACAAAAAGAGGGTATGCAAACCCACTGCACCCCCACTCAGGATCCGCCAATGAATAGCAGTACATGTATGTTCCACCTTATTTTTTAAGAAAATTACGTTAAAGTGAAGCACCCCATTCCCAGTCTAGGATCAACCTTCTCTTGTTTATTTATATATTTACATGTACAAAAATGTACTAATCAGGCAACATATTTGATAATAGGAACAAGGTCCTGTGTTGAGAGAAAACACTGTAGACAACTTTCACATTCACTTCTGTTCCAGAAAAGTTCTTTATTTAAATCAAGGTCTATAGTCTAGGGTCCACAAGCATAAGATCAGAGACATTGTAATGGAAGCCAAGGGAAAAGAAACTTGAATTGATAACTGTACTGACTGCAAAGAATTTATGAAGTGATTCATTAACTTAGAAGTACTTCAGAATCTTTTATGTTCGCAGACGTACATTTGTATTTCTGAATAAATATTCCTGGTCATAAATCCTTCTAATCTAAAATACTTACTTTGTCTACTGGTAGAACATGTATTAAACTGTAAACTAGTTTTCACAATGTGAAAGTCATCTATACTCTAGTCCAAATAATCATACCATCTTGGGAGGCAATTTTTATTTTGCTTGGTTGAATTGCTGCTAGTGAGGCTTTCAATTAATTTAATTTGTATAAAAAAATTGCATTTAATATATTAGTCTTGTGACCATGTTTCTTTCAAGGCAAAATGTTAAAAAATTAGATTTAAAAATGTCTTGTTAGGCATTTGAAGCAGAGAAAAATACCCAAGTAATTTGATTATATTGAGCTGGTGATTTACAAACTGCAATCCTTGTTAAGAATGATTTGTAGCAATGGACAGATATAAAGCTAATATGGATAACACTTGGTTCTTGGGTCAACATTAATTTGTTAAATATTTAAATGTATGTTATATCAAATCAGAATTAAATGTCATAAAAAGAACCAATTTAGTCATCAAATGAAAGGTAATAATAAAATTAACCAATTAATGAAATCTAGGGAGCAGTCAATGAAAAGTTGAAAGAAAAGTCTGTATAGCAAATGGCAATATCAGGTAAAAAACCAGATATCAATATCGAAAAAAAAACTTTTTAGGCAGCTTATGAGATGAAGCTGGTATATTACTTCACAAGAAATTAGAGAAATTTATACTTCAAGATGCCTGTGAATTACCGGTACAATGCTGGAGTAACATCAAGTAAAAGACATTGTCCAGCCATATTACCAAAATGGAAATTAAAATTCCCGTCACTAGCATTTCTATAATAATGTGCATCTCTGATGAATATATCTCACAATAGATCTACAGATCTCTAAAGATTCTGGAGCTGAAAAGCTAAATTCTTGTGTATTAACAAAACAAAAGAAAATGTGTTTAAAATTATATTTACATTGAATGGACAAAGTATACCAGCTGCAGCTGAGATAACTATGACCAAAAGGACTTGCACTGATCTAGTATACTCATACATGTATAGTGTATATACATGTACAATTAAATGTAATTCTATGGCAGGAGTGGATCAAGGGACATTCATACCCCTACCAATAAATGCAAGAAAAAATTGCATTAAATCTAGACTTTTTTACAAATTCTACTTCCAGAAATTGTTTTGGCTCGCTCAACTCGGCATTTTATTCTATTGCCTTCCGACGTTCCGTTCCCATTATTAGCATTGACCTGAAATCCTGGATCCGCTCCATGTAGTTCCTAACAGTTCATTGCTTTGTAATAAGTAAATTAAAAAGAGTACCTAAGAACATAACTGAGTAAATTTTCTTAATATTTTGATTAAGATGTGTGATATTTCATCTGTCAAAATTAACATATTTCTCTTTTCCTGTATAAAAATTCATAATTCTTAACAATTACGGACATAGACACGAATACATTTCCGTTTATCTATCTGTTTGTTTGTTGGGGTTTAACGTCCGAGCAGCAATATTTCAGCTATATTCAGACAATGAACATGAAATGGATGATAAAATGAACATGAAATGAAAATAAGAAAGGATGGGTGACAAGGATAATAGGGTCGACAAATTTTGATTGCCCCTGAAAAAAGGGGGGATGGGTAAGGTCGGGCAATTTAGCCTCCTGTGGCGGAGCGCAAAGGTTCCTACTCCTATCGAATACCACAGCAGGGTTCTTTAACGTGCGAGGAACGTGGCATCTTTCCCAACACGGTGCACCACTATGGTTTGCGGTCAGGTTTTCCGTATTATAGCCTGACAACCCCAGCATGTAACACGCCAGGGGTACCCCATTCCACCACCTGGGGCACACATCCCAGTTGCTCTGTGGGCAGAGCGCCTAGCCCCCGGCTAGATTTCTGAGCACTATTTAGTCGCCTTATACGACAAGCTTAGCGCTGCTGCAGGCCTATTCTTTTAACACTCGGACCTGCACGGGGCTTCCATTCATGTATAGTAGACAAGGTTTTTGCTACTTCGGGGTCTTTGTTAACTGATGTAGCATTGGCACTCACTGATCTACTTAAAACTTTTATTAGTTTCAAAATTAAAGAGCCCACGGCCTTTGGGCATGAACCATTTTCTTATGGTGGGCAAAGGGGGGGGGTAGTTTATTTTCTATAGGGGTCTATGTTACTCATGTTTCTTATGTCTTTGTTGATTTTAGTTTTTTGTGTGCTTTATATGCGTTTGTATATATGCATGTTGGTTGTTTTATCTGATTTGCAGGCTACCGTTCATTGAAGATTTATAGGGCTGTCGATTTTCCATTACTGGTTGAGTGGTTGTCTCCTTGACATATTCCCGATTTCCATTCTTTTTATGCCTTGGATTTGTAATCTCTTGATTATTTTCTGTTGTTTTTTTTTTTTTTTTTTTTTTTTTGTTTTTTTTTGTTTTTTTGTTTGTTTTTTTTTGCACCTAGCCTTTGTAATATACTAAATGATTGTACCATAGATTTAATGATTGGATATGAACTGAATACAAAACCAATAAATACCAAACACAAAACTGAAAGAAAAACATAACACTTTAATATTTCATAAGAAAAAACAAAAAAGCAGATCACAACATGTGATTTTAACTAGAAACGAAGGAAAATATTGCAAATGTCTAAAACATAGTCTTCCAAGCAATGCAAGACAATGGCGGAACATAAACATTTTTAAAGGTTTTTTTTTATCTGTTGTTTTTTTTTTACTAGGAAGCGGGAAATATTGTCTGTTTGAACTTTGTTTTGTTTTTTGGTTTACCACATTTTAAAACTGCTCGAGCTTTCCTCTTCTCTACTTTTTTCTTGTTTTTTTGTGTGTATTTTTCTTACAATCCCCTTTTCTCTAGCCGAAACACCAGACCTTTCAGTGATTCTTTCTTCATAATTATATGTTCAGTTTTATTATATTGAATAGTTAAGTTTAGCTAAGATGATTGTCACGTAGCTTTTACCTATGTTTTGTTAATATCATTTTATACTCTATACCATATATTATGGTGTAATTTACATTATAGAACTATTACTATTGACGCTAAATATCTCTAGGGATCATTTGTAGTCACTGTTCAAACCTGATATTCTCTGAAACAAAACAAAAATAATGCAAAAAGATTTTTGAGTATGTATTTACTTATGATTTTTTCAGGTATTCCTTGCTTGCGATAACATACGGAAATGGAGGACATTTTAATTGCAACATGAAAATTCAAGGATCTTGGTATCTCTATGATGGTCTAAAGGAGTACCATAGTGCAGGAACTGGCCTACAGAAACTATGCTCACCAAAACCAAGACAAGGCTATAGACAAAATTGTTTTATATTACCGTAATAAAATATCACCTTGAACCATGTGCTTTATAATATGCATTTTTCCTATAAGCATACGTTGAGATATTGCTCTTGTAGAGATCAAAAAGCATATATTTCAGGAAATTCAAAAAAAAAAATAAATAAATAAATAAATAAAAAAAAATAGATTAGTTTCTCAAAAAAAAAAAAAAATTAAAAAAAATAAATAAATGAAAATATTTGCTGAAAGTGTAAAAAAAAATCGAATTTTATTTTGGTCTGAAAAAAAAAAAATAAAAATTAGGAATTCCCAGGCCCTCCCACCATAAAAATGGTTCGTGCCTTAACCACTCTAACAGAGAATCAATGTAGATGTTCTTAAAAAAAAAGACGACAAGAAGAAAATATTAAGCTGCTGATTTCTTTAAATTTTGTGCAATAAATTACGTGTTCGATCAAGGTATGGTGTGAATTTAGGTTACAGACTACCAATTCAACCAATGAGCATTTGGAACGTACGCAAAAATAGTCCCACGCAGAAATTACCCCTGTTCCTCATAGTGCTGTGAAAAAAGTGCTCATCTTATTTAAAAAATTTAAACAGTCTCTGAAAGGAAAAACATTTCTGTACATTTTATAGGTGCATTTTGCTTCTTGTGATGTGAAGCCTAATCTCCATAATGGTTTCTAAATATACCCCTATCTTGTGAAAACACTGGGATTTCCCATTCAATTTATAGACCCTTCACTTCCGGTGACCAGTACTGCACTGCAAGTCTGCTAACCCCACATGCCATTCTGGGCATTGTGAGCTGACATATGTAGAATCATGCTGACATATAGTCCTCTGCAGGTTAAAGTTAAGGTAAAGTCCAGAGAAGCCATTGAATATTGTGAAATTAGCATAGAAGCCTATGGGAAGTGGAATTAGTGGTTTCGAGCCTGAAATGTGTAACGCGTACCCGTACTGTACCAACTTTTCCCGGTATCCAGATAAGTTTTGCTAAAATATTCATTCTTACGGTATGTTAAGAACTGAAAATTGCGTGAGATGTGGAAACGTCTATTTCAATTCATTTCGAGTCAAGAAAAATATGTATATTTTTTCTAAAAATTCTTGTTTGATCGGTTTTCTGAATTCCAACGGTCTTAAATATGTAACCGAAAATTTCCGTACCAAACTAATTATTGACTATTTCTCCCTTTCCTGTCCGAATTTTACGTTTTTCTGAAATCATTAAGGGGTTAAAACTTCGCCATTAGACTTTTGATAAAGTATTGAAAGATTTGACATTGTTATAATTATAAAAAGAACTGATTGACTTTGAATCCCCGTACTTGCAAAGAATGTATACAATCTTATCCACAATAAGAAAAGAAAGTATCATAAACAGTCTTAATTATTATCGTCAATGAAATTTTCATAATATTATGATATTCTATTGTCAAATATACATTTAAAATTGTACAGAAAACAAAAATAACGCACTTTCATTTTGGGTAAGGGAATTTCGGGTTACACATTTTAGACCTTTTGAAAACAGAAAAATATTTTTTTCTAAAAACATTTTAAAAATCATTAATTCTAGCCTAACCATTATGTCAATATTATATCAATAAATAAGGAATAAATTCCACAACGGCTTGCCATATCTTACATAGTTTACATGCGAGCAAAACGGACCAGTTGTGAAAGTTAAATACCGTAATAAGGAGCTTCAGGAATATCACTATCTAGTAATCGAAAATTAACAAAAGGAAAAAAATCTCTTTTGTCTTAGGTTGCCAGTTTCTAACATGACGGAAGAGTAATAAATTGTTAGATCTTGAATGTGATTTTCAAAGTTATGATTATTTACGGTCAAAATATCAAATATGTATCTAAAGGTATTATCAATTCATGCACCAAGCAGATCATGTTTAAAAGGATTCATGATGTTCTGGTGTTACACTCATTATTGAATTTATATGAATTGGAAAAGTACTCGAGGTATTTTGTTACGAAGTACTTCTGTACGATATCCACATTATATACATTTAAACATACAATTTATCTTCTCTTCTATTACCTTCTTTAATTTCTCTTGTCCCTTTCTCTTTCTTTCCCGACTCTCCCTGTTCCCGTGTTCTACTAAAAAGTGCCAGGGAGCGAAAAAAATTAATGTATTAATGTGTAGTTTCCATTGCCATGTGAGGCTCTTCTTATATCCTTGTTTTATAAACATCAACATTTAAGCTCAAAAGGTTCACAGTTTTAGATTTTTCCAGTTTGTTGGTAACTTGAGAATATAGTTTGTAGATTCGCTTGCATTATTTGTTTCAATAATTGGACTTACAAATTTTTTAGAATGTCTCCGAATTGTGGTAATTTTTTCTTCGGTATTTGGGCTTGGGATCCATTGATTTTAAGTCGTACTCTACTTCATCTTCACTTTCGATTCAGCCGCCCAAGATATCTGTGGTAACTGAGCTAAAATTATAGTCCTTTTCATGGATAACTTTGTGTTAATGTCGTTTTTAGGATGGCAGTTTGAATGACAGTTTAAAACATACTTGTGGTCTCTATATTGAGGAAATTAAAAAATGAATTAATATCTTCATAACTTAAAGTAAAAATCTATAGTTTATTTATGGCAAGTTATTTTTCGGTTTAATGTTAAGGAATAACATTGTTGGATCCAAAGTTCAAGGTGAGTATCTGTAGTAAAAATGATCAGGAATACACCAATAGTAAAATTGACCAATCAGAGTAGACCTGTCATGAGGTCAAAGTGTGTCATTGCTTATGCAAATAGATACAGCACTGAACATTGTACACCCATTGTTACTGTGAAACTGTGTCCAAATGTCATTAAAGTTTATCCCTTCTTTTCTTTAAATAAAGGCTTTTTCACCAAAAAATATGTTTAACTAAATTGATTACTGCAGGTCAATTTCTATCAGATGAATAACCAGACACAATGTTACTAGGATGTGTAATTAAATTATAGACACTTCCATAGTATTGATAATGAAGGATTCACCAATCATGAAACAAATATGAACATTAAGGAAATTTTCTTTCATGTGTTCAATACTGTACTTATCACAAATTAAACTGAAACTATTTACAGGTAGGTTTTTTTTACCAGAAGCCAATATTTTTATACTTGGTCAACGAAGGTTCAAAATGCATTTAAACTGATATAAAGGGAACTTTAAAAAGTTTTTGGTTCAGACAGGTTCTTGGATTATTCAGGGTTCAGTTTAGACAGGCTTCACTGTATATTTCATTATAATACAGAATGATAAACAGACAGATGGACAGTCAAGTGGCTTATAGACCTGCTTTCACTGTTGGAAACACTGGTGCGTAAAAAATAAAGTAATACAAAGTAGCTGCCATATCACATTTATTATTTTACATAATAAATATTCAATAAAATCTAATTAATGAATTACATCACATGATTTAAGAGTTGATACAAAATATTGGAGATGTAATAATGATGATTGCACCATACTTCACTGAATTGTATTGATAAGAATTCAGAAAGTTGACTTATTAAATGATCATTTTATCTTCATGGAGTAACGCAAGAAAAATTCTGATCCCATGTGATTGGAAGGGTGGATAAATGTCCACTAAAATTGTATATTATATTTCATTTCATTAAAAGATAAATGTTGCACCTCTGCTGCTCCCCTAAAAAAACAAAAAAAAAGAAACGAACAAGACAATTCTTTAGTTCAATAATGAGTAATTTTGAGTATCATAAGACCTAAACCCCTAGCCTCTTCTGTCAGTTCTTTTTAAGAACCTTTTTTATAAAGAGTATTTCAGATATTATTATTGAGCTAATGTTAGAACATCTTAAATAGTTCATTTTTCAAGCTTATGTGAAATGGATGCCATTAACCCATCTGTATTTTAAATAAATGTCCTGATAAATGTAAAACATGAAAGAATTAGAATGCCATCTTCTTTTTCTTCTTTGTCTTTTCCTGCTTTTTAGCTTCTTCAGTCTCTAATCTTCTTTCCAGTGCTTGTCTTCTCATCAATTCTGTATCCTACAAATAGCATAGCAGGTGGTAATGACAATGTGATTTTTTTAACTTAAATCCTTAATATTAGTCATCAGAAAAAATAACAAAGTTTCAAAACTATCATAATTTGTTCTTTATTTAAGCAATTCATATATTTTACAATTTCCAGCTTCATAAATCACTGGAATAGAAAACTGAATATGAATGAACTTGCAATGATACATATACTACCTGTACAGTGTACATACAGTACATATTCTTTTTGCTTAGGACAATTGTCACTTACACTCATTAGAAACCCATTTTCTATTTACATTGTAGATACTCCACAATAAAAAAAATATTGCTACAGAAGTGACTCTGATATGGATGTCTATGTGAGATAACCTGATGTATTTTTTTTTATCTTTAAAGTAATGTGTATTGTGTATTGCTTCAATCAGAACAATTAAGAAATAATTCGTGGAGGGGGTAGATTTGTACTCATTTTAACATGGGTACAGCATTTATATTCGATTATTTAATATCGAGCAACAGCGAGGAGTTAAATGAGAATATAAATGCCAAATCCATGTTAATTGAGTACAAATCTACCCTCAGAAGGAATTACTGTATTACTTTTCTTACATGACAGATACGGTAGTTTTTGTGACAAAAATTTCCCTGGGCGCAGCCAAAATAGCGGCTGTTCCATTTAACCTCCCTGTATGACAGTTGGATTAAATTTGTATATTTATGTCATCGTACGTGTTAAATGTGTGTATTTATATAACTGATTTCAATTAGATAGCCTCTGAGCCGTTAAATCATCGTGTAAACGTTTTTAAATGAGTGGTTTGTCTTGAAGCAACAGTGAAAAAAGAGTCAGTACGCAGGTGCTAAAGGTGGGGTTGTACTGACATGTACTGTTTGACGATATAAAGATGTCATATTAGAATGCAATTTTTATTTACATAACTGTAAAACAAGTGTATTTGATAAAACCTGCGAATGATTTACAGGTGCATTAGGTAAGTTTGAATTGATCAGATGCATTACATTGGCCCAATCAAAGTGTGTTTGATTATCCTTCACTGTATGTAGTGACTAATCAGGTGTGTTTGATTTACTTTGACAAGGGATATGTCAGGTGTGTTTTAGATATCTTCTCATGTGATTTATCAGGTGTGTTTAATTTACCATTAAAGGTAACAATTTAGGTGTGTTTGATTTATGTTGATTTTGTAAAATGCATTTCGTTATGGTTTTTAAAATGACTTCTATAGCATTATGCCAATACATAAATAGAAAAAGGCTATTAAAATCTAATATGAGGAAAACCATAAAAAAAAAATACATGAAAGGGAGATAACTCCATAAAATTATGATTTTTTTTTTTTGTCAGTTTTGTTACTCGCATGTGAAGAATATTACTTTGGAGGAGTATGTCTTCCTATACTAACTATTCTGTTAAATTTTGCCTTTCAAGGACAATAAATTTAACAAGATGTTGTCCAAAAATTTTGACTCCAGAAGACTTTGGTAGGATTTATCATATGGATCATTTCAGCAGTTTGAAGTCTCTATCTATCATAATTTTCAGGATATTGGCTGAAAACTGCAAAAAAAAATGTAATTTTTCATCTTTTAAGGGCAATAACTCTTACAAGGAGTCTGCTGACAACTTTATCCCTGAAGACATTTGTAGGCCTTGTAATAAGGATCATTTCAGCAACAGAAAGAATGTGGCTAAACCCACCAGTGTTGGAAATATAATTTGCGAAAAACTACTGCCTGACCCCTATGTTCTATTTTAAATAACAGCAACCAGGTTTTTCCACAAATCAAAAATCCCTTCATCAGTTCTTTGCAGGATACCCTCAAGGAACATTAATACCAAGTTTGATTCCAATCGGTCAAGTAGTGTCAGAGGAGGAGAGTTTTGAAAAATTATTAATAACGACCACGACAGACGATGAAGATGACAGATACCAAATGATGACAATAGCACACTTGGCCTTCTGCCAGGTGAGCCAAAAAAAAAAAAGTTAAATTTTCATCAAAATTCGAAAAATAGACACATGGTATATTATTATGTTACTAAACCTATGTTGTTCTTTGATAAAATATATTATAACTGTTCTTAAGTTGTAGAGGATCTTAATGTCTGCTTACCACATAATTATGACTTGCATCAAATTCTATTAATATTTCAAATATTTTTTACAGAATTATCTCCCCTCTTCTATGTAAATTAACATAGAAAATTTGAAATGCTTATTTTGAGGTCCCCACAACTAAGATTTGATAAGACTTAATATGTTTCTTCTGGGATATAAAGTTATAGATTAAAACTAATAAAAATCTTCTGTTTCAATTAGTTTAAGGTAAAAGACAAATTTTTGCTAAATTTAGGTTACACATCACTAGTTCAACCAATGAGCTTTTAGAATGTATGCAAAAATAGTCCTATACAAATTCTAGTGCATTTGTGTTGTGTCACTTTTGAAGAAGTACTCATTAAATCTGCACAAAGTGAACCTGTTTTAGCAGAGAGTCATATTTTCTTTATTTGTGTATAAAATGGTCACTGTAACTGACTTAATTTGTTTGCTTGAAGATCTCTTTTGTGAAATGTAGGGGATTCCCATTCTATTTTAGTCCATTGACTTCTAGGAGCCAGTGTTGCACTGCAGGGTTGTAAACCTATGATATTTTCAGTACTATTAGTGTAAGCATTTAGGTCATATATAGACTTGTTCAGGTTAAACTAAAGGTAGAAGAACTTAGTGAAATTAATATTGGAGCCTAAGAGAAGTGACATTGTTAGTCTGTTATCTTGATTGACTTAACTATCAATCTGAAGAATATATTTAAAATGAGTTTGTTTTACCATTGTTTTACAATTGAAAGTTACATTAAACTTGTTTTATTTGCCTTGATAGGTGATATATGGTGAGTTAATTTATATTGGTGATGTTTCCGGAGTATAATATTTAGATTGAATAATCAACACCTAAACAGAGAGATGAAAGTTGCCCTTATCTCACTGTGGTGAGGCAGAACAGGATACAACCCACATTTTACATACAAGCAAGAACCATCAGGCATTGAGACAACGGATACAGCCATTACCAACATCTATCAAGGATAAGCTATATAGAACAGGGAAGACTTACAGAAAACCATCATACTCCAAATGCATTCATTTTTGCAGTTGCTAAATTTTATGGATTCTATCAGATTAACATATTTATAGTTTCAAAAAAAGTGTTTAGTGTTATTTTAAATTGTTCAAATCAATTTCGCAGGTATTATTTTTCTACGTTTTCTGTTCAATGCTAAAATAGCGAAAATTTTAACACAGCTTAAGTTGGTACGTTTACAGTATTAATAGAAGAAGCAGAAACCAAAAAGTTTTCAAATCAATTTCGTGGGTATTATTTTTCTCAGTTTTCTATCCACAGCTTAAGTTAGTACACTTACAGTACTTGTAGAAGAAATCTAAAAGTGGATTGTACTACAAGAAACAACATCAAACTGAACAATGTGTATTAAACATACACAATCATATACAAAGTGTGTTTCATTTACCTTGACAGGTGATGCATCAGGTGTGTTAGAATTGGATGATGCAGGTGACTTGTTCGGACTTTTCTTGGGAGATATACTGTTAGGTCCAGCAACAGATGGAGGGAGTCGACTACTGCCCCATGAGGTACCAGTTGATGGTTTCTTGTTCTCACTTATATCATTGATTTCTTCATCTTCTAAAATAGAAAAGCAGTGATCACACATTAGAACTTATACACAAGAGGTACTTTCCTCTAGTCAAAAAATAATTTTTTATTTATTTCACATAGCATAGAACAAAAAAATTCTTTCTTCAATGCAGTAAATATGAGTTTGTTAAAAAGTACTTGAATAGTTTAATTCACTGAAATAAGGAAAAAGTATCTTTACTCACAGGTATCACTTCCCATGTTTATCTAATTTTTGTTGGTGGATATTATTAGAAAATTATGATTTCAATTGAACTTTCACATTTCTTTATGAATTTGAATTTGTGGTTGGACTGAACCACAAAACCATGATTGATTGATTGATTGATTGATTTTAGTTTGATGTCCTATGGCAGGTATTTCATACATTCAGCACAACTGACCAATCAAACAGACCCTGCTTTCTTCTAGATCAACACACTAAGCCAGATCTTTATTGTGCTAGCTCACAAAAGCAACAACCGCAAGTGGGCATGCCATCCTACTCTAACACATTATTCTGACTTCAAGCCTTAGCCAACCCGTTGTCACTCTATCTCCTTAAATACTATGTGCTTGGAGTAGTGACTACCAGTTTTAAAATCTTTGGTGTGACTCAGTCAGGGATCATGCTCCCTGATACCAGTATGGCAGTTATAAAACCATGAAAATTGGAAGAAAAAAAAAACAAGCAGGAGACTTAAAGGAGAGTTCTTCATGATGTCATCACTTACCTGTGATTTGGATTTGGTTGGCAAAAAATCCATTGAGTGGTATCAATTTTAAATCATCATAACTTTTTAATTTTAATTGAAAAAATTCTTTTGGTTCCCAAAATAGCAAATAAAATTTATTTCATCAATGGAAATTTTAAATAAATATTCCGTAATAAGACAATACATGCATAAGATTTTAATTGTAATTTTATACAAAAATAGAGGTTTACATATAAATACATTGTATTATTACAAATTTATTTTTCAAGTAAAAGAGTTATAAATTTGAAAAATGGGAATTATTTTATCTAAATGAGACATTTTACAGAACCACAATTGGATATAAAATAACTAGGTTATAAAGTTTTGAAAACATGGATTCTAATAATGAAATTGTCAATTGTTTATTTAGTTGTTTATTTGCCAACCAATCTGACAATTAATGATATGCAAATTAGTGAATATGACATCACTAATGAGATTGGTGAACTCTCCTATTACCTATAAAACCATGAAAATTGGTTTCAAACTATTAACAATGAACAATAGTTCTGTCACAGTATTCATGGTACCTTATGAGAAACTGATAAATTGGAGCTTTGTTGTCAATTGTACTGGTATATCTATCAACCACAACATATTTTGGATAAGTTTCTAAGAATGTTTTTAAGAAGCATGTACACAGAAAAATTTTGGCTGGAAAAAAGATGTTTGAATAGGAGAATATCTTTACAAGAGAAAATACTCTAATTTGACTGAAGATGAAAATTTGAGTAAAACTAATTTGGCACAGCAAATATTTTTTGTGGTACAATGACCTGATTGGGTAATAACATTTCTTTGAACAATGTTTTTTAGAAACACCTGGAAACAGTGTTTGCAACTTTGAATGAGCTACCTGATGGTATATCATTTTCAAAAGTACAAGATTGCTACACATAGCCATACATCCTCCTTTGTCCCTAAAAGTTTAAGTGCAATTGTCCAATTACTTCTGTAAATTTATCGAATCAAAATGGCTACACAAAATGATCTACTACATATGGTAACTAAATGTCCTACAAAATTTGAACAAAATCCGTTGAGCAGTTTCTAAGGTATTGCCTCCACAATGTGTGAAGGACAGACGGATGGATGGACAGATTGATGCATACATGGTCACTAGTATTCCTATGTTCCATTCTGCATAGCGACAGGGGACAAAAAGCCACCATACCAATAAGCATTATGGCAAAACTGATGGAAAGCCTACTATATCTAAATGTGTATACACCATAACCACTTATATAATTTATTGATTAATATATTTAAACATAAAGGTAATTAATTGTAATAAAATTTCCTGGAGATAATTTAACCAGTAATGAAGAATAAAGCATGCGTAAACATACAATAGCATCATCATGATACAAAACATACACATGTATCGACAAGACAACCTGGAAAAAAACAAATAATGCATGCAGAACAAACCTAGAGAGGATGATTCTGTTTCTGTATCAGCTGTAATGTTAGAGTGCACACAATGTTATGAACACCAAGTAAGAGAATATAAATAAGAAAATGTTTTAAAGTCAAAAACCACTGTCAGAGTTGTGAAACACATGCACAAATCTATCACATCAATACATATTTTGTATATTTTAATAATTCTGTGCTTGTTTTTAATTGCTTTTAAAAGTCCAAAAGGTCAAAAGAAATACTACCAGTATGTCTGTTTCCTACTATCCTACCTATCCTAGTTTTTTTATTTTTTTGCATATACTGAATATTTTACGGCCACTTTGGCTCAAGCACTGTTAAAGTCTAGATTCCCCCCCATTAACTCAATGCACAATGTTTTTGACAAAAAAGAAAACAAATTCCCTACCTACCTACCCTATGTTTTTCTTGCTGACAGCAGGAACAAAACTAGCATTTCTTTTGGCTTTTGTGTGAAAAATTACAATTTATGGCTTTAAGTCAGGATAATTTACTATAAACGTATAAACTTTTGCAGATTCTGCAAGTGAACATATTTGGGAATATCACATTTTTTTGTAAGATGATAAAGCGTTATATAGTTTAAATATAAATTTCACAGTTCCTATTTTTCTGTTCACCACTAAATAACGAAAATTAATTCACCCGAAAATGAATACATGTACAGTATTCATCAAATACAAAAATGAAAAAAAATCAATGAGAATCTACCACAACTTGAATGTACAGAGCTCTTTGTTTTTATCAGTTACAGAAAATTTATTAGGAAAAAGTGTTTGTGAAGGTGAAACTTCTGAAGAAAAGTCACTATAAAAACAGACAGGAGGTGTTTCATGCATGTAAACACAAAACTCACTGAAACAGGTACAGACAACATAACTGTATTTAATTTTTATATGGCTGCGAAAAATTGGGGTCCTATATTGATATGGTGCTGTTGTCAGCAGGCACTTGGTTTTTGTACAAAAACTGGATCTTTATAAAATTTAATAATAAGGTTGCAAACCACAAAAAAAGAAGGTTGGTAATGAATTGTGGGGTATGGTCCCAACTGTTTTTAGAATTAGTGGCCTAAAACAAGTATTTTATAGAAGTTAAGTATGTAACTCCAGTAAAAGCATAGGAATGTCTATAATATTGTTCCACAATACTCCATACCACAATGGTCAGACCTGGATTGATTTTTGTGGTAAAGACTTGAACTTTTAAGAAATTAGGGGCCAAAAAGAGGGGACAGAGACATACATTTTCCTGATATCCGGACAACAACTTGACTATTAGTGAATTAATCTCTTTGAAATTGTATTACAAGGTACAATACCACCAAAGAAAGTCAAGGATGGATTTTATGGGACTGTGACTTGACCCAAGTAAGAATTAGGAGCCACAAAAGGACCAAAAACAAGATTTTAAAAATTTTTTGAATGATAACTTGGGTGAGAAAGAATGGATTGCTTTCAAATGGTACCGCAAGTTGCCATATACAAACAGGAAGTTTGTGATCCAATTTGCAGGTTTTGGGTTGAAAAATTTGGAAAAAAGGGCCAAAGAGACTATTTTTGGATCTGGACAAATTTTTATCTTGTGTAAAATGTCTAATCTTTATCAAAATTCAAAGATGTATCAAGTTTGACATGTGAGGTCATACTTGCCCAAATTATTCAGAGTTTGATCCCTGTTGTTGTATCAAGCTGCATACAGCCAAACATTTTATTCATTCTGATCTTTCATTTTTGAAAAAGAAATTATATATTTTGTGTATGAAATAAATTTGCAAGAGTTATCGTTCTTGATTTGGTTGATTTACACAGGAGATAAAACAACTGTTTTCTACAAAACATACATCTCTTTACAAATATGACTATAGATGGGTAAAAATATAACATACTGGTACATGTTCATGTATGTACAACCAAAAAAGCAATGTTTGTTCAGTGTTTTTTTCTACAACTTGAATCACCTCAACGTCTAAACATTTATGGAAAGGTACAGGTATTTATATAGAATTTATAAATTCAGAAGAAAGCCAAATTGATATTAGGTTGAGAGATTGAAGAATACTTTTTGATCTACTAGCTAATGAATAAGAAAATGAAGTGAGTGTATGACATGGTGAAATAATGAAAAAGAAATGATTGTTATGCAAAGGCTATAAAAGAATTGAATGTTAAGAAAAATAGTTCGAAACTCTTAATTTGAAAATCAATAAAAATGGACTAATAAACTCTTTACTGAAACTTAAACATTACAAGCCTTAAGAGTGCTGCAAGAGAGGATAATTTGTATATAAGAAGAAATTTTAAAAAGTAGCTTTGTCAATGTGTGAAATGTTTATAGTGTGGAATTAAAAACATATCCTAAACTTACTTTTCTCCCTGTGTAACCAGGCATGCTTTGTCATTATCTGTCGATACAAGTCTTGTCCTTCCTCATCAAAAGCTGTGTTACCTAGATTTTTTACTTCCTCTTCAAAACCCTTAATAAAAAAGAACTATCATCAACTACAATGTGATAACAAAAATTATCTGAATCTAAAATTGTATTATAACAATTGAAAGTGATATTCATGAATAAATTAATTTGAGATAAATACAGTAATCTGATTGGTTAAAATAATTTTGTTATATCTCAATGGATAATAAAATATTGACACACCCCTATTCAGTTAAATTCAGAGCTACTTTTCTCATGTTTAAAGATAAAAATATGTTTTAAAAATAATTTATAAGAATTGGCAATGATAAAAATTTTGTCTATTGAAAAATAACATAAATTTTCCATGTGCATATTATGTTTATTGAACTTCGCGCAATAAACAATATGCACATGGAAAATTTATGTTATTTTTCAATAGACAAAATTTTTATAATAGCCAATTCTTAAATGAGTCTTTAGCAGATAAGTTTTATAAGTATACTGCAATACATAAGCTGTAAACAAACAGATGTATATGTTTTAGAGCATTAATTTGAATAAAGTACATGTACTTAATACAGAATTATAATCTTAATGCAAACAGTCAGAATGAAAAAGACACAAAATGATATTATTAACGGCTTCTTTTAAAAGAGAAATTCTTGCATGTTTGTTTTTTTTTTTGTTTTTTTTTTTCAGTTTTTCATACAAAATCATACCTTTGACATTAACATTGTATTTTCAAATGCTGTTTGTACAAATTCTTGCGTTTCTATGTGCTCTGAAAAATTAAACAGGAAACAAAATTATGCATGATTAATTTTATGAATACTTATACTTAAACAATAGAAGTTTTTCTTTCCAGCACAAAATGTTTTAATTCCTGCTTTTAACTCTGTATTCTCAAGATATGCATGGATGTGTGTATTCATTCATTCACCTATTGTGCATCATTTTTGGGAGGTTATTTCCTTAATTTAAGTTCTTAACTTTAGACAACAAGAGGAATAATTTTGTTGATAGTTATCAAGTTTTGCTTATATTATTTTTTTAGTGTAGTGAATGCTGATTGTTTCTGTATTTAAGAAATTTCCTTTGGGTAATGTGAGCTTCTTCTTCACTTGCTGCAATTCTGTAGTGTTCCTTGTATAATCCATTTTGTGCCTCTTCTTCACTTGCTGGGATTTTACAGTGTTCCTTGCATAATTGATTATGGCTACAGATCTCCCTATATTTGAAACTTTGGTATTTTTACTTCCTGTAAATGAAAACCCAAGTTTTCTAGACATGCAGTGAATACTGCTAATGTGCAATAGTCACACCATATCTCTTTCATTGAATTTTATACTTACTTCTACTTGCTTTCACACCCTGTGACTTGTAATCGTCTATTTCTTTGTCTTTACTTTGCATTATTTTGAACAACTCCTTCTGTCTACGAGTCAATTCACCAACCATGGCCATCAGTGGAACTATAAGATTTTCTGATGCCTATAAGTAAAACCAGAGGACGCTTACCCTACCGGTGCACCTGGTCCATGCTCCCAGTTTTTAGTGGAGTCCGAGTTGCTTATTTGCTTTTGTTACTTTGTCTGTATGATTTAAGTTACTTTATGTTCTTTGTTGTGTATGTCTGTTTTGCACATCTGGTCTTTGTCCCTGGATTACATTCTTTTGATTACTGCTATAATCTTGGGTCCTTGATTACTCTTTGAATACTTTATATACATGTACATTAAAAAAAAACAATGTGCAATGTTTATCATATTGAACTTAAATTTGTCAAAATTTCAAACTTGACCTCTCTATTAATTTAGCATGTTTAAATGTTCTCATTTTTATAAATTTGTATAACAAAACAAAATTCCTCTGGTTTTGTCAACTGTTTTAATTGAATAGTTACATGTACAGTTGTACATGCAACCGTATCCTACATGTACATGTACTTGCATATAGGTGGGAAAATGTGAAGAATGAAATTATATGAACATCTTTATGCATACAAAACATTGTGTGTATTATTTGTTGTTGTTTAGGAGCCATGGGAATGCTCCTGTAAATGCAGAGTTAAATTTGATTTTCTAATGATATGTGGAAAAATTATAAGAAAAAGTTACAAAAACCTAATATATATGCATTTCTGACCAAGTCTCACATTTTCACATAAATATCGCAATAACTTCTGAATTCAGAGTAACTAAAAAGACATTTACCAATTCTCTTTCTGCATTAATACCAATAAATTGCCAACAGAATGGTAAACCAGCTAGCTGTGAATTTATTTTTAGAATCATTTTTCTTGTGTCACCACTCTCCTCCCTTTTAAATCCAACTGATATGTTAGTTCCTCTTTCTTGGCTCTCCAAACAATTCCTAATCTGATCTAGTATTCTAGTAACAGGAGCTTCTATACTTGGGTTAAGTTTCTGGAAGAAAAACCAAAAAGATAAAAAAAAATGTGCAAACAATGTCCTTGACATGTAGAGTTTGGGTATCGGCATGGAGCTGATCCTTCATACAATCATGTACTTTATACATATGATAAGAAAACACAAAATGTACATTTGTAGATACAATAATTTGTTGACCTCCATCTCCTGTTGGAAATAAATAATTTTCTTTTTTAAAAATACTTGATAACATTTCTATAGTGTTTTTTTAAAAAGTGCAGTTTCATATAAAACATAAATTATTGACAAATAATACATTTATAATGATCAAAGGAAATTTGACCTTTTAACAAGTATCTAGGGCAAGGCAGTGATTTTTCTTCTGTTTTGGGGAATTGAGAAAAAGAGTGAAAACTGTAATTTTTGGAAATAAGCTATATACAAGTACTTTGTACATGAAGGTAAGGATTTTTAAACAGTATTTAATTTGTAATTAAAATCCTTGATGAGGACCATTACATGTACAAAAAAATGTACATCTTACATACATATGTGTATATCCATTTTAATCATATACATAGATGTAACTGTATCTTGAGACTATCTTTCAAAGCAAAATGAGGACCATTACACGTACATGTACATCTTACATATATTTTGTATCTCCATTTTAATCACAAACATATCTTGAGACAATGTTTCAAATCACAACAGGGTATTACACTACTAAAATTTAGGAAATTTTTACTATAGGGCCAAAATTTTAAACTAAATAGGGTTGAAAATTCACAGCTAATGCAATTAAATGAATATATACATGTAACAAATGTATACACACGATTTTGATCTAACATACATGCACACTCCTTGTTTGGATGTACAGATCAACATTTATAATGATTAGTAATATGTTACTAAATTAAAGAAAATGGAAAAGATATGGTGAAACACAATGTTGCCTTTAAGATGAAATTTAGAATGGCCTGAGGGTATACTGTCAGCTGCGTAATAATACAAACCTTGTTCAATTGTAGTATCCTTACAAATTGTAGAAGGTTTAGTCTGAGATTAGTCTGCTGTCCAACACCTTTTTTCCAAGACAAGTTGGGCCACCCCAGATTGTCTAAAAAAAAACCGTTGGACATCAGACTTCAGAGAAATCTAAATCTCAGGCTAACGAAGAGTTTAATCCATATCTTGCTTTCCATCCCCTGACATTTTTTACAGCTTTGAATATCAAAACTAGTTACCTGAATACGTTTCTTTAAAGCGTTTTCAGACAGTTCCTCATACCAAAAGTTTGACAAATCTGTAACCAGCAGTTCGTAGGAGTCCTGAGTGAATTTACATTTTATCAAATAAATTTCGCCATCTATGTTCAACGGCTGCCATGGAATAGACGTTAAACTAGGCTTCCATTTTCTTCTCCATTCAATTTCGGTCATTTTCAAAGAATTATTTCAAGCTGTTTCCTTTTGAGTGCAAGAAAATAATATCGGATGTTGATATAAGGGAGGTAATTCTTGTAGTTTAATTGCTAAATTACGACGACAAATTCGTCAATGGATCACAAAATAACACCATTTTTACAGTTAGAAGATTAGTTAATACCGTTTTATTATAATATCGGATATGGCGGCATATTACACTTGTTTTATACTGAAAGAAATCAGAAAAGCACATCGTGTCCCTTCACGATGAAAGAAAGATGTACACGTATGTCACATTAAAATTTCATTATCTAGTCAAAACATATCACCACTGACCAGGTCTAGCACCTTTAGGAAGATAATTCAAGAGACAATAGTGTTTTCTGGTTTAATTAAAAGAACCAAAACAAACAAACAAACAAACAATTTATTGGTTGCTAAAACATTTGAGATGCCGAGTAACCGACAAGATATTAGATTTGTCGACTTTTAAGGAAAACTAAAGATTTCCACTTCCAGTATTTTCATGATAAATTTTGTTCTAAAAATGGTCACAAGTGATCAAACGTATTATATCAATGTAACACAAAACAGGTGGTTTTAATGTATACTATTCTAAAGCTTTTTTTCATATAATTTGATTTGGAAAAGTTCAAATATTCATTACTCGGGAGTTTTAATTACGGTGTTGGTATGCTGTGAATGAGAATTCTGTTTGATACTGATAGGAGTTTTCTAGAGGTAGTGGTAGTATTTTTAACATTTTTTGAAAAGTCCTTCTTGGACATTAGTTCTTCGTAGTTTATTTATGTCGAAAATTGAGTTATCTTTCGAATGATACCAAATACATGTATAATACAAAATTTGAGACGTTATAATTGAGCAAAACTTGTAGAGTCGACTTTATGGGACTTTTTACGGAAAAATCGAAAATCCCATTTTTCGCTTTTACGGATAAATCCTGACCACAAAAATCGCCAAAATTCATCAAAAGAACACCAGAAGTATTACTTGTGATAATACTAAACGATCAATTGATAATTATACAGAACAGTTTTTAATCATATCGTGTATCGCTACATACTTCCATGCATTTCATCTACACTCAAGCTACAATATGATGGCAATTGATAAGTGTGGGGTTGGAAAAATTGAGGTGATGCAGTAGTTCCCTATTATCGAGAAGAAGAAGAAAACAAAATACGGTGCCCCTGTACCCCGGTCCTATAAAAGATTTAATTAGTCCTTTAAAGCATTGATGTTTGATTACTTACTTCGTTTTATAGTCGTTACGATAATTTGATTGACTGACATGGTGCTTCTATCACAGATCTTCAGTTATTTATCACATCTTACCTAATTCACAACCCTGTGAACTTGACGCTCACCTGATTTTACCCATGCACTTGCATTGCAACGTATAGGTCATGCTTACCCTTCTGGATCACCTGGTTTCCCCGGCTTTTTTTGGGAGTTCATATTGTAAGTGCTTCAGTTTGTTAGTGCTGTTCTGTTTTTCATATCTTCAGTTTTATGTATGTAGTTATAACTGGATTTGATTATGCATGTAGAATGTCTCGAAATCAGTTGACTGTTTTCATGTTATGGCTATGCACTTTGATTATTGATTTATCTACATTGTTCCTCTATGGTAAACCAATACTTCTTCACGAATGTGAAATATGGAGCTATAGAAAGTCTGATACTCTTAGAAGAGTTCATCCAAGGTTTTGAAAGTTACTCCTAAACTTGAAATCAACAACATCAATTGCCAGGAGCTTCAGGAAATGGACTTTAAATGTACCCTGAGCTAATTCTTATTGTGTATATATAATTTACATATACTTTACTGTGTCCTGTAATTCATTTTTTTCTCTGAACCAGTCACCATTGTATGTAACTATGAGAACTAAATATATAGTTAATTTTTCCCAATATTCTACATACATGTATTATCTGGTTATATATAATTACTATAGACGCATCCAAATAGTAATAAACTGGTTCGTATTATCAATCAAAATACTTCCCCCCAACAACTTGAATATCTGTAGTCAGTGAAAATATTGAATTAAACCTTGATATACTTTGATGATACTATGGTCATTTTGCCTATCCATTTTTTAAGGAAAGGCTTATATTTTTCAAGTGTACACCGCGGGCATTGATGTTATTTCAAATTGTCCGAAATAATATAACAGTAATTCTTTATAACTTAATTTAGTATTAAAATTCAACTAGTAAATCATTTTAAAAGGTTGATGACGTCACAGTCACATTACAAAAATTAGTTTATGAGATGACGAACAAAATATTTTTTACCAATCAGAAAGCGTGCTATTTCTTCATTAAAATTATTTTACACTGACTATAGTTCATTTGACCAAAACAAGATAAGCACAGAAAGAAGTGCAACATTGTAGGATTCAATCTGCGAAGAGGGTAATTCGCCATATTACACCCTAAAACCTGGCAGAGTGATATGTAGTAAATCAATTGCGAGGAGATTATGATCGCATATACAAAGCAAAAATAAAAAACTAAAGTTTATTTTTATCACAGAGTATATTGACTACAGATGTAACAGTGAATGGCACCACATATTGATGATTGACGAAAAGAATAAGAATAAACAGCAAGTAGTATTACCAAAATAGATTTGAATCAATTAAAAAGATACAGCTATATATCCAAAATATATTATTTACAACTAAAAATCATAGAACTAATCTTAATTCTTAACGTATCAAAAATAATTTTTACAATAAAATTCACTAGATTAATTTTGATTTTAACAACATTTTAAATTCGTCTTAATTAGTTTCTTTCTCTTTTTAATATTTAATTTCGATCATTTAATAAAAATAATAACAACAATCAATAAATTAACAAAACAAAAACAAAAAACAAAACAAAACAAAACAAACAAAACAAACAAACAAACAAACAAAACAAAAACAAAACAAAAATCACTTCGCGTTTGTGTTTTCGGGTTTAGTCTTTGAAAATCCTGCAAGCATTTTTTATGACGAAAATGACTATACCATGTGGTTGCCATGGTAACTCTACCAACTGCAGCAGTTAACAATTAGAATTGAATCGCACTATGTCTTTGTTAATATCCTCGTCGAGTAGTGCATGGGCTTTGCTGAAAGTGACCAATGGATATGCTTCTATACTTTTTTTATTTTAATAAAGGGTTTTTACTGGTTGTTATAAGCATATATTAAAACTATATAACGTTTTTGATATCGATCATAATGTTTCCTCTTTGATAAATAATTTATGATGTCATTTTATGAAGTCTTTTTTTTTACACAAACACGCTGTAATTTCATTTTACCGACAGATTTAGAATGATGTTTTAATTTGTTGAACTAGCAATGTGATACATGATATTCGTCTAAGGACTAAACAAACAAACCTGGGACTGCACTGCAGAAGCGGTTGTAGTGACATTTCCGGTTGTCGTGTCGGTAGCTGCATTAGCCTCCTGATTAATCGACACAGGATTTACAGATGTCTTTGACGATTTATTGGTGATGGACCCTGACGAATATACACTGGAAGATGGCGAAACTATGGAACTGTGGAGTCGAAATTCCCATGTTTTAGGAATTAAAAAAATATATTCTGAATACGAAAAACGCCACAAGTCATCAACAGAGTCCCAGGTGTATCAATTGTGATATTATTGAACGTAAATAACAAATAAGCTATTTTTACTATAAAATAAACACTCTAGGGTGACTGGATAGACTACCCAAGTATATTTCGCTTAGCTTTTTTCTAATCGGTGTTGTGACGTCTATTTTGCCTTTTACGGACTGATTTGAAGTTTACACCGGAACCACATCACGTAAAGAAGAAATCACTGCACGTAAAGAAAAAAAGAAAATGCACATAATGTATTTAGAGATCGACATAACGTAAAGATGAAACGACCTCTCGTTATAAGAAAACCACTGCACGTAAAGATAAATCCACATAAAGTAAATATATGTTGACATAACGTAATCATAAAACGACAGAACGTAAAGACAAAATTACAGAACGTAAAGACGAAATGACAGAACGTAAAGACAAAACGACATAATGTAAAGATGTTCCTACATAACGTAAATACAAAATGACCACATATAATTATAAAACCACAGCGAGAAATATAAAATTGACAACGCGTAAACAAATGTGTATCTCATCAGACAGTGTAGGCGTTCCATACGAAACTGTTGATTTCAGTGCAGCATTCGACGATCCGATGAAATCGAAGATTGTGTCGTCGATGACGAATTAATTACTCGTGTCGTCAATGTGGTCGACATTGTTGTACAAGCATTTGGAACATAAGTTGGGTCGATTGGAATATCACAGAGCCCAGTTATGTTTTTCAGATCCTTCACTATTATTGATACAATTTTACGACAGTAGAAAACCCTTTTAATTTTCAATAAAATATATTAATAATATTGCAGAAAAAAACCAACACCAATGTTTCATGAACATAGGTAATGGTGATTGCAACTATGCTTTGTACAAGTTAAAATAGTTACACTAATATTGCCTTGACATACCCCTCTGCTTGACTAAAGCTATTGAGAATCCAACCGAATGTAAATAATTGGCTGTAGTATTCGGCTCTTTTATTTCCTTCAATCTAGTACCCTCGTCCCATATCTCAGCAGTAATAAATTCATTAATCTGGCTACATATACACGGGTCAGTACAAGAAATTAAAAATGAAGTTACGTTACAAACAGGGTTATGTTGCCACAAGATTAAAGGCAGCAATACAGCAGTTTTATAGTCGACATAATGAAATCGTGGATCATTACAGTGTATTCATGAAAACTGATTTCTTCAACCTGTCATTGTTTTCCTTTCCTCTTTTTGTCTACCCCGGACTTTTTATGAGCAACATAACACGGCGGGTGTTTC
Source organism: Perna viridis (assembly GCA_037379345.1). NCBI lineage: Eukaryota > Metazoa > Mollusca > Bivalvia > Mytilida > Mytilidae > Perna > Perna viridis. The sequence continues at coordinate 21,851,745 of CM074517.1, forward strand.
TAGAAAAGCAGATGATGTGTACCTGGTCCATACTCCCAGTTTTAGTGGAGTCTGAGTTGTTTATTCACCTTGTTTCTTTGTATGTATTATTTTAGTTACTTTATATTATTTGTTGTCTTTGTCTGTTTTCCATGAGTGGCGTTAGTCCCTTGATTGCATTCTATTGTTTTCCGCTAGAATCTTGGTTCCCTTGATTACTCTCTCTCAATCATTATAAAGTTCAGAAGGGTATAACCCGCACCAAATTCAGTTGACAATGAATTTCTGGTAATTGACACGACTCCATATCCTATTCTGACTACCTTCAAAGTTTTATGACATTTTGGGCAGTCGTTTCCGGTGAGTTGCGCTTACAAAATTGTGACGGACAAACAGACAGGCAGGGCAAATAAATAACTTATTTTTCCCCTCCGCGTAGATTTTTCTCATTTGGGGATAGAGAATTGCATACGTAATTGCATTACCCATTACAGTTGTAAGAAAATAACAAATACTACGACAAATCAAATTTTCGATTTGTATTATGTGGATTCTTGATCCTGTTGGATTACAATGAGTACAGTGAGTATATGTTTATAAAAGTAAAGAAATACATTGCATAAATAGCTTACAAAATTATTATGGTTAAAGTTTGGCACTTACGTAACTTTTCCCTTTTAAAGACCCCCGCGTACTTGAACCAGTCTGGTTTGTTCATGCTTTCAGATGGAAAGTTATCGCCTGTTTTCCATTTACAATTTTTTTGTCATCCTTAATAGTAACCTTCACGTCTTCATCTTGACTTCCAGCATTAGTCACAATAAATGTAATATTCAGTTATTCATGTTATGAAACATAGAGACCTTTTCAAACGAAAATAATATTTTTCCAATAGAAATGTTAAATTTTACTTACCAACCAACTCCAGCTTCAGACGCTGATCATCGAAAATTTTAATTATTTCTTCTAATTACTAGTAACCCTTAATTTGATTTAGACACGTCTTCGATAATAACACTGTGATACCGTGTTTATGGCATGCCGTTTACGTCAAAAGTATGGGAATACAATGTGATGTAAACTTACACTCAAAATCTTTATTCCGCACTCAAAATTTCTAATAACACACTCAAAGTTTTTATTACACACTAACTTTTTTAACTCCGCAATTGAATTTCAAAAATGCACCAAGAAATTGCTTAACTGTGCAGAGAAATGTAAGGACGCACATAAAAGATAAATAATGATGATCAAAGGAGTTCGTCGGAAATCATAATCAACATCCGTAATTGAAAAAATGTATGCTGTTTTAGATCAGATTTGTAAAGTCATTTTTTGCATGTTTTTTTGCTGAGGAAGTTTTTTTTTTCCAATTCTACGAAGCTTTGAATGCGGAGTATAGGAAATGGAAATAAAAACATAAATGTATTAACATATTGAAAGTAAAGATTTCCGTCATAAAAAATATGTACAGTATCTTTTTCAATTAGCATAGTTTAAAATCCATTGATAACGCCTTATCAGTTCATTGAATACAAAATATAATACTATAGTATTTATTTAAGTTTTTTGCCGATTGACCATTAAACATATTTAAAAAAACATATAGCATGTGCCCAGAAGGAAACAACCAAGACCTGTTTAGAGAACACTAAGATGGACCCCATAAGGTAAGTAAAAGCAAGGGAGACAGAATCTGATATTAAACAAAACGCATACACATTACAAAGAACAGTTGAGAAAGAATAAGGGGAGCACGGATATAGCAAGGTTAACTAGGGAGAATGCCAAAGGTCAGGTGGGGAAACCTGGCTGATACACCACGTGCAAAGCGAAGATGGTGGTTATTATGCATGTATGTGTGTATGTATGTATCTGTTTGTATGCATATGACGCTGTGGAAAATGATGGGTTGGGGTCTCGTAATGCTAAGAATTGAGCTGTCAAGGTTAATGTTATTTTATCCTAAAAGTACAGATTATGGTACTACGTTTACAACACTGAAATGCAATAAATTCGAGCAAAGTTAATAAACTCTCAAACATAATAGATGAATGGAATAATTCGTAACATGGAATATTCAATAACATGCAATGCGCGTAACATGTATAATCTATACAAAGTATTCCCGCAAAGTAAACTATTTTACAAAACTAATATTTTTTGTTCAGCCCATATTTACAATTTATCGATAATGAAAAAAAGTTATTTTCATTTTCTAAATAAACGACATTGAAAAAGCGGTGCATTATTGACTTCAGTTTAACACCGTTTCGTCCTTTTTTACAAATATTTTCCCCAGAAATTGCATTGAATGCAATTTAAAAGAAAATAAACTACAATCGGTAGCAGAAACGTTCCATAGCATTCTTATATGACAGTGGCTGCGATGACTTTCAAACTGTAAAAAAATATTTTCTATATCAATCAGTGCACATTTTGTGCAATCAACATGAATATTGCATAACACATGGCAATCTGAAACATAGATACAGCAATTGATTGTTAATTTGATAAATATCTTTTTACGTCAATGTATGTTGTAAAGGTGTATATCATACTCCTCACGGTATCGCTCACACATTATAACATTTGACAACCGATTTGCGAATAAATTTGGACAATATCCAAAGAAGCTCTTACCACAGAAGTTATCCCGTCCGTTGAGGTCTGTGCTTTTTAAAGCATTTGTTGTTTATACAGTAGCAACATGTAAACAAACAGGTGTTATTATGAATTACGACATTAAATTGAGTAAAGGGACATTTTTAAACAAGTTTTCAATTTACTTTTCCATAAATATCTAACCGTGTGCAACTAAACTTCACATGTAGCAGGACATTGTTTTCTCCTTTTCTCGTGAAAGTACACACCCATGCGTGATTGAATATTAGCAAATACTAGTCATTTGTATGTAAAGTTGTTTGAGGCATTAATCCCTATGTTTATTGTTGCTTTAAAAATATACACATCTCTTTAAGACTATGTAAATTAAGCACATAAACAAATTTGATTTAATGTGCATTTTTTACCCATAATTATCCTTTCGATGATGTTGTCGTGAATACAGGGCGAAGTACGTTCACATTCTGTTGTACCTTTTTATTATTGGCGACGCTAACTATATTTTGTATATTAAGATTATTGAATTTGACGGTCGACTTGTTTCGTTTTTTTAAGTTAAGCAACATTTTGTGGTGCCGGGATCAGGATTTTCGTTGATTTCCTTGAGAAACTACTCATCAATGACTTAACATAATAACTAATTCTGCAGTGAAATGAAAATATGGCAATTTTGAGTGATATGAACTTACTAGTCAATGTTCTTAAAAGGGGTAGGTGAACAAGTTTTCCATTATAGATTGACGCAGAATCAACTGATCATATTCGCATTAAATATTCGACTAAATTTGGTTCACTTTTTGTTAACTTATTTTTATTATTTTCTTAAAAAATGGTTCATGGATATGAGACTGTTTTATAATGTATCTTAGTATCCTCAAGTATTAAATGTCAAGTTATATAAAAGATCTAAGAATAACAATTTTCGTAGCATTTGAAAGTCGAGAAAAATACCATCCGCCAACAGGTGATAAATTTGATACCTTGAAATTTTTACCTATCTTACATTGTAAAGTGTTGTGGGTGGTTGGTTGCACTTACTCGACCTAAAACTACTATTATGTCTCGCCTACCAACATGTTCTGGTAATGAGTGGTTAACAACAAGACTACATGTAGCAATCCACACTTAAAGGTGGAATAATGCTCCTATCTATTTATTAATCAATACGTTTAATTTTGACAGATCATTAGCATCAATTTCAAGTTCGGACGTAATATAGCCTCCCTTTTTCTTTAGTTCTCATTTGTTGCTCCTTAGAGAAGGCTGGAAGTCAAATATTTACACCCTTTGAGTAAGCATTAGAATTCTCATCATTCGTCAACGTATTGTCAATACGTCTTTCAGCTGTTTAAATGAGACCAGGATATATTGATACATTTTAAAAGCCTAAATTTTCATTATAAAAATGAAGTGTAAAGTGTACTTCGACGGTTTTTTTTCTAACTTTCACAAGCTGAACATTGTGAATTAAGCGTCAAAACAAAAACATTGATGTAACAAAAATATAATAACATATTTATACATACGTGCAGTTTGAACATGAATCCACGTTAGTAGGGGCTGTAGGAAGTACTTTGCTGACATTTCGACCTATATAATACATGAATATGTGACTGAATATGAAATTAGACAACTTGTTAAAAAATGTTTCACAATTGATCTTTACGTACATTGAGCTGAAGCTATATCGAAACAACATGATTTTGTTATAGAAAGTGAAAAGAAGACAATATATACCAATCATTTGATTCATGTACATTCTCGTTCATTACCTATGCAATATCACTCTCCAATTAAACTTCACGTTTTGTACATACAATCAAGACTGCGTGAACATATCGATGGCTGGATACATGCTGCTACCGTTATAATCACACCAATTAGTGTTGCTATAGAATATCTGTACTATGTGAAGAAACTGTCCGATTAACGCCCTTGCGATTTTAAAATCAGGGCTTTGTTTGCTTAGCTCTGATAATACATGAGAACGCAAACCTTGTAGTTTTTTATGTCCTAATTTGAATAAAATTATACATAAAAAAATGAGTTGATATACGTTTGTTTTTGCAATATGAAGAAAGTATAGCAAATCAAAATAGCACTATCTCATGGGACAATTTGTAATGTTATCAATGTTTTATTGAGTTTGTGTTATTTATTGAGTTTTGTTTGTTATATGATCGTATTTGTCTTCAGAGTAGAAGAATTATCAAGGGAAGCAAGGTTATAGCGGTAATCAAAAGAATGTAATCCAGGGAGCAAGTTCACAAATTGTAACACTATTGGCCGTAAGCATACGTGCAAGGTTTTTGGCACGTGAATTTACCACATGATATTGTGATGTCACAACGGAACATATGAGAAGTTGACCAAAGATTTGATTGCACTAGGACTACTTGGGGTATGCATTTGTGTAGTTAACGGACGCCTTTCAGACTACATGAGTCACATTAGAACTGATAACTACTTTATCAGCTTGCTGACCGAAAACAATTTTGTAAATGTTCATGCATTCCTTCTTTCTAACACAAATACATTTAAGTAAAGGTTAAAACATTTTATAAAGGACTTATTATTCAGTTCAATGAATATGTGCATCGGCTGGGAAACGGGAAAACAAATTCACGGTAAACCACATTTGTATTTAGATATTGCAGTCAGATTCTATTCAGGGTCTTTGTTCCTTGAATTCCTTATTTTGATGTAAACATTGTTGCACTTTACCTTTAGATCAAGATGATTTCTAATAATAATTATTATTATAGATGATAATGAAAATCACATCTATTGCGTTTCATTAAACAAACACCTCGGTCTTCTTATTATTACAATACGATGGAAGCTATCTGATATACTCAAACGTTCAAAATGTCTCGTATTCCTGCATATTAAAAAAAACAAGGATCCATTTTATTGATCATTTAACATTTATATTTTATATTATTCCAGATTACATTTCACCTGGACATTTTTGATGGTGTGGGTAAATTTAAATAGAAAAGGTAAAAGGAGTAACTGTCATTGTCAACTTAGGAATGGTCAGGATTGAATGTATTCAACATAAATTATAGCAATGTAACGTATGCCTGATACGGACGGGACAAATTAGCATTTGCAATCAAACTCTGCCTACATTATGAGAGTGCTACGCATATGACCGATTCCATTACGTAACCCCAAGTCTTCAAAAATATAGAAAAAAATACTGGATCTGTCAAAACCAAATTATTCATGAATGCTCAAATTTATCCATGTTCATCATGGAACAGACAGTTTATGCCATTATGTCATCACTTGTTTTCGATATGGGTTAGTTGGCATAAATAAACTGACTGCGGTCAAACAATAGAAAAACTAAAGCTCCGTGAAACATTGTATTTGAGTTAATGAGATGCATAAAAACAACAAAAGAAAACCCAAAACCAACGTAACAAAACAAAACAAAACACACACAAAAATAGCCCAAAATGAATTTCAGATTTGACAATTAAAATGATTGAACATTAAATGAATAATTAGCCAGATAAATAGAACCAATAAAAAATCAAACATTGGCTATAAATCAAATGTTCATATTGATATTCATATTGCGGAAACTTCTGAAGGTTTTATCCATAACTGTCAAAGATGTCTAGAATGATTAAATTGTAAATGAAGCTGCTGCGAGAGTGATGTTTATAGTGGTTCGTCCAGCGCATATAAATGACTGCTGGAATGTATAATAACTGAGTACCAGAGAACAGCTAAATCAACTGGTATAATTAAATTTCTAAAGGAATAATTAGACATGAATTTCTTTATGTGATAAGGATTTAGAACAAATATATCATTGTTTCAGATTAGATAAGAAAAAAATAGATTATTTGCAGTGTTTACAGGTCAAATTCCATTAGACAACGACGTCTATATAAATGCAAATAAAAAAGTGATTATAATTTTATAACTAGTTTTACGAGTAGTTTTGATGGAAGAAAATGTGAAAAATGGAGTATTATTGAGAAATAACAAAGCCGGTATATTTCAGAATTTATAAAGGATAATTTTAACTTATTTCAAAAGTACTTTAGATACAACTGATAAAGACATTACTAAAAAAGGTATTTGAAATTTAAATATGTAGAACCGCTTCTTCGAATTTGTAATTTTCAAAATACTTAAATGTTCATAGAATTGACTTTTTACCTCCATATACTTGATCATTAAGTTGTTTTGCTGTTATGTCTTTGATTCCAGTCAGAGAACCAGGTGTAGCCTGTGATCCACCTGCCGGTGTCTCTTCAGAATATATTGCCACCGCTTTCAGAATTCCAATTTCTGTGATTTCTGCATGTGTGTCATTTTTTTTCTCAACGTAATCCCCAAAGATGTTAGCAAAAAAATGCTTCAGCAAAAGTAAGAGTCCATATATGGAGTAAAATGTGTAGAATTAGACGAAAATTCATTATTTTAACCATTGATCGACTATTGTTCCTTTAACGTTATTAGAGTCAGACGTTTATATTTGCAGGTCCGTGTATAAAGATACCGAATTTCGAGTGATGAAGATGATTTAATGCGTCACCATATAGTTATTAGTATTTTAAGTACTTAAAGATAAACATATAAAATCATGTTCCAAGTGTGTATTGTTTACCTTGACAGGTGATGCATCAGATGTGTTAGAATTGAATGATGCAGATGACTTGTTTGGACTTTTCTTAGAAAATATACTGTTAGTCCTGCAGCAGATGGAGGGAGTCAACTACTGCTCAATGAGGTACCAACTGATGGTTTCTTTTTCTCCCTTATATCATTAATTTCTTCATCTTCTAAAACAGAAAAATAGTGATCACACAAAGAACTTATGTACAACTGGTACTTAAGGTAGTATTTCACAAGTCAAAATAATAATTTTACTGATTGATTTTATTTAGTTTCAGATAGCATAGGAGTAGGACAAATATTCTTTTTCAATGTTGTAAATGTAAAAGAAGTTACTGGTATCTTAAAGTAAAAAGTACATGATGATAATAATGGTAGTTTACTGAAATAAGGTGAAGGTATTTTTTTTTCGTGGGTATCAATTTCCAGACGTTTATAAAATACAATTTGAAATTTATTGGAACATTCTGCTTTTTAAATGAAATTTTACATTTCATTTGACTTTGAATTTGTGGTTTAACTGAACCATCATACCATGACTGATTACGGTTCTAATGTCCTATGGCATTTCATGAATTTCAGGACGATTGAAAAATCTCTGCTTTGTACAGTTGTACTAGACCAACTAGCTTAGCCAGATCTTTATTGTGCTACTTTTTAGAAGAAGCAGCTCGCAATTAGGCATGCCATCACACTAAGCACATCATTAGGACTACAAGCCAACCAGTTGTCACTCTATCTCCTTAAATACTGTGTGCTTTGAAGAGAAGCAGTGAATACCAATTGTAAAATATTTGGTGTAACTTGGCCGGGGATCAAACTCATGACCTCCTGCAGTTACAGCAAACATGCTCCCTAAGACCACTGTAGCAGTTACTTTGTATGATTTTAGTTACTTTATGTTCTTTGTTGTGTATGTCTGTTTTCCATGTCTGGTCTTTGTCCCTGGATTACATTCTTTTGATTACCGCTATAACCTTGGTTCCCTTGATTACTCTTACATAACCGTGAACAATTGGAACTGGAGAAAAAACTTATTACCAATGAAACCATGAAAATTGCTTTTAAACTAGTACAACGGACAATATTACTTTCACAGTATACATGGTACCATATGAGAAACTGATAAATTGGATGTTTGTTCTCAATTCTACTGGTGTATCTGTCAACCACAACATAATTTTGATAAATTTCTTCGATTATTTTTAAGAAGCATGTACACCGAAAAATTTAGGCTGAAAAACTTAATTAGAGAAAATACTCTACTTTAACTAAAGATGAAGATTTGTTGAAAACCAGTTTTGCACAGCAAATGTTGTTACAATGGTGTTACAATGACCTGATTTGCAACTTCGGATAAGAGACCTGATTGTATATCATTTTTAAATGTACAAGTTTGATACAAATAGCCATATGTACTCACGTGCAATAGTCCACTTACCCCTGTAAAATTTATCAAATCAGAATGGCTTCACAATATGATCAACTTAATACAAAATATCCTACAAAATTTGAACAAAATCCGTTGAGCTGTTTCATAGGAGTTGCGCCCATAAAATGTGAAGGACAGACGGATGGACTGATAAACTAATCCATACATGGTCACTAGTATTCCTATGTTCCCTTTTGCATAGCGACGGGGGACAAAAAGCTACCGTACCCATAAGCATTATAGCAAAACTGATAGAAAGCCAACTAAATCTACATGCGTATACATCATAACAAATCTATAGAGGATAACTCTACTTCTGTGTCAGCTGTATAGTTAGAGTGTGCACAATATTATGAACAACACTAAGTATGTGAATTTAAACAAGAAAATGTTTATAAAGTTAAAAACGACTCTCAGAGTTGTTCTACACATGCATATATCCATCACTTTAATATATGTTTTGTATATTATACCAATATAGGCCAAACGAAATGATATGTATATTTCCTGCTATCCTACCAAGCCTAGTTTTTGTTTGCATACCCTGAATATTTTATGGCCACTTTGGCTCAAGTACTGTTAAAGTCTAGATTACCCCCCTCCAAATCAACTCAATGTAAAAGGTTTTTGACAAAAACGGAATAATTTCCCTACCTTCCTACCCTATGTTTTTCTTGCTGGTAGCAGAAAACAAGACTATTATTTTTATTGACTTTTGTGTCAAAAAGTACTATCTATGGCTATAAATCAGGATAATTCATTGTAAATGTATCAATTTTGGCTGCAATGAACATATTTGGAAATATAAATTTTTACATTTTTGTCAGATGATAAAGCGTTATACAGTGTTAGTTATAAATTCCCTTTTTTTCTGTTCACCGCTAAATAGTAACACTTTGTACACACCGAAAATGCATTTGTTTTTATAGTATTCATCAAATAGAAAAATGAAAAACTTTAATGTGAATCTACCATAAACAGAATGTGCAGCAGCTCTTTGTTTTTTAGCAATTACAGCAAACTTTTTTTCAATAATTGTTTGTGATAGTAAAACTCCAGAAATGTCACTATTAAAAACAGGCAGGAGGTGTTTCATGCATGTAAAAAAACCACAAAACTCACTGAAACAGATACAGACAACATAACTGTATTTAATTTTTATATGGCCGCAAAAGAAAAATGCAGTGATATTTTGCTATGGCGCTGTCTTCAGCAGACAGTTGGTTTTTGTACAAAAATCTGTGTTTTATTCGTTTGATCTTTTCAAAATTAAATGATAAGGTTCCGAACCACAACACGACGGTTGTTATTAAATTGGGGGTTATGGCCTCAACCATTTTTGATTAAGTGGCATAAAACAAGCATTTTATAGAATTTTTACTATGTAACACCTGTAAAAAACATTATGAATGTCTATGATACTGTACCACAATAATCTATATCACAATGGTCAGACTTGGATTGATTTTTGGAGTAAAGTCTAAAACTTTTAAGAAATAAAAGGCCAAACGAGGGTCAGAATCATACATTTCCTTAATGGTCAGACAAATCAGTCAATTGATATCTTTGATATTGTATTATAAGGTGCTACACCACCAAATTTATTTAGACTGAGATTTATTTCATGGAGTTGTGACTTGAGGCAAGTAAATATAAGGGGAAACAAAACGACAAAACAGGTTTTTTTTCTGAATTTTGAACGATGACTTGAGTGAGAAAAAATGGATTGCTCCGAAATGGTACCACAATGTGCCATGTCCCGACAGGAACTTTGGGATCGAATTTGCAGTTCTTGATTCTTTTTTTTTTACATAGGATATAAAACAACTGTTGTCTGCAAAATATACATCTCTTTAAAATATGACTATTGATGGGTAAGAATATAGTATACATGTTCATACATGTACATGTATGTACAACCAAAAAAGCAATATTTGTTCGATGGATTTTGTTTAAATGTTCATATTTAATTTTATTGCTAATTTTATTGGTTTAGCTAATATTGGATTACAACTTTTTAGTAAATTTGCCAACAAAATAACTTATTAGTCAAAGCTTTAACAAAAGGCTTCATATATGGTTGCACATGCAACTGTAACCTTCATGTACATGCATTTAGATGGGGAAATATAAAGAATGAAATTACATCAACATCTGTATGCATAAGAACGAAACATTGTGTGTATATTATATTGTTGTTTAGGAACCATGAAAATTCTCCTGTAAGTGCATATTTAAATTTGATTTTATTACAGTATGTGAAAAAATATAATTCGCAAAAGTACTGACCAGGTCTCAAATTTTCACATCAATTTCGTAATAGCTTTTGATTTAAATTAACTCAAAAGACATTTACTAATTCTCTTTCGGCATTAATACCAATAAATTGCCAAAAAAGAATGGTAAACTAGCTCACCGTGAATTTATTTTTAGAATCATTTTTCTTGTGTCACCATTCCCCTCTCTTGTAAATCCAAATGATACGTTAGTTCCTCTTTCTTGGTTCTTCAAACAATTCCTAATCTGATCTTGTATTCTAGTAATATGAGTTTCTACACTTAGGTTAAGTTTCTGGAGGAAAAAACAAAAAGATCGAAAAATGAAATTTTGGTATTTCCCTGTAGTGTGTGGGTATCAACAGGGATTTGATTCTTCATATAATCATGTACTTCACATTTTGTATTGTATACAAATATGGGGTAAGAAAACCCCAAATGTGGATGCATCATTTTGTTTACCTCCCTCCCCTGTTGGAGATCAATATTTTTTTTATAGAAATGCTTGCATTTCTGTGGTTATTTTTTTATAAGTGCAGTTTCATATAAAACATAAATTTAGCGAAAGCTATATTTTTATATAGCCTAGCTGACCGAGTTGTCTAGGGCGCTGGACTTAGTGCAGGCGGTGTTGCCATAGATGTCACAGCGGTACGAGTTCGAGTCCCGCGGAGGGAACGACCAAAAGTTCTAACATCGTTGGGAATTTTTCAGACCCTTCTATAAGTTTACGTTATCTTTCCTGTATCAATTTGATCCAATGGAGCAGTGTAGCGAATAGAGTCGTCACATTCTGCGACGTATATATATATATATATATATATATATATATATATATATATATATATATATATATATATATATATATATATATGAAATTATAATCTTAATTGTTATTGCCCCTGTCATCTCATGATTGTTATAATGACATTCTGTGAATTAAGTGGTGAAGCTTGATCCATTAGTTTGTCTGACAACTTAAATGTAATTTGATTCAATTTTGTTTTTAGACTAAACCTTACAGATGTTGAGGGATTAGACTGAGATTGCCCTAATATCCAACAGCTTTTTCCCCGACTGAAGGCCGTTGCTTTCCTCATTATTCTCCTCATACCATCTTCTGACATTTTTTTATAACTTTGAATATCAAAATTAGTCACCTGAATACGTTTCTTTAACGCGTTATAGACATTTCCTCATACCAAAAGTTTGACATTTCTGTAACCAGCAGTTCATAGGAGTCTTGAGTGAATTTACGTTTTATAAAATAAATGTCGTAGTCTATGTTCAATGAATGCCATGGAATTGATGTTAAACTTGGCTTCCATTTCTTCTCCGTTCAATCTCGGTATTTTTTAAAGAATAATTGTTTCTTTTTGTGTGTGTTTGATTTTGCGTGTGCAAGAAAATAATTGGCCATAAATGATATCGAATGTTGACTTAAGGGAGGCAATTCTGGAAGTTAAAATACTAATTTACGACGACAAATTCGTCTACGGATCACAAAGGGACACTTTTTTATTACATTATCAGAAAAATATGTCAGCATATTATACTTATTTCACACTAAAAGAAACAACAAATGCACGCTGTGTTACTTCATGATGAGAGAACGATGTATGTCAAATTAAAACTTCATGTTCAAACTGACCAAAATATTGAATAGTCACCACTGACCAGATCTAGTTTGTTTTATTTCAGGAAGATAATTCAAGAAAACTTAGTGTTTTCTGGTTTCATTTAAAAAAAAAGGCAATTGATTGGTTGATAAAACATTTGAGATGGCGAGCATCCGACTTTCCATAAGCAGTAGGGATGATGTTTTGTCGACATTAAAAGAAATCTTTTAAATCCTTTAAATTATTGACGTTATAATATTTATTTCGCTTTATAATCTTCAGGACAATTGACTGACATGGTGTTTCTATTACAGATCTTCAGTTATTTATCAAATCTTACCTAATTCAAAACTGTGAACTTGACGTTTAGCTGACTTTACTCACTTGTAATGCGACGTATATGACTTGCTTACCTTATTGGATCACCTGGTGTCCCCGGCTTTTCGGAAGTTCATATTGCACGTTCTTTAGTTTGTTGGTAATGATCTGTTTTTCATATCTTCAGTTTTATTTATGTACTTACAACTGGATTTGGTTATTTATGTAAATTGTCTTGAGATCTTTTGACTGTTTTCATGTTATGGCTATTTACTTCGATCATTGATTTATCTGCATTGTCTTTCAATGAATAACTAATACTTCTTTACGGATGTGACATATGGGGCTATAGAAAATCTGATATTCTTGAAAGAGTTCATCCAAGATTTTGTAAGTTACCCCAAATCTTTAAATCATCAACACAAATTGCCACGAGCTTCAAGGAATGGACTTTAAACTTACGCTGAGCTCATTCATAGTGTGTATTTACTGTACATATACATTTACTGTACATATACATTACTTTGATATTTTTCTCTGTACCAATGATTATTTTATATATTAGAAATAAAGATTTAGTTATTTTTACCAATATTTCACATATCATCTGGTAAGAAGTATTCAAATAGTAATTAATTGATTAGTGTTATCAATCAAATGCTTTCCCCAAACAATTTGAATATTTGTAGTCAGTGAATATATTGAATTAAACCTTAATGAGGTAGACCAACGGTAGGGAAATAACTCTTGAAATCAGTAAATCAGTGTTATGTTTATATATTCAAGTTCACCAGAGCCTATTAAGCTTTCTTTTGAAACAGAATGAAATCAGTCTAAGTTACTTTGATGCTTACATGAGATTAATGTAAAATGCTGAATACAAACGTTCCAATGATTTGTATGAGTTGTGTCCCTTACCCTAGGTCTACTCCCCCTTAATATACCTTGATGATACTATGCATAGTATGAGACCATTATGTTGCCTTTCCATTTTTGGCACAATGACTATATGTCAATTAACCAAAACAAAGTTACAAGAACAGTAAGAACTGCTACATTGCATGATTCAATCTGCACAGAGGTTATTTTTGCTATTTTGTTAAAGCTATATTATACCCTGTAATAAGTAGTAAATTAGGAAGCCATCAAAGGTCTGTGGAGGAGATCTTGAAGTCATATATAAAGCAAACATGATTAACTAAAGTTTATTTTTATCACAGTCAAAACAGAGTATATCGACTACAGACGTAACAGTGAATGGCACCACATATTGATGATTGACGAGAAGAATAAGAATAAACAGCAAGTAGTATTATCAAAATTGATTTGAATCAATTAAAAATCTACAATTATTTTTTTTACAACTAAAACAAATCATTGGACTAATTTTATTCTTAACGTATCAAAAATAATTTTCACAATAAAAACATCACTTAACCAATTATGATTCTTACAACATTTTCATTCCAACTTAATTAGTTAAGGTTTCTTTTTCATATTTGATTTTGATTTTTATAAAATCATTTAACAAAAACAATAACAACAATCAATAAATTAACAAAACAAAATCACGACTCGTTTGTATTTTCGGGTTTAGTCTTTGGAGATCCTGCAAGCACTTTCTTTATGACGAAGATGACTGCACCAACAGTGGCTGCCATGGTTACTCCACCAACTGCAGCAGCTATACCATAGGAAGCACCGTCAGATATCTCACTTGAATTTTCAACCTGTGAAATTATTCTAAAAATGAATTCAGCAACAACTGATTTGAATAAATATAAGGTATTATAACTGGCGTTATGTCGTTTGCTGTTTATATAGTATGAAATATCCAGAAGTGACCAATTAATATACTTTTATACTCTCTCTCTCTCTCTCTCTCTCTCTAAATACAGAATTTTTACATGTTCTAATCAGCATAAATTCAAATAATGTAACTATTTGATCTCAATCATAATGTTTCCTCTTTGATAGATAATTTATGTCGTCTATTATGTCACAAACACGATTTAATTTTATTTTACCGTAGATCTAGAATGATTTTAATTTGTTGAATAAGCAGTGATCTTAAAGTTTATATTGGTTATACCCTGAGGACTAGACAAACGAACCTGGGACTGTGCTACAGAAGCAGTTGTAGTAACATTCCCGCTTGTAATGTTGGTAGCTGCATTAGCCTTTTGACTAACGGACACAGGATTTACAGATGTCTTTGACGACTTAATAGTGCTGGAACCTGACGAAGATACACTGGAAGATGACGAGACTGTTGATTGGAAGGAAGCATTCGACGATGCCGACGAAATTGAAGATTGTGTCGTCGATGACGTATTACTTGTTGTCGTCAATGTTGTCGACATTGTAGTGGTAGTCGTCGTTGTTGTTGTACAAGCATTTGCATCATACGTTGGGTCGATTGGAATATCACAGGACCCAGTCAAGTTTTTCAGATCTTTCACTGTTATCGATACATTTTTACGACAGCAATCAACCCTATCAAGTTTCAATGAAATACATTTTTAATATACAGGGAAAAAAATCAATAGTAATAATACATGAATATTTGAAGAATTCTACTTGAAAGGTTCAAAGCAGCATCACGATAAAAATGAAAGTTATTTATTGTCGAGATGGTAAGCTTCATTTTTTTACGGACAATTGCTCAAATTGATATATTTAAAGCAAGAATTACGTTCGACACTGTACTAGTTGCTTTCGATGTCTTTGAATAAGACATTTGCATCGTCAGCTGTTACATATAATACCGTTCTATATACATATGTAACTATGTAAATTTTCTGTTCAAAATAGGTTTTTCTGTCTACATTTTGGTATATAGTGCTTCTCTTTGCTCAAAGAAGATTGCACGGTCTGAGCTGAAAAGGGTGCTTCGGTAGGGAATGGTGATAGCAGCTAAGTATTGTACAATTGAAGATACTTACACTAAAATTGCCTTGACAATGCCCTTCTGCTTGACTAAACCCCTTGAGAATCCAACCGAATGTAAAGAATTGACGGTAGTATTCGGACCTTTTATTTCCTTCAATCCATTACCCTCGTCCCATATCTCAGCAGTAATAAATGCATTAATCTGGCTACATTTACATGGGTCAGTGCAAGGAATTGAAGACGAAGTTACGTTACAAACTGGAGGCGTTTTGTCGTCGGGCTGAAAAACGAGTTATGATCAATATTTCTTATTGATGATGTAAAAAATATTGGTTACGCAAATTGTTATACTAGGTGAATTTTTACTTTCGTTTGATGAACAAAATCTATTTTGCAATAATCTGTTGGTCGTTTTGCAATATTTGCAAGACAGCAAAATCATCATTTTACGATTAAACCATCTTGTTTAAGAAAAAAAAACGCAAGTGTTTGAGATATTAAACTAATATACTCACCCTTTCATCAACTGTCAGGTGAGTTATGGTATACATGAATTTACTATTTGATCTCGTTGCTACTGCTGGTTTGGCTGTAAGAGTAATTGTGCTAAAAAAGAAAAACTGGTTATTAATAAAAACTTCAAAATAAGGTTACTACATTTAACAAGATAATTTAAAATTATGGCTATAATGTGTTTTTAACTAAATTAAATACATTTGTTAACATTTGAAATTTAAATTTAAATCAATAAAATAAGGACTGAAAAAATCCACTTTGTCCTAAAAATTCCGGATCCTACATATTTTCTATTGTATGACAACGTACATATATCAGTACATACAGATAAGTACTTAAAGTTTGTTTTTACCTACTAAAACGTAATATATCCCATTTTACAATTCAGAGAAGTATAACCCGCATCAAATTTAGTTGATCATAAATTTCTGATAATATGAACAACTCCATATCATGTTCTGACTACCTTCAAAGTTTCGTGACATTTGGCGCAGTAGTTTCCGAGGAGTTGCGCTAACAAAATTGTGATGGACAAACAGACAAACAGAAAGACTGACAGGGCAAATACATAATAACTTATTGTTTTAGCCTGCGTACAGCGATTTAAAATAATAAATCCAAAATAAAAAATACCAGGACAAACAAGATTTCGATTTGTATACTATGACACTTCTTGATCCTATTGCATTACAATGAGTACACTAAGAATGTATTAATAAAAGTAAAGTAATACATGGTATACATAGCTTACAGAATTTCATGGTTAAAGTTTGGCACTTACGTAACTTCTCCCTTTTTAGACCCCCCGCGTAGTGTGAAATAACCAGTCTGGTTTGTCCATGCTTTCAGATGGAAAGTTCTCGCCTGTTTTCCAGTAACAAAATTTTTATCATCTTTAATAGTAACCTTCACGTCTTCATCTTGACTTCCAGCATTAGTCACAATAAATGTAACATTCAGTTCTTCATTGATATAAAGAGGATCTGTAAAGATAAAACAGTCAGGTTCGAGATAACAGTTGTGACGCATGTATTCCTTTCGAAATAAAATAACATTGTGTAATGAAAATGCCAAACTTCACTTACAAAACAACTAACTCCGTCTGCAGATGCTGATCATCAGTAATTATAATTTTTCTGATTACTAGTACATGTAGTATATATCCTTAATTTGAATGTTTGTTCCAGACACATCTTCGATTACAATACCATGGCACGCCGTTCACATCCAAAGTATGGGAATAAAATGTGATATAAAATTACACTCAAAATGTTTATTTCGCACTCATAATATCTAATTACACACTCAATGTTTCTATTACGCAGTCATTTTTTAACTACGCACACGAACTTCAAACATGCACCAGATATTGCATAATTGTACGGAGAAATGAAAGGACGCAAACAAAAATTGTAAATGTGATCAAATATTTTTGTCGGAAATCATAATCACAATCCAATATTGAAAAAAATGTATGCTATTTTACAAGTTGTGAATTCATTTTTCGCTCCACATATCTTTTTGCTAAGAAAGTTTTTTTCCGATCCCATGAAGCTTTGAATTGGGAGTTTAGGAAATGGAAATAAAAACATAAATGTATTAACATATTGAAAGTAAAGCTTTCCGTCATAAAAAAAAGCATGTACAGTTTATTTTTTTTTAATTAATATGGTTTAAAATCAATTGATAACGCATTATCAGTTGATTGAACAAAAAAATATATTACAATACTATTTATAAAAGCGTTTTTGCGTGATTGACCATTAAACATATTTTAAAAAGAAGAAATGGAAATACATGTGGCATGTTCCCAGGAGAAAACTACTAAGACATGTTTAGAGAACACTAAGATGGAACACAGAAGGTTCAGAAGTAAAAGCAAGGGATACTGAAAATAATCACAATCATATTAAACAACACACATACATTACAGAAAAAAAAAACAGTTGAGAAATTATTGAAGCGCACGGATACTGCCTGCCAAGAAGGTGAGGTGGAGAAGCCTGATACATCATGTGCGAAACGAATATGATAATTATTATGTATGTATGTATTTAAAGAGTTGTAAAACAGTGTAAAGACATACCTTTTCCTGGTTTGTGTTCTAATTTCACATTGACAGTTTCTATAACATCTCGGTGCAAACGGACAAACGGTTTATTAGCTGGCGTTGTTCCAACGACTGCTAGTTTGAATGACTACAATACACCAAAGTAAATATATCTTTTGTTTAGTTTAAATGAAGACAATGGCGCGATTGATTGTTTAAATAGTGTATAAAAAGGTCCTTAAAAATATTAATGAAAAGCAATGAAACCATATCATATCTAGCAATTACAATTATACTGATCCATTGTCTTCACCTTCAACGATTGACATTTAGTTTGCTTTTCTATAGTGAACAAGTTAACGACATGTCTTTACTATTTTCCACTAAAAACAAAACAGAAAACAAAACAAAGCAAACAAACAAACAAAGCAGTAGACCAAAACTAAAAGAAAACCAAACAAACAAACCAACACAACGGTCTGTTATGCTATACATTACAACAACAGATAAATGTGTTTAGCTGTTATGCTCACCTGTTGTGGAATGATAACAGTCGTAGAAAAGAACGCACGGGCATAGCGAGTTTCTTTAGGTTTTAACGAATAATGAGCTATTTCATGACCATATATATCTAGGAAAGAAATCTCTGACAGGTCTTTTACGGCATTTTTTTCGTTTAGTTCAACGGATACAGTCACGTTTTCATCTATAAAAATAAATCAGTTGAGGTAATATTACTGAAGTATGAAAGTCTTTATAAAGGTCAAAATTATTGAGTATTAAATATTTGCCATCTGTTTGAATACATTAAACCGGTATACATTTTTGGTTGAATATTAAATTATTCCAAATAAAATTAGAATAGAATGAAAATAAAAGTCGTACCCCCAAAATGTTTATTATTCAAAAGCTAACAGTTGAATAGTTCATTTGCAATATGACTTGTTTTTATTTTGTTCACCTTTCTACGCCTTTCCTCATATAAATATTTTGAACAAGTTTTCATTTCGATCATTTGCCAACACAAGGTATTTAATATGCGTTATCTTTTTATTACGTAGCTAGATGGATATTTAACAAAATGTTAAATACACAACCATGTACCTGGTATTGGCCTTCCTCTAAATTCATAGAGTGAATGGCTATCCGGATCATACTGCATTAATTTGGCTACAAAATCAACTGTACTTTTGCCTGTAACTTCAACGTCCCACTCGTTAATGTCATTTTTACGTAGAACCCATGTGCCTGCTCCTGGAGACTATTTTAAAAGTAAAAACATTTTAATCTTATGGTTTTTGCAAAGAAATAATATCAGCTATCAAAACGACAGAGCATTAAGCAAATCATTTTTTTTCTTTTCATGAAATAATTCTTGACATTACTTATATTGTTAAATCAGGAAAATTCTAATTCAGACAAATTCTATTTTTAACAAAATCATATTCAAATATATGTTTGCATGATTAGAAAATAGGTAACACTCAAATATTTTGAGTAGTTTACACTGTTAAAGAACGAAACAGAACGTATGGAACATTTTATAACATGTCTGATCGCAAATTCTATCAACGAGAAATCTGAATATCACAATTTTATCACATTGTGAGAAAATATCGATTGTACATATTCAAACATGAAAGGTAATTTCCATTGATAAAGTTTGAAATAAGATTTAAAATCGTGGTACACAAGGACATTGTAAAATAAAATACATCTCGTCCTCAATGTCAGTTTTACAAAGCAATAACTTTTTAAGAACCATTAATATTTATTATCGCTGATTGTCTCAGCCTTAACCATAATTTAGCAAGATCTTATGACCTTGACGTATTATTAAAAATATTTGACATTTTCATAATCAAGAATTTACCTCTACAACCACACTGATGAAGTTATCGCCAACTTGGTATATTGTTGCTGTCTTATTGTCGACCGGCTGGCTATTACCTACGATCGAAATTTAAAACAACATTAAATATAAAATCACTTGAAAAGAATAGAAATGCTTAAATGCATCTAAAGTAAACCGCAGAAATTCAGATGTCGAGTGTTTCAGTTAATACATAATGCGTCGAATAAAGTTTAATATTAGTACTATTTACGCATTCATTGCTAACTTGCAGTAGAAACTGCTTAAGACTCGCTTAATGTTTTCCTAAGTCGTTGTTCCGGTACAGTTACTATATCCTAACTTATTTGCATGGTATATGAATCAAATACAGTGTACCTTTGTTATTGTTGAGATTAAACCGTGGAACATCATTCTTTGATTGTATCTTCAATGTAAACTGAGAAATGCTGCTGTCTATTTCAATGTGAATTTCTCTTGTTGTTGATGGTCCACCAGGGAATACGTTCTTTAAAACTAGAACTTCAGCGCTTTCTAGTGACCTCTTTAAATTAAGGACAACAGAGAGAATATATCAAATATCAAACTTTTTGATTACGTTAAAAACGAATGGAAATCATAAAAAATCATCCAATGATAAATACTTCCTAATTACAAGTACATTTTAAGTATAAAATAAACCTAACTTTGTTGCACTTAATAAATCACATCTACAATATCACCAATTAAACAAAGTTACCAAGGTTAAAGCAGCAGTACAGATATAGTAGTATAAATGCATTAACTAAATGTTGGTAAATTATTAGTGAAGAGAAGATTTAAAACAATTTCATTTTATCTTTTAATGAACAACATATTATTGAAAATACTAAAACTTAGGTTGTTCTATTAATGTTGCTGTAAAAATCGTTCCTGTGTAAAAACAATTTCACGAGTAATAATTTTTCCTAAGAGAAGAGAAAGTAACGTTACAATGTTACTTTAATAGAGCTAAATAGTAACACACCTTGAATATTGTGGCAGCATTGGGTACCTGTTTTTGTGTAGTTTGAAACACATGCCCACCGGATACAGTTGCAAGATTACGATAAATATCGATCAAATCAAATGACAGTGATCGACGATTTCTTTTTTCTAAAGAGGAGAAATAAATGTGCGTAGAGTTCGGGAAACATTTGCCTTTTTGTCATACCTGTTTGAAAGTATAATGTATGTGTCTCAAAAGCAAATTTTTTGAACTATCAAGCTCGGTTCGTTTAAATTGCTTTCAAATATATTTCGTAGAACTTTTTAAATAGTCATATAGGGGTAGGTGGCAATATGCAGTCGAAAAAATTATCGGTATATAGATATAAAAGAAATAGTTTGCATATATTCAAGAAAGTGCCCATGGAAAAAACAAGACAGTGGGTGGCATATGCAAACATTTGTATTCAAAAATAACACACCCATTTGAGAACACAAACATATCTGTTAAAAAGAATGTTAGTGATTTACTGTAATACTAAGAATGAGATAAATTACATAGAAAGCTTAGGTAATTTGAAAATAAAAAAATATAACACTGATTTGTTTATAATGTAATTAATTTATTATGAAACGTTGAATACTTATTCATCCACTTTTGATACAGAAAATCCCAGTCATCTCTGCCATCACAATGAATTATACATTATGTTAAGGGATAAAATGCACTATATGCCGCCTATATATCAAAGGATCTGCAAGTTTTTGTTACAGGGAAAGCTTCTTAAATATAATAATTTTGATCAAATATTCAAGAATAATACGTTTATCGTAAAGAAAATCCATAATCTAGCACGGGTAATAATGTGATGCATTATTTCAAGATTTATCAAATTACTTATATCTAATAGTTTTTGCAGAGGTAAACGAACATAGAAAACAAACCTTTACGAACTGTGTTCTCCTCATTCAACGACATGATTGATATGGGATACCGCTGAAAGGTATTGCCATCGCTATCTAGTCCTTCTACCCCATAAATAAAACTCTACCGAAAAAATTGCAGTACATTGTGTTAATTATCCTATTCTACACTTTGAATAAGCAGTTAAGTAAACAAAAACTAAAAATAAGGATTATTAAAAATTAAATGTATTTTTTTTATCATAAATTAACATAATTTTTTTTTTCATCAATGTTCCAAGCAACATAATTCGTGTCGTAACATTAATTTAAGCTTGAAATATAATCTGACAGTTTAGTCAAAAGTAGGAAAACTACCTTTGAAAATTGTGTGGATGTCGTACATTTAATTTTTTGTTCGGATATATTGAGTAGAATTAATATTAAAAAAATATTTTATTGATATTAACTGTTACATGGAATTTAACCTAATTAGACATAATTGAACACCTGTAATTGTAAAACCTTTGCTACCTTCCGTCTCATATTCATTTTAATCTGTTTAGGTAATGCCATACTTACCTTTTGAACATCATATAGTTTACACGCGTATTCGTGTTCAGATATTCTTTCTAAGGTAACTTTCTGAAGCAGATTGAGCCCCGGGGTTACGACAAGTAAGTCTAGAATTATACTACTGTTGTTATTAACTTCCACAAACACGTTGACTTCATATACGTCTACAACAAAAGTATTTCAGTATGTAAGAACTTCTTATTTTAAAACATAAGATGAGAATAAAATCTACAGTGAAATAACCGAGAATCATGTTCTTAACCCTTTTATAAACTTGAAGATTTGTCTAAATGAGAAAGAGTAATCAAGGGAACCAAGGTTGAATTGCTTTTTAGAAAATTACTACTTAAATGATGGTTATGGTGAGTGCTTCAGTTTCTGTCATTCCATTTAGTCATTTAACGAAAGAGTAATCAAGGGAACCAAGGTTATAGCGGTAATCAAAAGAATGTAATCCAGGGACAAAGACAAGACATGGAAAACAGACATACAAAACAAAGAACATAAAATAACTAAAATCATACATATAACGTACCAAAAGCAAATGAGCAACTCGGATTCCACTAAAAACTGGGAGCATGAACCAGGAGCACCGGTAGGGTAAGCGTCCTCTGCTTTTCTAGAAACACCCACCGAGTTGCTCATAAAAAGTCAAGTCCGGAGTAGACGAACGAGGAAAGGAAAACCATGACCCGTTGAATAAATCAGTTTTCATGGTGGAGATGGATACACTATAACGATCCACGAGAAAGTGGTAACCAAAACTGAATCTTTTATCACTATCATTATAATTGTTTACCATAGGGATCACAGTAATATATGAGAATAAAGCAATAGATTCTTATTTATAAAAAAAATAAAAGAACCGTTATTCAGAAAATAAAATATATATTTTTAAATCGCACATCAAATTTTTAAAAAATATGTTTTAAGTACCCACATATATATTCAAAATCCCCTCGCTGATAAAATATGTAGTCCATTAATGAAGTCTACTTGAGAGGGGTGGATGGTAAATGCTATCACCCTCTGTTGTGAATTCCGTCATTGTATGCCATTTTTTATATACCTTTCATGTGATTGTCGTTGATAACCTGCGTAGATTCTTTAGCTATACTGAATTCAAAATGAATGTTACTTCGTCCCGATACTTCAACGGCCCAATGGGATTTGTCAAATCGAAAAATCCGCCATTTTCCTGGTTGTGGATTCTAAAAAGTAAAAATCCCTTACATACAAACAACCCATTATACACATGCATTTTCCCGAAACAGTCGTTCTAAGAGAATGACTAATTGCAAGAGTATATTAGAGTACACATGTAGTTAATGCAAGACTCAAACAGAGTCATGTATGGAAATCAAAATATTACTCTGTCTATTGAAAACACGTAATATATATATTTTTATTTTTCTTTCAATGTATATCGATAAATTGTTACATTTGTAATACACCTTTTCAAGTGATTTCAATAGGAATGTCAAGAACCATAAATCGATTGACTATGCCAAACACATGAGCACAGATTCCACAAACTGATAGGTGAAGGTTTTTTGGCTTTCCTGAAACACTTACATTATTTTATAGATGACAATAAACAGAAAATATATATTTATACACATTTGTGGCAACGCTCTTGAAACACCCGGTAAACAAATCAAAATTTGCAAAGACTTAATGCAATTTTTGTAAAGTAAAATTATCTCAAAAACTGAAAATAAAATACGAGACGTGAAATAAGCACAATTTATTCAATCCTTGCGGCCGAAAGTAAAGAAAGAGATGTTGTACTGTTTTACAATTACGCTTATCTAAATTGATGTTTACTAACCTTTATTGTAAAATACACAAAACGGTCTGTAAAGAAGTTGTAACCAGATTCATCCTTCTTGACGTTCAAATAGTTCCCTGCGAAAGGAGAACAAAAATCGTTTAATGTTGAAAAGTAATAGAATTGACCCACATTCAGTGTGGCAAAGATTTTTAAAATTCTGACGAACGTCTTAATCTGATATAAAAATATTGCACCGTTTTGCTTTAATCGTCCGTTTTAAGTAACAATACTATGACCAATTGTGAGTTAAACGCAAGAACAGTTCACTTTCAGTCATCAATTCTAAGCAGTCTATTCACTCATATTCATAATTTGGTTTTTCACTATTTGCAATTGTTTATTCTACATTAAACGAGTAAATTGAATTTGTAGCGACTTTGTGAATTTTTCTTATTCTTATTGTTTCAAAATGAAAACGACGTAAGAAACAAAACACATCTGTGGCGATGTCAATGTCAGTAACATCCTTTTTTCTTTGATATTCAAATATCTCTAATTGTGAATTGCATTTACTTATTTACTTTTGTTGCTCTCATCTCATTATTTGTTGTACTTTAATGTTATTTGTTGTGTGTGTGTGTTTTCCATTTCTGGTCTTTGCCCCTGGATTACATTCTCTTGATTTCCGCTATTATCTTAGTACACTTGATTACTCTCTCAGTCTCTCAGATGATAAACATCAATCATACATTTTTTTTATCGAACCTGCTATGTTACAGTTGTTTTATTCGACAAAATTTAAAATTTCTAATTTGACGAAATCAAGAACTTATAACGTAATCTTTATTTATTCACAAAATCTGTCAAATTAGGAATTTCGAAAATAGGATTTATTTTCAACCGTCATATTAATGCCACTTCACACAGGTTTCAAACCAATGAATTATAACTACTATCTTAGTAAGTATGTTATTATTCTTTGTGAAATAAAATGAGGTAGAATATGAACCGTCTGGTTTCTGCAGAACAACATATGGCATCATTGCATTTCCTTGGATTTGTACTGTCATCTCTGATAGTGAATTGTCAACCGGTATGACAAACACTGGTGGGTCATCAGGTCCCAACGCAGCCTTCACTATCAGGACATTTTTTAGTTCTTCCAAACTCTGAAAAAAAATTCCGCAGTGATAGATTTGCATACGTTTTATAATGCTACACTTATATAACAAATAAAGATACAATAAAAATCAATGAAGCCTGTTATTTCCTCCATTGTTTTGACATTTCATTTGTTTTCTTTCTTACATGAGCTGTGTAAGTTTATATAATTTCACCATAACTGTTTCACTGCAGTTCATCAGTGAACTACAGCTCTTGCAAGGTATTTCCTTAAAGGAGAAGTACGAAATTTTGTTAACACAAGCGGAATTATTTCACGTGTTTTTCACACAAATTTAGCATAATTTTCGCAACAAACATGATGAAAACAGTGACATTAATATTCTTGCCAAAACAGTCTACCAACATTGTAAAATCATACATACTTCATCTGAAATTTCATTGTTATCTAGCTTTCTATTTTCAATGACACTGCGTCGTTTCCGCCCTGAAAAATAATTAAAGGTGATGTTAGTCAAAGAGCGTTAAATTTAGAAGCAAATCATAACCTTGAAAATATTACACTTGAAGGAAGCAAAGACCGACGTCATTAAATTGTTACAAGCGAATGTATCATGATCTTCATATTCTATTCTATGACACTGTGTACATAATGAACAGCATTAATCAAGGTTAGTATATAATGCTGTTTGCTGTTTCCCCGGAAAGTGATGGTAAAAATGGTAAATAAGATAGAAATACCCAACAATATAGCATATAAATGAATTCATTTTTACATCTTCTTATCTTTTGGTAATATTTTGTATGAGCATAAAATTCCAATAAGATGCTATTACAGAAAAGAAAAATTCCTCCAAAAGTTCACCCAGAAAGACCTTGGATTACTTAGGAGATGATCTCAATACATTTTTCTTTTGGGGGGAGAGGAATATCATTGACGATATTTGTTCACAAATACTATCAGTAAATACATACAAATACAAAAATAATAATCGTAAGTATTGCAAATGTCTGTATTATGTACACGTAATTCAAGCGACATCTCGTCTGCAGTATTGTTACTAAATACAGAGGAAGTTCAAGATAAACAATTACGTATTTATAACAATAACTCAAAACCAAATATATCTATATTTGTAAACTGAAAGCTAAATTCAGCATCGATGTATAAACAAAATTATGTCAAATGAGCAACATTATCATTGATAACATGTTTAATACAAGGAATGAAGTATCAACAATTTAAGGGTTTCGAATTACTAAAATTGTATAGATATGTACATTTCAAAGGTGGTTAATACCTTACAAATTTGTAAAATGGGAGCGCAGAACAAGTCAAAGAATGTCAACAGAATGCTTCATAGCCAATTTCAAAATAATGGCAAATTTTGGTTGAATTACGTGCAAACGATGATATTAAAATCAGTTACCAGCATGTGGGATATTGTTGCTGTATTTCATTCCACTGTGATCACTTGTAGAACAAGTGCCTGTTACGATAAAGAATATCTGTAATCTTTTATCGGCGATTAAACTGTTGATTTTGTCCTCTTTGTATGGATCCTTTGGCGTGGAATCCGTGAACACATACATGATGGAGTCTTTTGAGGAGACATTTGCAGCTAAAAAGAAAATAAAAACAATTATATTAATTATGATGCAAATAATCTAGAATGTTTTTGCATTGTTGACGATTGTAGAGCCATTTGTTTCTTATATTCATATACATTAAAATGTAATGACATTTCTAGCATGAATAAACTCCTTATACAATATAATATTACTAAATTCTAATTGATTTTCATGATATATCATATATTGTGAGTCTCGCCTTGGCGCCACAAAAGTTAAAAAATACTGAAGGCAGAGAATATTTTTAATTTCCATGGTAAGTATTCTAACTTGATGACGTCACAAATTTTAAGTTTTGTGGCGTTGGGACCTGGTTTTATAATTAAAACAAAATAAATCGTAACTTTGAACATGTTTTGCTTAACTAACTTTTACAAACCTTTATTTTATATACAGTAAAACCTATCTAAACCAAACCCTTAATATCAGTTGAAATGTACTTCGATTTTTGGAATACCAAAATACCTGTTAAACCAAACTCTGCAGTCCTACGGGCTTGGCTTAGACAGGTTTGACTGTAATTACATTTACTCTACCTTGTTCAATTGCGGTTAACGAAAACTCTGGACAATCATCGCCTCCTGAGGGTGAAATTGCAGATATCCAACCATTTATTGTTGCTGCCTGATCTGTCTTTTGAACAGTAATGGTGGCAACTGAAAACAAAATTGAATCTTGATTTTTTTTAGAAACGTAAACATTCTCACAGATAAATTTTCACCTTGCATTTATTTACCGTCTATGTACTGGATTCCTAAACTTCACAAGAATCCATACAAACAAAGTTTCATAGCTGGATCTGCAAAATGTACTACCAAACCTCTTTCAAAACTTTTAACTTCTATACTCACAACTGTCAAAGAGGGTCTACAGTCCTACCACAACACTTGTTACTCCCGTGGTGGTATTAATTCAATGTGGATCCTGAAAAATTCGAAAGACCTTTTGGAGACAATCAGTTCAAGACTATTATCTGAATATAATAGCATTAAAACCTATGATTTTTCAACACTGTATACTTCTATTCCCCATACTCAGTTAAAATCCCGACTTTAAAACATTATACATCGTTGTTTTTCCAGAAACGATGGTACACCTAGACACAAACATATAGTTCTTGGTAGAGATTCCTCATACTTTGTAAGAAATAATTCCAAATCATCTTCCAAATATACAGAGGAAGATGTTTACAAAATGCTGGAATTTTTAATTGACAACATATTTGTCCAGTGTGGTTGACGTGTTTTTCAACAAACGGTTGGAATTCCAATGGGAACAAATTGTGCTCCTTTACTTGCTGACCTATTCCTTCACTCTTATGAGGCTGACTCTATAGCTGATCTGATCAGAAAGAAAGAATATCATTTGGATAGATCCTTCAATCTCAGTTTCCGCCATATAGATGACGTATTATCTTTAAACAATCTTAATTTCGGGGATATGATACATTGCATCTACCCAAAAGAACTTCAGATAAAGGATACTACAGACACTGTGAAGTCAGCCTCATATCTTGACCTACACTTAGAAATCGATGGTAAAGGAAAACTATTGACCAAACTTTACGACAAACGTGATGACTTTTCATTCAGAATTCTCAACTTTCCTTTCATCTGTGGCAATATCCCTTCGGCTCATGCGTATGGAGTGTTTATATCACAACTCATACGTTATGCCAGAGCTTGCCGAAACTACGCGACTTTTTTATCGCGCTAGAACGCTAAGAAATAGGCTTCTGGAACAGGGTTATGTTGCTACAAGATTGAAGTCATCACTACAGAAGTTTTATGGTCGTTATCATGAACTCGTGGATCGTTATTGTGTATCCATCTCCACCATGAAAACTGATTTATTCAACGGGTCATAGTTTTTCTTCCCTCGT
The DNA here is from genome assembly GCA_037379345.1 of Perna viridis. Classification (NCBI taxonomy): domain Eukaryota; kingdom Metazoa; phylum Mollusca; class Bivalvia; order Mytilida; family Mytilidae; genus Perna; species Perna viridis. The sequence continues at coordinate 21,880,800 of CM074517.1, forward strand.
TTGTCTACCCCGGACTTTTTATGAGCAACTCGGCGGGTGTTTCTAGAAAAGCAGAGGACGCTTACCCTACCGATGCACAGGTCCATGCTCCCAGGTTTTAGTGGAGTCCGAGTTGCTCGTTTACTTTTGTCACTTTGTATGTATGAGTTTAGTTACTTTATGTTCTTTGTTTTGTATGTCTGTTTTCGATTTCTGGTCTTTGTCCCTGGATTACATTCTTTTGATTACCGCTATGGCCTTGGTTCCCTTGATTACTCTTTGATATCGCAACTCTCACATGTTATAAAAAAAGAAAACTACAATCCGTAAGAAAAAAGCCGGCTATAGTATGCCTCCCTAAACTTCTTTGTTGCACCAACGTTTTGTTTAGTAGTATATTGTAAAGTGCTAACAACAATCATTAAATTATATTTCTAGAATAAATAATTTGTTATTACACATGAGTATTATTTATGTTTCCATCATTAATCCATTGTAACGACAAAATGTATTTTTGAAGTTACAAGAAATTGTTCATGATAAGTCATTATTTAGAGTGGGACAATTAATCAGAGATATATGACCACCCTTGCCTACAACCTATGCGACAATACTTTTGTTAAATAATTACTTTCAATTGCACCAGTGTGAGTGATATATACGATTTGTATGTTCTCATTTTTGGTATTAAATAACAATAAACGTATTTACACTTGTGAACATTGAGGAAAATAACATATCTTAACGTTGTTTTCATACTAAATTCTCTTTCAATGTAAAGATAGATGGCGTCACAGTCTAAAACTACATTGTTTTTCTGATGTTTATAAGTTCTTCGGAGACAAACCTAGGGTAATTTGGAGGAAAATGACAAATTTAAATTCATGTATAACCCATTAAAAGTGATGTTTGAGTGACAATACCTGGATCACTAAATGTAACCAAGATATATTCAGCAGGAGGGTTTTTACTAGCACTGGCTTTCTGAATTATTCCTCGTGTTTCGGTTACTATGGTTGCAAAATCTGAAGCTATCGACCCACTCTCGTCAATAACAAATACGAGAGAATAAGCCGGATCTAAATTGAACAATTTTGGAAAGTTATCTGGTATAATCAGGTGTCGAATTCCGTTTGCTGAAAGAAATAAAACATTGTTTAAATGTTTGCAACATGAAATAGAATATCTCAATTTAGTTATTCAACGGGTCATAGTTTTCCTTTCCTCGTTTGTCTACCCCGGACTTGACTTTTTATGAGCAACTCACGGGTGTTTCTAGAAAAGCAGAGGACGCTTACCCTACCGATGCACAGGTCCATGCTCCCAGTTTTTAGTGGAGTCCGAGTTGCTTATTTACTTTTGTTACTTTGTATATATGATTTTAGTTACTTTATGTTCGTTGTTGTGTATGTCTGTTTTCCATGTCTGGTCTTTGTCCCTGGATTGCATCCTATTGACTACCGCTGTAACCTTGGTTCCCTTGATTACTCTTTAAAATGTGACTATATTACACTGTGGACACCAAACCTCTAACCATCTAACCATAAAAGGTATATACTCCGTCAGATTTCTAAAAAAACGCACGAAAATAAATGGATCTTTAAAAAAAAACAAACGTGCGCAATGCTCACTAACATATTAACCCCAACATGTACATTTATGTAATAAACATTCCGTGAAAAATTCATTAAATTCAATCAAATAAATATTGTCCGCAAATAGATATTCATATTTTGTTATGTGAAACCTTCAAACTGATTTAAATCAAAGTCTTAGATAAGATGAGTACAATAGGGAATATGTTATACAAATTCTGTGAAAGATACATTAAATTCAGTGGTGTAGGAGAAGTGACGAATTATACTCCCTTCACATACATGAATATTTCTTACGAATCCTTACTAATCTCTAGATCTTGCAAAATTCCTAAAACTAACAAGAATTCTTGTGATCAAACCACTTTTAAGAGTGATTTGCGAGTGATTTACGATTGGTTACAAGTGTGAAAAATCACTTTACGATTTACTTAGAATGAATGCATTGCGAATTGTCATGATATGGTCCATGCTTGTATGGATCATGAAGGGACGGTTTACGATAATCTAACGAGTTTTTATGAATATTTGTTGTATGGTTACGAGTGTTCTACGAAAGGTAATGGTTTTTTAAATAACGCATGTAGATATAAGCCATAGAAACCCTTGTATTCTTCAATTGAACATTCTTGGAGATTTGACATGTTTTACGAGAGAAACAAGTTTACCAAAACTTCACGTGTCACGATGGTCCTGATTTGGTACAGGCAATCCTGATAGAAATGGTATGTTAAATCATTTAGTGATGTGGGAGGAGTAACATATAATAGACGCGTAGGCAAATGCTGCGTAACGGAATGAAAGAAAGGATGGACATTTTTTTCAGCATATACTACCTACAATTAGGGATACAACAAATTTCATACTTTGGCCTTATAATATAATAACATACTGTTATCATTAAAAAAGTATAATGTGTGTCCAACAGCAGCCTCAGCAGCCTTGCTGTGACTGTAGTAGTGTGGGGAATTCGTAAAGACTTTAGAATCCTTGTTAATACCACCAATAGCGGCTACTGTTGTCGTTGTATTGTCCAGTGGTCCACCATGACTACATTTCCCATTGGTATTTTTTGACGGATCCTCTGATAGAAAATATCATCATATTAAGTAAATACAAATAAAATCTTTTAGTTGTGATCGATATAAGGTTTGTAAAGTAAAAGCCACTTTTATGATTAATGAAAAAATATTGAACATGTTATCGTTAATGTGAACCTTTCGTCCCTAAGAAAACAAGTATTTCAAATCAGCATAGATCAAACGCTAGCATTACAATAATGTTATGCAATTGTATATTATATTCGTCACCAATAGGCTATGTCGTAGATTTCATTTCTACTGTCGATAGTTCTAGTTTTATACTTGTTAGAAACGACACTGTTCAGTACCAGTCAATTCAAAATTCAGGCAGTACTTATGGTAGAGGTGACTCATACTGTTAACAAACACCAACGAAAGGATGCTTTTTTCAGTCTACATAAGCTTTATCTTAACATAACAATGGTCCTCTATGTATACTGATTTGTATTTTTTTAGTAAACCATACATCCCCCTCACAAAAATCAATCAAATCAAACCAATTCAAGAACGATAACTCTCCCAATCTAATTAATTTTTATCTGAAAAGAGCAACAGGTAAATAACAAACTCAGACTGTTTATGTTGTCTGTGACTGTTTGTGATTATAAACAAAAGTGAAATCGGTGGGTTTTGTCAGGCATGAATCACCTACTGTCTGAGTTTTATAAATACTGGTACTTAATGAACAAGTATTTACATATAGAAATAAATGTATAAACTAGTCACAATAAAGGCTAATATACAAATGAAATTAGATCTTTTTACATTGACGTAAATTATGTCAATATTTTTGTTTAGCCATATATATAATTAAAAAAAATATTTTCAATTTCTAAGTATATGACAGCGAAAAAACGATGAATTATTGACTTCAGTATAACAATGTTACGTCCTTTTTAACCAATAATTTTCCAAGTAATTGCTTCAAATGCAATGCAATTCAAACGAAAATAAAATACCATCGATAGTAGAAAGGTTACATGTCATTCGTGTATGACAGTGGCTGTGATGAGATTTAAACTGTAAAAACATCTTAGACAATTGAAGGTAATTGAAAGCAGTACCTTTGGGCTAAATGTTCTATATCAATCAGTGAACATTTAGTGCAACCAACATGTGTATTGTAAAAAGTATATATATATAGTACAAACTCTACATATATCAATGGAACATTAGACTTACTGAAAGGTTTTTGGATATCCTGGCCACCTTTATAGCCACTGGTCAGAAACTTAAGTGTCGGAAATGTACCTACTGCTGAGTCAAAATTCATAACACATGGCGCTCTGAAACATTGATACATCAATTGAAAAAAAAAATCTTTTAACGTTTTTGTATGTTCTGAATGCGGGTATTATACTCCTCTCGGTATTGCTCATACACTATAACATTTGACAACCGGTTTGAGAATAAATTTAGACATGTGTGAACACTTAACAAAAAACCGTGATTCTGATAAAGTTTGTTTCAGTGTAAAGCTTAGTCTGTTAGCACATCGATAGCAGCATTTCGTGCATTAATTTAGTTTTTGCAGCAAAAATGCGTTTTTTCCTGTGTCAATATTCATCTGATAGATTTATTGAATATCGAATTGTTTTTTCTTCGCAAAATACCTCCTTAAAAAGTTACCGTGAAACGTTTTCTTGTTACTTATTAAATATTATTTTTTGAAAAAAGCAAAACATACAGAAACTACATAATTTTATCTAAAACATTTTTTTTAATTCCTATTCAACGTGTGATAGTTTTCCTTTCCTCTTTCGTCTACGCTGGACTTGACTTTTATGAGCAACTCGATGGATGTTTCTAGAAAAGCAGAGGACGCTTACCCAACAGGTGCACCTGGTCAGTTTTAGTGGAATTCGAGTTGCTTATTTACTTATGAACTTTGTATGTATTATTTTGGTAATTTAATGTTCTTTGTTGAGTGTATCTGTTTTCCATGTCTGTTTTTTCCCTTGATTACATTGTTTTTGGATTTCTCTTGATTGCTCCTTCAAATATATATTCCTTAAAATGATTTCAAAACGCCAGCGACATGTCAGGGCATACCAGCAGTCGGTAGGAATTATCGCTGATTTTTTAAACCATAGATCAAATTCACAAAATCTATGACAAACTTTTCATCAATGACTTAACTAATACTGCATTGAAATGAAAATGGCAATTTTGTGTGGTATGAACTTACTTGTCCAATTCCCTTAAAAGGTGTAGGTGCTCAATTAACTTTTTATTCATTTCAAATTGACGCAGAATTAAGTGGTCTTAATCGCATTAAACATTCGACATTTAGTCATTATTTGTTCACTTATTATTCTAGCTAATAAATTGAGTCATGGATATTAGACTGTTTTTCATAATGTATCTCAGTATCCTCAAATATTAAATGCGATCCGATGTTAAACACATAATAAAATTTCATGCCTCACGGTCAAGGTCTTTGAAGAATCTACGAATGACAATTTTCGTAGTATTTGAAAGTCGATACAAATACCATCCGCGTGAACAGGTGATAAATTAATACCTAGAAATTTCTACCGATCTCACATTGTGAAGTGTTGTGGCTCGTTGTTTGTTGCACTTACCAAAACCTACTATTCTGTCTCGCCCGCCAACATATTCTGGTAGTAAGCGGTTAACAACAAGATTACATGTAGTAATCCACACTTAAAGGTTGAATAAAAAATAAACCAATACGTTATATTTGGACAGTTCGTTAGCATTAATTCCATGTTCGGACGTAATTAAGCCTCCCTTTTTCTCTAGGTCTAATATGTTGATCCTTAGAAAAGGCTTGAATTCACATCTCTACACTCTTTGATTAAGCACAAAAATCTCATCATTCGTCTACATATTATCAATACGCCGTTTATATTAGATTATTAACTTTCACAAGCCGAATTGCATTTTGAATTAAACGCTAAAACAAAAATATTGATGTTACAAAAATATGATAACATATATATATACATACGTGCAGTTCGAACATGTGTCCACGTTCGGAGGGGCTGTAGGAAGTAATTTGCTGACATTTTGACCTAAATGATACATGAATATAAGATTGAATATGTAATAAGATATCTTTGGTGTTTGTTTAAAAATGTTTTACAATTTATCATTACGAAAATTAAGCTGAAGAAACAACGCAATTTTATTACTGAAAGTCAAAAGAAGACAATGTAAACTAATGTATTCATGTACATTTTCATACATTTTCTATGCAATATCACTCGAAATAGTCCTTCGCGTTTTGAACATGCAATCAAGACTACGTGCACATACCGATTGCTGGATACATGCTGTTGCCGTTGTAGTCACACCAATTAGTGTTGCTATAGAACATCTGCACTATGTGAAGAAACTGTCCGATTAACTCCCTTGCGATTTTAAAATCAGGGTTTTGTTTTCTTAGCTCTGATAATACTTGAGACCGTAGTCCTTGTAGTTTCTTATGTCCTAAGTTGAATAGTTGAATAAAACGTTACATAAAGATGAAAAAATAACTAATAAAGGTTTGTTTTTGCAGTATGGAGACATTTGTATCGAATCAAAATAAAACTTTCTCATGGGAAAATTTGTAGTTTCATCAATGTCTTAGTTAGTTTGTGCTATTTGTTGAGTTTTGTTTGTTCCATGATTGTATTGTTCTTCAGAGTAGAAACATCTTGTTTCTCGATTTAATCTTTTTTTTTTTTACTTTAATATCTTAAAACTTTATTCTTTGTCATTCATAATTTACTTTTTTCCTTGATTTAACATACAGAATTAAACTGACTTTTAATTTTATTATAAATCTATAACCTTCCGGAATCTGTTCCCCGTTAAAATGCCATGCTGCTTCATAGTAATGATCTTCGTCAACCTTACTATTGTAGTAAATAATCTCGTCAATAGCTTCTTGTAATCTTTTAGCTGATCTAGAACCTATAAAGTAACAGATAACATTTTAACAACTTATATTATAATGAAATCAGTAATATTTACGGGCTTTGTTGAATAATATTAAAAAGAAAAAAAGATTTAACAAATGAATGTGCGGTCACCGTTCGGAAATTAATACCACCAAATTTCCAAATTATCAGCATTTTAATCCACAGGATCATTCAATCCTCTCTACGAAATTTCGTATTCTTGAAAAAAAATATACCATCCAACGAAAGTAAAAGCTATTGTTGGGAAAGAGAGTAATACTGGATTCACAGATTAGGTACTGCAATACCTGGTGGGGGCAACGACAGCATCAAAAGTGAAGGAAACCATTCCAGTCGATATAACAATAACATAAATGTAATGAATTTATTTGACATGACAAAAGTCCAAAAGACGGATAAGGAGTCATGGTCATCGCCACTATACATCACACCTAAGATGCATGATGTCTCCATAGAATGACTTCATCACATTCTAACTAAACTCTATTCTATACCTCTCACTCTTCTACACTCACTTTACAAAACAAGTCTTGACACTCCTGTTTCTGAACCTACCTCATCATTATACAGACTTGTAGCCATCATTTTGAATATTGGTTTCCATAGACTCAGTTTTTGTTAAAGTCAAGATGAAGAGTAAACTTTTAAAGCAACGTTTGTTTATTAAGGTATTAGTGCGATTAATTTGCTAAATATCCTCTATTTCAAAAACGTCAAGAACAAAATTCCCCCTCATTGCAAAGACAAATCAATACCAACTATTTCATAAAATATTTAAGTAGGTCAATGAGTGTCAATGCTACATCAGTTTTTAAAAGACCCAGATGTAGCAAAACATTGTCTGCTACACATGACAAAAATCAAACAATATTATCGTAACGGCAGACCAAAACCGAAAGAACATTGTTTTGTCTGCAAAGCGTTTTACATCCAGTGTTTATTATCAGATGTAGACGTCGAAAATAATAGTAGTAATAAGACCTATACTGCTACAACACTCTCCAAAGAGGAGATAGTGAAAACCATAAATCTGTGTTATTCTCTTTTGGTCTCTCTACCTAAGACGACGATTGTCATCTATCGTCTATGTAACGGATTCCTAAACTCTACAAGAATCCATACAAACAACACTCCATTGCTGCATCTGCAACATGTACCACTAAACCTCTTTCAAAACTTTTAACTTCTATTCTCAAGAGGGTCTCCAGTCCTACAACGACACTTGTTACTCTCGTAGTGGTACTAATTTAATGTGGATCCTGGAAAAATTCAAAAGAACTTCTGAAAACCTTCAATTCAAGATTATTATTGGAATACAATAGCATGAAAACCTATTATTTTTCAACTCTCGGTTAAAATTTCGACTCAAAAACTTTATACATCGTTGTTACTCTAAAAAGGGCGTTGTGCCTAGTTAAAGATATGTAGTTCTTTGTAGAGATTCCAAAACATCTCCCAAATATACCGAAGATGTTTTCAAAATGCCAGAATTTTTTATCGATAACACATTTGTCCAGTGTGGTGAACCCATTTTTAGCTCACCTGTCCGAAGTCCATTTGAGCTATTGCCATCACTTGGCGCCCGTCGTGGTTGTCGTCGTCGTTAACAAGTTTTCAAAACTCTTTTCCTCTGACACTACTTGACCAAATGGAACCAAACGTGGTTTGAATATTCATTTAATCTGTTAAGCCATGTGGGAGTTATTGTCTTTTTTCGACGTCTTTTATATTTTTAATGTTATTTCTTTCCTAATTCTCTTCTGACACTACTTGACCAATTGGAACCAAATTTGATATCAAAGTTTCTTTGCGTATCCTATACAGAACTAATGAAGGGATTTTTTATCCGTGGAAAAACATGGCCAGACTTGGAAAACCGACATACACAACAAAGAACATAAAGTAACTAAAATCATGCATACAAAGTAACATAAGCAAATGAGCAACTCATTTTCTTTTTTTACTTTGTATGTGCTATTTTGGTTATTTTGTGTTCTTTGTTGTGGGTCTGTTTTTCATGTCTGGTCTTTGTCCGTGGATTACATTCTGTTGATTTCCGCTAGAAACTTGAATCCCTTGATTAATCCTTAGCGATTTTTATAGTTTCAACTCAATAGTTTTTGTGCGAACAACTATGGAATTTCGGATGTTAAAACATACCAATGAAAGATGGCTTAAATAGTTCTAATGTAATATTCCTATTGATTTTATGAAAAATCCAAATTGCTTTTTACGTTTTAGTTCATATTACGTTTTATCTATACATTTTTTGCTTTTTTGTCATTTTTAACTTGTTCTTTTCTGTTGCTGTTTTTTTTAATCGAAATAAGCAAAACATACCACGTATCACAATGAGACAATAGCTCCCCTATTCGGATATAATTCATAAAATATGATAGATACATGCATCTTTGATGTTGATGTTCAGAGTAACTTCAAAATTGTCATTGATCAATTCAAGTGCCTTTTTATCATAAATGTTTCAGACAGAAAATGCAAACTCGTCATTCATTTATTGCACATGTATTTTTACAATCATTTAGTTGTTTAAACAAGTCAAGTATTAAAAACGCTCTATCAAAGCATTTACACTCAGTAGCATAAAACATTTGCAAATGATAGGGTGGTTGTTAATCACTCAGCTATTTCATTTGTTCAAAAGATCTCTTCAACAGGTAAAAAAATCTTAAAAGTAACATCCAGCTTTGAATATATTTATCATATGACTTAAAGAGAAACGTTTTTACAAGGTGACGATTATGTCAATTCCATTTAACATAATTTTTGCAACGAGAATTGACTGAAACTCTTGCTAAGATCATATCAACACCCACGCTTATAGTTAGGGCAGGTAGTAACGACACGTGGGGAAGATGTCGCTAAAATGACAAGTAATAGGATACTCGTATACAACAACTAAAACGCGCCGGCAAATAAACAACTTTAACAATGTTAAACCTTTGCAAAATGTTCCTTTGCATCAACTCGGAAGAGTTTTCAACGAATACCACAAAGTAGCCATAGGCATGTAGAAGAAGAAAAATAATTATTGATCATCAAAGTGAAATAATTGCACAGGTGTTCCCATTAATATACCCACAAGTGCCCACTAGCAGTGCTGAATTAGGAATTTATAGTGAACATATAAATGCATCTAAGAATAAAATAATAGAAACTAAAATCCCAAAAATGAAGACAAATTAAAACATATTAATATTTAATATCAGATTAATTAAGTACAATTTCATGTTTTTTTTTCATTATTTCAGTTTACTGTAGTGGTACTCTTGTTTTTAAGTGCGTTTCTATGCTTAAACGTATTTTAAAACGCTATATATAACTAGACTACAATATATGCATGTCAACGTCCAGGAAAACTCGATGGCAAATACAATAATACGACAAAACTTAATAACTCCTGCAAAAACATGGAATTGCACTAATCCTTGTTTAACATAACACATTTATAAGCTAACTGGAATTAAACGATAAACTGGTTAATCTCATTTTGTAACATGATATGAAATTACCATGTAAAATTTACAGAACGTTTAATCATTGTAGTACTTTCTTTTGACAATGCTTATCCAGTATTTAGTTTTATGCTTGTTTAGATCATATAAATCACATTTTATCGAAGTGAATTATAGTTTGAATGATTTTAAAAACATTTAGTAATAAAGCCTATTCTCCCTGTGGTTCCGGCATGTGCCAATCAATGTCTTTATATCTGTAAATCAATGACTTACAATGACAGTAAGATACAATGTAGTACTCTTCTCTTTTCATTGCCTTATCATATTCGTTTGAACGAGCTTCCGGTTCAAGGCAAGAATACCCCACTAGAGTATTTTTAGGATTCATTTGACTTGAATAATCATAGCAATTTTCTTTCGAAATTCCTAACTTTGTGGATTCAGGCATTTCATTTGTGACATATCGACAATATTGAAAGGATATTTACTTTTACATTTAGTTCCATAAATAGTGTCTTCATATGGTGGTGTTATCGGATTCTTCGTATTGTGGTATTATCGGAATTAGGTGAGGACGCAGTGTAAACAAGGAAATTATTGCGCCGTCTTTCTTTTGCGGTTGCGGCGATCATTTTCTCGCGCTAGTTTGAATTCGCAATCATGTCTCGAATTGGATTATAAAGTTCCACGAAGAAAATTATCCATTACGTTTTTTCTTTCGAGTTACACGTATTCGTCGAAAATGGCGAAAATTAAAATGTCGCAAAACTTTCATCTAGTCTTTTCCCTATGATGAAACCACTACGAATGTATACCTGATCTTTAAAGATCGATAAATGATATCCCTGTCTCTTGTTAGAAGTCACGTTTGAACATTGAATACTTATTTAGTGCTTAACATTTTTAGAATGATTTTCTTTCGGATTACAGGATAAGTGTAACTTTTGTCAGTTGATAATATTACAATTACACATTTTCCGATGTCTTTACCATAAGTACCTAGAACTCAATATGACAGTAACAATGACGTATGATCATTGACGAGTGATCAGATAGTGTTGGAGATATCTTTTAATTGAATACTTAAAACTGTTATACACGACAATTATCCAGAAAACATAGAAGAAGATTACATTCTTTATAAAACTTTTCAGCCGGGAAACGCAAACTCGCAGTACGTATTACATGTGTCATTTTCACAATAACGTAGTTATTTGAAAGAAATCAAATAAAATATATTCTATCAAAGCATTTTTAACCTTACAAATGCCAAAACAAAAACACAGCGCTAGGCACTGAATGTATACCTTACTTATTCATGTAAACATGAAGTTATAATCAGAGAATGTACGGTGTCATTTGTTTCAACTATCACATGTCAGTCGACACGTTTGCTAGAAGGACTAAAAGAGAAATTTTGCAATATTCAATAAAAAAAATGAGAAACAAAACTTGCATAAAGAACTTTTAGAAAAGCACTGTTTAATTGTAAATAGACAAAAACAAAACATACCAAAACAAAAAATACAAGACAACAGTGCAAAGCAATAGCAAAAAAAGCAACAACAAAAAAAAACAAAAAACAAATACACAATCCTGATCAGTGAAGGAATGACCAATGGGATTAACATAATAATTATCTACCTTCAAATCATTTGCAGATACATAATGATTATATCAGTAAAGGTAACTTTTTATCATTCATTCTAATTATGATGTATTTAAAGGATACATATCACTTCCGACGGGAGCAATTTCACATATGGTAACACTCTAATAAAGTACCTGATATTCTATTGACCTCAAGCATTTAAGCAAGATGACAGAACAAACGTTTTTGACACATGAATTTACCCCATGATATCATGTTGTCACAAAGGAACACGTGAGTAGTTTGACCAAGACAGCTCGCTCTAGGACTACTTGGGGTATGATTTGTTACGTTTATCGGGAGCCTGTCAGCCGACATGACTCATATTAGCACTGATAATTACTTTTACACGAGGAAAACATCTGCTTGCTGACTTAAAACAGTTTTCAAAATGTATATGTTTTCCTTCTTTATAACATGAACATATTTAAGAAAAGATTAAAACATTTTATTAGAGACTGGTTCTTCAGTTAAGTGAATATGTGCATTGGCTTTGCAACCGGAGAAAATAAATTCATCGGAAACCACATTTATATTTAGATAAGATTGTGCAGTAAGATTCTATTCAGGGTCTTTTTTCCTTGAATTTCTTACTTTGATTTAGACATTGTTGCACTTTACCTTTAGATCAAGATGATTTCTAATAACAATTATTATTATAGATCATAATGAAAATCACACCTATCGCGTTTCATTAAGCAAACACATAGTTCTTATCATTATTACTATATGATGGACACCATTTGATATACTCAAACGTTCAAAATGTCTCGTATTCGTGTATATTTAAAAACATGCATCCATTTTATTGACCATATTACATTCAACTGTTCAACATTTTTGTTGTGGCGGGTAAATTTAAATAGAAAAAGTAAAAGGGGTAACTGTCATTGTCAACTTAGGTATGGTCATGAAAGTGGATTGATTGTCTTCCACATAAATTATAGCAATGTAACGTATGCCCTGAATCGGACGTGACAAATTAGCATTTGCAATTAAACTGTGCCTCCTTGATGCGAGTGCTATGTATGTATAAACGACTCCATTACGTAACTTCAAGTCTTCAAAAGTATAGAAAATTTACTGGATATGTCATATCAAAACGAAAATAATTCATGAACGCTCAAATGTTTCATGTCCGTAATGGAACTGACAGTTTATGTCATTATATCATCACTTGTTCTCGCTCTGGGTAAGTTGGCATAAATAACCTGACTCCTGTCAAACAAGAGAAAAACTTGAGCCCCCATGAAATACTGTATTAGAGTTAAAGAGAATGCATAATATTCAACAACAACACAAAACAAAACACAAACGAAACAAAATAAAACAAAACACACACAAAAATAACCACCACCACCCCAAAAAAAACAAACAAACAAACTTCAGATTTGACATTTAAACTGATTGAACATTAAATCACTAATTAGCCAGATAAATAGAATCAATAAAAAAGGCTAAAAATCAAATGTTAATATTGATATTCATATTGCAAAAACTGTTAAAGTTCATATCCATAACTATCAAGGAGGTCTAGAACGATTCAATTGTAAATGAAGCTGTTGCGAGTGATGTTTACATTGGCTCACCCAGTGTATATTATTGACTGCTAAAATGTATAATAACTGAGTACCCTATGTAAATATAATTGATTTTCAAGGACACCATAATCAACGGGTATAATTCAATTTCTAAAGCAATAATTAGACACGAAAAGTAAACTAATATCAGAATATTTTGATGTGATAAGGATTTAGAACAAATATATCATTGTTTGAAATGAAATAAGAAAGAAATAGATTAATTGCACTGTTTACAGGTCAAATTCCATTAGAAAACAACATGTCTAGAAAATGCAAATTAAAAAATTAATTTTAATTTCACAAACTAGTTTTACAAGTAGTTTTGATAGAAGAAAATGTGAAAAATGGAGAATTATTGGAAATTAATAAAAAGGGTATATTTCACAACATATAAAAAAATGGTTTTAACTTATTTCAAAAGTACTTTAGACAAAACTGATAATGATATTACCAAAAGAGTTATTTGAAATTTAAATATGTAGAACCGCTTCTCCGAATTGGTGATTAGACATAACTGTCAAAATGCTTAAATGCTCATAGAATTGACTTTTTACCTCCATACACTTGATCATACAGTTTTTTTGCTGTTATGTCTATGATTCCAGTCAAAGAACCAGGTGTAGCCTGTGATCCACCTGCCGGTGTCTCTTCAAAATATGTTGCCACCGCTTTCAGAATTCCAATTTCTGTGATTTCTGCTTGCGTGTAATCGCTTTTTCCAACGTAATCTCCAAAGATGTTAGCGTAAAATGCTTCAGTAAAAGTAAGAGTCCATATATAAAGTAAAATGTGTGGAATTAGACGATAATTCATTATTCTAACCATTGACCAACTATTGTTCCTTGAAAATTTACTAACTATATAAATTAGATAAACGTTATTAAAGTCAGACGTTTATATTTGCTATTAGTCGTTGTAGCTCCGTGTATATAGATACCGAATTTCGAGTGATATAGATGATATAATGCGTCACCATATAGTAATAAGAATCTAAAGTCTTTCAAGATAATGCATAGTTTATATAGAATTTAAATGGTTTTCCCTTGTAGAAGATAAGTGATTGGACTATTGGTACTAGCCCCTTTTAACCAAAGAGGTGTAAATGTTCCATTACACAACTTGTTGATAGTTCGTAAAACCATTATCATGATTATTATACCATGTGATTGATCACTTATCATGACCGTATTATCATTATGAATTGCATATTGCTTTCGTCTAATATTTAGGCTTGAAATTGATGCCACTCAAATAATAAAGCCGAACAAAAGAAAAAAAGAGAATTTCAATTATAAATATTTGATTAATGTGATCAAAGAAGTAGAGATTTGGGGTCTCATTAACAATTCAGTCTATAAAATAGAACCTTACACGCCATGTCGAGAACATCTTGAGAGGAAATCGAAAGTAAATACCATAGATTCATAAGAAAGGCCTAGGTTTTTGTTTCATGATTATCGGGGGTATGACAAGGTTTTAAGTACAAGTGATCCTATCGGTACAAAATAAAAGATACATATGATGAATGCTATGATTTCCTTCTTATGGTTAACTTAGTTTATCAAAGTGAAGATTATTTTATTCGAAGTAATCAATTTGCATGGTTAATTCAAATTTCATCCGTTCATTGAGTTTTAAATTCGCGGATTTGTAGTAGTACCTTTTCATTTTAACAGAAAAAATACATTTCGTTAGGAAGTGCCAAGTGACGAAAATAGTTTTCATTAAATGTCCTATCCAAAGTGGATTCTCTATTCTATGTAGCTTCTCTTCTATCTTCTCAAGCCATTGTGTATCTACTATAATTGAACAAAAACTTATTCATATGATGTATTTTTTTTCAACTGAATTGTAAGCTTCAATACAAATAAATCAATCAGTATTATCTAATCTGTTGTGTTGGCTTTATCAAATTCATGGAGCTAATTATTTTTACCATTGGAAAATGACTGAAGTTTATCAAGGAAAACAAATACATAATACAATGACGGCAAAGCTAATTTTGTAAAGTCAAGGCAGACAACCATAACCGCAAACATTTCTATTTAGCATGACGGTGGCCCCCAGAAGAGACATATTTATATCAAAATTTGAAAAAAAATTGTCTTTGCAAAAGTTAAATGAATTTAGGATATTGAATTTGATAAAAACAAAACCAACAGTTAAATAAAATGAGAAATTTTGTGAAAGAGTAATCAAGGAAACCAAGGTTATAGCGATAATCAAAAGAATGTAATCCAGGGGCAAAGACCAGACATGGAAAACAGATATACACAACAAAGAACATACAGTAACTAAAATCATACATACAAAGTAACAAAAGCAAATGAGCAAAACCTAAAAACTGGGAGCATGGACCACGTGCACCGGTAGAATAAGCTTCCTCTGCCTTTCTAGAAACACCTGCCGAGTTGCCCATAAACAGTCAAGTCCTGGGTAGACAAACGAGGAAAGGATAACTATGACCCGTTGAAAAATCAGTTTTCATGGTGTAGATGGATACACCAGAACGATCCACGAGTTCATGATGACGACCATAAGACTTCTTAAAAAGTACTTAAATCCGTGGATACCAAGTTTCGTGGATAAGGGAAGAAACAAAAGTTCGTGAATTCTTGAATTCGTGGTTTTGAGGTTTTCAGTATACACATCTACGGAAATTCCGCTGGGAACCGAAAATTGGGTGGTTTGGCCTACCCAAGAAAACTACTAAAATTTGTACCCGACGATAAATAGCACTTGTATAGAAAATATTAATGTGCATACACAAGGATACGAATATCTGCAGTAGAGTTGAGAACATAATTGATAATGAACACTTGTTTCTACGTGTTCTATATTGAGAACTTCAAAAAGTATTGAAGTTTTGTTACAAAAAACTAAAGTATATTTGTGATGCTTAAAAATGCGGAGATAAAATAAAAACTATAAATACTATAAATCAAAAAGAAAAAAAAACAGACCAAAATAATGACGACATTAAAAAATATAATAAATATTTCAAAGACAACATGAGACTGCGCAAATAGTCTGTTCTTAAATTTATCAATAAGAAGATTGGATCCGTTAAACTAAAATCTGTGACAAAATACATTTCATTATACCAAAGTTTTACAGAAATATGACTAAATGTAAGGTAAACGGGCGTACTTTCACACAAGAAATGCAGTATCGCCTTTTTTATGAGTATGGTTGTAATGACCCTTAAACTGACACCTATGCACTGATAATTTAATTTCAAAGAAATTTGAAAGGAAAAAAGTCAAAATTATTTTTATGTCATTCTTTTTATTTCTGTTTTTGATGTGAAATATTTTTTTTATTGAATTTCAGTATAAAAAGAACTTAAGACAATACATCAATCATAACAGAAAAAACCACTTTTAATCTCAATGGGAGGGACACAGATTTAAAGCGTTTGAAAATTATGAAACCAAACCATGACTGGGCAGATCGGTCTTCCCACTTAGTACTTGACATAAAAAGTTTTAGGTTTAATCATACTTTGAAGATAAAGTACGGATTAAATGGAAATTCTGGCACAATTACAAATTTAAACGCATCTGAAATCTAAATGCTAATATAGAGGCTGATACAGATTAATGCAGATATTATTTAAAAACACTCGAAATTAAGAAAAAAAATAAAAGGAATTTATTCACCTGTACATGAAAGAAATCCAAACTAGTATGTATGTAACAATGACATCAACAAATTAAAGAAAAACCAAATTCATAACATCGATATATTATATTGCTTAAACTGTCACAGGAAACAGTAAAAATATGCTACAAATACGAATCTACATCATTTTTATATTGATAAAATGTTATTGCTAGAATTATTATATCCTGATTTCGAATGTTTATTTGTCTAAAGGTGATTAGTTATGAATTATTTATTATTTAAGTCGTTCAGTACCTAAGAAGAAAAAATGATAAGGAAAAAAATAAAAAATCTCTATTTTTTTCAAAATAAAATGAATGAAATAACCATACAATAGTAACACAAAATGGGAAAATAACCGCACAAGTTATACAAATACAAACAATGATGAATTTGATGAAGGCAGCTTAAGAACAGTTTGTCTATCGTATGAATGGCTATCTATAGCAAGGTTATGTAATGCAGTGTCATTGCTATTTGAACCGTTTATTCGATGTTTTCAAATTGATACCATGAAATTTAATCCAAATAAAGCAATTCTATCCGGTTTGAAAAAATGACAATTGAAAGCATTCAACTTATATGAAGGGTGGCATCCTTAAACGACGCAACGAGCATTTATTTGTAATGGACACTGCTTTCAGTTAAAAGTTAAAAAAGGACATTATTTCAATTCAAACCTGAAAGAAAGCACGACTAAAAACAAACAAGAACATATATAGAGAACAAATCAAGACAATGTATATGGTCTTATAATTAATAAAAAAATTTGTCGATACGGTTAGCTTTTAAATTTGTTTATATCCTGTCCGAAGAAACATAAGAGCTAAGTAAACAGAGTTAATGTAAGGTTTTATAAGAATGGGAAAAATCAGAAGAAAAAAAAAACATGTTAAAATCCTACCGATCTGACAATATGATTTTACTCAAGCCCGATTTCTTTTTTTGAAAAGACCACTATTTGATTCCTGAATTACCGCACTTGATCAGGAATTTGTCAATAGAATATTGGAAAAATAAGATTTTTGACAGAGTTATCTGCCCTTAAAATGCTGATTTTTAATGTCAATGAAGTTATAACTCAATTTACTAAAGTGATATGGAAAATGTTGTCTTTTTTTCCTTGGCTCTGATGACGCAAATAGTCAAATAACACTTCCAAAACTGTGGGTCTTTTCATACCATATTTCACCTACTGCCTTTTTCTTAAAAGAAACTAACACTTAAATGTGTTTGTACATGACGATTAAAAAAATCAAATATCAACACTAGCACTAAAAATATCTGTGCTGCTGAAATAAATCACCTGTATATGATACTAAGTCATAGGATGTCCAATATATAGCAATATGTAGTAATCGGTTATTTCATATTGTGAAAAGTCAACTAGTATGATTTTGTCATAAATTAACTGACTCAGTGTGGTTCGATGTAATATTTTATCAACCAATATCCGTGCGAAAAAGCTTATAATATTTGTCTGTGTATTGCATTGCTTGATCCGCAAACAAATAAAGATACACGAACCTATCCAAAGTGCATTTGAAAGTTTTACTAAAGAATGTCATTTTATTCAAAGGATGGTTAAGTAGAGTGCTAAAGTGGCATGTATTTAGAATGAAAACTAGGCCGTTGACAAGAACCACTCCGATAAAATATTCATAAGCGGATTAAGCAGGTATCAGTCTGAGAGTATTTAACATTGCTTCCTCAAAAATTGTTAAAACAATAGAAAGTGTTGCAAACACTACTTTCACATGTATTTGAGTGTCAACATGCATTTCTAAAATGATATGAAGTAACCAGCAAGCTAATATTGTGTGTAATATATATGAGAGAGAGAGAGACTGAATGTCTGATACTATCATTAGTATTATGGAAATTGAAGGACGATTGGCTAATGTACCATTTTTTTAAATATTGAACAAGATTTCTAGTAAAATGAAGACGTTATTGATGTTTACCAATATTTTCGATTAGCTCGTGACGTCATTAAGTCGGTTTGGTACTGATACTGCATATTAATACATAGCCAAATAATATTCCGGAAATATTTCTACGATCCTGTTTTTTAATCACCAAAAATGCTTGTCAAGCCTACGATTGCACCGATGATAAAAGAGAAATATTCAAAAAGTATTTTTTAACCGGCAACACGAAGTGGCCGTTAGATTTTCCTCTATACTAGTCTTCTAGCTGTAAGTCCAGTTCCATGTGAGTGTTGTCTGACAATTGCTGCCACGTTGTTCCTCAATTTCTTCTCTAGAACAATAACATAGACTTCTTCCTTAATATTGGCTTATAATGAAATCAAATAAACGGAAAACAATTAAACTGTACTGGTTGTAAATACTTATGTAGTTTTAAACAAACGAATTTTTTGAGATACATTTTCAAGACTCGCGTGAAAAAAAAGACAAGCTTTTGCAATTTTGAAACAATAAGTCTATTATACATTGTATAAAGATTAGTACGATAGACTTCGTATGAGCAGTAAAATCTACTCATGAACAAAACAGATCTACAGGTAAATATGTGGATGTCAAGGAGATGTTGTGTTTTAAAAACGTCATCTTGACGGATGACATGGAATATAAATGAATTACTTTAACATTTAAAGGGGCTGTATATCCAAGCATCATTAATGAAACACTCGTGTTGGCGATTCAGGTAGCAATACTTTCTTAATTTTTAGGCCTTTATTTTGACATAATTCTCAAAAGCATTACTACGTGTATGAATGCGTTTCTTTATAAAACATTCTTTACGTAAAAACATTTGTGATAAATCTATCGTTTACGCATAATTTATTTATTCTTCTATACATCTATAGTTATTTCAGTGAATTTACTTTTGAGGCGTACAAATGTATTTTCCAGCTTTTTTAGGATGCATCACCTAAAGATCAATAAGTCCCAATGGTAATTAATATAACAAAATGAATAAGGGCCAACTAATAACTTATCGTTTAATTGTTTATCTTTGATATACTTTTTCAATAGAAAATAAATAGGTAAAATCTATTCCATGCTAATAGTTTTCGAGACCAGTCAATTAGATATATCAGTGTGTTTACTTCTTTGATATAAAGGATTTTAGTATAACTTAAAAAATGAGACCAAGCAGTTTAAATGTCGTTGCTCAGTCATAGACAGAGCCTAAATTAGAAAATATAATACAGGCTTAAATTCCATCGACGTAAAATTAATAAATCAAGATTGGCAATCGCACATTCGGGTATATTAATGTTTGATTGTTCACATCAAATTTTAGAACAAACAAAATATATTTATTCTTGTTCTTGATATATCTGTATAGGGTTTCATGCTTTAAAAATAGGATAGGTAGATAGAATTTCTTTTTTTCACAATATTTATTTCCTTTGGTCAATGGGGAAAATTTAAAGTTTTACTCCTCTGCCAATTCTCCATAAACTCTAATGGTAGACATCAAAAATCTCAAAACCTTAAAACCGTTTTTTTTTTTTACATTTAGCCTTATAATTATTTACGTTATAACAGAACACAGTTGGGAGTTGAGTTACAAAGAACAACCCCAAACATTATATTATGAACTAATAAAGGTAAAAAATAAATATACCGAACCCGTATACATCAATCGGAGGGAAATATTAAATACTACAAAAACTGGAAAATTAAAGTACTAAACCGCAAAAAATGAAATAAGCCACTATGTTCTTGGCTTATTAAAAGCATTGCAAAGTGAAATGATGCGTTAAATCAGGTTTATGGCAAGCCAGATTTCCCGCTTCCATAGTGGTCATTAGAGTTCCGGTGTAGGTTTGTGTCATGCACACATTAGTCTAAATTGGTAACAAAAAGTAGTTCATTACGTGTAAGACTAGATGACTGGTGTAGTGAAAACACGTATGTGAATAAAAGTTTTCAGAATATCATTCAAGAAAAACGAAATAGAACTGAAACATGAATTTTTATTTTATTATAATTTTGTTAAGTTTTTTTTAGAACCTGGTGAGTTTTTGATATCCGGGAACAGAAACGGGTATGTTAGTCCGGGACAACCACAGGAATTTAACAAATGTAGCCAACGCATTTACTTATAACATGTATATTTATTTATACTACACTATAAGTCGATAAGAAGTATTTATTCCTAATTTATCTTCAAGAAATCAAAAGTAACAAAAAGGTTATATTGTGCAAATAAGTCAGAACCATTGCGGTTTCCGGGTTTTGCATTGCAAATTGACAATTGTTACATGGACATTGTTTTTACTTTTCATTTTGCCTAGAGTTTTTAGTTCACTTATTTTGAAATCACCTTTTTGCTTTTTATTATAAATGCACCTTTTAATTTTTTTCAGATATTTCAGAATTTTTTTCTTGTGTGATAAAGGCGAATTCGATAATTTGACTTAAAATTTCGAGTTTAATTGATTTATCTATTTTCGATTCAACATATTATTTAAGCATAAATCTTATTTACTAGAACATATGATATAATAGAATTAATGTAATAAGAATACTAATAACCTGAAACAAGGCTTTCTAACCTCAGTTAAAACAAAAAATAAAAAAAAAAAACAACTGAACAATGCTTACCAGATGATACCCAGCTTCACACATATAAAACATATGTGAAACCCCAAAAGTCATTCAGATGTAAACTAAATAGCAGGAGCACAAAACAGCATTTAATACCGGTTTGCCTAAGCTGCTCGATTATATATGTAGACCATTTGAAAAGAATATATTGCAAGACAATGAGAACACCTTTTTATTATACCCCCGCTAAGTGAAACTTCTAGAAATTCCTTATCAGACCTTCACCGAGATACAAAACGATATTAAAAGGCTACGGAACATATATTACATTTTAATATTCCAAAGAATTCATAAAGTATTAGTCCATACATTTCTTTATGGATATTCCCTCAATGTCGAAATGAATGCGTTATAAATATCATTAAACTACCTTAATTGAATAATTATAGATTTTTATATAAGGCATGGATTTGTGCTTAGTACTTTGTACTTAGTTTGGAGTTCTAATATCAGAAACAAAACATACGTTCCTATATAAAGCACCCATGTCGCAGTTGATTTACTATTTAAAATATGTATAAGCGACCTTAACAATAACAAATGTCGTTGTGATTTTAATGACCCCGGTGGACGTTTCTTTGTTGATTAATTATATGGAATTATTAGTACTAAACCTTTTTGATACAACAATGATAATGCTAACAATACAAAAGAATGGAATCATACCACAAAAAAGTAGTTATCCTGAGCCTTTATAAACTGGTGTTCTCCTATGCATACAAATAATATTCTGTCTGTTAATTATAGGTCATAATGTCTTATAGTTGACATTGTGCTTTCTTATATTTTTCATGAGTATCATGCAACAGTTTTATTGTTTTCTTTTTATTTGTAAACAAGAAGATTCCGCTGTAATATTATGATATTGTTACAATCACAGTTGATGGATAGAATAAATAAAGACCCTTCAAAACAATACTTGGTAGGGATAAACTTCATACCACCTTCAGTCATTTGGACGATATTTTGGTCTACAGAACAAAATCTTTATATAACCGAGAAATTACTGCGTTAGGGTTGTCAAAAGCTTGTGAAAACATTCAAAATATTTTCTCCCGATACAAGAAACACATTCTCAAATATAGATGTACTTGTGAACAATTCAGAGGCTGTCCATGTATAAATCAGGCAGATCCTACGATATGGGTGGCAAGGTAAATCTTATTCCTTTTGTCAAATTTAGATATAACGTGTATGTCAAATAGTAAAAAAAATTGTTTTAAAGCGACAATGGATGTTGTAGAAAATTATTTTTAAGTTCTCTGACAAAGCAACCAAATTTTGCTCAAATAAAAAAGTTATCTTCTTTTTTTAATGAACTTCAACGCTTTCTTTGTAATTTAGTTTTGTTCAAGTTGCAGTTATTAAAAAAAACCAACATTCAATTTAGAATTAGAAAAAGAGATGCATTTGTGATATGAAAAAGGTAATTTTGTTTAAACCACTGCCTGATTTTTGCCTGGACACCTTCTTAATAAGCGCGGTATCACCAACAATATATTTAAGCTCAATACTCACTTTACAAGGTAACGAAACTGTTGAATAGGTTAATTCATACGGGATATATTTATGATATTGTTGTCAAATCGTTAAATATATCATGTATTTGATACTTATACTGATTCGCTTGTAATGTCTTAACATTGAAACTAACACGCTATAACAATTTGTGGCATGACAAGGGTTGTGTCCTTAATGTATGATGATCTACCGTGGTTCTCAAACCACATGAGAAGAAATGAAAATAATATAATATACGGTGAGGGCATAAGGTTTTGTAGGTTTAGTCAAGTCAGTTAACTGTTAATAATCTTTTCTCTGTGCTTTTGTGGTTTTCAGGTTTGTTTAATTGTGTAATATTTTTTCACTGTGGCCAGATTAAAAAGGGGGCGGAGTTGTGATAATGCCGACCCCGCCAAATGTTTTGCGCCTGTTCCAAGTCAGGAATATCCATCCTCTGTGTGTATTGTTCCGTTGTCACTTTAAGTATAACTTTATATTGCTGGAGTATATAGGGACAATGTTTTCATTGTACCTGTGTATAAAGTCATTTAAGACCTATCGGTGACCTTGAGCTGAATTTTTTTGTCGTGGTGGTGTTTTCTTCTTTTTACATATTCACCATATCCGTTCTCGTTATAAAGTGTAGAGCTGGACTTACACTTCGTACGGCGTAGCAATGCAACAGGTTCATTAAAAAACGATACATGCAATAGCAATGAAACAAAATGCGATGCTAAATACTGTGTCGCCTTTGAAGTATTTAGTTTAGGGTTTGGGTAAATCAATTATGACTTTTTATTAGCAATTCGGCGGATGTTTCTAGAAAAGCATAGGACGCTTACCCTACCGGTCCATCTGGTCCATGCTCCCAGTTTTTAGAGGAGTCCGAGTTGCTCATTTACTTTTGTTACTTTGTATGTATGATTTTAGTTACTATATGTTCTTTGTTGTGTATGTCTGTTTTCCATGTCTGGTCTTTGTCCCTGGATTACGTTCTTTTGATTACCACTATAACCTTGGTTCCCTTGATTACTCTTCCATTCAAAATTGAAAATTTACATAAAGCGATAGGTATGTTTTTTATGAATTTCTGATAATTATACAATCTTTGTTTTGACGAAAAAGTTATTCAATTTCTATATGAATTACTAACTCTAGCCTGTTCAATCTTTGGATTTTTTATTGAAATGAATATATAGACATAAAGGCATACATAGAAAGATGTATGAACGAATCCTCCAACAACGATCCGTCGACAAATAGACGATACAAGTTGACTGAAGCTATTCGTGCCAGTAAACAAGAGTGAAGCAATATCAGTAAGAAAGAGTACCGGTGCACCTGGTCCATGCTCCCAGTTTTTAGTGGAGTCCGAGTTGCTCATTTGCTTTTGTTACTTTGTATGTATGATTTTAGTTACTACATGTTCTTTTTTTGTGTATGTCTGTTTTCCATGTCTGGTCCCTGGATTACATTCTTTTGATTACCACTATAACCTTGGTCACCTTGATTACTCTCTAGGAACACCCTTGGATCCCTTGATTACTCTTTCAATTCGCTTGAGATATCGGTCATGATCCTTGCCAACAATAGAGAAGCGATGCGTTTTGTCGCAGCTACGAGTTAGCGATGTACCTGGCAAAAAAACAAACAAACAAACAAAACAAATAATTACTGCACCGCTCATCGCAGTCCACATGTTTCTTTGCGTTTCTGTCTTTAAATGGGTTATTTGCTATGGTACAAAATAACGAAATAAAGCAATGGCATAAAACGAAAAAGCCGAAATAGTTACAAATTGGTATCAAACCTTTATAATTTCCCGGAATAATTTTAAGTGCTTGGTACTTTGGGCAGTGCACTTCCTACAAAGAGTAAAAAGGAATTCGTTTATCAAGAAAAAGACAAACAAATATGTAAAACAGAATTATTTGAAACATTATCAATATGAATGATGTAATAATATCATACTGAGAAATATACT
Source organism: Perna viridis (assembly GCA_037379345.1). NCBI lineage: Eukaryota > Metazoa > Mollusca > Bivalvia > Mytilida > Mytilidae > Perna > Perna viridis. The sequence goes on from CM074517.1 coordinate 21,905,837, forward strand.
AATGAAGAAGTTTATATGATATCAAATGAAATAATTTTAAAAAGAAGGTTTATTCAATGTAACAAAGGAATTTATTTGCGCCAATATATAGTCTTAGGTGGTTTTCTGTACTTTTAACTGACTAAAATTTGTTTGTTTAGATAGTGATACGCTGCGTGGGATACATATCTGATTTTGTAACTTCTGAAAAAATGTCTAAAGTTGACTATTAAATGATATACAAAAAATTATTCTATATCGAACAAACTAAGGGCTAAACCGATTACTACTTCAAATAAACAGTGAGTCTTTATAATCAATGAGGGGATTTGTATTTTTAATATTAAATAATAGAAATATAATGTTATGATGGAAAATACGCAGGACACACTGATTGAAATAAGAACCACGATATAACACACATTTGATGTAAAGACAAGGACCTGCAAGTTCCGAATAGCGTCTCACATCCGAAATTCACTCTAGACGCTGCAGCCAGCACTCTCAGAATCTTGAAAAGTCGGGAAAAAATGAACGATTTTATGCGACGTTATCCGAATGTCAAACGACGTATAATTTGAATTACGCCCGAGAATTTCGACTGGTCTGTCTGCAGCGGTTAATAAGAGAGGGAACGAACGACTGCTGCTGCGTGGAGCTTGATGGACCAGAGCACGTACACTGTGGTACGCTCTTGACATAAGACTGTTCTCCGGTGACTCAGTTCTAAATGGTTAAAATAGTTTTAATGCTTGACAGTTTACATTTTCTTAAGGATAAGTTAAAAAAACTTATTAATCATTCTGTAAGTAGATTGCCCGGGAACAAACGTTTGGACTGGGCCATATTAATTTTCTTACAAACAACATAAACTTTTCTTGACTTGTAAAGAATTGACGTACATTTTTTTGAAAGTTCAATGAAGTGTTAATTTTTAAAATCCTGAGTATCATTTACAAAAACGTGCCATATTTCGATGTAGTCATTTTAAAAATACAGGTCAATTCGTAATTTAAGTAAACATATTAATATTATGAATTGGGTACAAAAACAAAGGAGAAATGATTTGAAATACATCAATGACATTCTGTTTTCATAGTTTCAAAAACCTTTATGGAAATAATATAAACACGAATTGGGGAGGTAGACGTTAAGGTCTTCGCTAATTTGGTTGTATACAAATTTTCATCTTAACATGTAAAGGATCGGCAAATAAATTAAGATTCGTGGTAAGGCACTTGAAATTTGGAATGTAAATGGTTTTAATGTACGATCTCTGACTTATACATAGTGTATAACTTTAAATCCGCATAGCAGTTTCTATTTGTCTGGTAGCTTCTTCTCCAAACAATCCCCCCACAAAGCCAAAAAATTCAATTACATCATATAACAAAATCCAACAAAATTTTATTCTATTTATCAATTTTGTCAGTTTCGATGATTTTGCGACGAAAGCGTATTGTTTCTGTGTAGTTAAATGACATTTGCAAATCCTTTGATTGTTAACATTTACATGAAAACTTTGGAAAGTCACACGAGACAGACAAAATTGTCCGTGCAAGCTTTTGAGGAGGAGTGATTGATTGATTGATTCCAGTTATAGTACAATTCAGCATTTCAAATGTCATTGTATTTTATTTTATTTTGTTTTTAATCATATATAGAGAAACCCATTAGTCATCACAACTCGTTTAGAAAGACAAGATTTATATATTTGTGACATTATCCTAGCAACATATACGATGTATGCCAGATGTCCTATTGTAAAGGAAATCTTTGTTACACACGTGGAGTTAAAATTACTTTCTTCCCGTGTTACCTGTTGAAGTGTGTTCCGATAAGATACACTATGATAATCTGATGTGATATAAGTAGGGATAACATTGACAGATAACACAAAATTCAAGTTATAGATATTAAAAATGTATATACTTTTTCAAAGTTTTAAAGAGAATATTTAATAGACTATCCATATAAAACTAAAGCAAGTCCTATGATTTCTCTGCTTTAATACAATGTTAATGTCATATGTATGTCAAATAGTATAAAAATTATTTTAATGAGCAATGAATGGCTCAGAAAATAGATTTCAAGTTCCCTGACAAAATTAATTGTTCACCTAAATAAAGAGTTATTCCCCCATTTCAATAAATTTCAATGCATTCTACGTACTTTAAATCTCTTTAACCATAATAGAAAATAAAATAAAACAACATTTAACTTCGAGAAAGGATGCAGTTTTGATATGAAATGAGTGAAAATTATTTGAAAAAAATATGTCATTTGCCATTGCCTGGTTTTTGCAATGGACACCTTCAATAAAAAATAAGAAATCATTGAATGAATTGTGTGATTTTTTACTTTGATTTGACAGGAAGGCTGTCTGCACAAATAATTTTCAAGACTTCAAAAAGTGTGATATACATTCGATTTGTTTTCTGGTTATTGTCACAGAAAGTTATCTTGGCACTCAGTTTTTAACGTCATCTGTATTCCTCTTTTTGTACATTGTACATTGATGATTGTTAGAGATTACGCCAATAGTTTGGAAATAAGGAACATCATAGAAGTTGAAAGTTGAATGACTAAACCTTAAACGTTTGGAAAATAATTAAAATAGATATCGATATCGATGTTTCATATCATTTTACTATGTGTTTGTTTCCTTGTTTAGAAATTATCGAGTAATTGGAATTCGATGTAGAAATAGAGATTATGACAAGTAGATTTTAAGATATAACTTTATCTAAGCCGAATTTTGGGATTAGGGCTGAATCTATATTGATAAGATTTTATTCGAGATGCCTTTTAAACAACTTATATATATTCAGTACCGTTCTACTTCCAGTTATGCTTATTATTAATGTGCTAATAATATACTCATATGGTTGGGTAAGAATATCGAATTTGTATTGGCACAAATTTTGTTTCCAACTATCCCTGAAGTAAATTTGCTATGCATAATAAACAGATCGGTAGTGCAAACGGAAAAGTGAAAACTGTAGTCTAAAACAGGTCAAACAAGGCCATATTACTTTTTAGTGACTTATTCTACTTGATGTAGAATCTCTTCACTCATTGAAACATTTAACCGATCAAAATCTAAAAAAATAAAAGTATAAATGAGCTCGACTGTGTGAAATATTGAGGCAAGTCGTTGAACTTCAAATCCCTGAACATGAAATGCTCTTAGATGGTTTTACGACAGTATAGTTTCGTACAGAAGCCTATTTTTTTGTATTTTGTTTTAAGTTTAAACGATCTTCAGGGTTAGGAAACATTCATGACGCCTTTTTGTAAGAATCAAATATTTGAACGAAAATTACACAAATATAATTCCTTTGTTTACACCTTCAAGAGCATATAATGGGATGTTTGTCGGGAATATTGAGAAAAAGTCACCGTTAGAAAAGTGGTCATGCATTACATATAAACAAAATGGAGTGTTTATTGGAGAATATACACCAAGGAGTTATATAACTGGGGACAGTCAATCTCAGTTACATATCAAATATTCAAAACATACTTAGGATACTTTCAGTCGAGTTGACGTAATTCATAGAGGGTTCATACCGGTGTATTATTCGATTAATTTTATATTTTTTTTATTTTTTTTTGGTTTTTTTTTTTGCATTTGTCTTTCTTTTTTTCCTTTTTTCTTTTCTTTCTTTCATTCTTTTTCTCCCCTTTTGTTCTTCTAGTGAGTGCGAGTGCTTCACATTAAATGTTTCTTTTTATCTTTTTTACTTTTTACTGATGATTGAATTTATAAAAAAAGTATTTGACTTCTCGTTTTAATTTAAAGAGTTCTTTCATCGCAATGTCGTGATATATCAAAGGTAACATAAAAGCGAATTTGAAAAGAAGATTGGAGATGCTGTTTACAAATTCGTTCACTTTTGAATAATTTAAAACGACTGATCTACTCCTATACGAAATGAAAGAATTTAGCGAAGAAATAAAATTCTTACATCAAAGTTAAAGCATTTGAAACAAGTGTATAATTCTTGTATGGAAGCCCTTTAATGCAAAAATGTGATAAACGAATCAGTGTTATCAAAAAGATGGTTAGTTCCCAGAGCCCAGTACTTAACAAGGAAGTCTGAAACCTGTTAGAGCCATTCTTTGAATGTCTGACCTTTAACCAACTGTAAATAATTGTCTATATTTACATCTTAGTAGAGTTTTATTGAAGTTAATTATGTTCACGCACCACCAGTGTGGTAGCAATCAGACATAAATTAAGTTTTCATGTTATTTTCCGATTTAAAATATAAAACCTCTTGAGCTTAAATGTGCGTGAAGTGTATACAAGTTGATCGTGTTTGAATAGCAAGGAGATAACACAAACATACGTCGTCCAATAAAAACCATTCAAAATAATGACTCGAAAAGGAACTTATAAGATAAATTGAGACTAATACCCAAGCAAACTAAAGGTATTAATCGGGTAAGTTTTCTACACTTTTTGGCATAGTTTATTTGATTAACTTATTTGCTTCAATTTATTTGTGTATTGTAATATGATTTTTTTTCAATTGTTTTAAGAATGTAGGAAATTTCATTTGAACATCAATATATTTGTTTCAAGTTTGCATTATCGAATTAAGATTTTATACTTCTCTTTGTGTGTTGAACATAAATAAATGATTGCGTATTTTACATACAATGCAAATTAATTCCTTTTTTATATTCCGATGTTATATAATATTTGAAATTTTACTTCGAATAATAATATTCCAAAATAAAAAAAATGCCATTTTGTGAAACAATGGATTAAACAACTATTTCTAAATTAGAAAATCTGATATGAGCGTAACATAAAGAGAATACACAGTACATTGCTATGAATCTGTCTACATGTATGATTCACATTAAGTAAGTGGGTATGGATACCACAGAGACATTCCTTCTTTTTATTTAATGAAATACCCTAATGTGAAAACATGCCTACAATATATTATACATGTCTACCCACTTGTGCACTTCGTAAAAATATGTCTTTTATTTTTTTTTTCATATATCTAGTTTTTTTCTACGTTAGAAATGAAATAAAATATGTGTATGAGTGCAAGGTGTAATGACAAAAATATAAATGTTATCAAAAACATTGTTTTATCCAATGATACCATAAACGTATACCGGATTTGAAATAAAGTAGTACATTGTTAAACTCTTGTATTGGGTTTTATCAGATTGTCAAAATTTCATAAGTTGTGTCATATTACTGAAAGTACGCCAATAGAGAGACAAGTCGCAGTTGAAGTAGATACTACGGACCACTTGGGGGATAAAATATTTTGGGGGGATTTAATACAGGACTTTTCAACTAAGACAAACTAAACTATGAGTGGACCTAGACAACACTTATATTGTATACATTGATGATAACATTTATCGAAGGTGTTCATTGAAAACATTTGATAAGATATAGTGCATAGCTAATATTAGAGACCTGTCATTCCTATATTAGAATAATAATTTAAGTTATTTTCAGTAGTGTAAATAAGTATCTGTCAGTACTATGATATATGTCACTCAGTTTTTTTTAATCAGCATATCATTCAGTTATATCTACAAAGAAAAAGATTATCGAAGTTCATTGTAAAAAAAAGTTCAAGTCATTATAAAACTAATAGGCATTGCAAATAAACTTATACTTGATGCTAAGACAAAATACATCTTAGAAACGATACATTTTATATCTTAAAATACCTTCGTAGCAGTGGTACTTTAGAAAAAATACGGACTCTTTATTTTTTTAATCGCTGAATAGTCCTAGAAACTTTAATTAAGAAATAAATCAAGGTAATTTCATTTTATCATTCTACTACGGCTGGCCATTTATGTCTCATTGTTTTACCCGGAGCGATAACGACATAAATAGCCCGTGGTAAAACAGTGGTAAGATGGAGTTTCCGAGATTAATTTCCATTCAAATATGACTAGCTCTGTTACACTTTTTAAATAAACGCAGCTGATGTGTTGCACAAAATATTGGTCATGTGTTTATCATTTTTTCCGACGCAGTCGGTATAGTTTCGCTTTTTACCCTTTGACCTTAAAGACGCTCTTCCATAGAAACGCAAGTCACCTGATCACGATTCTGTTTCCCGATCGGCCAGATACCGATAACTTAGTAGCGTTCGAAAAAACTTTCGAAAATTGACATCGCGTGCTATGTGTTATTTCCTGAATGAAATGTAGAAAAAGTAAAAAGAATAAATTTCATTGCGTCGGCTATCTATTTTTTAAAAATTGTACTTGTTTCCATGATGTAGTCTAAAGAGCTTTGAAGTACTAGAATATGACATTTAATCCCCCGTCTAAAATAATTTTAGATTATTCCACTTTCAGATACCAAAACATATTACACATTTCAATTCTATTTGCAGAAACCAAAGATACCATTTCATACTTTAGATAGTTATGGCAGATTTACCACGATGGGAGTATATTTTCATCATTGTATGTGCTGAAATCATTCTAGCTGTAATAGTTACTCTTGTTATTGTATGGCGATGCCGACTTGGGAAAGGAAACAGGTAGTCGAATCTTAATATTATATCTTAATATCTGTAAAAACAGGGAGGGTAGTAATTGTTTTGCATCATGATATCATAACAACGCCTTCATATTTAGTTTTGTATGGTTTTCTAAATATATTCATTAGCCTGGAAATTTTAGCAAACTTTCATGAAGACAATTGAATATATACTGCAACCGTTGGTAAAAATATCTCTGAATATAACCATATGTGACCTTGGTAGGCGTAACTTAATTTTTCTGATCAGCATATTGTGACATCAAAATTAAAATACAGTTAGCCAATAATACATTTATATATCTATTTACAAGCTTGCTCATCATTTCTAATGCATTTCTTGATGGAAATTTAAAACCATGTATAGTTGGGTATATTGTAACGTTGTTTTCTAATATTCAATCACCATTATCAATGAAAGTATCTTTGTAAGTAATAAAATCATGATTATATAACACTAGCCACAACCTACTTTTAAAATTCCAGAAAAGATGACAAAGAGCCATTACAAACCACAGAAGTTGAGGAAATAACAGACAATGACAATGATTTTGTGAAAGATGAACCGGTAGTTGTTGGATACGCTCCAATGCGACATGAATATAAAACAAAAGACGATGATCCTTTTGTGTGCGAGTCGAAAGAGAAAGAACTATCACCAGGTCCCGTTGTATGCGCTAACGCCGCGTATGAGAAGATCGACAGACAAGACAATGAAGCAGTTCGGTTAGATTCGAATCCAACGGACACAGACGAAACCCCAACTGATATATCTGAAAGTGCTGAGCGTGACAAAATGACAGATAACCCCGAAAGTCCAACTGAAAACGATTCAAATAGTGAAAATACTGAAGAAGTGCAAAAAACACCAACATCTGTAAATGCTGCAACAGCGATTTATACCACTAACCAACTTTTCACGACACCCCATGGCCAACAGGTGCTGTCATCGAGAGAGAATTCTAGACTTACACCTGTAGAGTTCGAGATGACAGACATGGATTCACAATCAAGACCGGGTTCTGCAGTACAACGTTCTAACCGTTCTTCCCCAATAACCGTTAAAAGTGTCACGCCGTCGCCTGCAGCAGTTGCTCCAGTTGCAGTAATGGCTACACCAAACAATGAGCGACCATCAACACAGCATGTTCAAGAGACGCCTATACCTTCCTATGAAGAAAGTCAACAATTTACATCCGAGTCACAATTCAGACAGTTCCAGAGAGAAATGTTCATGCTAGTACGATCTCCACCCCCAACTTACCAATCGGCGTTGGATGGTCAGTAACTAAATCGAATCATTCCACAACAGACAGATATATGATTGGAAGAGGTGTTTACTTTAATGTGAATGTGCTATAAAATCTAAATTTTTGTTGTTGTCGTTATTGTTTACTGGTGTTGTTAGGTTTCACAAACGAAGTTGGACCAATAATGTTTACTCTGTTTCTTTTTTATTCTAACCTCCTAAGAATCACCAAAATCATAGAAAGTTGGTTTAAAAATAGGTCCCTATATGATCTATTGATTGATCAGTCTGAGATTTAAAGATATGAACGTCATTTCAAGATTATCAGTCAAAAAGCAATTAAAGTTAACAAAAAATCATTGGGGCTTTCTGATTTTAAATGCTCCAGTGATAAAGTGGGAGCTTTGGAATATCTGTAACGCTTAGAATAACATATAATTATGTACATATTTGTATACAGGCCAATGATGTTTAAACGGAGGTCTTCTTCCGTCCATGTTGACTACAATAAAAAAAAAATGTATAAATTGTCATGTATATAGTTTTGTTGTTTTTTGCTTTGAAGCCGTGTCATTTCATTTCTGTTTTTGTTTGTTTTTTGTTTGTTTTTTTTTTGTGTTTTTTTTATGTCTTAATGTTCATTTTTTTAATGTTGTTTACATTAGTTAATTATGAATTTCAACTGCTAGTACATGAGGGAAAAAAAGACTACAGGTCTTAATTGCAACCTCTTCGAGTTAGTGAAGGTAGCTATTATTGTAAATAATGATTTTGATATTCCAGTCAATCAATTCTACGGCATAATATGTACTTATTACATGTCTTGTCTTGTTGTTCCTACTTGTCCACATGAAAACGTTGTTGACAGGGATGATTAATTGCATTCGTACTTATTTATTCACGTTTGAATTGAATTTATCTTACACTTGTTAATTTATTTCTGTTTGATACTTTTATAATTAAAATTTGTTTATCAGACTGAAGAGATGAATAAAATCATCGTATAAACTACTATTGTCATTGTTTTGTGTAGTATGACATACATTAAAAGGAACGTACACCATTTTAAAGTGATCTATTGAACAAAACAAAATATATGAAATCGTCACATTCCCCGGTCACCACTAACATATTTTTCAAGAACCACATGTTTATTTTTCCATATTTCCTTTTCTTAAATTCCACATGGTGGGTAACGAATCCAAATAAAAGAAAACATAACAGACAAGAATTCGAGACGTCATGAGTTAGTCACGTGAAGACAAACGATCTTGTTTTGACAAACTTTCATTCAGTGTGCACAAATTAGTTGTCTAGTTTTACTTAATAATACATATTTGCGCAACAACTTTACGAAAAAGCATACACAAGACAGAGCTGAAAACTATTTTGATAATGCATGAATAAATAAGGGCACTCTTCAGTATCTAAAAAGATTTCGAATGTTTGAATTCCCGCTATTCGGTAGTGCAAATTGACATCCGGTTAAGTCAAATATAATTTAAAGGGATATTTACATTTAAATAATATACCCTATATGAACCTCGTGATAAAACATTCTAATAATCGTTGCTAAACACAAGTAGCTATAAAATCAGTACTCAACATTACAATTTACAGCTGCCATATAGTTGTAAAATCCCAGTCATAACGCGATGACACATTTCCGTATTTATGAAAAAAAATGTGTATTAAAAGACTAGAAAATGGAACTGATCTAATGAAATAGGAAAAGGTATTTCATAAAACAATGGCTGCCATTGAAATGTAAGTACTGGAATTCAAATATATATATATATAAAAACAACAATTATAATTGACCACAACTTTATTTTCTAGCGAAATTATTGACGAACAAGTGCTTCAAATCGAAATCGGTTCAACAAACGCAAACTTCACAGTAAAAAGGAAGTGTTAAGAAAACGGTGGCATAAGAATAACATTAATTAGGCGTTGGGGAATAAAGATGGGGAATATAAGTAATTAGGATAATTAGTAGAAACGCGCCCTCTGCTTTGCTAAATATTGCTAAAAAAAAACTTTGTCATTTCACCGGCTTCGTTTAAAACTTTCAATGGTCTTAAAATTGGCATCAGCTGCTTCAACATGGATTTTTACCTCATGTTCACATTTCATTTATAGTTTTTTTTTTCGATACTGCCATCTGAATTGAAAATTGTGAACTGCCAAAAAGTAGACACTGGAAGGACATTAATTGTTTTTCAAGTTACATCAATACACAATATTTTTATTCAGATTTTAACAGTGGAATGAACATATGCCTATTTTGAATGCATAAAAATGCATTTATCAGTAAGCAAGCTGACCAAATTTTGCAAAACACACAAATACAAAAACGCACCGATCTGGTATAAATGTTTGTAATTTCGATATGCTGTACACTGGTTTCAAGGGGAACCCCTCATCAGCGTTATCTGAACCAAACACATAGGAAGACATATAAATAGTCTACAAGAAGAAAACGAAAAAGGAAATCAAATAATACACCAATAAGAAGTTCTACCATGTACAATACAAAGAATTTGGCCTCAGTGATTGAACAGTTTTGAATTTCTGATACTGCGAATTTCAGTACAATTTATAATATAATTTCAAGTCAGACAAGTCTCGCCACTGAATAGATAAATATCCACAGGACCACTGGTCCACCTATCTGTTGAAATTCGACCTACAATGCAATATTAACATTAGTTTGCAAATCAAATTTACAAATTAAAGATAATTCAGACATGGATATACTACGGCTCTACTCAAATATTAGTAATTTGTTAGTAACACCTTTTGACAGTAGTAGATAATTAATCAGTGTTTAATATAAACATATTATACGTTATTCGTATTGTGTCTGTTTCTTTGGTATATTTTTTGTCCATGGATAATTAATATGTTAATCCTCGTTCTAATCATGGTATCCTTATAAAGTATATTTTCGTCTTTTATCAATAATTGCTCATTTACTTTTGTTTTGTATGTATTATTTTATGTTCTTTGTTGTGTTTTCCATGTCTGGTCTTTGTCCTTGGTTTGCATTCTTTTGATTTCCGCAATAATCTTGGTTCCCTTGATTACCCTTTCTCTTCATTTGTTTTGGAGTTTTTACAGCTTGTTTTATGGTATGGGTTTTTCCCATCATTGAAGACCGTATCCATGGTGACCTGTAGAAGTTTAATTGTTTGTTGCTTGGTATTTAGTGTATGACTGTTTCAATGGCAATCACACCACATCTCCGATTTTTTTATACTCCTTGTTTTACCTGAACAATCACAAGAAGCCAATCTTAAAAACAAAATTATGGTAACAATATCTGAAAGGTGATTAAATATCCTCTTTGTTTCCTTGTATAATAATGAAAAATTATGTTTCAATTCTATATTTTCCAGATTTTACAGATTTTTTTTGGTATTAATGAACGTAGGTCCAACATTACAACAAGCAGTGTTTGGTAAGTTGTACAAGGTTCCGACAAAACATCACGAAACCTGTAATGACTCTTATTAATTATTGAGTGTTTATCATGAGTATATTTTTAAGGAAAAAATATTTAAATTATTACATTTTTTTTACAAATATGAGGAATCACGATTTAATGGCATGAATGCAAAAAAAGAATAATGAAAACAACGACAACATCCAAAGAAACAAAAAAATAATCAAACGAAAATTTCACTACGGCAATCAGCAATTACTCAAAACAATCGAAATTTGGGTGGGGGGGCGAGAAAGGTGGTACTGGGTTGCTTCGTACCAAAAAAAAAATTATCATGGTACAGTAATTTCCATCATATCATAGTGACATGTATTAGTATTTAAGTACAGAGGAAATTAAATTTGTGTACAACAGCAAATTTAAGACTGTATATATACACATTTAATGCCTGCAATGTCAAAGACGGGTATGAGGTAGACTAAACCAGAATTTAAAAAATAGTTGATATTATTATTACACACAACTGCATGAGTCTCAGAATTAAAGCACGACTGAGATATGTCATATTAATCAGGGCCGGATCTAGGAATGCAAGTAACAGTGGTGTTAATGGAATTAAAGATACAGCAAAGCAAAGCAGGAATGTGAACAAAATTATAATTTCCGTATTTCTGAATGGGTTGTACGCCCAGTGCCCGATTTAATAAAAAAATCTCAAATTGAGATTTTACGCACATCCTGCTTCAACTTAAACTTCGAACTATCAAATCACTTAAAATTAAAGATAGGGAGGAGAATAAAACCAGCACGCTTTTCATGAATCAGCGAATGTTAGCTCACTGATCGTTAATTCATTTGTAACAACAACGCGTCAACGAACAAATGTTGCTTAATTTTAACATTACATCAATCACCATGTTTACTGAACGTGATTTCAGACTGTCCTCTGCCATGGATACCATTTGGAGGAAGTTGTTATCATTTTGTATTTTACCCAACAAAACAGTATCCCGAAGCCAAGATGTCATGTATGGTAGGTATTAAAGATTAGAGATCAAATGCAAATGTTACCACTTTATATGTGCGTGCAAGGATAACAAGTGGGTAATTAAAAACGAAAAGTTTCAACATATGCTAAGGACATCAAGCTTTTTCGTTATTTTAATGTTGGAGTTGTGTTTTTGACGAACATTACTTTCTTCAATTAGACCTTAGGCTTTGCTTTGCTTATGGGAAACTCAAATAGCAACTGTTTTATGATGCTGTTTTTGGTTTTGTTTCGTCCAACGGGACCTTTTGAGACTTATTCGAAAACACTCGCTCTGCACCTGCCTGCGCAGGATCGTGAAGTGTAAAAGTTTTAACAACCGCTTTCCAATTATGTACGTCATTTCCGACAGAACGATTTTGAGCCATGCAAGCTTCAAAGACCCTACATATATCGGACGTCGACAAAGCTCATTCTTTAATAAACCTCAAAAATACTTCTGTTTTTGATTGTTAATATTATTTGTAAAATAAACTTGATACAGAAATAACTTTATTTATTCTATTTCCGATCTGCAGATGGATGGGGCAGCCCTAGCCAGTATAAATACTTTAGCTGAACATAGTTTCGTCAGTCAATGGTTGATGTCAAATGACCCGGCCATGTAAATATTTAATGTCATTAAAGGACCATCATTAGTTCGAAAAACAAGATATAGCTCTCGTCAATTTAACTATTTCAGTTAACAAAACCGCTCACAATTGTCATGAACTTTTCGTCAAAGTGACTGAAATGTGTATACTTACACTTAATTGAGTTTTGGGGAAACAATTTAAAGTCTCTAAAGTATATTTCATCAGCTAGTGTGTGATAATTGTACAAGATAAGAAAATGGACGCATGAAATGCTCTTAAATTGATTTCTGTATTTATTGCATTTGTATGCTTGTATTTATGCATTGTATCTTTTTTTTACTCTATGTTTCTGCGTCTGTTTCTTGGTTTTATACTGCTCCCCTGAATGTACGAGTAACTATGTTTTATGTCATACGTTGTCATTTACGCAGTAAATCTTCCTCGTCTCTCATTCTGCAGATTGAAAAAGCGTATACATAAAATATTATCATCATTTTATGCAGAGATGGTTCGATATTCCAACGTATAACAAGTTTCAAATTATAAAATTTAGGATTACGTGAAACTTTCCATTACAATTCATCAAAAGTGTGTTTTAATCCCCTATGCGTATTTATGTTTGCAGAAATACTTGGTATACAAGTGGAATCATAAACGAAGAAAACTTGAAGATGAGATGGGAAGGGGATGGCACAGACATTCACCCTGGCTTCAATCTCTGGCTTAATAATGATCATAGAGATAAGTCTGGTGATCATATTGTATACACGTACGGAGGTAAGGGACGTTTTTTAAAAGAATGTTAAGGGTAATGTCAATAAATGGATAAGTCCAGGTAAGAGGCATATATTGTATTCCTTATGTGGTAGCGACTGGTTGCATTACTAAACACTAAGAAAAACACGGGTCAGCAAGGAATTACAGCTACAAAAATCTGGGATTAAAAAAAATTCCCTTCCTAAACACTTAAAGGCAAAAGAATAGGCCTGCAGCAGCGCTAAGCTTGTCGTAAAAGGCGACTAAATAGTGCTCAGAACCCTAGCCGGGGTACCCTGGTGTGTTACATGATGGGGTTGTTGCTGCTCGGGCGTTAAACCCCAACAAACAAACAAACAAACAAACTAAACACTTAAATGAGAAATGGTGATCCCACACGGCCATAACTGAACGATTTCCTGCAATGAAATACAATCACTTGTACGACCTAAGGTAAGGACTAAATACCTTTTCTCTATCCAATATAAAACACTTAAATTATGGATGACACAAAAATCAAGAACTGAACAAATGATGAATTAATGCATAGTGACACTCAACGGCAAGCCAGCAAATGGCTGTTCTAAAATAACATTGTAAAGTTTTGACCTCCTAATCAGTTGCAAATTGCCATTGTTATTTTAGAGTATATACATGTATGATACGTGTTGTGATCTTACCTGCAATCAGATACATGTAACACTTGATTCCTTTATGTATACTTTCAGTATATGAGTATCTGTGGAGTAGAGAATATGCAATGCTTTCTCTGCCATATATTTGTGAGATAAGCCAGTACGAGGCATACAAAATAGTCAAAGAGGATCGAGATTTTGGTAAGCTTGTTTTTTTTTTTTAAATTGGCGGCAAAATCATCGCCAAGACAATGCATAAAAAACTATCGTGTTCTTACAATTAACAAAACAAAGACATGAAAAAAGAAGTAAAATACGTCTTGTTATTTACATTAAAAATGTATATGTGGTTTTGATCAGCAGTTGTGAAAAATTCGTGGTACAAGACAGATGGCAGAAAATGTCATTTAGACTATTTAGCAAAAGAAACACATAACTAGAAGTTAACTTGAGAGTACTACAGAAATGGTATTCTACTTTTCAGATTTCGGTTCGAACTACTCAGACCCAGTTTTAGCTCCAAGAGGACCGAAGTTCGTAATTCATCAACATAGTATAGTAGTTGTCCGCTCCTCGACATCACTTAGTGCCATCATAGAGTACGTTGCCACCGGGAAACCACAGCCTATATACACCATCATACATCGTGACTATGATGGGAACATCACCGACATGTCAAATAACCAGGACAATCGTCATACAGTCACCAGTGGGAAACTTACCATTCACAGTCCACAGGAAGCTGAAGATTCGGGCATTTATTATTGTATGGTACAGAATGAGTTTGGGACTGTTGTGTCTAATCCGATGACACTTTCTTTTGGATGTAAGCAAATGTTATTAGAATTATCAACAAAGAAGGTAGCAAACTAATGTCAATAAATATTGCTAAATACAACAGTTTAATCATGAAATATTTAACGGGCCTCTCAGCCATTATACAGCGTATGATCAAATGTATATGTATTGAGATATGCCAAAAATTATTCAAAAGTAGAAAAAGAGAAAAGGCATAAAACTCGTCATATCAAAGTCACACAAAGATTAAGTAAAATCATTTTGTCATTTTTTTCATGGTATTTTAGATGCTGGAATAATGGGGTTCGGTAGAACTGTATCTCAGAGAAAATGTGAAAATCATCTTACAAAGCTGCATTCTAAATATAATCATTCTGTACATTTAAGATAAGCAAACAGACTGAGATGGCATTTACACCATTCTCAATTCCTTTCTACCAGGTAATATCATGATGTTATATTTTTCCTGAATGTTATGTCTTCTTTTCTCATCTCTTTAGATTTAGCCGAATTCAGTAATGTTGATCCAGAGCCAGTTACTGCCAACAATGACGACTGGGCTGCTATAGAATGTGTGCCACCGAATCATAGACCAGGTATAACCAATATATATCTTACCCCGTTGTTAGTATTTGAAAGAGATTGAAAAAAGATAGTTAATATGTTCGTTTAATATAGAAGTTCGGCTAAGAAATAAAAACGTTTTTGCTGTTCATGTATTGCTTAAACTGAGCTACCAAAATATAAAGTATAAAATGTTTAAATTCGTTCAAGTTAGCACGATAAATTGTAGATTATGTGAAAGAAATACTGTGTCGACAACTTAATACAGTCAAATACATTGTATCTATACAGGTGAATATGCCAATAAGTGACCCTTTTTCAAATAAGTTCCTTAAAATTGTAGATTTAAAGAAGTATATATTAAATGAAACTTTCGCTGGTGTCGCGTATATCAAGTTCATTGTTTTGCGTGAACTAAATGCGTGTGGTTCTTCCTCGAATGTTTAAGTTCCTTTACTCTGAATTATAATTTTCCGACAACTGCATTCTCTATGGATCAAGCTTTCGTAGTATTTAAAGAGCTACGTCAAACGTGTTATGATATTTGTCTATTTAAATGACTAATGCAGTATTTATATATACATTGTTTTGGTTTGTTTTATAATTTTTAACTCACAGCTGTTACGTATCAATGGTATAAGGGAAACGACCATTTCATTCGTCCTGATCTTCACCCATATATGTTCATATCTCGGAATGGGAGGCTTTACTTTTCCATCGTATCTCTGAATGATGCCGGAAACTATCGATGTATAGTCAAACTGGCTGCTTACAATGGAGCGGCAATAGGAACAAACCAACCACCTAGCAGAATAAGCCTTCCCATACCTCTTATAGTCAAAAATGCTGGTAAGTTATACTAGTCCATATGCATGTTTTAGATAGGTAATTGAAAAGTAGGTAAGCCATGTACTGAAGATCTTTTAACACAATAACATCTAAGGATTTTATTATTATAACTAATAGAATCAATAAATAAAACGTAATAACAAAATTTCCGAACTTAAAAATTTTAACCGATAGTCAAAAAGGAACGTCCGTTAACAAATGACAATATCAAGGCAAAATAAAACGGAAAGTTGGAAACGTACACAAGTGTCCCGACAAGGTACTGGCATATCCAATTGAAATGTTGGGTTAAACCGTTTCATAGCGCAGTAAACATCCCGCTTCATTAATAATTCAATGAACGATTAAAAGGAAATTGCAAGTAGGAGTGCCTCCTGAAATAGATGCACTAAAAGAGCACAGACTGATTTCAACAAAATGGCCGTACCATATCATCACGCAAAATCTTTATATGTTTTTTTTTTCATTGAAGCTGCATCTGTATGGGGACCAAGAATTCAACATATGGAAATTTTTCCAGCTATTCCAAAACGTGGCAATACCGTCTACCTAGAGTGTCTGGCGATCGGAACGTAAGTATTCAAGCTAGTGCAGTGATTTCATTTCAAATTTCAATCTTTCTTCGACTCGTTGTAATCATTACAAATCTAATGAGAAACTTCTAACAGTATTAACCCAACCAACGAAAAGCGCCATACAACCTCTTTTCTGAGAGGAATTCGATAGTATCTTACATCATGTTTTTCACATTTCACCCAACTATAACTGCTTCGTGCAAATAGTCAATACATTATCTGTACTACATTCTGTTCAATATTTGATTTTTTTTCATATTCCTTTTCTTGACATTTTGTTTGCGTAGTGGATTACTATCAATAAAGAAAGTGATTTCACAGTAAATACCGAATTTAAAATCAATCTTGAATCAATGCCAAATAAGAAAGCCGCTGTTCCTCTTCGCCTAGCACTTTGACAACAATCTGCTAAGCATAGTCTGTGTTTTTTTCTTGAAACCTGTACAATGTCCTGAATCTTTGTACATGATTAAGATGAAAATGTGTTGCTTAATATTAGACAGTCATTTAAAACTAACCTGGCGTTTGAATAGATGAGAGAGAGAGAGAGAGTATTCAAGGGAACCAAGGTAATAACAAAATATACTCCAAGAACACAGACTAGACGAAACAAAGAACATGAAATAACCAAAATAACACATACGAAGAAACAAAAGAAAATGAGCAACCCGGATCCCCTTTGAGCATGGACCAGGTACACTGGCAGGTTGGTATTAGAATATGTTTATCTACATTTTCCGGCACAGTATGTCACTGAGTTACTACTGGAGAAGAGAGGGTCTACCGATGCCTCCGGGAGCTTACATGGTGGATCATAGCAGAGTTCTAGTTATACCAGACTCCAAAGTTGAGGACAGTGGAAATTACACGTGTGTTGTATCCAGACTTAATGCGCAGAGCGTTTCCAAACTACTATATCTCTCTATACAAGGTAATTTGTCACTTGCGTAACAATTTGTTAGGTTCGCTTCTTTTTCGAACATTGTTCATAATAATGATAATAAAAAAAAAGAAATAGTATGAGAAATGAATCAATGCAGTCGTTAAATCTCAAGACTTCTTAGTTGACTTGGAGTCATCTCCTCAAAATAAAAAAAAAAGAAATTTAAAACACATAAATGCACACGTCAATAATAAAACAAACAAAAATCTACTGTATGAGAAACCTACAAGAAAACAATGAATAAGAATAGTAAGAGCAGCATCGTTTTAACCTGCTCTCTTAACTTCTTTGAATAAATTTAAATGGAGATGTTTATTATGAATAGGAACAAATCTTATTTGTATTGCAGCCGATCCCTTTTTCTTGTTCAAATTGAAAGATCAGCACATCGATATAGGAAGTCAGTTGACGTGGCATTGTGCTGCACGGGGTATACCAACTCCTTCATACAGTTGGTTGAAAAACGGAGTCCAGCTGAACACCACCGAAGGAGATATCACAGTGACTAGCAATGTACTAGTAATCCACAATGCCGATCCTGTCCGTCATAATGGGATGTACCAATGTCGGGCGGAAAATAAACACGGCGTTGCTCACACCGAAGGGCAGTTGAGAGTGTTAGGTAATCCGCAGATTTTCGAGTACTATCAATTTTTTTTCATTTCTTAAAATTTAATACACACTCTCTGTGTGATGTCATATCATCGTACAATTCCTGTATTTTTTAATCTCATTTTCAAAAATACTTATAGCAGTGTCAAAGACTTCCAACTTTACATAATAAACATAAACAGATGACAACTATTTCAGTACAGAAACGACTCAATCACATAAAAAACTTAAAAGATATGTGCTATGTGGATTTTTTTTATCATGTAGGATTTTCGCCAACTTTTGCCAAGAGGCCAGTGGAGGAGGTTGTCTACGGTGCAATAGGAGGGAACGCCTCATTTACATGTCATCCCGATGCCGCCCCCTACCCAACGATAAAATGGTTGAAAAATGGCGTCGAAATGAACTTAGTAGCTGGAGACACGAACTCCAGAATAATCCTGCTGGCAAATGGAAATCTTTTAATAACCAATATCAACAATAATGACGCGGGTTATTATACATGCGCAGTGGAGAACGTGTTTGGTACTGCTTCAAGTTCTGGACAATTGACTATAACTGGTGGGCAATACTTTATGTTATAATTAATTATGGTCATATCCAATACGCTTTCTTGAAATCGTTCATCGAACCAAATAACATATACAGGCGAGGATACGGTAGAGCCAAATTAACCAGCTAGTGCGACAAGCTCGTTTTGTTTTCTATCACTATTGACTATAGGAAGAAATTGGAGGTATTTTATTACAAAACCAATAAGGAGCTAGACGCACACTAACGTAAAACATTTGTTCAGAATATACATTTTTTTTATAATAGTTGTCCTAATATAAAAGACCCATTAAAACTTTAACAAGCATCGGACCTCAGATAATTGCGTTGTGTCGTTTTTTTTTCAGGTGACGTTGTAATAAATCACCCACCGTTTCCCGTAACAGTGCATCTCAATGAAACAGCTTTTATCCGTTGCCAGGCAACCGCAAGTCCAGGTATGGACTTGGTTTATAGATGGAATTTCAATGGACACCCACTTAAACTAGAAAACGATGTGCATTTCACAACGGTATGTTTTCTATAACCTCATACAGATAGTCTAGTTTTAAATGATAATAACTATTACTATAAGCTATAAAGATAAAAAAAAAAAACTAACATAAATATTATATTTGTAACTATAACACCATTTTAATCAGGTTGCATGCATCGAAAGTAACACCCCTAGTTTTAGCTGTTGTTCACGTTTGATAATTTCTGGATGAAAGAAATTTTGTTTTCAGGGGAGTTCTCAACTTATAACTGGGTTGTTTTTGAGAATGGCTCAACACAAACACGATGGGCATTATGAATGTATAGCAAAAACTCCTGTGGACTCAGCAAGCGCAGGGAGCACAGTTTCTGTAATAGGTTAGGTATTTATTTGATGCTTTATTCTGCAGCCATAGTTGTAGGATCTAAATTTCATTATTTTGACAGTTTGACATCATTTCCTGGACTTAGTGTATTATACACCTTTGATACGACGATAATGTTTCTATTAAAATAAGTTTCATTATAGTAAATTTTGATTGTCGTTGATTTCGTGATGATGTGACAGAGTTACTTTTTTACTGTTCAAGCGTTTTGTTTAACTCAGGGCAGATTAGATATTGATGGTTTCGTTGTCCAGAAATAGGACGGTGGATTTGAATAGTCAAGTGATGAATGCTGACATTCTATGTGACAAGATATAATTTCAGGCCCACCAGGACCAATAGCTTATGTTTATGTAGAGACAGGAACAATGACGGCTACAACAGCAAGATTAGCATGGGTCCTTGGAGATAGATACAACAACCCAATCCTTTATTAC
Organism: Perna viridis; assembly: GCA_037379345.1. Taxonomy (NCBI): domain Eukaryota; kingdom Metazoa; phylum Mollusca; class Bivalvia; order Mytilida; family Mytilidae; genus Perna; species Perna viridis. The sequence continues at coordinate 21,926,261 of CM074517.1, forward strand.
AAAATAGAACTAAGCACCGAACCTTATACAAATTGGACTGTCCATTCGCAAAGTATGTTAATCAAAAATGTCAATTGCAACAATCAAGATTATCCAGCAAGGAAACAAACAAATGCTTAATAGTACACCAGTCTGAATTTTCAGATAACAAGATCGACGTCCCACTGTTGTCTTAGTGATGGACTTATGTTGAATATTACTCTAAAATACTATTATTTTATAACAACATAAAAAAAGTATGCATTTCTCCTCAATTTTATCGAATTAACGTGTTTTCTTAAACTAAACCGTCTAGAGCAAGGGACAGAAAAAAAAAAGAAAAAAAAAAACAAGCGCTTAAAACCTTCTTAAATTTTCTCATGACTGAACTTGAACCAACGGAATTCGTCACTGCTGTACAAAAATATTTAATGAATTGTAAGGACGCTTGCCCTACCGGTGCACCTGGTCCATGCTCCCAGTTTTTAGTGGAGTCCGAGTTGCTCATTTACTTTTGTTACTTTGTATGTACGATTTTAGTTACTTTATGTTCTTTGTTGTGTATGTCTGTTTTCCATGTCTGGTCTTTATTCCTGGATTACATTCTTTTGATTACCGCTATAACATTGGTTCCCTTGATTACTCTTTGTAATATTCCTTTTTATTAAGATTTACCAGAAGGTGATGTAATGGTACCTCCTGATGACACGACTAAACGTATTTATCAGCTAAATGGTTTGAATCCAGGAACGCCACACAAGTTTAGAGTTTCTGCAGCTAACATATATGGTATCGGTGTACCAAGCCTGCCTTCTGGTATATCACTGTAAACTTTTATGCCATTTAGATTTTTCTATTATATATTGAATCACATTGTAAATTTACATGAACATGTCAAAATTGACAGCACCACTGGCGCTTAAACATCCAAGTTACTGCGGTACAAAAGGGCAAAAGTTATTATAAATTCAATCAAAATGTCTAAGCTTTCTCCTTAATATAAAAATGGACTAATTTTATTATCATGTTATAATGAGAAATTATAACTTCGTCATAACCAGATATTATGTCTTTATTTTACCCCCGCCAACTTTTGGGGATATATAGGAATCGTTCCGTCTGTCTGTCTGTTCCTCTAGCAATTAAATAGTTTTAAAATTTTGTTTATATTTGAAGTTTATTTAAAACCTAGACATATGACTTTATTGGTCTTTGGTTTTGGTCGTTCAGTAATTAAACGTCTTATGTCCAAGATAAGTTTGTTCTAGTTGTTTTTGTTGTTTTGGTGTTTACATATTGTTTTTTCTTGAAGTTCCTAATAGTACAAGGTAAATCCAAATGTATGTTATCTAATTAGTAATCAAAAACTTAATTTGATTAATTGTTTGTTCTTACTTAATTTCAACCTGACAGTAATTTATCAAACACTGATGGCACCCCCACCTAGAGCCCCAGATAATGTTGGTGGAGGGTCCGGAAAGGTGGCTGATCTGACGATAACCTGGGATCCCCTACCTGAAGGTGACCAAGGTGGTCCTGGTATAGGATATAAAGTATACTGGAGAATACGTGGGGCAGATAGGTGGCTGACGGTAGGTTTCCCTGGGGTGAATTTACTGAAAAGTACGTGTGGACTAGGTAGCTAAGGGTAGGTTTAATTTTCACTATTATAATGGACATCATTTAATATAGTGACGCATATTTGTTTACACCGATAATTGACATGTTATGGACGACTTTTACAACTTGTAGCAGGTACAAGAGGTTAATTAATGGGCGCTAAAGGGGTGGCAATAAAGAGTGCAATTTATAAAAGTACCGTAAATAGGAAAACACTACCAGTCCACCAAAAATACGCTAGTATTTAGAAAAAAACGTGCATCGGTATCAAAAAAGTAAAACTCACTGTAGTAAGGTCACCATTTGACCAAAAAATTACCATGAATATCTAATAATTGGACCTAGGATTTCAGTCATGGACCGAAGCAACCATGGTGGCAAACGAAAGAGACAGAAGGAGAGGACTTGTTAACGATCCGATTCTCCTCAAGGAGAGACGGAAATAAGAATCTAATAATTGAATTTATTGTATTATTTGCTTCTAGACAAATTTAACTGGAAACAAAGGGGAGTTTGTAACGCAAGTAGGCATTGACAACTTCTATCGCCAGTATGATGTTATGGTTCAACCTTACAATAACTTTGGAGACGGACCAAATTCTACAATAATCGTCATATATTCAGCAGAGGATTGTAAATACTTTTTGTCTTTATTTTTGATAGGCCACTTAAAAGGAAGCGTATACCAATGTGTTTAACACAGTCATGCTAAAACTCTTGTTATGTTGTTAAAATTCCTTTTATTATTTATTGGTATTAACATAACATTTTATATTCTAATTTCCCATACATGCATCAGTTGATATGTCTTTCAATACTTATACAGAATGGAACTTCTTACTGGAGTAAACATAGCAAAACCTTCGAAGACGGTTCGGAACATGAATAACTTAACAGTACTTAAAACAGTCATAAAAAAACGAAATGTACATGCAAAAGTTGCACATTTAATGTGAAAATGAAATCAAGGGCAACCATTGTTTAAAATTCACAACTCTAAGGACGAAACAAGGAATACAAAAAATCCAACAACAAACAACGAACAATAAACACGCAGAAAACTGATAGGAAATAACAGAAGTAAACCCGAGCGCAATCAAACCTTGGCACATGAGCCTGGTGTTTAGGTAGCCATTTCCAGTTATTCTGAAACACCAAAAAGTATCATGCATTGTACCACACAGGAATGAAAACTATCACGAATTGGACGTAATGTTTTCCGGAAGGAGATGTTCACATTCATGATGACCGCGGTGTGTCTGTTTCATCTGGTTAATAACATTTATAATGGGGACGTCAAATTACAACTTGATCATGTTAAAATGATTTATGATTTGCTATATGAATTTGCAGTACCAATCGTCACTGTGACGGGTGTAAGTTCATACCGATACAACTCTACAGCGATAATGGTTACATGGGCACCAGTCAATAACTCGCGAGAGGTCATGAAGGGAATCATCCAGGGATATCAAGTGAGTCTTGCGTGCAACATATATTTACATGTCATTCATTTGTTTGCAATGGAGTGATTGTGGTCTGTAAGAAATCAATTTCGCCTTGATACTAAACAAACTATAGCTAAGGGCGGATCCAGAAATTTTCAGAAGGTGTTTTCAGGCTATTTTTTGCATATTTTTTCCCCAATTTTGCAAGAAATTAACAAAATTTTCTCAACAATCCTGAATCCGCCGCGGATAGTTTACCGCACATGTAACGTCTCATTTTTCACTGTGTAGACATTAAACTCGTTGAAATAGTATAAGTAATCAGGATTTTAAAATTCCATTATCATTCTTACGTAAAAAGCATTATCTGGAAAAGAACTTTGTATGCATTTTCTAATAATATTCAGTCATTTATATCATTTTAAGATTCTTATTCTCATTCAGTGGTATAAGGACTTAGCCAAACAATGCTAATGACAAACTGATATAACTTCCAGGTCAACTATTGGGAACGTTATGATCCAGATCCTATTGTCAATGCTATTAGCTGGAGAACACTGGATCCACATGGTCTCATAATTGGACTGTTACCTAACACCTGGTACGCGTATGACGTACAAGTTTTCAATACAGCTGGGCTGAACTCTATGGGAGATACGTACTTCCAGAGAACAACTCTTAACGGTAATTATATACATAGCCGTGCATGCTATATATCAACATAGTAATGTACTATATAGCAAGTAATATTGTAGAGTAGCCTCACCCCATTAGACTTCTTATATGTATTATATACTTGGTGTGTCTGTATTTGTATATTGTTGCAGATCTCTATTGTCTTACTCGATACCATTAGAGGCTGTCCTATTCAATTACATCATGTGCTGATGTTCGCGCTCAGGAAGTATCACTCAGGTTAACGAAAGCTATATTTTATATAGCCGAGTGGTCTAGAGCGTTGGACTTAGTGCAGACGGTGATGTCAAAGAAGAGAAGGGGTTCGAATCCCGCTGAGGAAGCGACCAAATTTGCGATATATCGCTTATTTGCAACCCCGCATCGATTCTAGAGTGTAGTTTAGACGTGATTATATATATAATATATATATATATATATATATATAAATATATATCTGAAAAGTTCCCAACGATGTTAGAACTGTCAGATTTGCGATGCAAACTTTTGGTCGTTCCCTCCGCGGGACTCGAACTCGTACCGCTGTGACATCTATGGCAACACAGCCTACACACAGTCCAGCGCCCTAGACCACTCGGCCAGCCAGGCTATATAAAGATATAGCTTTCGCTGACCGGGTCATTCCTCCTCGTAGGATAATCTAGGGCTGTAACTTAGTGCACGATGTATAGTAGTACGGGACAGTTCATCTAGGTGTTCTTATGTAGGATAGAGGATCAAATTCTCTATTCGCTACACTGCTCCATCGGATACAGGGAAGATAACGTAAACTTATAGAAGGGTTTGAAAAAATTGATGAAAAAATATATGTATAGACCATGGGATGGGAGGGTCCATCCTGCATCCCACTTTTCATGATTTCCAAATACCTTAAAATCACCCTATTACGAATCAATTTACTAAAGAATAGTCTCTGATTTTCTTCAATTTAAGACTATATATATATACCCAAAACGGCAGGGCCAGAAGCCTTGAATAGTCAAACTTCTAAATAATCCTGATCGAAATATTACAAATGAAAAAAACTTAACACGTATATGGGTATCATGATATAGCCCAGTGGTTTAGCTTCCCATAAAGTTGCAGACACACTAACAGTTTAGCCCATATGCTAAAAAAATGCTTCCACTTGCAAGGATCTTCGCGGGTGTCTTCGAGTTATGATGAGTTGTTAACAGATACCTTGCGATTGACTATAGCCGCGAGATAGCAATTCAGTAACTTACTAAGGACTCTAAGAACAAATCCATGTATTAAAAAGACGGTGTTAAACTATTTTATTATATTGTTTTAAACCATTATATACCCGTCTGTCTAGCAAGACTTATTAAGTACCATTCTGTCTAAGAATCAGGCAATGGGTGGCACATCATATTTCTCAATTTGGTCTTTTTTGCCTAACATATATTCAATACATCTAAAAAAAAAACTGAAAAGCTATTTAAATTCATCCTGAAGCATCTTTGACATAGATGTTTTTGACTGCTTATACAAGGAAGAAGTGCGGGAAAATTTTCCCGCCATTTTTTCATAGTGCGTTTCAAAAAAAATGACCAAGGAGTTAAATACAGTGCAAAATATAAATCCTTGATTTCACCTATCAATATCTTTAAAGGCAAATATGAACACTTTGATGGTTATTTCTAGAGGTTATCGGGTATAAATACTTGATTAATACAATAAAATCTCTTCTTTTTCCCTTCACGTGCCACACCTTATACATATTTTGATTCTTAGACGGAGAAGTACTTAATTATGTAAAAAATAAAAAAAAACATATTTATATTGTAACACGTAATAATACCTCTAGGAGTAAGGTACGTGTTTATTTACTGAGATAAATTCATTGAGAAAAACGTGTAAATATTACTTACAATACCAACTTTTAAACAATTACATGTACTTTCAGCACCATTGCTCTACCCAACTGAGGTTACTGTGAATTCCCATGGATTTGATAGTGTATACGTGAATTGGAGAGGCATAATGACCGGGTCAAATGAAGAAACACTCATGGGTTACAAGGTACCGTACCTTCAAAATCACTGCTTAGTTATTCTAAAAAATCGAATGATCACGATTTCGTAGTTTGTTCCACACAGCAGACCAAAAAGATATATATTTTTTTTCCATTAAGCACGTGAAGTTTTCCGAATACGAAATAAGGCAGTTTCCCAATTACTTAACGAGGCAGATTTTCAAATAAAAATATTGATTTCGGTTGAAATAAAAATTTTGCGCTTGCGCCAAAAAAAAAATATTATTCCAGACCTGGACATCGGTATAAATCAGAAACCGGTACCTAATTATTTTAATAATGAATGAATGCACCACTGGGAATTTGTTTTGGAGAAGAAAAAGGTACATGTAATTATATATCGGTCTTTTTTATCACTTAAAGACTACTGTACATTGCAATTGAAATTATTTCATCATGAATAATGGTCAGGTCATTACTTTATATTTTGTTCATTGCTCCAATTGGGTCCCCTATATGAAAAGCAAATAACTTCTCCCTCAAATGTGATTTTGTGACTAACGGGAGCTGTTCTGATTTATTCCCGACTTGCCTACCAACATTTTGTCAACATTTATCTCCCTTTGGTGCAGGTGTCTATTCGGAGCACGCAAGGTTTTCCATCCGCTATCGACGATACTTTAGAAAATCTCGAAAGTCAAAAGGGAATTCTCGTTCTACTGACCCTGCCATAAATTTTCTTTACCCGGGATACAAATGAAAATCATCCTCATGTAACCTACCAACAAAATGAAACATACTGTAAATTTTAGAAACCCTGTTGTGTTTGCCTGCTGGGGATTCCATTTCCATTCGAGTTACCTCTTTTTTCTGCATCCGAATCCGAAAATCGATTAGAGAGACTTCGAAATTACACCTGCTCTTACGGGAGGTAACTCTACAAAAACAGGGAAAAATATGGCTGCATCCCGAGCTCCGCAAGTAGGGAATATGGTGAAAAAAGAAAACCTTGAGGACAATAAATGGCAGGTGATCAAATTCAATATCCTATCACTGTCTACATTACATTTTAAAAATGAGGAACTTTTAAATTTTAAAAAATGAAATTGAACAATGAGGTCGAGCAAAAAAGTTATAACTCAAAATAAAATCCCAGCCCCCTACATCCCCCATTTGAGAAGAAAAAGGTCTGTGATTAATTACTGAACAATAATGTTTTTCTTTTTTAATTTTGCAAAAGGAGGAAATAAATTACCCATTTAACTTGAATATCACGTACCTACAACACTGTAGACCCATAAAAATTTCTGATATATTCAGTATATATGTTTACTTAATCTTGACTCACAAAGATTTGGCTGGTCTACATTGGGGCAGGTATCAACTTGAAAATAAATAATTAATCAATCATTTAGCAAAAAAATTATAATTTTGCAATCTGAAATTTTTAACTACAATGTACACGATTCATTATGCACAAGTTTTGATTAAAAAATTCCTACAATCTATAGGCTGGCCTTGTTGAGTTAAGCATCAAATAGGCATACATTCCTATGTCTAGAATTAAGACTAGGAGAGGCCAAAAACACCCCTAAGTGTATCTTAAGCTTTCTTTTACTCTTTCCAGATAAAGTACTGGTTGAATGGTGATGATATAACACAAGCATGGGAAGAAACAACAGGAAGAGAAACACATGCTATTCTGTATGGCATAGCTAAAGGAGAACTGTACCAACTCAGATTACATGGGGTCAGTCGTGGAGGGGACGGAAATCCTGGCAACATAATCTACTTTACTTTAGGTTAAATTTTTTTTACACTTGGAATTAAGGGCTGATATTATTTAAAATCGGAGTATGTTCAGATAAATGGTGACACCAATAGAATGATTTTACAACTTAAAAATATTGAACATCTTGCATATCTAAAATACCAATCATTAACATGATACATGTATCCAGCATGAATTTGGATTCACTACAACCTACTGCAACATGTACCTGTATTAGAGAAGAAAACCTAACAATTTCATAAAAATATTAATAACCATATTTCTATGAACAACTTAAGTATTCGTATTGTTGGTAAATTTCAATCTATTATTCACAAATTATTTACTTTTTTTTTAGGTGGTCAAGTGACTATAGACCCATCACTATCAGAAATAAGAGCTGGAACCTCATGTTTGGCCTCTAGCTGTATTATGACAGTTGGCCTGTTGATTATTAGTACTATATTCAGATAGTTATAGACTCCATGTATGCTACTATATAGATCAAATACTGACTATCAGTGTGCAATGAACAAATATGACAACATCTACAGCACTTTACCTACTTTAAATTTAAAAACTTTGCATGCAGCATGCATTAATTATTGAAATTTTCTAATAAAATTTTCAATCTTTGTGATTAGTGAAAAAAAATATAGTGTTCCCCCCCAGCTTTTGAAAAGGGCAGGGTAATTCAGGTCAAACTGGCACTCCAGCATATTAATGGGCAAATTGAATGCATATCATGTATTTAAGGAAGACTGACAGAAAAGGGCAGGATGCCAAAGCCCTACAAAAACTGCTTGTAGAATATCTTTAATAATTTATTAAGCTAATTTTCAAATTTGCTACATAGCCACATTTTACACATAGGCTTACATGTAATAACTTAAACTGCAATATTTTCTAAAATTACAATATAGTTTTTAGAAAACTACATGTATGGTAAAACAATCATTTTATGACCAGAAACTCTCCATTCTTTAACAACCTAAATCAGTCAATATTATTCAGTATGTATGAGCCATTAAGATCCATTTGACTTCACTTGGTACATGTAGATCATTTTCTATTTCATTTTTTCTTTACTTGTGACCTATCATTCAAAATGACCCCAGTTGTGTATCAGCTTTGATTAAATGTGCAATTAAGTAACTATAAAACAAAATTTTGTTAAGTTTTGCCTTCATAAAATTATATGATACATATTTGTAACATATTAACATAGTATTGTTACACAAAATATACCAGTACTGCTTTGTAATTATACACACGTTTTTACTGAGGAAATTCATGTACAGCATTATATTATGGACCATACTAATACAATCATTCATAAAGTTTACATTATTTTGAGTATTTGTTATGATGTAGATATTCAGACATAAATTCATGGGTATTTAATCAAAGAATCAGTTATTTCTCTTAATACCGAAAGAATATAAAATGCTTTGACACAAAGTCATTATACACTACATGTATGAGATTCATCACAAATCTACATGTATTCAGAAAATAATACTAAAGAGATTCATACACTTAAATTCCATGACGACAAATGCTTTTCAAAATTATGATGAATTTTCCATGACACTAGAGATAGCGAAAACCATGAAAAGATTTTATAAGAGATTTCACAGATTTAAACGTCACAACATACATGTACCAATACATGCTGTTTAAAAAAACAACAGGGCATTAATGGAATATGAAGTGATACCCCAACTCAAAAACTACATTGTGAATTATGCTGAAAACTGAACATAACTAGCACTTTATGGTACTTAATAACTGCCAAAAATTTCATAAAATATATGTAGATCCTTTCTCATATTATCATTTGGAAACTGTCTTGAGACAGACAGACGGACATGAAACTTTTTAGTGTGCAGGTATAAAAAAGGGTCTTTAATTCCACATGTAACAATTATGGCATTTAATTAAAATAAAATGTGTTTTAGATTTTATTGAACCATCACTACTTTGAAACAATCTCATCTCCAACTGCTACTACAACACCATTTGTAAACAAACTAGAAATTTCAAAGTTTGTAGCTTTAGCTATTGACTGATTACTCAACATATTATAAAGGGTTAGTGATTCCTGTCTGAGAATTTTTTGTCCCAATAACATCTCCTGGAATAATTTCTGAACGTTTCTGACATTAACATTTTGACTAACATTATGTCCAATCTCTAGAGGGTTCTGTATACAGAGAGCATGGAAAGTAGTCTTCTCAACAGGTACTCCTTCAATCACAGATATACAGTTTTTCTCAAAGTCAAAATCTGAGTAAAATTCAAAGAATCCTTTTAACAATGAACCTGAAATAAACATATATTAGTACATAAATTTATTGTATACATTAAATGAAAAGAATGACTATATAATTATGTATGACAAGTGTCTAGGACTATTTCACAAACAGTGATTCAGTTGACAGAAAAAGTGATAAAGCTCACCTGAAGTGTTAAATATTGAGCTTTTTCACAATCTAAAACCATAAATATGTATTTAAACTATCGGTACTCAAATGTTTCTTTGAATTAACACTTAAATTCAGTACCTTTGTCAAATTTAAATATTTTCACTATCACAATAATCTCCAGGAAAACACATTTTCTTTCGAGTTAACAACAAAGTAATTAGTAAACAAAATCTGTCTCTCTTCTGCCATCATTATCAGAAAAAAAGTCTGAAAATTATGAAATTAACTATGAATTTGCAAATATTGGTGAGAATTTTTGTGTATAATAATTTTCATGACTTACCAACATCAAGTGTCTCTTTGTTCATTACATATTTCTTTAGCTTATCTATATCGGAACTAAATGAATAGTTTATTCCATCTTGAACAAAATTATCCATTTCATCTGAAAATATTAGATTACCCATGTAAAAATATTTCCTAACAGAACTTGACATACAAAATGGTAAAGTACAATTCTACATTGAATGAACACTTCTTAGATTAAAATAAATGCAAAAATATATTTTACGCAAGCACTGTTTGCACCTGCCTGCAACCAAATATTATCTTAAAAATCTGCAAGCTTTTCGAGAAAAGGTCCAGAAAATGTTCGTGATGGAAAAAGTAACATAGACCTTCATAGTGAGTGCAAAACTTAGGTCCTACTGGTACCTTTTTTGCTAATAAGGGACTAGAACAAAAAAGTTATGAAATATATGATATTGTAGCAAAGAGAAGATGCAAAGGATGGAATATGTTATAAAAGTAACTTTCCCTTTTTTGAAAAAAAATCAACTACATATTACTACCGTAAACTCAAAATATATTACAATGAGTAGACGTGTTGGAATAGCTTACATAAATTATGCTATTCTTTTACATATTATAAAAGATTCTTTTAATTCTTTTAAATATCACAATGACAGAAATAACGTTTTGTCTTTAAAATGACAAAAACTGCAATAACATGTCTAATGAAGCAAATTTGTTATCAAAACAAATATCATTGGATAACATAAATTTTAGTGTATTGATTTTTTGACACTTTGAACTTTTTAGGCATTTACAGAAATTATTTTCAAGACTTGTTATTGACATCTTTGACGGTTGTATAAAAATGCAGGAAACTACAATGTTATGATTTGTCATTGTCAGTCTCCATTTGATTACATGTAATTCAAAAAACAGCTTTCTGGCTTCTCTACCAGTACCTAATTCATCACCACTAAACTAAATTCATGTCTATACAATCAATGAATGATTTGTCCAAACATAAAACAGTTCTCTCCTATGTATATATACATGTATATGCAGGCATTAACTTCTAAATATAATCTAAGTAACTCTATGAAAAGGTTTGTTAGGAAAGACTCGTGAACAAATCTGGGTATGATTTGTACTGAGACTTAAAATTATTTCATTTTGAAGTTAACAAACCTGCTTCTAAATGCATCTGTTTAAATGTGGGAAGTAATTGTTTGTTTTGGAGATAAAATACTGTCATCATAATCATCATGAAGTTAGATAACCATGGTCCAGGCTGTTGATCTTTTATTAACCCTCTCTGATGAGCCCACACCTTTAACACTGCTGCAAGAGGTCGTAATTGGGGACATAGTTCACCCCATGTAAACATCAGTTCTGCCATTTTTATACTACTTCTAAAATAATAATAATATATTGTATGGTTAAAAGACAGTTTTCTTTTAATTTTTAAGATACAAAACAACTTCATAAATATTGAATAAAAACTTTGATTGATTTTCCCACAGATTATGCAACTAAAGTTGAGAGAGACATCCCTATATGCTGCATATGCACTTTAGCTTTGCTAGCTAAGGCAATAAAAAATAATATGTCTGTTTCCTGCTACTCTACCTACTCTATATTTTGTGCCTAACCTAAACATTTTATGGCCATTTTGGCTCAAGCACATTTAAAATCTAAACTTACTCAATGTAAAAAGTTCTGGAACAATAAAATAATTACCTTCCTACCTTTTTTTTTGTGCTAGTAACAGGAAACAAGTCTGTTTTTTTGGGGTTTTTTTTTGCCTATTACCAGAATTTGGTAGCAAGGAAAATATTTGCAAGGAACTTACATCCTAAAAAATCTATAATTAAAAGACTGTACAGCATTAAAGAGATCAAGCAATCTAAAATTATTAACTATACATGTACATTCTTTATAATAAAGATCACAAATCTTACAAAAATGTATGCAACAATCTTGGAAAGTCATTAAAAACAACTTTGACTGTTATTGACTTACAAATCATTTAAACTGATATCACACTCCATACATGTGGCTGTATGTTTAAATTTGACGATTGGTACCCTCGCATTTAGTATTTTTGCAACCTGCATACTACTGGGAATAAATATCCAAACCATACTTCCTATAACATCTAGCAGCTGTTGTTTACAATGTCGGTCATTGTTAAATCGCTGATTTGTCAAAAACTTAAGTTGTTTCTTGTGTCCCTGCAAATAAAAGACAGGGCATTGATGGAAAATCAAGTGATATACCCTGCATCGTTAAGGTGAAAAAGGAACCAGCAAAATGTTCAAAATGGTCTTAGTTGAAAACTACATTTTGGAATCTGCTGAAAACTAAACTTTACTTGTATTTTTTTGGTATTTAACATCTGTGCAGAGTTTCATTTCATAATTTTTAGCAGTACACATTAATCAAAAATCAGTGCATTTTTTTACAGACTAAAGACACAATGCAGTGATTGGAATAAGAGGGGACAATGCCACATTTTTCACATTGTCCCCCCACTAAAATTCTGAATTTTTTATATATTTTTTTTAAAAAAAACATCCCATCCAAATTCTAATTGCTTTTGAAAATGGTTCAAATTTTGATTCTGTTCATTGCCTAAGAAAAGCTTATATGTGGATTATATGTAAAGCTGCAATATTCATGGAGCACATTTGAAAAGTATATACAAGACCTGTTACAGTGCCTAAACTAATTTATGCAATTATAATTGCGATCAGTTATCGCTCACCTATCAGTTTTTGATCATTGATTATTAAAGTATTGGAATTAGAACTGACAAAAAAATGTACCTTATTTCATTGATTAAAAGATATATCATAAGTCACCAAAATTGTTGTAAGAATGGTGTTCTATAGGTAATAAATTTAGGGTTCCTGTTCTTAAAAAATTGAAACAAGTAAAAGCAGTCATAAATTTGAATGCCATTTAACTTTGGGCTTGACCTTTATATATTTAATTATCCAAATATTTAACCCCTCACTATATATCAAGTTACATTTTAATATAAAGAATCAGCCAATGATTAACCAGTTAGTTATCTATGGAGTTGTGATATGGCTAGTACTTTGCTAAGACATGTGTTCTATTCAACTTGTATTTTTAAACTGAAGAGTGTACACAAGACAACATTACGTTACAATAACGCTGCATAAACAATGGTAACGTAGTTACGTTAATAACGTCAGGTAATTGTTCTCCTTGTCGCAAATCTTTGATATTACCTTTCAGGACTGTAATATTTGTAGGTTATTTCTTAATTATACTTACATTATCTCCTTGTTCTTGTTTCAGATCAAACATAATGTCTAAGTCACCATTTTTATTCCCAAATCCATTCACACAAGAACCAAATAAATGTGCCTTACAATGTGGAAACATGTTTTTTAACATCTCTTGAAGGGTTGAAGCAGTAAAATACCGAAGTCTGGTATCTAATTCTGTCATTTTATTTTCATTAAAACACTTCATGATAGCATCTGAAAGCTAATAGATAAGATATTTTTTCATTTTCCCTAATGATGGAGATAGATATTTACTTATTGAAAGAACTTGTAAATTGAAAAATCGTTTTTATTTTTTAACAAATTTAACTTAAGAGAGTAGCAAGCATGTTAACACACCTACATGTATGATTAAAAACCATAACAATCCATACTGTCTATCAGTGGCAATAGTTTTATACAACAATATTGAAAATTGTCAATTTATTGTCTCTGTTAACGCAAAAAAAAATATTCCACCTCCCAATTTTTAATAGTAGGGTAAACATATTAATTTTCATGGCAGCTAATTTATGTGGTTTCTGAAAAGTCAACATGTTCACAGGTATTTATTTTTGTGGCCCTCAAGGTTGAAGAAATAAGTTTTTGTATAGTCGCAGCAGTGTGTGTTCTCTCTTTAGGTAAGTTATTTTACCGTACTTCTATACAACTAATGATGGCTTTTAACATGACATTAACAAACTGACAAGTCCACATAGTTTCCTCTGACCATTTTCATCTAGCAGGGTATTCTTATTAGAAACTAAAAAGAACTCACTTAATTGCCCAAGCCATAGCTTATTGTAGAGATTATCTTTTGACACTTTAATTGCATGTTTACGGATTAATGTTTTATTGAAAATTATCAGCCTGTGTATTTAACGGTAACCTTTCATCGGTAATTACCTGTAGTGTGTGTTAAACTCTTACATTATGTTCTGCTTGTGAATTAAATGCTTGCACTGTATTGATTTCTATTCTTTGATGTAACAGGTACTCTATGGACATTGATACAAATATTTTAACAAAATCATGAATTAAGAAATTATAACCCACTTCCTTTTACTGTATACATTTTTATAATAGACTTAGTATAAATTCTTACTTGCTTGCATTGAATGATACAACCCTTACATAAAATGACGTTTCTATTCAAAATTGTGGAAACCATGATTCAAACGGTCAAAAGACTTGGTAAAGTGAGTATAATTATTTTTGCGGGTAATTTTTGCACCTTTAAGACAACCGCGAAAATTAGTACACAGCAAAAGTTAAAGGGAAAGACCATGTTGTTGTGAACGTCATAAATATCGAAAGTAATCTGTTCAATATTCATGAAAATTAAATTGAAACAAATTAATTTCCTTTTCTTAATTAATAAATCAAGATTTATAATTAGGAAATTTGAATTTCTTGCGCATATGGGCGCCACCATGACTGGTTGAACTGTAACGTCACGAAGTCGGTTTGTAAAGTGAAAGTAAATAGGTAATTGATTACGATGTCCGAAGAAATCGCAAATTTGGGACCTTTTACCTATAATTTCAACCCAAAATAAATAGAAGAAGAGATTGAGGCACAACATGTATAAGCAAATGTCAGACATCATTGACAAACAACAGGATTTGCAGCCAGATGACTAGTATTTGTAAGGAAAATTGTATGGCTACTTCCGAAGAATGTTCGTGTTGCTGGTAAAAAAAACTTTTAGAACATTTCTCTTTTATCATTCGTGCAATCGTAAGCTTGACAAGTCATCGTGTTTTGGTGATTAGATAAACATGATCATAGAAATATTTACGGAATATTCTTTGCATACATATTATTTGCAGTACTTGTATCAGTACCAAACCGACTTAGTGATGTCACGAGCCAATCGTAAGCTATCGGTAAAAATCAATCAAATCTGGCTATGATCTTCCTTCAGATAGGAGAGTTCTGCAAGATGGCTATCCACTTAAATTTCAAGGATTTCGAACTTTGCATAGCCTTGAGCATTTTATAAAAGCGCATTTTGCATTAAAGGTTATTTATTTTTGTTTACTTGGGTATGATTTATCATAAGAGCCCAACTTAATGCAAAGGTGGTCTTTCCCTTTAATATGTTTAAAGTATACATTTGGGTCCAACCCATTTGAACCACATCTGCAACACTTACTGTATGAGAATCTTTCAAGGCATTAATATTGAATTTCTCTTGTTCTGATGGGTAGTCTGTAATATCCTCAAAATCTGCTTCTGTTTGTTGATCTGGCTCTTTGTATAGATATCTTGTTTCGACCTGTACTGGTATTTTTGACATTTCATTCCCACGAAAATGTCCAACTAATTTGAATAATTTCTCTATGGACAGTTTATCTTTAAATTCAATCAACAAAAAATTCTGGAAGTTAAAACAAAATGAAACCTTAAAATGTCAATTTCATTGTATAGCATGTATTATGTATAACATTCAGTGATTGTTTAAATGATGTTTGGAAAACTTTTTCCCTCTAACATTTTTCAATTATTTCAGAAGTTATGATAATGGAATGACAGAAAATATAAAAACAATAAAAAATAAACAGCTTCAAAAAAGCATACAATACACCAGTCAAACTTGAAGTAAGTGAATTCTCAAGTTTTTTATTTAATTCAACTGTTGAAAAATTTACCTTATCTTGAAAGCTGTTATTGATGGCCAACCCTTCATTTTCAATCAGATCTAAAACAGCAGCAGCATCTGTCTTTCTCTTTACTCTGATTAGGACACTTCTATCAGCTTCCTCCATTCTGAATTCTTGAGTCTGGCTGAAAGATCGGCTCTGGGTCAAGGAGCGTACATCATCTATATGTGTCTGTTTCTTTTTTACCACAGTTTCTATTAAAATGGAAAGACACTTTCTTGGTTTCAGGAATAATTTGTTCTGGTAAACAGATCAACAGAATGTCAACAAATACATTCACTGTACACGATATGTTCATTTTAAACAAGAATTTCTCAGTTCATATACCATACATGTACTGAAATATGGTTACCTTATTTATTTCAATCAATGAAAACAAAATTGAGTCAGCCAAATTCTTTAGATTGATACCTTTCAATAGATTTGAGGTATAGAATATGTATATGTATTCAATGCATATATTTTGATAGTGTTTCCAAAAAAAATGGAAATGTTGGTGTCAAACAGCACGTTTGGGAAAGGCTCAAGTTCACTGTACACTGTAATGGATTCATTTAATAATAATTTCATATTATTGGTTCTCAGGACCGAACACCACAAAAAAAAGTTGCTCTTTGTCAGGCTAGGCATACCACCAATGGTGCAAGAAGTTGATATTGGACTAGAACCAAAATTGCTTACATTGTACATCTTATTTATAAGAAGCCACATACCAAATTTAAAATTAATCCATCCATTTGGAGCTGAGATTTTTGCCCCTACATTCCATGAAGTGAAAAACGGCTTAGTCCCATGAAACAGGAAGTTGATAGCAGACAGCATCCAAAATTTATTCCAACATATGCCCCATCTATATGAAGCCACACACCAAATATGAAATTAATCCTTCTATTTAGAACTGAGATAATTGCAACAAAATTTGGACATACAGAATAATAGATTGACAAGGTGATTTCGAAGATACCACAAAGAGTGGGTGTATGATATAGGAGAAATTACTAAGCTAGACATTATAGATATTATATTATGGCATTTAAACATTTCAGAATATTGAATGACCTCATTATAGTCAGTATGATCCCCAGGAAATAAATTGGAGCTTACAACAATAAAAAAAAGCAAAAAACCTGTGGATGAAAAACTGTATACCATAATACATCTATAAAAACATGTACTTGAAACCGTTTGGTGAGGCAAAAAAAAATCTTGTTTCATCTGCCAGCAACAAAAATAGAGTACATGTAGGTAATTTGGAAAATTTGTTTTATTTACCAAAATATTATACATTTAGTTAATGGGGAAATGATACAGTCTTTTATATTTTATGGTCCTTGAGCAAAAGTGGCTCTAAAATGCTTAGGTAGCCACCACAAAAAAATATTGTATGTAGGTTAGGGTAACAGAAAAAAGATGTTTTTTTTGCCTGTTCCTGAGTGATTCATCTTTTCAGAGTAAAAAAAAAGATTTAATATAAATGTGCTTTTCAAATGTTTATAAAGTTCTTCAAAATATTCTGAAAGTGAGCTGAAGTAGTTTTCCACTAAGATGACAAGAATTTTTTACCAGCAACTACACATAAGCACCTCTATGTTGAAATATTAAGACAAAATAATATCAAAATAAAACCAGAAGTCAATATTCAAATTACAGGTATGTCTATCCAACATTCTGTCACATAAAAATTGGAAAACATAAGCACCAAATGATCTACCTTCAGTGGAGTGATTCCATGGTGTAGTCTGTCCCTGGTATCTCATTTTAAAAACGAAGCTTTTTAAAAGTACTTCTCAGTCTTAGAATTAGGCGAAATGTGTATGCATCACAAATGAAGAGAAATATGGTCATTAATCAAACATTAAGAGATACCCATCACGTAATCTTAAAAAAGGAGGGTGGCAAAATGTTCCAAATGGCTTAAGTCGAAAACTTCATTTTGGATTTGCTGAAAATTGAACTTAACCTGTATTTTATTGTACTAAACAACTGTGCAAAGTTTAAAAAATCATTGATCTGTTCACAGGTTATCAAATGGAAACCATCAGGGACAGACAGACACACAACTTCGAGGGTATCACATAGACTCTGACCACCTCGTGTGGTGGTGTATAAAAATGCAGAGATTTTATTGCATTATCCAAGTATTTATACCTCATACCAGAAATAAAAATCAAAGTATTTGTAAAGCTTGGCTTGTATATATATACAAGATATTGATATGTCAAATTTAGTTGAAATACACTACGGAAAAATGCAGAATCTGCACTTTTTCCTTATACAAGCAGTCAATAAATATCTAAGTCACAGATGCTTCAGGATAAATTTAAATAGCTGTTAGGTTGTTTTCTAGCTGTATTGAATATATTAGAGGCAAAAAAGGCATACATACATTACAAACTTTTCTTCTAAAGCCTATTAGGTGAAATAGATGTAACGCATACTCACAAAGACTAAAATTATATATCCTCTACAATTGAGATGTTTTGTCATTAGATGTCCCTATTCCTCTTTGACTTTACCTGATTTTTTAGAATGTTTCACAATTTCCATACTGACAACACTTCCATCTATAGGTTTCATGTTCCATTCCTCTATAGCTTGGTATAACTTTATGGCAGAATTAAACTGAACATATGCATCTTTAGATCTACAATGAAGATTTAAGGCTTTACCATTTTAACAGGGCCTAATCTAGATATTGATGACAAGGAGAAGTTTTTGTAAATACTGAAAAATAGCAATATTGACATTTTTATCCATGTAATCTATTACAAAAAACTTCGCACTCTCAAAGACAAATGGGAGAAGTGAGCACAAACAAGGAGAAGTTTTTGTCCATTTCTTCCTCTAGATTAGGCCCTGCATTTACAATTACCAGTAACAATTACATGCACATATATGAATAAACATGATGAAGCATTTAATGACAAATTTATAGGGAAATAACTCAAATTAAAAATATAACACATATTTTTGTTCCTGCAAGCCAAATATATGATTACTTTTTAGTACTGAACCCTTTAAGTTTGAGAAATATAAAAGCTTCTTAAAAGGGGAAAATCAGTTTCAACTACTTTCAAAACATCTACCTCAAGCTGCTAAAAATATAACTCACTTGTACACCAAGACAGTTTGATTGCCAAGATGAAAACATACATAGTTCATTAACAGGTTTACTCCATAAGTGTTGTAATACAACTTGGAAACAAAGTAGAACTTTTTTCTATTAATTGTTGTTTTTAACGCAAACACAAAAAAACAGCTACACTACAGCACAGACATGCTTGTCCCCCTTCTTAGTATATTAAAGGCCAATAACTCTGAATAACAGAAAACAACGAAAATCATAAAAAAGAGCTACTTTCAATCAATACAACATTCTATCAAAAACTTGAAAGTGTTAAAGGGTTTTTTAGGTTCAATGGATGGGCAAATTGAAAGCATAAAAAAAATGACACACATGTCAAACTCTAGTAGCCCTTCAGTGGATATTAATAGGATAATTAATTGGAAAGAGTGAATAACCAAAATATTATCACAAGTGCCGAAGAACAACTAGATTTAATGAGTGTGCAGAACTTGTTTTGTGCACATGTTAAATCCTCAAACGTTCTTGGCACAAGTGATCATATTGTGGTTCTTCACAATAACCAATTGATTATTCTATTTACTATATAGATTTGCTTCATAATTTATTAATATTTTCAACATGAATTTATATTCTGTGATTGGTGAATTGATATCTATGTTGTGCCATTTTGCCAGCAGAAAGTCTGAGAGTGAAATTACCAAATTTATTTCAGTGTGAATTATTGAAATTTATTACACTGGGAACATTCGATAAAACACTGCAATCTCTATAATAAATATATTTTCTTCTCTGTAGAATTTACCTCTTTCCCTTTGATGGGATTATTCTAACATGAAAAGCACCATCAAAAAGCTTCAATAAATGTTGATAAGTTGTCTGTGGGGACAATTTGCTTACTTTAGCAATATGTGACACATTTTGGAATTCTGAAAAATAAATGCATGAAGTATATAAGTGTGTTAATGGACAATCAAAGAAGAAGAAACAAGTCTGCAGAAATTTTTCATTAATGTGTACAATACTTGAGGAACATAATGGTATTACAATAGAGTTTAAGTTAGAGCTTTTATTTTCTATTTGTCATAGTTTTCTTTTTCTTAAGGGCCTCTACATGTGTCTGACTCATTCTATCATTGCAATTAAGAATTAAGACATTTATTTGTGGAAAAAAAGAAAGATAAGATGGCTATGTAGGTATAATGGAACATAAACTCCTTCACATAAACTATGATGTACAGTACCAGTAACTGTAAATTACCTATTTTCCAAAGAGTAACTATATCCTAAATCTATGTGAAAATTTCAATAGTTTTTATTGAAAATATTGTATGATACAGACTCCCACTGCACTATCCAAATTATATCATTTTAGATATTTTAAATTATTACCTTTTGAGAAATATAAGCTTCATTCAAAAACAATTTTCCATATTCCATCTGACTACAGATTAAGCCTGTGCATTTGGGAAATATGTAAATCATGGCTAGACCTAAATTTTCTGTTTTCAATAATTAGCATCTTAACTTGTTTTCCCTGTGCATTTTTTCAACAATTCTGCAGGTACTGCCAACACAAATAAAGTTGACAGAAATGTTTTGAGATGTTCTCATTCATTTAAGGTATTAAAACTCTTTTCATATTTCCATTCTGGCCAATAGAAGGAGAATAGGCATTTGTATGTAACATGTGATATAAACTTTTTGTATGGAACATCTTTCTTAACCCCAACCTCGCATACATGTATATGATAACATATATCCAAATTTAAAAAAAAGAAAGTTTGCAGGGTCAGAGCAATTTCAAACCATGCTCATTTCATCCCTTATGGGAATCAGTGTCTGGAGCTGAATAAGAAAACAGCTCTAGACCCTGAATCCCAAAGGGGATTACATGTACATGTATACATATATGTTCATATATGTATGTCCACTCTAATGGCTGTATGTCGTAAAATTATTTAGGCTTGAATTAAAGCAGACATCAAGTATCAATGTATTGCCATTTAATTCACATTGGTACATAAACTACAAAACAATACTAAATAATACCAATTATCATAAAAAAAATGTAAGCAGGGCTTCTGATAGACGTTCAGTCAAACCTGAATAAGTATCAGACAGGCCTTCAGAAATGGGTCAGGGAAGTGAATTTATAGTGAAAGTAGCTTTTAAAATTAAAATATGCAATTCATAACAAAGGAATAATAAAAAGAATTCTTTATAGTATATAGATCCATTAGATTACACTATTTTATTTTTATTTTAAATGGACAACCATTAACCTATCCTATCTCGCCCCTTTCAGCTGTTGTCCATTTTTTCAAGGATTTTACTAAAGTAAGAAAAATGTATATTAAAGTGTCATGCTTGGTTTTAGGTTGTGCCTTTCTTTTTTTGTAAGCATATTGTAATGGGAGAGCATGATTTGACTCACAAAATTATACTCTGCCACTGAGGATCGAAACCTAGACCACTCAATGACAAGAGAGCAACAAACAGATTCGGCTAAAGAATGAATCCTTTAGCCAAGTCAATTAAATTGCTATTTAAAACACACTATCTACTACAACGCAGGTAGGCCATCCTGCAACATTTCCCCACCTTAAGAGTCTTCGTACCACTGACTCTAACACTAGCTCATTTTTTAGTTGGGCGCAAAATCCATCCTGCAACATTTCCCCACCTTAAGAGTCTTCGTACCACTGACTCTAACACTAGTTCATTTTTTAGTTGGGCGCAAAATGTAACGGCTAACGCCTAACGGGAGAGCATGATTTGACTCACAAAATTATACTCCACCATCGAGGATCGAACTCTAAACCGCTAGGTAATTAGCCAGCGACAAACTGATTCGACTAAAGAATTAACCCTTTAGCCAAATCAATTAACTGGCTATTTACATCTCACTATATACTACAACGCAGGTAGGCAGTCCTGCCACAATATAATATCATAAATACAAATTACATGAACAAAAAAATTGGATACGACATTGAAGCAGAGCCAAAAAAATACCTTGTTGTGTAGACTTTGTTTTGTTCCTCACGAAGTGACAAAGGAATGAACATCGCTTCAAACGTTGGCGAAAGACAATATCTTTGCAAGTTTGGGAAATTAAATTCATGGGCGCAGACATCTTGTAAAATAGTCTCAAATCTCGATACCGAATGTTGATAAATAAGTTCCTTAATTTTAGCCCATTATCATTTTTATACCATCAATTTACTGAAAATTACTTATCATTTCATCTAATTAAAGATTCTTGATTTAATATATGAAAACAAATTCTTTCTTTTTTCTGGAGATTATTTACCTATAATTATTACTTCCGGTAAAAAGAATAGCCGGTTGCACGCATCTCGTTTACTCTTTTGTCAACTATCAACGCCCCTCTGTATAACAGGTCTAGCATAATTTCAGGAGGTTTCAGCAGACGTAACGAGACATAAACTTGACATCTGGTGTTGTCGATTTCTTTTTCATCGTGATACAAGGTGAAAACGAAAGTACGCGATGCCTGGTGGCCGTGGCAGAAATCGGGGAGGCATGTTTGTCATCTGCGATATTTGTTCCTCAACGATATCTTCAGGTGCAGTATTAAACAAGTCGTCATTATTTTCCCAAAACGGCAGTTGGTGGGTGGGGGCTTATGAATGAATCAGATTACAGTGCACGTTTACAAAGAGTAATCAAGCCATTCAAGGGAACCAAGGTTATAGCGGTAATCAAAAGAATGCAATGCAGGGACAAAGACCAGACATGGAAAACAGACACACACAACAAAGAACATATAGTTACCAAAACCATACATACAAAGTAACAAAAGTAAATGAACAAGTCGGACTCCACTAAAAACTGGGAACATGGACCAGGTGCACCGGTAGGGTAAGCGTCCTCTGTTTTTCTAGAAACGCCAATACAAAGAGTCCAATACAAATTATCTCCCTTTGTCAGATCAGGGAGAACCATAATCCCTTTTGGGATTCAGCGATCGGTGGTGGTCAAACAAAAAATATCTCCAACACTGAATCCCAAAATGGATTAGGAGAACCACTAATATTGACATATTATATCTCAGTTGACAAATAGGAGAGTTCACCAATCTCATTAGTGATGTCATATTTACTAATTTGCATATCATTGTGTAAAATTGCTTGGCAAATAAACAGTTGACAATTTCATGATTAAAATCAGAATTTTCAAAACTTTATATAATTTTGTTATTTTTATCAAATTTTGGTTCTGTGAAATGTTTTGTTTAGATAAAATAATTTATATTTTGTATGGGAATTTATAAGTCTTTTATTTGAAAAATGAATTTGAAATGATATTTAAATGTCAACCTCTTTTTTTCATATAAATTCATTTTTAAAATGGTATGCTCATATAGTCTAATTACTGAATATTTTTTATAAAAAAAATTCCATGGATAAAATGAGTTTTATTGGCAATGTAAGGAACCAAAAGCATTTTTCAATTATCTTAAAGAATGAAAAAGTTGTGATGATTTAAAGTTGATGCCTTATGCTACTCAATGGATTTTTTTACAACCAAAACCAAATCATAGGTACATATGAAGAACTCTTCACAAATTGGCATATTAGTGCTGCTTACAGGTATTAAAAAGTGCTTTAGTTTTCGAGTTTAATGGGTTTAGAGAGTAAACGGCTGTATCATGTCAATGGAAAGATAAATCAGTTAAGTTTTTGAATATCGCACTATCAAAATTAAAAAGGGTAAAGTTATCTGCAATTTTGCATTAATTGGAGGAGGGGTTAGAGATCAGTCAATTTCATATTTAACAATTTTAGTGTAATTAGTAGTTAAAATATGTGAAAATTTAAAGCTTCAAACTCCATTTACAAAGCTTGGTTGCAGATCAAATAAAGAACTTTTGCTTATTTATTTGTAATTCAGTACAGAATATTCAGATGTACAATGTAATATTCTACTGTGTCTTATTTTCTCTTAATCTTTGAAAATGCACTAAAATGCAACCATTTTTAGAGACAATTTTGTTCTGTGATCAACTTTTGTCAGTAATAATGTTTTTGTTTTTTTTTTTTTACATTTTTGAAATTCTTAACATGTGATCATTACATGTTACCTGTTTTCCAATACCTACAATAAATGATTTCACTTAAATTACTTATCAAAGTGTATTGAGGGTTGGTTGATCTTTGACCCCTCCTCTAATTAATGCAAAATAGCAGAAAACTTTACCGCTTTTCAGTTTGAAAAGAATGATATTCAAAAACTACATTAATTTTTTTCCACTGACATATAATATAGCCGTATACATGTACTCTTTAGGCCCATCAAAGTTCGTAAAATCCTTAGCCGTTTGCTGCACTATATAGGGAGATGTGTCAACTAACAAATAATTCACTATTTAAATAATTTAATCTTTGTCTGAGAATGGTGCGTCACTTTTCAAGACAAAACTCAATATGCATGGCCGTGTATGACCCTTACTGAGCCCTATTAGGCTAATAGTACAATGTACATGTATTTTCAATTTGTCGGGGCATGCTGTATATTTTTAGCCTGCCTGATTACAATATTTCTTTTGTTGTATCAACTATTCCATTGACCTTAAATAATGATGATCAAGTGTTTAGATAGGGTCAGTATGCTCATATTCAATTGGACAATACCTGGCTTTTACCTGCTGAGTTAAAATTCATGTCCACTTGACTGCACACATTAATGATAATTAGAGTCATTGAAATGGATAAAATAGCAGTACATGTAGGTGAGCATACAAATGCAATTTTCATTTAAGTGGATATGATGGGTTAACATTTGGAACCTAAATCGACTGGAATGTCATCACCCCTCATCATGGTTTCCTGAAAAGAATGATCCATTTTTGGTTTAAGGTGGGTTTTTTTTTATTAGAGAAAATATTGAATTAGTACAGTACATTACACTCAGGGACCTTTGGACCAATTAATATGATATGACTTATGTCAGTCAATTGAATTTTTTTTCTGGATGGAATATGAGTGTTACACCCGCCCATTTGTGACATCGTTTATTTCAGTTGTTAATTGTGTATGGACAATTGGTGAAGTTAATCTCATTAATCTCTGCCTACTGTATGAACATTGGTATTATTATTAATCAGCAGGGTTCTTGAGGACCCTAGCTCCAGGGTCTCTGATCTCCTTTATTCATTGGAGACCCCTAAAAATACAACAGGGCAGTCCAAGGGCTTGAGAATTGCAGAATATGATTACTTAACATGACATAAAATTAATTTGTCTCATTTGATTGTTGAATCAAGCCATCAGCACACTAAAACATCAGTTGTGACAATTAGCATGTGGTATAAATTATAAAATAAATTGTCAACCCTTATAAATTATAGTCTGCGTTGTTTCTTAGTGTCTAAACATCCTAGTTGTTTATTGGAAATTAATTGACAGGTGTGTGTCAATGTTCGCCGATGCACAGCCACCTGTGACACTTTTAATTGCTTATGATAAGTCCTATCAAAGTCTTCTTGAGTCAAAATTGTTGCATAACTCCTTCTTAAATTTATTGCCCTTGAAAGGCATAATTTAATCATGTGAGTGATTCATGCTCCTGGGAGCCTCTTGTTTTATCTCGTTAGATTAATTACACAATTTATGAGAATGCTTCTGTTTAGATCAATAATTGCTTGGTTTTTGTTTTGTTTTCAAATTAAAGTTGGAATAATAAAGGCTGGATTCAGGCTCTTTAGAGCCTGTTGTTTACGAAATTAGTCATATCCTGGAAGCTACATGTACATGTTGTACAATGTATAATGTTACATATGAATGATTAGACTTTACATCTTAGTACATGCAGTTAATGATATAAACTAAATTATTACAACGGAATTGTTTCCAGCACATTTCTTCTTATTTTTTCACATTCCACAACTACTAGTAGGAGGTACAATTCACTAATGATAATGATATGAACAGGAACAGTTTCTGGTGTGCATGTATTAATTTTATTTTTAGCTGAAGAATATGACAGGCATATGGCTGGAAAGAAACACAATGAAAGACTTCAAGCCTATCTCGAAAAAAAGAGACTTGCTGAAAGCAGCATTTTTGTGAAAGGTTTTCCTGCAAGAACTGAGGAAAACGAAATGGCTATGTATTTTGGGAATTTTGGAATGGTCAGTAAAGTTGTATTTGAGGCCCCAGACAAGAAGCAAAAGGTAACTTTAAGCATACATGTATATATATAAGCTAAAAGTAGCAGAAAGTTTTGAGTTTTCTCTGATCAGTAATTTTGTTGTTACCCTTACTTGTTAAATGTTTTCTATCTACATCTTTTGCTTCTATCCAATGTATATCAAATAGGGGTATTTTTTGTTTTTCACGGCTTTCTAACTTTTATGCTTGGTGGGCAAACAGCTCGGGTAGATTAATT
Organism: Perna viridis; assembly: GCA_037379345.1. NCBI lineage: Eukaryota > Metazoa > Mollusca > Bivalvia > Mytilida > Mytilidae > Perna > Perna viridis. The sequence goes on from CM074517.1 coordinate 21,952,939, forward strand.
TACTTTAGAATGTAGGGGTACTTTTTGTTTTTAATGGCTTTCTAACTTTAATGCTTGGTGGGCAAGAGCTGTGGCAGATTAATTTACACCAGTATGTCTGTTGGATAACTTAAAGGATACATGGCTTGTCATAGTATCTTCTACAGTTTTTTGCCAAAGATCAAACACTGGTACCTGTGATTTCAGAGGGATTGATTGTTGTATTGTAGCCAATCAGAAGTTTGGGATGGCCAAACCATGAAATTTGGTTCCCAAGAAAAGGAGATTTCCTTTGATGTTTGTACTGAAAATCTCAAAACCATAAATTCAAGAATCCACAAACTTGTGTTTCTTCCCTAATCTTCTAAAATTGGTATCTACGAATTAAGTACTTTCACAGTAGATGGCAATATTGGAAATGGTGCACTGCAGCAGAAACCCAGGAAAAAGTAATTTGGTTAAATCCAGCTATTTTCTTTCCTTTCAGCAAGTACCACCAAGATACTGCATCGTAGAATTCCAGAAAAAAGAAACTGCTAAAAATGCTGTAGATTATGAGCCTCACATACTTAACAGTTGTCGCTTGACTGTCAGGCCTAGAAGTTTTAAAGAACTTAAATTAACACCTTATTTCCCCTGGGAAAAAGAAAAAGAACAAAAGGAACAAGCAATGTTGCCCTGGAACCAAATGGGAGGGGGTGATATGGGGGCCGGGCCTGGAGGACCACCTGAAAGTGGAATTCTTGGTAGAGGACCCCCTGGTTTTGGTGGCCCCGCTGGTGGATTTGGTGGTCCCCCTGGAGAGGAGCAGTTCTACATGGATGATTTTGATCAGAGTGGCAACTTCAGAGGATTTGGTGGTCGTGGAGGTAGGAATTTCTGTACAATGTTGTGATACATGTCCTTTAGGATAAAACTAATGGAGAAAAAGAATACCAGATGTATATGCCAACATTTTGTATTTTTTTATATTGGTGTGTTGCTATTGTTGTCATTTGTTTTGATTTATTATTATTTCAGGAATTTATATACGATATAATACAATATATGTATAAATAAGAGTGTCTCATAAATGTTACTCTAGGTCATTGACTATCATTGACATATGTTTTTTTTTTTAATCTCTATGCTTAATGTTGCTTAAATTTTAAATAATACTTAATGTACTCTCCAGGCCCTGGTTTTGGACCAAGACCTGGATTTGGAAGGGGAGGACCTCCATTTGGTCGTGGGGGTCTTGGTGGTCGTGGAGGTTTAATGGGCTCAGCACCTGGAGTTTACCCAGGTATGAGCTTTGGTCCTCCAGGTGGTGACAGACCACCACCTAAACCATTACTTGACCTAAACACTGGAAGTGGTTTTAAGAGAATGAAGGGAATGCCATCACTGCCTGGTATGGGAAAAAAAGCCAGAAAGGGTAGAGGAGCTGATGATCCACAAGATCCCTTGCCTATCTCTGTACCAGAACTAAAAAAGAAATTCTCAGAGAGTACATGCATTACAGTAAGTAGTCTTAGATCATTTCATGCTTAGGTGTTAAGTCTCCCACTATTTCACGAAAAATTCAACAATCTCCTGCCTACATGCTGCATTAAAGCAGAAGATTTAGCCAGAAATTTCTCTCAGATTATTATAAATTTGGGCTTAAAATATAAGTAAATTACTTAATTCTTATCAAAACAAATTCAATTGTATATTTGTACGTAGGTGTTAACCTTTATAAAATCTATAATGGGAGATTTCCCTCTCATAGCTTTTGTCAAAGCAGGGGATCTAATATATCATGTTAAAAGTACACGTCACTATATAATAAATAATTTATTTATGTTAAGTAAATTACGACTTAAGTAAATTATTTATTAAATTGTGACATGTGCTTTTAACATAATATATTCACATATTTACAAATATAGTCAACACCTGGCCCGGTGGACCTTTAAGGCACCTTAAAAAATTCAGCATTTTCATGATTGTCGTGATCACTCTCATAAAATAAACTTTAGTTTATTTAGGCTTCATGTAAATCTTATTAAGAAAGAGGCCAAATTGATATTTTGTATGCTATTTTTAGATTCAGTCCCAGATGCAGCTACTGGTTGATACAATTCAAGCTTCTCCTGAAGAGTTGCAGCAAAGATACTATATCTGTAAAGTTTTAGAGCAGGCTTTGACTCCATTCTTTCCAGGTATGTGTATATAAACTGATTTTATGGATAGGTATGGTGCTTCATTAGTGCTGTGCTGTTACCTTGAATCTGTTTGATAAAAGTTCATCAAATATACAAAAAGCACAAGTTATTACTTTATTTCCATTTGTGCAGGAAAATTTGAAGAATTATTATCTACATACAAATGTGTAGCGCCATTTTTTTTTTAACAAAACAGTGTGATTTTAGTTGACTGGGTTTGTTTTAATGTCAGCATTGGAGGACTTACTAAGTTGTATACATGTACCTGTGTTGTTATGACAGGTGTGACTGTGAATCAGTTTGGTTCATCGGTTAATGGCTTTGGTTTAAAAGGCTGTGACATGGATGTGTACATTGCATTGGACTCCATTGGGATATCAGTCCGTAGTGGTGTAAGTACATACAGCTTTACTATCATTTTTACCTAAAAGTGTCCTTAATTGCTCTAATTGTTTTGGGTCAATGGAGTATTCATTCTTCAAAAAATACATTTAAGGTCATAGGTCATAACATTACATTTAAATTTCAAGATGAGTTTGTCTTACATTTTGCACATTTAAATACATATATTTTTTTGACAATTATATTACAATATTCGACTGTCCTTCCATTCACTCAAAAACATTTCAAAACACTTAGATTCATCTTCAAAAATGGTACAAGGTTTTGTCTCCATTGGTGGGAGATATGTCTCCAGTTTTAATTTTTTTGGTCCTTTTTTTATTCAGAGTTATCCTGCCAAAGACACAGTAAAATGGGGCACAAGTAAATAAGTAGCTCTATTAATGGTAACCAATGCTATTTGTGTATTTAATTACAGAAAGTTGACCTACCATACACTAGGGATGTTCACTCTCTGAAGAAACATTCAGGTCCCCTCACCCAAGCTGATGTTGATGGCATGACCAATGGTGACAAGGGCAAACTGATTTCCCGTATTTTGATTGAGCATGCTCCAGCCTGCAGCAATACACAAGTCATCCCTAGCAACCGCTGTCCAATTGTTCGATTCAAACATGAGTCATCTGGAATCAAATGTGATCTGTCTATTGATAACAAGTAGGTACTGATTATCATGGTTAAATGTGTATGAAACAAAAACAATATTCATTCAGACTTTTTATATTTTTTTACTTAGACATTAAGTAGAAGTTACACTTAATCTTTCTACAGTAAATTTACTTATTTTTGCGTGCAATTTATTTTTGCTGATTTACTACCATTATGGCATGACTGTTATATTTTTTCGGTCTATGAAGAAATAACCTCAGTCACGTGTGCACACATATTAACCTGAGGAGCAGGTTATTTTCAAGTGTGCAGATTTTGTTTCCAATCAGAAAGCGTGTTTCTTCTGAAATTAAATTATTTAAAAAGACTACATTTTGGTGAAAGAGTAATCAAGGGAACCAAGGTTATAGCGGTAATCAAAAGAATGTAATCCAGGGACAAAGACCAGACATGGAAAACAGACATACACAACAAAGAACATAAAGTAACTAAAATCATACATATAAAGTAACAAAAGCAAAAACAAAAATATAAATCACAAAAATCTGAATCAATAAAAATATAAAAATATAAATCACAGAGAATATAAATCAACAAAAATGTAAATCACAAAAATCTTAATCAAGAAATTTATAAATCACAAAAATATAAATCAATAAAAATAAATTGGTTTACAGTATTTGTTGAACAATGTGTTTCATTTTTGTTTACACCTGACATTTTATATGTGGAATTTTATTAATACATTAAAAGTGGCTTGTCATTCTCAAAACATTTCTCTTCACCTTATATCTTGACATACTGTTAATCTTTCAAGTGTGTGAAACCCAGATTTACAATAAAATAAATGCTTCTCTCTGTGTTTAGTTTTCTGGTGTATTCGAGAATTGAGGGTTACCTAAATTTATTATATAGGAGCAATGTTTGGTATTTTAACAAGTTGTGTTCCAGAAATGATTGGTGTTTGAGTCATCCAAGTGACAGTATATACTAGATAGTCAATACAGTATAGAATTTTAACATGATTTCAGGCTTTGCTGATGATTGACAGAGCTTTTGTATGCAAATTTAATTCATTTTTTTGGTAGTGCAATGTTACAAGTTGCATCCTATCATAGAATGACAGAAAAATATGGACCAAACTTTTTAATCTTTGGTAGAGTCAACAAAACAGTTTAATAGCCCAAAATATGAAAATTTCTTTTGAGATAAATGTGTGTTGTAAAAGTGTTACAAAATGCTGATGCCTGTACTGTCGGGACATGAGACTTCCTTTAACACACCATTTAGTTCAAACAATCACATCCTATCTGCATATATCACCTCCAAAATAGGTCACTACCAACAGGAAGATTTTGAGCCATTCATGTTTTGGCGGAGGATGTACATGTACGTATGTAGGATTTCACTGATGCTCCTTCCCAATAAAATTGGTGTTAAGAGGAATTAGCTTACATGTCTTCACATTTCTTTTCAGACTTGCTTTACAGAACACTAGACTTCTACAAGCATTCAGCCAATATGATCCTCGCATCAAGCCTCTTGTGTATGCCATCCGTTACTGGGGCAGACTAAAACATTTAGCTGGTAACATCAAGACTGGGCCAAGAATGTCTAATTATGCTTTGACACTAATGGTTATATACTATCTACAGAATACCAATCCTAGGACGTTACCAACAGTCCAGCAACTCTCTGATTTGTCTAGTAAGTCTGGCACCAGAGCCTTTCAGTTTTATACCATCTCTTAATCCTTAAGATGTAATGTAAACCATGAAATTTTCTCAGCAGTTTTATTTTCACTATTTTCGCAGTAATACCTGAAATATTGTGATTTTTTTTTTCAAAGAACATGATACATGTACTATAATTTGGGTAAAGATCGTAAACTTAAAACTGTGGGAAAGTAAATTGGTCACAGAAAGTGTGAAAAAAGATGCTGTGAAAATTTCTGGGTTTACAGTACTCCTTGGAAAATGAAATGATTTAAAGTTTTGTATATATATATAATCAGCATAGGTATGATTGAGGTATCATTTCCCTTTGTTTCCAAATTAAGTGATGAATTAGTTGATTTATTGTCACTTATGGATAAAATTTAAGATTCAATTTTATTATTTTAGATGCCAAGACTGTAGTTAATGGATGGGACTGTTCATTTGTGTCTTCTAATTTTATTCCACCTTCTCACAATGTTCAGACTTGTGGTGAGTATAGAAAAGTGAAATTTTCCATTAAAATACACAAAAGGCTTGTAAAATTATCATAAAACACAGAACAAATGTGTGTGTGTGTTTTTTTAATATTTTTTAAATACCTGATATATGTGCTGTTTTTGATAAATGAGATGTTTTAAAATACATAATATACAATAAACAATTCAAAGCTAAAATTAAGGAATTGTCAAGTTAATGTTCAGAATTATCTCCCTTTGTGTACATCCTTTGTAGTAAGCCATTACTTGATAAACAAGTTAACAGTTGTTTTTGAAGCCGTCTTAATTTGATTGCATGGGTTTACTATGGATGATGTACATATGTACTTAAATCATTTGTTTTTACAGAGGAGCTGCTTGCTGGATTCTTCAAGTTCTTCTCACAATTTGATTTCAAGGCCAATGCTCTAAGTCTCAGAACTGGCACTGTTTTACCAGTTGCTAAGATTACACTTGAAAACACCATGAAGGTAACTGCAACCACAGAATTTCCTTGGGCACATGTGCCATATGTGTACAATGACACATATGCAGATACCAGGAAATGGTTACTGTGGCTATTTTATTTCTATGCATTTTGTACACATGAATTTCCTTTCCCCCAAAGTGTCTTGCAGTACATGATGCAAATGTGTACAGTTGCACATGGTTCCATAATGCAGGATTTTGGCATTAAATATCTAAATTGTACACAAATGAAATTTACTTTATTATTTTGGCATTTTTATGACCCTGATGTGTATGTAGTAAAAGTGTGCTAGCTTCAAACACAACAATCGGGCATTTGATGTTTTCAAAATTATTGAGCACACAATCCCTATTTAATTTTTAGAACCTGGCATGTGTAGCTCTGTGTACTTGTTACATATGTAATACGGGGAAAAGTACATGAAATGAAAACAATAGCATTTCAGTGTGGTTTATCGTCATCTGTTCTGTAGATTATTGTGAGAGAGTGGAGTTGCTTTCTGTAGCATTCATAATGTGCAATGTTTGCAATAGAAAATATGTTTCATGAAAAGCCACTTATTTTGCTGGATTTGTTTGTATTTTGGAGAGAAAACAAATTTGCTAAAGTGCTTATTGTAATTTTTAATGTAAGGTTCTTTGAACTTAAGATGTTTTTAATTGTGTCAACTTACAGCTTTCTTTATGGTACAAAACTTCTTCTTCAGGATTAAAGAAAAATCTTTATAACATTTTTAATTCAATCAGTGTTAATTGTAAAAATATCACATTGTATTTTCAGGTGCAAAATATTGACCATATTATTGTTTTTGTGATTTGTTTTTCTTGATTGTCTTTTATGAAAAAAAGAAAAACATTCTTCTTGCTTTCATGATATGTATTTCAATAAAAGAGAAAAACAAATTTTAATACTCCTACAAATTTATATTTAAGAAATGTCTTTTATTTTCCACCAGCAATAGTAGAGAAATTAAAGCTGTGTTAAAGTGCTGTTTCAGAATTTTTATTTAGATATTTAGATGGAATGTACCTGTTTTAGAAAACCTGTTCAATTTGTAATTCATAAATGTTATTATTTGCTGCTTACTAAAACACTTTTGTACATAAGAAATTTTAATTGGTGCTTAAAATGACCCAATTATAAAGATTTTGAAGAGTGGTCCTCAAAAAAGCATAACTCTTCTTAAAAGTATTTATTATGTTCTATTTTGCTTGCTTTTTCTATTGTCTGAACTAATATTGAATTACTTACAATGATTCAATTCTTCACTTCCTAAGACAAGATTAGTGTCAGAAAATCAGTCAATAGTAAAAGTTTGCTGTAATAATTTTAGATGGTCAGAGGATATACACCAGTAAACATTCCTTTAACCTCTATGATATGTTTCAGATTGGTCCTATCAACATCCAGGACCCATTTGTACTTGACCACAATGTTGCCCAGAACATTAACGAAACAATCCGAGACCTATTCATACGAGAATTAAGTATAGCAGCTTACAAGGCAGAGAGGTGGCAAGCCATTGAGTTTGCCCAGACCAAGAACCTTATCGATGTCTTGGATGACAGGATTCCAGAAGGCTTTGATGAGTCACTAGCCTTGTCTGGTGTTCCAGGAATGAAGCTTGGAGAGTATCAGTTTGTTGTGGAGCTGAAGGCTCCTTCCCTGTCACCACAAATGCTGCGTTCATTGGAGTCTGAAGGTGACCTTTATACAGCATGGAGCAAGAGAATGATTAGCTTTATATACAACGCTATAGAGAAAGTTTTAATGTTTGACTGTGAGGTTATTGCTACAAATGTGTCTGATATTGCTGTAAAATCTAGAAAATATGACCATGCTGAGAGGTCGGAAAAGAGCCTACAAAGAGGAATGAAACGATCAAGGCAGGCCATGGAAGATGGCGGAGAAGGTGAGATTGGCGGTAAGGGTGAAGACGAGGGTGGAGCCAAAGGTGAGTGTGAGAGTGAGGGCACTGCCATGAATGTTGATCAACAGGAAACATATGATCCGAAGGCAGAGTTGTATAGTGATGCTCAGTTCTTTATAGACATGAATTCTTACATTATGTGTAGAATTTGGGCTGAAAGAAAGAAGATTGGTAATATACTGAAGGAGCGTGGATACGGAGAGAGTATTGAGTTGGAACAAACAATCTCTGAGAGATTATACTATGATAACCATTATGATGGAAAGTCACCAATTATGGAAATGAGAATTATTTTGAAATCAATGATCTTGAACAACCGAGCCGAGATCTTAGTTGATGTCTCTGGTCCTCCAGGTCAGAGTGAATATCACTGTGTATATCATTACCTAAAGAAATTTGTTCTCAAGATGGTCGACAAGTTCTTTGTTCCAGGCACTGACAAATGAAGACATCATTTGTCAACAAATAGTCAAGAGAGAAAATTAAGTGAAGGAATTGCACTTGAGGGAAATGTATTTCATTTGTAGTTACGTGCAAGAGAGTCTCATGGTTATTGAAATGGATGAAATAACAATGAAAACTTATGTTAAATTGAAGTTTGTTGTTTCTTATTTTGTTTGTTTTTGTTTGTTTTGATATAGTTAAGCAAGTTAATCATTTATTTGAAGTCATTCTATCATGCCATATGTTATTTTAGTCATTCAATCATGCCACATGGTATTTTTAGTCATTCAGTCATGCCACATGGTATGTTCAGTCATTCTGTCATGCCACATGGCATTTTTATTCATATCTTAGCATTAATGTCAAATAGGAGCACACAAGAATGTAAAAAGATCAGAGATGTTTTTTTTTACATAACTTAACAAAGCATGTACATTTGGCAAAATAGCAGCATATTTTACACCAGAGGACATGAATTTGAACTTTTATTTTCATTTTATATACATGTGTGAATATCTTTAAATTTTGCTTCTTGAGCTTGTACATATGTATTCATGTATAAAATTCTGTGCCGGTTTTGAAACCTGGTAGTCTTCTCAAACAATCTGATTAAAATCAGCTGTTAGTATAATATCCTAACAGCTGATTTTAATCAGATTGTCTTCTCAATATTTCACCAACATTTAATCACCTTCAGTCTATGTTTCTGAAAAATCCTTCAAGTTGTTCATGTATTGTCATGTCTGAATGTTATTATTTAAAAAATAAAGGAGATTTATGGATCAACAGTTTCATAAATATTGTAAAAATAGTACTGTCACTTTTGCTTGAAATAAAGTAGTGTTCAATGTAAGCTGCTAAGATTAAATGTTGATTTACATCATTCTTTTCTTTGAAGAAATCCATGGTCAAAAAGTTGTGTTGGTGTCCTTAGAAACTTCTGAAATAATGAATGTGATTATGAACATTGTAGATATATTATTACTAAATAGGCAGTCATTGTGTCAGTCTTAAGTACTCAAACATGTTTCCTCTTTCATTTATTTCTAAGAGTATGTCAAGACAGGTTTATTTTTTTTCTTTTTATTATTTTTGGAGGAAGGACTTAATCACACTGCCAAGACACTACTAGTCATCGTTGGCGTGCTAAGAAATTTCTGTAGTGATTAATGAACTATAAACAGAACAGGTTGACATCCTAGATCAAAAGGAAATAATTCAATAGCATGTCATATTAGAGGTAGAGGTAGTTTGCTTGAAAAGCAGGAGATTTATTGTGATCATGGTGTCCGTTCGTCCGTCCCCTATTCTAATTCAAGTTTGAGATGGATGTTATAATAATTGAGGATGATATACGCCTTTCTGTACATGCCACTTAAGGCATATTATTGACTGTGAATGTGATAATTGAAAATATCAGTATCTTTCAGCTATAATGATAATTACATTGCAACAAAACCCACTTCGTAATTATACTCGTAAATTGCAAGAAAGATAATATGACGTCATCTCATTAATGAGGACGAAGAGAAATCAAGAGAACCAGGATTTCAATGGTATTTATAAAGAACATAATCCAGGGAAAATGAATAGACACGTACAACAAAGAATTTTACATGAAATAACCAAAGTAACGTCCATATACAGAAAAACAAGTACTATCTTTAAAAACGCAGTAAAATTTGCCCTTTTAATTATAACTGTCTACATTTCATTCAGGAAACAACACATGGCACGCAATCTTAATTTTCGATACAGTTTTTTTTTTCGGACGCAACTAGTTATCAGTACTTTGCCAATCGGGGAAATAGAATTGCGATCAGGTGACATGCGTTCCCATGGAAGAGCGTCTTTAAGGTGAAAGGGTGAAAACCGAAACTACCAAGTGCGTCGGAAAAATAAATAGCAATCATTTCTCATTTGCCATGGATAGATTTCTTCCTTCGACTACCACATGTTTTACAGGTGTTAAGCAGAAGACAAATAACTTGAATAATGGTGATTGAAATCATTCAACACATTAGGCTTTAAATAGGAAGTTGAAGGTGATGGATGCAACCGATCAGAATTGAAGTACCAAAACGGGATATGAACATGGATTTTGAAAAGATAAATACTACTGCTTATCAATTTGATTTAAAGATGTGACTGGTATGAAAATGAAAATCGTATCAATAGATCTTTATATTATTATTATTAGTTATAACACAATCTAATTTAAATAGGAAATTATTTCGCTCCACTCCTTACAAATTATAGCACTTATCCCTTTAGATACGAAAACATAACCCCCTCTTTACACACACACTACGCTCCGTGGGGCCTAACCCTCACGGAGCGTAGTGTATGGGGTTACATTATCGTATCTACTATCCTTTGTGTTCTTCGAAGGACTTTGCTTTCATTGTTACCCGATGTGTTGGTCAGTATTGGATCTTTACGCCCTTTATTGAATATCCTTTCGGGTCTCGCACGTATGATAACACCAGGGACTTGAAAAATAGGTGTATAATAAAAAAAAATTTTTAAGAGGCCAGAAGGAGACTCGATATTTTTTCAAGATGACAAATGTATCAGGTACCATGGTCGGTGGGGTCATATAGATTTGCTAGATCTTGATAAACTTTAATAATTGAAAGAGAATACAAATACGTGGTTCATCTCCCGAGGCGAAACTAGTCGACGGAATAAAAAAAAATGCGCAAGACAACCGTCGCATACCACTAGGTATCCACTTCAGCTAGGTGTTCTCTTCTACAAGAGAAAATATTTCCATGATTTACTTTATATGATTTGATATATTTCACTCTTCGCCAACACTTCAATTCATTATAATCTATGTTAGTATTTCAAACCAAAACATTAAATAACATTTAGACATCTGTCTGGCTATTAGTTAAAACTGGGGCTAATAAAACTAACTATAGTTTTATTTAATACAAGGTTAAGACATGTTGAAAAGATGCTTATAATATTAGACAACAAAGTCGTAAATCTTTAGAAGTGAAACTGGAAGATAATAAATGCTTGCATAGCTACACACTGCTCAAGGTGGAATCAACAGAATAGAAAATAATAACTACATTGATTCCCATGATCGACTGATTGCCCTAACCATATACAGATCATAATTAAAAAATATATAAAGGCTTTATATGTAATTCTATTTGCCGATATTTTCAAGACGAGATTTCATTTGAAACTTATTACACTAGAATGAACGCAAATTTACATTGTCAGACCGCAATGTCTGCTATTTTTGATAGTGAGAGCAAGTCTCTGTGGTCAGATTTCCAATTTTAGCATCCGCTATATAGATTTTATGTTTTATCAATAAATAATCCACGATTTTGTCATCTGTCCCTACGAGCTTAAAATAAGAACATACCGAATCTGCCTCCAGATTTGACCTCCACGAAATTGACAAAGAGGGAGGCAGCTTTCAACTAAGCTTTAAGACAAACGCGACGAATTTGAATCTTTAAATTATAAGTTAAAAGCATTGTTATTTTTCGTATGAAAAACCAGGCGATTCGTCGAAAGTTTGTGGAAAAGAAAGTCACATTTTCATATTCAATTCGATAGTTTATTTTTCGGTTCCACTAGCAGAAAAGGATTTTACAACCGGAATAAATGAGTTCAGGTAATTAGAGAACTTGAAAACTTGTAAGTTAATAATTCAGACCAAAATACGCAGATGTGTTAATCATAACCTCACGAAATATGGAAAAGTAAATGACATGATAGTACTTTTGTATAGCAAATTCTAAAGTTACCCGACATGAAATTAGCCTTAAGCTTATCCTCTCACATTAGGTCGTGATGAATGCGAGAGAATCTATGACATTAAGAAGTAAAGTGACAATTACACTCGCAAGCACATCATCACATAATCTCGCATGACATTATCTACATTTAGTCACAAAAAAGTCGCATCAAATTGGAAATCTCTTCAATTTTAGAATAATTAGAAGTTCAATGGAAACATCCGCAGAACACGTCTATCAATTAGTAAATGCTCAGATGGGCGTGTCTAATGAGTTTCTTCAGCTAGCTGTGCCATCAATCTAACTGGTTGTTGGAGCGTGGTCCTTCGGTTGAGAAATGGTTCCATTGGTTCCTGTATAGTCCCTCTATCCAGTAATTGGTTGCATAGTCGGCGAAAGCTGTTACGTCGATGTCTTCTGCGTTTTCTAATGCACTGAACCGTGTCTGTTGGGATAAGTGGACGAACGGCTGCTCGTCTCACGAAAAGTCGTAGGTCGTCGTTCTCTTTGTAGACTGTTGCGAGTCCAAGTTTCTGTGTTCGCCGCCAAATACACTAAGTATTATGACATACGGGATTCGTCGGCAGTTAGTCTATTACGTTTTCGTGGTCTGGGTTGATGTCAATGTACTGAACGTAGTTTAGCTCTTTCTTATAGTTTTTATAATCGGTTTTGGTGTGGTTTCTTTTGGTACATTTCTGTTTTAATCGAATTGAATACTGCCTTGGCTTGTACTTTTGTAGACGATTTTAATAAAATTATATTGCCTAAACAAATTTTAAATTAATTCATTTTAAAGAATTCAAATAATTACCTTAAAAAGATAGAAATATATTTTTAAAGATATTAGTTGCTTTAATATTTGACTTTTTTTACAAAAGCAGAAAAAAACTAAAAAAAGAAACATCACATTATTATTATATTATTATGTCTCTAGTCAATGATGTCATTAAAAAATATCATCCAATCTTTTTATTGGAAAAAAGGTAAAATACAGGTAAATTTAAACTCTTTTGAGAACCCAATAATCCCTAATTTTAATTGATGTTCTTTTAGTCTAATAATTAAATGTTGGAGAAACGTGAACACACCCATGCCGTTCGCCTAGTGTACAAAAGAGCCTACAGAAAGACTATAGAAGCTGAGGCAATCAACCCATCAATCGACTGTTGATTGCTTGTTTGCCTCGTCAGTGTTCTCACGGTACATAGTCATAAATGGATTCTTGTGAATAAAAAGGACTCTTTCAGAATCGCGTGCAGGACATTTACGGATAATTTCCTGAAAACCAATGTATGTTCTCTAACCATTGGTATGTTTTGTATGTAAATATTTCTCATATTATCATATTCTATATATGTCAGACAGTAGTTCGACGGAACCTTCCGATCATTCATTTTTTCCCTAAAATTTATAGTAATAAAAGAGCTTCGGGTAAATCTAGATAGCATGTTGATTTTATAATGACACAGGTGATCTTAGATCAAAATATCGAATTCAAATGAGTATTCCTAGTCAGTTCATGATTTTTGTGACTTTGTGGCATTTTTGTCATTCGGTGCGAAAAATTACTTCATCTTAAAGAATCTGTTGCCAAGTTTTTATTATTATGAGGTGTTTTCTTAAGAATCAGTAGATTTTTTTTAATGGAAATGGGTAAGATCATCAAGCAAATACTGTAAGTTACAAGTAAGGAATATTAAACAAAAAATATTAAAAGATGTAAATGTGTATGATAAAATCGATATGAACTCCGAAGAGATTGATGGACCTTGCTTTGTGCATACTTAATTGGATGACTTATAGAAAAATATACCTTCATTGGGCTAAATAACATGTAAAAAACTTCAATTTTCCGTGAAATAAATGGTTTCTTTCCTGTGCTATAATTTATTGTTGATTTGTACTGTCATCAGTTCCGTCTTCCCAAAATAATCCGAAAATGTCCGCCCCGTGACCCGAAAGAGTCCTTTTTATCCGACAGATTCCTTTATGGCTTTGTTCCAATTCCGATTCCAATTTAAGAAATATGCTGCGTCCTGTACTCGCATGCTTACGGTTGAAAAAACGGGCCGAATCCCGCCTACGAAAAGGGGATGTATACCTCGGGGTTATACCCTCGTGTATGAAATGAAACCTGATGCTTACAAAATCTTACTTGAAATGATATATTTACTTTTGTTTATTTCTATAGATGTTCCCGTTGTAAGGGTTTCCTGTCTTTATTATATTACTCCTCTTGTGACATTGATGCATAAGGCTGACAAGCGGGAACCGAATCAAGGCACGCATGCCAACCGACTATTGCAGACCCCGGATGATCAACAAATATCAAAGGTGCTTACTCTCGGTCCGTGAACTGTCAGTCAAGCAGAAATACACCAGAAAATATTCAGCCCAAAGCATAGTCCATTACACTATTGAGACACTGACATTAAAACTTTTTTAATTTGTCATTGTATAATGTCAACGGCCAAATATATAAGAAAATCGTGAACACCTAAGCAGGTAGTTAGTCATAGTGTGCTGTGAAGTTGCTGAGCTCTTTATTGTAGATTTTGATGTCCAAATATTTTGAAACATTCAAATATCTTTCAATTCTGCTTTCTGAATAAATTTAAAACATTTCAATTGAATATTAGTATTGTAGTTTGAAATTTCCAATGCATTTAAAAGGAACCATGTTTGTTGTAATTAATTTATCAGTGTTTTGTTGATAACAAAAAAAAAATACATTATACTGATATTCTGGATTTTAACAAGGACACAAAGGTTTATTATCAGAGGCCATTGGACTGCTGTTTTATATTAATCAGTGTCGAACCTGTCAATATTTGAAGAGAGATAACATTAAGTACAACGTCCCCGTTCCATTGATATAAATATACCATATCAACGACGATATGACAAAGTTGGGTGCTAACGATCTTGAATTTAATGGAAAATAAATGTTTCCAATGGTCAATTTACTTACACGTCGAGAGAAGTATATATTTTTGTTTCATTTTTGTTTTGAGCAACGACCTTCACAGAATTAATTGTACTGTTTAAAATTCCGATTAATAGGTTCCAACAGGAGAAATGTATTATGATGTAAATTAAATTTAGCGAAAGAAATAAGATTGGAATGTCCAATAGGCAAAAATCTAGAATAATTATTGTTGATGTCAGTAACGTACCATCCGATCGGGCATAGGTCTTTGTCAGGATGAACGTTAACCTTTGTTATGTCTTTCATGCTCTGGTACCCCTCTGACCATGGGCCTATGACCATAAAAGGCACTGTAAGCGTTATACATGTTGATCTAAGTTTATTCATTGAAAAGCTATTTAATATTAATCCATAACAAACAGGATTATTTCCTTCTTATATTTAAATCGAATTGATATAAAATGTTGATAGAGTACATTTGTTCATAGTAGAATGTAGAAACTCGTGAATACTAGAAGTTG
This sequence comes from Perna viridis, assembly GCA_037379345.1. NCBI lineage: Eukaryota > Metazoa > Mollusca > Bivalvia > Mytilida > Mytilidae > Perna > Perna viridis. The sequence goes on from CM074517.1 coordinate 21,968,396, forward strand.
TCAGAAAAAAGTACTGTTCTTATACACGAAGTATACAGACACAAAATGGCTACAGGTCGACTCGCTAAAAACATTACCGAGGACTACCTTACTTGTTCAATTTGCTTAAATAGGTTTCGAGAGCCTAGGACACTTCCATGTGAACATTCATTTTGCCTAGTGTGTCTCGCTGATCATATCAAAGACACACAAGTGAACGAAACATTCTGTTGTCCAATGGACAGATTGGAAATCAAAATACCAGAACATTTTACTGATCACTGGGAATGTGCAAATTCATTTGAGAGCGATGTACTTCTGTCTGGACTGATTCGGGCTTTGACTGAAAGTATTGGTACAGCAGGAGCAACAGAGAAGTGCCGAATAGATGAAAAATACGAATTCTTTTGTTTTGGATGCAAATCTGTAGTTACAGCTGAAGATGCGGTTGAAAAACACAGAAGGTCGACGTGTGACTGTGTGAGCCTTAAAAAGGCTTTGAAACGTTCAATGCCTCAAATTGCAACTTTGAACAAAAATCTTGAAGGTATGGTTGTTAAGACTAACAAACTAAGACAAGAATCACAACAACGCACAGAAACTGAAGCAAACAAAGAAGCTTTGAACGAAATAGCTAGTTTTGAATCAAAATTAGACAATTTTTATAATCAATGCAAAGCTAATCTTACATCTCTTAAGGTAAAGCTACAAAATACGGATTCTAATGACACTGAAGAAACATTAAATAGCATATCATCCGACGTTAGAAAAAAATATGATAATTTTAATGAAACTATGGACAATGAGAATGTTGAATCAATTCTAAAAATGTATGTGGAGATTTCAGAAGAAATTCCAGCTCTCCAGAAACGAATTGACGAAGTGCCGAAGTCGTTTTCCCGACGGAATAGTTCAAAGTTCGTTCCCAACGACGACCTGCTAACGATATTTGAAAAGAAAGTCAACTGTGGTCATATTCATACTATAGAGCTGAGTAACTTCCAAGCCAGATCAGACCAAGTTGCCTTTAATTATTATGATGTAACGATCATTGGGAGGTATTTGGTCGTTGTTGATGGTGAGAATGGCCTCCTGAAACGGTACTTGAACGATTGTACGTATGTCGACAGTCTTCGTCTGTCTAATGTCTGTAGAATAACAGCTCTAGGCGAGGACGAGGTTGCTGTAACCCGATTCGGTAAGAAGAAAATAACCTTGGTTTCAATAGGTCGTAAAATGTACGTCCGGAGTCACATTCGGACTAAACGGTCATATATTGGGATAGCTTGGCTAAATGACGGTGGATTTGCAGTTTCCTATTACGATGGAGAATCACCTCCAGGAATCGAAGTGATAAGTAATGAAGGGAAACTTTTAAGATCTATTTCTGGCCAACCACATCCAAATGGCGGAAACCCACTTTTCGTCTGCCCCATGTTCATGACAACAACGACTAGTGGTGACATTGTTGTGTGCGACTATAGCGATACCAAAAATATCTTCTGCTTCAACCAACATTTGGAACCCCTCTGGTGTCACTCTCTCGAGTCTATGCCATGTAGTGCGACGTGCGATAGATTCAGTCTTTATGTGACACTCCCAGAGCAGAATGAAATTATTGCATTGTATCAAGAGACAGGAGAAAAAATACGAACGATAGTTACGGAAACAGACGAACTTGATAGACCGTATGCCACAAGTTGGTTTAATGGGGTGTTGGCCGTAACGGAAGACCAGTCGGACAAAATTCATTTGATTCATTTATAGATTTCACAATAATGTGTTGTTTAGTTGATTTCATAAAGGGTTGTTGTCCGGTGAATTGTCGATTTACTTCCCTAAGCAATTTAGAAGGTTGTAAGGGCAAGGAACTTCTTACATACATGTCATTATCCTATGTTACTAGTTTGATTCGATTTCACATCCCATTATTGTATGAAGAAGTAACGAATTTAAGTGAAAGCGTACTGAATTCGCTTAGTATGTAATTAGAGTAGAAGGATTATTGACTCATTTCCGTAAATTAGATTTATGAAAATATTAGGAGATGAAATATCCTTTTAAATCATTAATACATTTGGGTAAAACAAACGTAGAGGTTAAAGTCGCACATTAAAGGGATAATTGTGATGAAAACACACCTAGAGACTATGCCTCCACGTTTTCATTTGGTTGCTCATTTACTTGATTATTTTCTGTGTATTGTCTCTCAAAGTCTCTATTCTGTTTGCAATTTTATCTGATTTCCTTCTCGATTTTGGTTTTGAGTTATGTATATTGCTCTTTGATTTCTCAGGTTCATTCTCACAGTCTGCGTTTACTTAGATATGGGTTTGAAATCAATAAAACAAAATATATAACAAAGTATACTGATTTACAACACTGGTAGTTCAGGAGATGCATTTCTCCTATATGTAAATTACCGAAAAAGGATGTTATAATTACCGGTTTGAGTAACATAATTATGTTAAAATATCATGTTAAATTTATTCTCTCTGTAACTTTGTTATAGTTTTAAAGAAATAAAGTACATGTATTTGTATTCGTATTCGGTAGTTTGAGTTAAATAAAAAAAAAAATCTTCATTTTTGTAAAAATCTTTAAGGAAAACATTCTACTCAAGATTCAATACAGTAAGGGGACAACCATTTGATTCTAAGGGGACCTGCCAAATTTTTGGCGGTCAAAATATTTATTTATTTATTTTTTTAATTTCGCGCATCAAAAAATTTCTTTTCAACCGGGAAATGATAATCTATTTCAGTTTCACTGTATGGTGTCTGAACAAGCCATATATTTTTTTTTATTATTTTCTGGGAAATTTGGACAAGAATACTTATTTTCAACTTTTTCGGGTCCAGAATACTTATTTCCTAAAACTGCCAGCCACATCTCCCCCTTCGGAATCAAATTGTCGCCAACTAATTCTACGGATTAATCACAATTCTTATGCCGTAAATCATCTCACAACTAAACCCTGAATCGAGCACCTGCCTAAAATCACTTTGCTTCTTTTTCAAGTTCTTTCCTATCAGTAAAACCATCTCGGTAAACTATACAAAACATCTTATCCTGGAAAACTTTGGTATAGAAAGGTTCATTATGACGTGAACTCCAAGTTATTGTAATAAGATTAACAAGTTCTATCTTTAAAAAAAGACAGCCGACGCAGAAAAATTTGTTCTTTTCATTTATAATTTTCTACATTTCATTCAGGAAATAACACATGGCATGCAATTTCAATTTTAGATATATTTTTTTTTCAAACGCCACTAAGTTATCAATATTAGGCCAATTGGAAACCAGATTTGCGATCAGGTGACTTGGAAGAGCGTCTTTAAGGTCAAATTGTAAAAAGCGAAACTATTCCGAAACTGCGTCGGAAAAAAATCCAACATTAACACTCAAGTACGTTTATAATTGATGCAAACCTGATATGATCGGGAAATCCGCATTTATATGTACATACGATCATTTAGTAAACACAAGGAAGAGCTCCAATGCTGCAATCAACTAACATGAACTCCTATTAGACGATAGAACATACATTCAGAATTTGTCAAAAATATCAAATCTTACATTTATATGTGATCCGTACAACACAATTTTTGTTGTTATACATGTATATAATTTCTAACACAAGAATCAGTGAGATTTTTTTTTCTTCGTCATTTTGTATCTTGATGGGCTAAAGTAATCTTGTTGAAAAACGGTCATGCTTGTCCTATACATTTATCTGAAATAGAAGGTATTTGGATTTTTTTTTTAATTTTTGCAGCTTAATGCGAGTAAAACTTCTGATGAACATAATAATTTACCAAATGACCTTCATCAAAATGCGTGGGTCTAAACAAAATAGAGTCGTTGTCAAACCTATCACCTCCACTTAAGAAAATATATCGAACATTTACAAAATAGGTCAGTGATATTAATAAATCGCTTTAATGTAATGCTTTGTCGTGGTAAGGACGTAAGGGTTTCGGAATGATAACTCGGATGTGTCCAATGTAACTATATAACATATTTTTCTAACCTCAATCACGTTACATCCGAATACCATTGCCATATATATGATCTCCTTAATTCGTTTTGTAGACATGCACTCTGTTCGAGATTACTTTCTCTGTTACTGCATATGAATATAACGAGAATGGATATGGTAAACATGTCAAAGACACAACAACCCCACCGGGATTAGGTAAATCGCCAATTTTAATGAGAAATTGATGTCGTGAAAATTAACTTCCTTGTTCTACGTTATATAGAAGGAACAGTCCTTCTGCTACTAGTTTTATGTGTTAGATGCTACTCTCTTTAAACTAATTATCTTTTATATATGTTTCGCAGCTGTCATGGTTTACATGCTTTTAAAATGTGGTGAGTTATAAAGGAACAACTTTCCCAATTCCTTTGGATATAATTGAAATCTGGTATCCTTGATAACCCAGAATGATTTTTTTCAAGAAATCTTACTTTATTTCGGATTGTACCTGAAAAAAAGTTGAAATGAAAAAGAAAACTAATTGGTGTTCTTTTTCATCTCAGAAAAAACACAAATTCCAACAAAATGAACACTTATCAAAACTAAGAAGAATGAGAAACAAGGCCACTAAGCACTACCAGTAGTACTACATTTCAAAAGTCATGCTATGGTGCAAAAATATACAAACTTTTTTACTGCACTTACTGAACTTACGTATGCAATGATGCACAATTTGATTCGAGATGAACGCGAACTCCAGGGTTAAGACATTAATCAAGACTTTATAAAACAAATATTGATGACACACTGGTACAGATAAGGTGTTACCCAAGATAAATTTTGACAGTTCGCCGAAGGTTACCCATTGCAGATTGTTCGTATTTTAACCCAATGATCAATATTATATGATGTAGGTTTGACCTATTCACTATTTTGGAACACATAAAAGCAGTGGGAATATGCACAATTCCGTAGTTTTTCTGATTTTTGTTTGTTCTTTGTTCCGATATTCAGGTAGGTAAATGAATTAGAATGCTAGCGATGTAATTAGAATTAAAAATGATAATTTGAGTGCTGGAATATAAAAACAACACAAAAATAATTCGGAATGATAAAACAAAAAGCACTCTGAAATAAAAAAAAATTATATATAGCGAAATCTTTATTTATTTATTTTTTTTTGCCTGTGTATAGGTCATTCAGCTGAATTATAACAGGTATTTACTAGCTACACCTTAATTACCAAAACGGAATGTAAATATTTTTCGACAACTTATCATATTATTTTAGAGAAAGCTTTTATAAACTCATAAACCCTAACTTGGGTGCCACAAGTTACGACATGAATTCGTTTCTTTCTTTTGAAATAACTATCAAACTAGCAACATCGACTTGCTTTTTCATTAAACATTTTCTGACTAATTGATGAGAGCAAGATAAAAACAACAACAAGAAAAGCAAACAAACAGTAAAAAACTTAAAATTGAATGAAAAGTAAGATGATTTATTTCATACAAAGAGACTACTTAGGCCTGCAAGTTTTAGTCTTAAGCCGTCTTTGTGTTCATAGCCAATTGTGAGCTAATTTATAAAAAATCAAAAATAAAAAAAAACAAAAACAAAAAAAACAAAAAACACGGGCGACTGTAAAGGTATTTCAGATGAAAGGATGTTTTTTTAAGCTTTTCTATGTTCGCGTGTTGGTGACCTCTTGTATCGTCTTGGAACTTCACACCCGAATTAAGGATATGCTCTACGTTGGGCGCGCAGTAGCAATATTTCAAATAAAATTCACTGTTGATATATTTAAAGACTTAGTGTGTTCATATTTTTTTAACTAGCTTCACTGGATGTTGATTAATCATGGCGGAGACAGTCCTTCCGTTAATTCTTATAACACATTAATAGTCTATCATCGATTTGAGCTTAGAGCTGTTGATTTATGAATGCTAGTGTTATTATACCGCGTCTACTACCGCATAACTCAAATAGTCGTAAAAGTCAGTAATTTGGATTTGTGAAAAAAATAAAATAAAACGTCTAAAATTATTTTCTGAGTATTTCCCATAAAACTACTAATTCCGATTCTTGTATTCGAATGGTATTTATATTCCTTATATTCCACAAATGGCCCTTATTGTTAATTATAAGTACATCGTTTGTTACTCGGAATATTTTGGTTTTATTTGTTTAACTTATTGTTTTTCCGACGCAGTCAACATAGTTTCGCTTTTTAACCTTTGACCTTAAAGACGTTCTTCCATGCAAACGCAAGTCACCTGATCACAATTCTGTTTCCCAATTAGCCAAATACTGATAACTTAAAATATAACTAAAATGATAAAACAAAAGAAAAGATAGAAATTCACAAATTTGCGAACAATGAACCTTTGAACCATTTATTGTGTAAAATCACCTGCCTGATTTTTAGAATTTTTGTACTGAATGTATATTCACGCTTTTTAACTATGTAGCATTCCATTAACTGAGTAATTATCAACAATAATGACCAATGCTTCCGGGAACACGAACCTTGTACAAACTGGTCATTTAAAATTGTTTCAAGATGTTTATTCAGCTATCACCAAATACGTACTCCTAATTGCCGTGCTATGATTGTCATGTTTAGTTAGTCTGATGGGTTGTCCTATTCCATTCCAGAATCGACGTGAAATTAAAGAAACACTTAGTGTATTGAGATGTTTATAAAAACTAGAAGCTAATCATTTTATAAAATTTCGACGAGCCTGGCATGTTATCACCATACCATCGCTTATGTTTGTGTTCTGTTGATAAAATACAAACAAACAAAAGCGAAAGTGCGAGACAGATGTTAGAAATGAGAGGCTGGTCCCTTCAAATATTTTTTAACGTATCCTAGTCGATATTAGTTCACTTTTATACTAACATAGAGGTGTTGGAAGATAAAAAAAAACACTCTTGTACACCATCTTTAAACAGTTAAACTATGCTTGCTCCTAAGTACTGTATTAATAATTTTATATTAGTTATGTAAGAGGTTTTCATCTACCGATGCGTTCAATGTGAAATCTTCCCCAAAAGAAGGAATTTGTGAAATGATACAAGTTTCTCATTGTTGAAAATACTACGTTTGATTTAAAATCCTAAAAATTACATGTATATTCTTTTATTAACTTAAATATACGACGTCGGGTTTGCGCATATTTATTCTAGGTATGTCCAATCATGAGAACTCGTGTAGTACTCGTTAATGACAATCCATACTTAGTAATGATGAATTTTGATAACCATTTTAATTTACCTCTGTATGGTTCTAGTTGATTATTGCAAAAACGATACAGGTATCAATTTCATTTCTCCCTGTCAACATTCTGCTGTTAATTATATATTCATGGTTGCTATCTTATATTACTGTATGCCTGACAGTACAATCATCGTACTTCTGTACTACAGTCGTCGGGAATGATTTTCATATTATAAATAACTATTCATTTAGTGGTTTACTTTTTCGATAGTAATATATCTGCGAAAGTAATATCCAGATTTTTTCATCGGGACTGGAGAAATAGTAGATACAAATAGATCAATAATAGGCTGGAGGAAAAAACGTTTCTCTCATGACATATTTTAATTGTTAACTTGCGGGACATCTCTAACAGAACGACCGTTGGTTTGTTTAGTCACTGGCTTAGAATGGGGAAAGTTGATTGAAAAGTCGGACCGAGTTCAGATTGAACACAATAGATGAGTCATAGTCATATTACTTCTCTCGTATCATGCCGGATTTGACATCACCGCTCTGCGTTTATGATGAATTCCGGATGCCCACTTATTTACTATTTTTGTTTTATGTGTCTAACGTCTGATATATACCTTTGTAATGCATATGGTTCCGGGTTATTTGTCGCTTCATTTTCGGTTATTTAGATTTCACCACGTGGATTTCACCTTGCAGTCATCAGTGTTTTCTACCTTCAACTTTTCATGGACCATTCTTTTTCCTTCCATTTTTAAAGTACTCCTCCGTCTAAGAATCAGGCAAAATGTATATAAGTTGTGGCACATGAAGGAAAAAATAGCACAGAGATTTTATCATTAACCAAGTATTTATACCCGTTAAATGTTTGTAAAATTTCCCTTTTTAAGATATTGATAGGTCCAATTTAGTTGAAATTCACTTTAGAAAAATGGTGGGAAAATTTTTCCTCACCTTTTTCTTATATAAGCAGTCAAAAAAATATCTACGTCACAGATGCTTCAGGATAAATTTAAATAACTTTTCACTTGTTTTTTAGATGTATTGAATATATTTGAGGAAAAAAGACACACTGAGAAATATGATGTGCCACCCATTACCTGATTCTTACACAGAATGGTACTTAAATAACAGCATTCACTTATCTTCCGATCTTTGGTACATATTGAACCTGTTCACTTGTTTGTACTGGCGATCATAAAAGGCCACGCATACCAAAGTATATAATTATGTTTTGATTAACTCGTGCGCATGATGATTACTATGGTAACAAAAAAGGGATAATCTGCTACAGGATGTACATCTTGAAATTCTTTGGAAATGTTCATGTCATCGAAAATTCCCCATTTGTGTTGTTACTTGATCACTACAAAATTTTAAACTAATACATATTTTCAGGCCTAATCAATGACAAGGAGAAGTTTTAGTAAATTCTGTTTGAAAAAATAACAATCTTGGCATTTTTGTCTATTTAATGTAATACAAAATTTTTCCCTTTCAAAGACAAATATGAGAAGTAAGCACAAACAGGGAGAAGTTTTTGCCCGTTTCTCCCTCTAGATTAGGCCCTGACATTTTCTCTTATATCGACAAATAATAATGTAAAGCAATTTTATGAGAAGTAACTAAAACGATTAGTAATATTCAACCAATAAGTAATTATGAAAACAAAATGTAAGGATATGATAAAAATATGAAAGAAGTATTGAAATAATTTAAAAATATACAAATTATGGAATTCATAATTGAACTTAGAATTGAAAGCGACGTTCCAAATAGGCTAAGTTACAAATTTAATGGCTAATAAAAAAAAATGCACCATTGGACCTCGGTTAATTAAAAATACTTTGAGTCATATATAGATAAGCACGTGCCGTCTTTAAACGGGTCGTGTTAAGTTAGCTGGTGCAATTAGTGGGATAAATGCTATCAGCATTGTTTATAAAAACAAATCCTCCTCTTGTGTCAAATAACTAAGAAAACCTGCATAACATCCATCAATATTTACCCAACACGAACTTATTTTTGTATTTCTAATTAAAGGTACAATAACAATTTCCGTCAACATTTTGGAATTTCCGTCAAAATCACTGCAATACTATGGAAACCATGAAAATATTGCATGATGATTAGTTGTATGTAAATATTTTTGCGTAGTTAATCACTTACATTTAAGGCATTATGTTCAAAAGCAAAGCAATGTATATTTTGTACATTACGTAAAAGGAAGGAGTTATTACGTAATGTAAATCATCTGAGGAAAATATAGCTGTATAACAAAATTCGTCAAGCTCCACACAGCGACAGTCGTTTGTTTCCTTTCTTACTATATGTACGGCTATTATTAACCCATCCAAATAAATATAAAATGATGCCCTTTATTTGATGTTTCTCAAAGAGTTGAGAAACGTTTGGACCAGAATCACGAGAGGTCCGAGAGTATAGACCTGAGCGTCAGCGCAACAGCTCAGCCGCCAGATAGTAGGGCATTTTCTGACCGAGTTCTTCGGTCATGTATCCGTAAGGTTTCGCTTAGCCACCGACAATTGTTGTTTATTTACCAACAGCGGGTACTGACAGACTCTCGACAAGGGGCGGTAGGGCGAGAACTACAAGGGACGTCCAAACCGTACAACACCCAACCAATCGTTATCATAGAAAATACAAAGAACAGTTGTTGGATAAAGAAGATAAATTCTAAGGCAACGACGAACGGAGCCGAAACTGAAATTCGGATGTCAATGAACAAAATCTTAACAGAAACAAAGAACCAAAAAAAAAATAAGTAGCTAAAAGCAACCTTATAATAATAAACAACTCATTGAGCAGCCTGCAATAAAAAGCGGAAAGCTTGGACCAGGAATTCTGTTGTTATCTTAAACGAAATTCATTGTTTTAAAATCGTTTACAATAGTAAAAAAAAATACCTACAAGATATGAATAAGTCGTCAATTTTATACTAAGCAAATGTCTTTTTTTTTCAATTTATGAAGCTCTGTGAATTTACAGTTTTTCGATAATCTATTTCAGTATCAACTTTCTGCGATTACAGAATCATATCTACAAGCCCAGGTGACGTAGTTTTGACTGCGTCCAGTGAGTTTGGTGCTCCAATAAAGACGCAGATTCACGGTGCATCAAGAGGTGTCTTGAACTACACCCAGTTTACGTCAGCTGACGGAAAAACATACCATGGGGCATGGACAGCTGCCGTCAATAATGATAAACAGTATATCCAAGTAAATAGACATAAAGTTTTATCCTTCTCCATACTTACTTACGTGTGTTGGTTTTCTTTTTTTTACCATATTAAAGTTGTTGCTTTTTATATAATGCTTTCAACCAATACTTCAGTAAATTGCACTGGTTGATGAAAACACATGCAAATAGAGAACCACCGAATCAGAAAGCTTGTAACAATTCAAATTGAATTATAATAAAAATAAATACCAGTATGTGTGACATCAACGATTCAACAAGGCAGTATGTATTCTTTACTAAGATAAAGAATAATTTGGCCATTTCGGGACATTATACATATATATTGCCTAATTGATACTTATAGCCTGACATTAAATTCTCTTTTAACACAGATACAACTGAAAAAGGATTACAAAATAACTGGGGTTATAACACAAGGACGGAACGGATGCTGCCAGCAGTGGGTAACCAAATACGAGGTTTTCTATGGACAAGATTGTAACAGCTTCAAACTACTGGACAGTGGCAATGGATCTGTAAGAATTATAAAGGGATATGATGTAAAACACAAATTGAATGTCGGTTGATGAAGAATATGTAGCAAAACCTGTCTTAACCAAATCTCTTCAGAGTGAATAATTTGCCTGGTTAAGATAGTTTTTTTTTTTGGTTAATATACTAGATTTAATAATTGATTGATTGATTGATTGTTGGGGGTTTAACGTCCGAGCAGCAATATTTCAGCTATATTCAGACGAAAATGGATGATAAATGGACATGAAATGGGATGATAAAATGAAAAATGGGATGGGACACAAGGACAATGGGGTCGACAAATTTTGATTGCCACTGGAAATAGGGAGAGGTGGGTATGGTCGGGCAATTTAGCCTCCTGTGGCGGAGCCCTATGGTTCATACTCCGGGAGTATACTACAGTAGGGTTCTGTGGTGCGAGGAACGTGGCATCTTTCCCAACACAGTGCACCCCTATGGTTTGCGGTCAGGTTTTCCGTATTACAGCCTGACAACCCCAGCGTGTAACACACCAGGGGTACCCCATTCCACCACCTGGGGCACACAACCCAGTTGCTCTGTGGGCAGAGCGCCCTAGCCCCCGGCTAAGGTTCTGAGCACTATTTAGTCCCCTTTTACGACAAGCTTAGCGCTGCTGCAGACCTATTCTTTTGACACCCGGACCTGCACGGGTCTACTAGATTTAAAATACATTGAAAATGATATGAATTATTTTCCGAAGATGTCTAGTTTAGACAGGATACTGCTTTATTTAGTGTTCGATAAAGACAGGATTAACTGTATTTTGATTTTAAAATTTCTGTATAACTTACAAAACAGTCGTGTACATGTTTTTTTTTAATAATTTCTGTGTCCACTCAATAATTGTTTCTTTGGTATTTCAGAATTTTTGACATAATTGTCATTATTTGTTGTTCAGGTTGTGTATACTATAGTTTGGTATCACTTTTTTTCGGAAAAAACGTGAATCTTAGAAAATCAAAATTACATATGTACACGCAGTTTCCGCGTGATATTCTGTCCACTCACGTTATATCGGTAAATTTCCTTCCATGAAGACGCCGACAAACATGGTTAACAGTTACAATTTAAGCTTCAATTTTCCACTCTATGAATAATGGGTGCATTATTAATTTTACGTGGTACTCGTTCAAGTAAGATTAATTGATTATTCGTGTTAACCCTTTAACCCTTTAGCATAAGTTCTATAAATTTCAGATTTTTAAAGGCAATACGGACGAAGATACTATGGTTACAAATATGTTCCCGATACCTGTGACTGCGGGATGTGTTCGAATCGTTCCAAAAGAGTGGAATGGTCAGATTTCGATGAGATGTGATATCATTGGCTGTCAAGCCCTAACGACGCCTTCGACAACGACAATTTCGTCTACCACTGTGATCACTTCAACAACACCTAAGACTACAACGTCATCAAACAGACCTATTATTCAAAAGACATTCTTACCAGGTAATTTGTAGAAAAGAATTTGTCAAAATAAACAATGAAAAACCTGTCCCTTAAAACGATCAATGGAACTTTATTATACCCTTTACTGCCTCCATATATGAAAAAGTGTTTTTCATTAAACAAACCAATACTGGTATGTCAGATGTATGTCAGATATCATAGTTTGTTGTTCACATTTATCTTTTCTCTAATTGATGCATTTTGACGTACTTTCATATCGATAGTGACCACTTTAATATAAGAATCATTCTCAGTAAATTGCAATCTCCAGGTGCCTGTAGCAGTAACCTCTTGGCTGGCAACACCAATACAACTTCTACTATCACTGCATCTAGCATCAAAGATAAGGGGAGTGTGCTGGTCAGCTATGACCCAAAGAAGGCTTTTCTATTCTCAAAAGAAGATACAAACCACTCACAAACCAGATACATGGGTGGATGGAGCCCAAGCACATCAGACAAAAACTCGTTCATACAAGTAAGTAATATCAGTCAACTCAACAAGAGTAAAGAGAAATCATAACGTTCCAACATTTGAAGATACATATTGTGGAATGCCTTTCTAGACGAAACAGAGCTTTCTCAGGGAATTGAATATTTGCTGCTCATTTACATCAAGTTTCGAGTCAAACGCCAATCATTTTTTTCTAATGTAATACCATTTAATTATTGTACATGTTTTTTTTATATATTTACAGTCAGTGTACGTTATCAACACTCCCAATATTATTTGCTTTATTGAGTTTGGGACGATTTTGTACTTTGTTTTCTGCACGTATCTGGCGTCGTCTTTGTCTCCTGCTTTGACTTTCAAATTTAAAATCATAGCGTGATGTTTACGCTTTAAGAACACCGACCTTTCAAAAATGGAAATATTTGCTTAACCGTCATATTTGCTCATATTTATCATTGACACTAGAGCAAAATTTTCTCCACAAAAAGCCGGCTAATGAGACATTGATTTCATGCCCGATCTGAATAAATCGCACATGATCAAGACATATGTAGTTTCCAACTCAAGAAGAAAATATTCGTGCACTCGATTTGTTTTCATAACATATTTTAATCACTTTTCATGCAACGTGTTGGCGTTTATATCTACCGTAATAAACCACAGTTTTGACCTTAGACTATTTTCACTCATGTGCAGTGCAAATAGGTCATTTTAGTTTTATCGTTTAACCAAAAAGATATTGTACTTATTGTACTGATTAATTATTTGTAAACAAAAAATATTCAAATTTACCAATTCACTTATTTTTCCTTACTCTTATAGTAAAAATTGAAGTAGTTTCTGGCTGATGTTTGTAGGTCATGACCAAGCATACCAATCAAAAACTGCCGGTTAAGCGAATCATTATGGCATATGATACAAAAATAGTACTTTTTCTCCCTACTTTTAGATGAATATTTCAAACCATTACTTCAAATCATATATGTAAAATGTGACTATTTAGACATAATGGTCAATAACTTACCAACATTGCAGATAAATTGTTGTGAGAATCAGTTCTACACCCCACGAGGTTTGCATTATTGTTTTTTCCCATGCATGGAGACATCTCATCATAGATAAAATACAACACACCACCTGCTCCACTTTTATACGAAGTTAAGGCTGTTATTTTGGGAAACAACTAGTTTCTGACAAAAGAGTGAAGAACTCGATTATATTTTATTCCATTTTCTTTGTCTGTCATGATTGCTTCTTTAAATTCTAAAGTAAAAGTGTCAAACTAAACTCTGAATAAACTGATGACCTGTCCAAAAACATTCACTTATAAACCTGTATAAACCAAGATGCCTTGATCAATTGAATAAATTCCTTCACACTCAAAGATGTTCAGTTTAGACAAGATTCACTCTAATTGTGTTGACAATATCATTTCAATGGAACAAGTAAATTGTTATTTTCTAGATCGATGCTCAATGGATGATAGTGACCCCTAAAAAACAAAACAAAACAAAACTAAACTAAACTACGAAACAAAACTAAACTAAACTAAACTAAACAAACAGACAAAAAAAACAACAACAACAAAACCTACAAAAAAAGCAAAAAAACAAAACAAAACAAACAAACAAACAAACAAAAAACAAAAATCAAAATAAACAATATAAAAAAAACGATTTAGCTACGCTTTGCAACCTGAATAATCTGACCCCCAAGCGTGTTTTTTACCCTTATTTCCAGGGTACATCTTTCAAATATATAATGCCATTTTATTTTTTTTAGAACTTGAAACAAAACTATTCATTTTCATTTGATTTTGTCTGGAATGTGAGACACTTTTGTTTCTTACATCAATTATTTTGAAAGATAGTGACTTTAAGAGATGCAAGATTCTAATAAAACTCCAACCAAGAACAGCTGATGCTCAGATATAGGAAACCTTATCATCTCCAAAACGGTTTCTTCATAAAATATATCAAGACGAGACGAGAAAGGAAACCATGTACCAAATAAATTCCACAAATAATTTCTCAAACATGTGTAAATTCTTTAAGCAGTCTGTTGTCATTTCCTTTTGTATATTCAGTTAACTACGACTATCATAACAGTTTTCTAGAAAATATTAATTTACAAGTTATTTGAGGAAAGAAAAAAAAGACTCAATCACGTGGTGCACGCTTTAAAACCTTAAAACAGGTTATTTTCAAATGTACATCTAGGGTATTGAGTATTCTTTAATTAATTTATTATAGTGTTAAACATGTAACGAGCGGATCATCAATGGACAAAGACGTCACAGTCATAAAATCAAATACAGTTTATGCTATGAGAGAGTATTACTTATGAAATTAAAATTACTTTTAATATCTCTTGCAATTACTCGTAAGTATTGAAACTTTGCTGTACCCTTGTCGTCTAAGATTCTGATATATTTTTGTCTTCCCATTGGTCGTGCGATTGTTTTATCATTTTTTTTAAAGTCACTTTTGAGAACAATTGAATCTTAATTATTATTCAGTCTTGAAGTGGTGTATTTATATTTTCTGACAGAGTGAGTTTTGTTTTCTGAAGAAGAAGGTGTATCGTAAACGAGATATTTTCCTGCAGCTTATAGAGGACTTATATTTTTCTCTTCTTTTCTTGATTTGACTTTTCCTCCCATTTGCTTTGGTAATGACCCTTAAAAACAATCAACCAAACTCACAAACAAGCAAAAACAAAAAAATAAAAACCATTCGACAGCAGCATTATCATCACCAAAAAAGTAAAACAATAACGAATCTAGTATAATTGAGAAGGTTATTATAAAAAAATCTTTCAACAACAAAATATTTCAAAATGTCTATGATGAAATGCATAAAATCTATATACGAATTCAATTGGTGCAAAATAAAATTAGGGATGAAATCTCTATTTAGGTAGAATTTGCAGACCCCACTGTTGTACGTGGTATCGTAACTCAAGGCAAAAATGGATGCTGTGATAAGTGGGTCAAAAAATATAAAGTTTTCTACAGCGCTGACTGTAAAACATGGACGGCTTCGGGTGGTGGTGCAGGTCAGGTAAGTTATACAGCTGTTATAAAGAATTTGTTCTAATAAAAGATGTTACTAAATATATTTCCAACTGATTCAAGATTAAGACAGATGTAAAAAGTTAAAACAACAAAAAGCTTATTGAAAAGAAATACAACTTAAGAAAGAAAATACGATATTCATGTCACTGTACATATAGATAATTCAGACCATCATCAATCATTTGACACAGTCAAATATTCATTTACCACATTTTTGCGAGCAATGACTAAAATTTAAACCGTTGGTAATTAGAATCTTAAGCATTAAATGGCATGTACATACCAATCACTAATTTTTTATATAGTGTAAAATCTAAACAAGTGGATATTCTACCGTAAAAAAGCATATTAGTTGACTGCAGCCCAGCTGATTAGAGTGATTTAAGCAGGTAGACCTAGGGTAAGGGACATAACTCATGAAATCAGTGATATGTTTGTATTATATTCAATTTCACCAAAGCCTCTCAAGCTTTCGTTTGAAGCAGAATAAAATGAATCCAAGTTAATTAGATGCTTATATACGATTTATGTAAAATACTGAATACAAACGTTCCAGTAATTTTTAAGAGTTGTGTCCCTTACCGTAGGTCTATCTCCTTAAACAATATGGAATCATAAAAGAATAAATGGTTAAAATATCGGCAAAACATATCCAAACGTCAGCAGTGGGATGATTTCAAATACGTCAAAATCTAAAAACATGGCCTAAACGTGAGCACATGAAACATAGATGATCTACATACACATTGTCGCGAACCGAATAAATACTGAACATAAGGGAAACAAGACGGCACACAATACAAACTAAAAAGCTAGCAATATGAACTCCAGCAAAAAACCGGTAGTGACATCAGGTGCTCTGAATGTGTATAAATTTGAACACATTTAGTTTTTGTGTCTTCAGATATTTTCTGCGAATACTGATAAAGATACACCAAAAATCCAGATTCTTTTCTGTCCTCGTGCAGTCAAATGTATAAGAATTCAGCCAACAGAATGGAACAATGAGATAGGCATGCGATTCGAGTTAATTGGTTGTCCTATCGCAAAAGGCGGAGTCCCGGGTTTGAATGTTTCTTATAACAACCAAGTGAATCATGCAACACAGCCGCTTTTGACTTCACCTCCGACAACCCCATCTACTACAGCAAAGCATGTTTCAGGCGCTAGCACAGGTATTTAATATCATAATCAGAATCAGTTAATATACATACTTGTTTTGAATACTTGTTGAATACAACTAATATTTTTGATATGAACTTCCTACATATTTGATTTTAATGCTGCTGGTAAGAGGTTACTCCTCCACACGTGTACAGCTTATCAAAAGTTACAATATATAAAACTGGTATATTTTGTATTTTAATGGAAATGTCAACTGCATTTCTGACAAATGTTTTCTGAGAATTGTTTTTCGAACGACGTTGGTTGTTTTTTTTTTTCAACTTTAATTACCGAAAACGACATGTTTGTACTAGCTTTTTAAGTTACAATACACTCACGCTAAAATATTTGACTTAATAAAAAAAAAAGTTGTTGCAAAATGGACATTAGAATCACTTTAATGTTGAATCATCCTATTCAGTATAAGATATAAAATACATACAGATTTAATAGTTTTCGTTCAGCAAACGTATAAAGGTATTAACAAAACAATTAAAAAATGTATATAGTTCGAAATACATCATTTTTCAAAAGATGAGTCACGACTTATGCATTATTATGTCAACTCTACCTGAAAGTGAGAGATTCATGATAATTGTTGCATTACTATTTTTATGGGAAGACATTTTTGTTGTCCAGTCCGTCTATTCGTTACACTATTGTATGAGATAGGACATGAATGAAATGTTGTAGTGCATATTACCAGGAAATTATGATAAACAGAATTTTGTTGGCGTTATACCCCTTTTAACTTCCAAACGTGGGATACATGCGTTTTTGAAGGCAAAATAAAACTTCAATTCATCACTGCTGTTGTTTCAAGTGATAACCTATTAATATAAAACTAGCAAAAATAAGAAAAGTTGCATGAAACGGTTTATACAAATATTGTATATCAATCACTATGATTCGACACAAATTTTAACTTTTATAACTGATTAATAAAAGATCAAATTTTGAAATTAACAAGATAATGACAGATTATGTTTTCAAAGACATATTCATTTATTCTTTATCGAGGACAAAACTGCAATCAGAGTCTTTTTGCGCACCTTCCATACAAAAGCAGTAAAATTGTAATGACTTCAAGCACTGAACTTAAGCAAAGTGATCCAAGTCATGATTATAGTGCCGATAGAGGGCGCCTTCATGCCACTGACACGCTAGGAGTAAATAAACAACTTCATGGTGGTTGGTCAGCAGCAACTCTTGATACGAACCAGTTTTTACAAGTATGTTTATTAGTATCATAAACCTTGCAGAAAAAAAAAACACATCACGGAATATTGACGGGGGTAGGGGTAGACGATTTCTTCGGAACAAAATAATAATTTTCACTACTTTAGGGGTTAATTTTTTTCACATACATTGAATCAACTTGATAATTATATGTATAATTCAATTCAGTGTGATTAGAAAGATAATAGCATATGGTTTTTCTCTCAATTTAAAAAAAAATATTTATTTTCAAAAAATTTTGAGTCAAAATATTTATTTCAAAATTATTCATACTCCACCACCCTCAAAATCAATTGGTCACCTCATTATGCTCCGTTCTTACATTGTGACATTTGGTTATCGCTTCTATGGCTGTGAAAGTTACCTCCAAACTTATTTGTTAATTAAATTATAACCCAATTATCCTTGAGCTTTATAAACCGTTTTCTCTTAAAATCGACACAGGATTATAAAAAATGAACATTTAAGAAGAAATGGCAGGAGCCTAATTACTGATCAAATAATTTCTGAACCACTGCCAAGAGATCAAATAATTCATTACATTTCGACATAGACGTCAACTGCGAGTCGTTTTATACTTGAGTTTGTAGAAATAAATAAGTGCTCGCTAATATTTAGCAGATTCTTTTGAAATAATTAAGGCTTATGTTCATCAATAGAAACTAAAATCAAACCCAATACGTATTTTAAAATATTCAAGATAACAATACTATTATTTAATAAAATTACTTTTTTGACGGCAAACTTATGATAATATAATAAAATCCTATCAATATAAAATCAAAATAATTGATGATATTTTCTCTTGCTTATATGCTTAATGGATAACCACATATATTTGCAAATTTGATAAGGAGTTATGAATTTGATTTGCTACACAGTTACAATTGGGCTACATCAAGCACCAAAACATTTATTCATCGGTGCACCTGGGTCCATCCTACTAGTTTTTAGTGGAGTCCGGATTGCTCTTTTAGTTTATTTTCTTATACGTTTTATTTTGGTTATATTAAATAACATATTTGTGTTCTCCCTATATAGTCTTTTATCCTTGGAATATATTTTTGTCTACCGTACGAAACTTGGCTCCTTGATAACTCTTTTCGTGGCCACTTTTTAACAGGAGAAAAATTATTGTCTTAGTTTAAGTTTACTCTATAGACCCTAACGTGATAATCACGGGGAAGTCAGTGAACATGCTCAGATAACACTTCCACGAGGAAAAGTCTATTGTTCACTCCAAGTCCTACCTCGCGGAAATATATGTCACGCATGCTCATCGAATATCCCCAGTTACCACAAAAGGGCTGATTGGTTACATTTATATCCCCTTTTTCTGTTTCTGTATTGCACTTTCATATAATATTTGTTTACATAACTTTAACTAAACGTAGACTGCATAACATTGATAATTTCAGGTGAAATTACCACATATCTCTACAGTTACTGGCATAATAACTCAAGGAAAAGATGGACCGGGTAAGGAATGGGTAACAAAATACAGAGTGTTATACAGCGATGATTGCAAGCAGTGGCACATGGTTAATCCTGTCGGTGGAGGGGTTAGTGTTAGTCTAGCAGATAGAGAGAAAATGTGATTCAAAAGATCAAAATAATTACTTGTTGTCATAGATACAATTAAGATCTAAAGCTACATAACTCTGTTTATTGCAAACACGATCTCTCTTTGATGTGCATACCTAAATTAATATCCATTTTAAGGGAACTAAATTCTGAAACTATAATTATGTAGAGAGATTAGAAGTTTCTGATTATCGATTTAATGTCTTATGAAACTCGAGAAGGAACTACGTTATGTTTGTTAGATCCTGTAATTCCAGAACTACTTGGATGATAAAAGTACAATGTACTTTATAAGAAAGGAAGAAGTCATCCAAACGTTAACCTCTGAATGAATTCGTAACACTATTTAGTCATTTTCTGACTGAATGGAATGATTCCAAATATATAAATTGTAGATATATATTTTCATATTCTTTTGTGAATGTTTAAGGCATTAGTTTTAAGCAATAAGAAACCTACATACAAAACTGAAGTTTGTCATATTTTACGCTTAGTAACAACAACACTGAATTAATTCAAAATGACTCTCAACGAATATGCTATTTTTATTTCTCGAATAATTGAAATGAAGCCCTTAATTGTGTCCAGGTTTATTTTACAAAGTTGATGCATGTCTTCTGCGATAGAGTACAATTCTATATTTATTACTACAGTATATTCCTTGTTCTTTAGAAAGATCCATAATAGTTCAAGAACCTTATGGATCAGTAGATCACTTTACAGGATGTGTTTTTCAGTCTGTAACTAGTCCGTTTACGGCTACCAAGTATCTAATATAAGAAGTTCCGAACTGATCAAATTTAGGGAGTAGTCCAAATGAATAGCAAAAAGGAAACTTCGTATAACAAATGGCATTATCAGGGTGAAAACAGCAAATTTCATACCTAATCTTTGGGAAGTTAGGGAGATATATAAAGTTACTCTTCTTGGTTTTGTATACATAGAGATGAGACTATTTACATTTCATGTGGCCAAAATCCTCGAGTCGTCGATATCTTCTCAATGCATCCGTATATGCCAGAGACTGTACTTTTATTTGTCACTATTGTACAATAGGTTTACGTCTTTCATTTATTGTGATATCAGGACTTCAGTCTTTCATGAAAACGAATAATTTGGTCAAGTTATGTCCTTTGATAAAATATATATTTGTTCCAGAGCTTCAGAGGAAATTCTGATGAGTCAACTGAAGTGCTAAACATGTTCAGCCGTGAGGTGCAAGCTTTGTGTATCAAGATAAATCCTTCAGTATGGAACAACCACATATCTCTCAGAATGGACTTAATAGGTTGCTTTAGTTTAAACAGCCACATGCCATCTGTTTCAAATTTAGCTATACCTACTACACAAGCATTCAAAAATCCGACGTTACCAGCTTCGACTGTCAGTAAATCTGCATCATCCACCAAACAACAAGTTTCATATTGTCATAATTCTTTGATTAATAACAAAACACTTGGTTCAGAAGTTAACTTGACTGCATCAAGTACTTTTCACAATCCAACTATACAATCGATGCCGGAAAGAGCACTTCTGGATACTAGTAAAATATTTCTTCAACAAGGTACAATGCTTGGTGGATGGTCACCTGCTGGAAATGGCCAAAACTACATTCAGGTATGAAATTGTTTTGTTTTATCTCAAATAGGATTGTTTTTGTTTTTGCTTCCTCTCGAATTTGCCTTGTTGAGAAAATGGCTGGCTTTATATGCCCCGGAAAATGGTATGCTCTATGTTTTGTCATATATCTACAATATATCTACAATATCTATACTTGCTACTCCAAGTTGTCAAAATTGTTCACACATAGTTTAAAGTGTCTAACAGATGAATAATTTGAACAAATGTTGTCTATTAATTTACAGACTCACCACCAACCTGCTTTCAATTACATCACGATCAATTTTGTCTTCTCAGGCGTCGTTTTCTGACGTGCAGATGATTCAAAGTGTAATTACCCAAGGAATGGACAAATCTCTACAATGGGTTACAAAGTTTTCTATTTACTACAGTGAAGATTGTATTAACTGGCAACAGCTTAGAAACCCTAAGGTAATGTTATGTTAAACTCAAATCCAATGAATGCTATCATATGTGCAAGGGAAATCTTTTGATACAGGATTCGAATGAAAGAGATCCAGAGATAACAACTAAAAGAAAATAGACATACACAACAAAGAACATGGAAAAACAAACTTAACACACTCATAGAAACTAACCGGGCTCCACTTAAATGTGAGCACTGATATGGTGCACTGGTATGATTAGCGTTCCCTGTTTCTTTTTCTTTTTTTTTTTGAGATCAGTTGCTCGTAAAATGTCACATCCAGAGTAAACAAGAGGAAAACTAAGCAAAATTAACCATTCGGTTAAAATGCAGACGGACCATAACGACCTACGATGATTATGACCATATAACTTTTGTAGTGGTGACTTTAATCTTGTATTTAAAACACAACGCTGTTCCAGAAGACATGTTTTAAAGAACCTTACATGTTTTGAAAATTAAGCGTATATTCTACAAGCTTTGGCATAAGGTATGCTGTAGACTTGTTTCAACGAGTAACTTCTTACGTCTTATCAGTATTTGAACAGAATACTTAGGAGGTTCAAATACAAAGTCCTTTAATGATATGTTAAATCGTTTCCCAATATTCATTACGGGAAAAGAACCTCAATGTCATAGCGATATTTCGAATTTGTACTAAAATAAATAAATCGGTAAATAATATGTTACAACTGGTTCCGGTAAGACAGCTCTAGCTACCGGAATGGTGAATATTTACCGGATCATATTATCATAAAACATAACAATCACATAAATATTGCACATTTTGGTATGTTGTACACACGTTTCAAGGGGTAACTTTTCATCAGGAGCCTTTTTATACAAATACTTGAGTCGTACTCCATCTAAGAATCATGCAAAATATTATTCATGGTTGGAAAGCCTACATATTTTTTATTTTTTGATAAATTTGTTTAAAATGCTTAAGTAAACAGATAGTAACATGTGGTATTTCATATAACCCCTGTTCATGAGAGATACCTAATTTATATAGAATGTACTGTAGAATTCAAAATTAAGGGAGATATGCTGTAAGTGACAATAAAATACAATAGAAAAATATTTAGCCTTTTTGGAAGTATGCTAAGACTGCTACTTGATAAGTTACAGTTTCAGGTTCGCAGTTGGAATCCAAATTCAGAAAGGAAAGAATTCATTGCGTTTGTCGTATTGTTTAGTCATGTTTTTTTTCCTGTCCATTGATCTCTAAAGTAAGAAGATATGAACCTGACTTTATAGTGTCTCACCAACCTTTATCGCATGTTATAACATATGTCATTGCTTAAATTTAGCAAATAAATTCTCACAGGAGAGCATGACAAATAAATCCTGTATCTGTTAGTTGCTGTCAACGCAATATGTGAACTTTAACGGTTTTGATATTTAACATGTAAATTTAGATTCTTAGATCAAATCCATATGTTGTTGTTAAGTACGAAATACCTTAGTCATAATTGTTTGTAAAGAAATTGTAAGGTATCAGTCTTGTATTGAATACTCTTTAGCGGATATACGTCAAAATATGGAGGCTAAAATATAGTGCACATCTTATTTATAATTTTTTTTATTTGCCTTTTTCTACCTTTTGCATTTTTCATCAAAAGTACATGGTAAATAACAAGCTTTGACATAAACACTTGTTTTTCAGGATAAACAGTATGTTCAGGAGAAATAATGCTTCAGACATAAGGTCTATTTTATGAACTCAAATAAAGATTGAAAGTAGGAAATATCTGTTTCCTTTTCTATTTTGAGCAAGATTACTTTTAACATATCATTACGTTTGTTGAAGCATGTGGCAAATATGTCTGGATAAAAAAAACACATGTAATCTGAAAATTTCGTAAGAAATTTACGACAGTTGCATGGAGACTTAGTGACACTAAGTTCCGATACAACGTTCTTAAATTTCTCACGAAATTTTCATTACAAACTATAATAAAGTATCTCAACGTACTTCTCAAAGTTTTTTTTCTACTAGCTGTCGCCTAATTAAGTCTGGATTAATTGAAAAACCATACATTCTGAAACACTATAACTATAACTGAAAAGATCCAAATGATTTAAATGCAGTGTCTATAAACACAGCTTGTTGATTGCATATGTCAACTCGACGGAAAAAAGTTTATATCCTTTGCATTATTGCATTGCATTATTGCCTATGTTATCACCCTGAGACATTTTTATTTCGAACCGAGGGACGATATAAACTGAGGACTGGAAAATATTAAGATTACTTTTAACATATGTCTGGATAAAAAAAATCTGTAATCTGAAAATGGCGTATTCCACACATTTTCAATACCAGTAATTTAAAGGCTAGTAGATAGAGTGAGTGGTCTATTTGATCTTACCGCCTTAAATTATCTATCTCGTGCTTGTGTCGTGATACTTAAAACATAATCAGCAATTTGTCCTGACAATTCATGTTAAATTGACTGTTTCGTCGCCTATATACAGAAAAGGGTCTCACTATGTTTGATGTCAGTAAATCTCACGAGAGAGACGGTGCCATGTTATATACCCTGCTTAACCTTTTTATGCCTTGAGGGGAACATAACATACTTTTATTAGCATATGCAAAATTGGTTGTTTTTTTTATAATATATGTCATAAATACAGAGATGTATTACTTAGTTACAGTTATTGAGTTGTAATGTTGAGTAAATCATTTCCAAAAAAATCCATATTCGAATTATACTGGTCTGTATTTTTAACACCAAAGAAGCGAAATATTTCATACAATATTTGATTAAAAGAAGTTGAATTATTTCGCCCTTTTAGATCTTTTAAAATGTTAATGTAACTAAATGTATTCTTTTGCAGGAATTTCAGGCCAACAACGATGACAATACTAAAGTCCATAATAAATTAGGTTGCCCGATTTTTGCAAAGTGCATTAGAATTTATCCGACAGGTTTTCATAACTATACAGGGCTTCGATTTGATCTAATTGGATGTAACATCAAAGGTAGACTTCTTGACAGTGATATCATTTACGACTCCGGAAGCGATTTTAACTAGAAACAATCACGGTTATCGTTGTTCATTGAACTATCATAACGTATACAATTATGCTCAATCTATTAGTGGATATAAAAGAGGCATTCAAAGCTGCGGAACAAAAACTGAAAACAAAAGAATTGAAGATAAAACATATACCAACAAGAAAAAACAAACAACATTTATAAACTTAACAAAAATAAATGTAAAAGACTAAATAATACCAAAGAACACAGAACATATATGTTGTATGGGAAAGCTTTCTCTCTTCTCACAAACAATTATAGATATTACATAGATACATTAATTGATTTATATAATTCAGATATTCAGAAATAATGGACTCCAGAGGACAAGCTGATAAGACATTACACATACGGAAAACACTAAAGTAGATAAAAACAAGCACAAACAAAATGAAAAGAGTAAAACAAAAAATACAAATACACAGAAAACCAAAGAAGAGTACTCCGATTTTTCGTTAGTAATGATTGGTCACTTATTTTCACTGGTTATTCGTTTTAAATCGGAATGAGCTTACGATAAAATAATTTTCATAGAGAGAATTTAATAAATAAACAGCAATCCTAACAATTTTTCCAAGGGGAAATTGGTAGGCCCATCAGTTAAAAAACCAATTGCAAGACAAACGCACAATATGTTTCTGTCATTTTAATGCTACAGGCCATGTTTGCTGTTAGTATCAATACAATTTATTTTAAAATAACGTTTAATATATCAGTGTAATGCGTACATACCAAAATTTGTTCGGCATGAAATGGTATTCAAAACTTGTTTTGTTTGATGCTTTTGTCTTAAATTTCAGATAACAAGAATTCCGCGATTGGCTTAAAAAATCCTTCAACAACAGTACCGACGTTATCATCTGTGTCAACCACACAAAATTCAATTTCATCGACAATATCACCTTCACCTTCACCGATAAGCGTTTCAACTAAAACTACACAGGCAACATCGTCTGTACCTTTTTCACCGACAAAGTCAACACCGAAAACGTCAATGACATCATCAATAGTGACATCGTCAACAACAAAAGCAACTAAATTTTTCACCTCTACAGTGACAACGCCATCTTCAACAATATCAGTGACAACTCCAACAACATCAAAAACAACACTTTCAACAACAAAAACTCCTACTCATATTACTCACAACGTACTTCCGACTGGCAAAGCATCAAACTATAATTCTAAGGATCCTATAGATTGCAAAAGAGCTTTACTAATGTTTACATGTTTACATCCTATAGTAAGAAGGCATTGTTTTTATTCCTGTAATCCAAAACAAGCAGTTATCTCAGCAATTTTTAGTAGCACTTCATCACCTGTGTCAGCTAGTTCCTCTATTACTCAGTCAAGGGGGCAAGTCAATAGTGTACACTATTCTAGTGCTATGTCTTTGGCATCTTCGCAAACACCGTCTATCGTATCGTCAGTATTGACACAGTATTCTCCTTTAGTGTCTTCTCAACAGTTAGTAATTCAGTCTCATACATCGCATGGTTTTTCAACACCTTTGTCACCGTCTTATTCTACAATCGCTATGAAATCATACTCACCCAGTCAATCTACTTCACTACCCGTAAAACCGTCAGCCAGTGCACCTACAACGCACCAATCTACTATCACATTGTCAGCGACCCCATCTTCTCTAATTCAAACGTCATCATCTATACCGAGTATGACTTCTTCTACTATGATCGTAACTACACCATTGCATCATTCCCATATAGTCTTACCTACTGGACAAGCATCAATATACAGTCCTCTTGATCCTTTAGACTGTAAACGTTCACTGTTGAAGTTTTCATGTAGCTTATCAATTATTGCCAAGCACTGCCCAAACTCTTGTTCTAAATCTTCAAGCATCGTCATCTCATATTCTCCTAGTTCAAGCGTGGTAGCTTCAGCTCAAAGCTCAAAACCTACAAACAGTATCAGTAATGTTGCTTCTAGTTCGAGTATACACACAAGTTCCAAACCTTTCAATAGTATAAGCTCTAGTTTATTTGTACCAGTTCCTACTTCAAGCTTGTATACTTCAAACATGCTTAGCCGTAGTGTTTTTAGTACAAATATAAAATCTGGTAGTCCATATTTCACACAAACACACCCTTTGTCATCTTCTTCTACTTTTTCAGCCCAGCTTCTGTATATGTCGTCAGACAGACTGTCAAGATTAACTGCCCAAACCTTAACTTCAAACACAAACATACCTTCATTATCAATTAATTCAATTTCTACTTTGAACCAACAGCTATCTTCTACAAAACCTTTGATTTCACAGTTTTTCAGCTCTTCGCCTCACCAAAATACGGCATTATATTCGCGTCAAGCAGCATCTCAACTTTCGAATGTTCCAATAATCTCGAGTTCTTCCAATGCCCAGCCAAAAAGTAGCCATATCTCTTTATCTACTGTTTTGTCAACAAATGGGCCTGGAAGCATACTATCCTCTATCAGCAAGCCTCTATCTTCGCTTGCGCAACTAAAAGGTATATCCGTGTCTTATTCACTGAACTCTTTGCCTATTCAGACTACTGTTAGCAGCTCCAGTGTCTCATCTAATGTCATTTCTTCATCGCTATCAAAACCACGTTTGCCTTCATTTAGTTTCACTTCATCCAACGTTCAATCTGTATCATCAATTCTATCTTCCTCTCAAGTTGCTTCTACGAATAGCCTACCACCAACAACGTTTGGTGTGCCGTCTTCCTTAAGTAATTTGTTGTTGTCGAAAAACATTCAAACCTCACAAGTGGCCAGTTCTATGTCTTCGTCGTCTTACTCACAAAGAAATTTGATTACCAGTACCACATTGTCAACGCAATCTGGAGTTTTGGGATCACAATCATTCCACGGTATTTCACAAATATCTGGATTAGCGTCGCCTTCGTCAAGCGCTTCTGTCTCTACCCTTGTATCTGTTAGCTCTGATATTATCTCTTCTTTGTTGAATAGTTATTCAAATATATTACCAAGCTATGCAGTTTCAACAAATAGCGTGTCCGCTTCGACAATCAACACGCCATACATCAACACAAGGTCTTCTAAATCGTCACTAGTATCTGATCTCTCATCACCACTTATTTCAAATTTATCAACACTTCATTCTATTGCTCCCTCAACATATCCTACTTTATCACCCTCTGGAAAAAATCAGCCTTTCTTCTCAAGTTCTGCTAATGGGATGCTTAGTTCCCCCTCTATCAAACCGTCCACTTCTTCGCAAATTCAAAACGTACAATCTTCAATATTTAGTAGTTTAATTCCTAGCTCTGATGCTATGAACAGTGCAATTTCACCACATTTCAGCCAATCTTCTGTAATTCTACAGTCTTCAAATCCTTCAACAAGCTTGCTGTCTCTAAGTTCTGTTATCTCTACTACTAACCTTATATCAAATTTCCAATTGCCAACGACACTTTATAGTTACACGTCTGCTCCATCGACTTCAAGTACAAGTTCTTCTGGAATGAATAGCAAGTTGTTATCATCTTCGTTTTTCTCTTTGGTAAGTTCATCTTCAGTGCATTCATCTATGCAAATGCATGTGTCTTCTATGCAAAAGATATCAATTAAGCCCCTTTTTAATTCTGCTGTTGCTACGACTCAAGTTTCTACTGATATTAGTCCTTCAACCACTGCCACTCCATTTCCATCAATTTTGACAACTCAACTTTCCAATGTTATATCTTCTAAACCATCACTACTCCCCATTGCTTTATCTACTGATTCATATATTTCTTTATATCCTAGTCTTCAGCCTTCACAAAACCTTTATCTGTCGTCAGCACAACCTGGAATATCATCCTTATTTAGCAGCTTAACAAACTCAAGTCAATTTCCGTACACCTTGTCATTTTCATCTCACCTAGTCTCTCACTCTGCACCACCAAGTTCACATTCCTCTTCAATTAGTATTGCATCGAACAGCCTACTTACACCACCATCTAAGTCGTCTTTTTCTCACCCACTAAGTACTGGAATACCTTCTTCAACGGACTCCCTGACTTCCTTGTATGGATCAATTCTATCAACCAAACCAGCAGCTTATGCTTCTACCCCCCAACATATACCTCTGTCTGCTGCTGTACAACAACCCAGTGGTCAGCTGTCTGTTACTTGTGTTCCTATCTCGTCAATGTATGCGACACCATCAAGAAGCCTTATGACAGATAGTTTGCTTTTGATGGGCATATCAAGTGCCAGTATGTCAATGAGTATAGTACAAACACCCAGTAGCAATGTACAGTTTCAAACAAACTCCCCTTCAGTAAGTGGGATTTCATCGACTATGCTTGGATCATCACTGATTATAGCAAGTTCTTGCTATACTTTTACAGTTTTTCCAACAAGCGGTGTTAACGTCTACTTGAACTCTTCTCAAACTCTCTTAACATCAGCGTTACCAACCAGCTTTACTTCAGCAAATCAGATGTCAACATCAGTGGGAAATTTGGTTTCTAGTCCTTTTCCTACCAGACAAGTAACTTCAATGCAAACATCTTCGCTTCCTTCACAGACTACAACTACAAGATTGCCTGTGACACATGTAGTTATTCCAACCGGTGTGGCTGGAATTTATGACAACAGGGATCCAGTAGATTGTAGACGTTCTCTCACAATGTTTTCATGTACCAATCCAATTGTTGCAAGACATTGTCATTATTCATGCGCATCCCATCCCGCCAGTCGACCAGACATCTTTGCTGTTCCAAGAGGAAGTAGTGCTGGGAAAGGTAAAAAATAAAAAGACAGATGTATGTAATCAAAGCAATTCTGACAACGATTTTATTTCTCTTCCGTTTATATGATCTAGCAAGAATGCGAACGTCAACTAGCATATTACATTAAAACAAATCAAATTCACATTAAAAGATATTTACTCAATATTTACCGATTATAATTATCTTTCAAAAACCCTTAAGTTTGTTTATGTGGCTGATTTTTAATATTTAACAACTTTTTATTACAATTGTTCACCATACACTACATACTACATGGCGAAGATGGACTTTATCTATATGTTACTTTCAAGCGGATAAAAAAAAAGAAACACCTTATGATTCTTCATTTATTAATATCTTATGTTCCGCTCTGGTTTTCAACTGTTATTTTGTTTCAACATTTATTTTCAGCCAACAGAGATCTTGTAAATGGATGATTAAGTGCAAGTGAATAGTTAGGTTGTGAAAATGTAAATGGAGATTGAACTAGAAACATTTCAATCTGTGATGTAAAAATTCTAGAAATATACGAATCCACATATTTACTTGTTAAGGCTTCCTTTTTTGTTTTTTCAACATATGTGAAAATATATGATACCCTCGATTTGCACTTTACTGTTTATGAACATATATCTCTACAGTAAATAATAAAAAAATATATTTATTGTTTATATCTAGAGACACCCCTGTTCGTTACTACAACACAGTTGTTGGTGAAACACGTCCAAGAAAAACTGATTAAAAATGTTGAATCTTTGCGCAATTCTTACATAAAAACCAGTCTTTACTTTAAAAAAAAATACATTGATGATGTGATATGTATATTACAGTAGTTCTCGCAAATGAAATCACGCTTAGAGGCATATTGTCAAAGTGTCAAAGTTCCCATAGATATCACAAACGTAATAATCACAAGCCTGTTATACTCGGGAAAATGCGTACAACTGCAAATATTATTCAGATTCATTTTAATGATTATTTATCAAAAATATATTACGGTTGCATTATCTCACTGTTTATCATGTTACTTCCTTTGAGAAAATATATCTTCTCTTAACTACAAATGACCCGTTGAGTGGTTATATTGCAATAGTTACAAAACTGGAAATAAATAATTCATTCAGTTATATAACAACACATCGCTAAAAATAAATATGCGAATTTTAGACATATAAAGGTCAATTATTAAATAATACGAAAAGAAGTATTACTCTTATGTTGTTTTTTAAATAACACCTTATTTCCGTACAAAATAATTTAAGCAACAAATTGTATTTATTTTATTTGTTTTATTTTTTCATTATAATTTGTGTACCATATTTACTGTCCTTCGAAAACACATATCAGTAAAAAATCGATAAATACACACACATATATATAGTGTTCGGTAATTTTGTTATTACTCTTATTTACCCTTACCTTGAAATATCATAAAATGTTTCTTCGAATAACTGCCACCGTTAACACAATATTATAAATGTTTAAACAGTTTGGCTCTTTGTTTGTTAATTGCTTCTGTAATGACCTTCGCAGCAAAGTAAACAAAGGACAAAGCCTCTTTTAGTGTATGAGGACCAAATCAAATGTCTTTTATGTTTCATGGCCTTTCTGTCCTCTGACGTATGTTTGAGACTACATCATGGAACGTGCTTTATCAGTGATATATTTTGATAAGAAACTAATTTAATTAAAGCATGAATATGTTCCGAATATCGTTACCTACTACAATACATTTGTAGCAAAGAAAATTAACAACAACATAACAATGAACAACAACACACAAACAAAAACAAAACAAAATAAAATGAAAGAAACAAACATGATAAAGAATTTAAAATTGTAGTGATCTTAAGTGCCATTTCAGACACTACCACGTGTAGAGGTGATTTTTGAAGTAAAAAAAGAACATTCGATGTTTGTTCGTTCTAAGTATGCTATATTTTACTAAACGATAGCACTTTCGGTAAATATTTATTTATTTTAGAACGCAATCTTTTCATCTTCCACTTAAATCAGGAAAGATAACTCTTGCAAAGTGACAACTGTATGTATGATCTATATAATTTTAATCTAAAATGCATATTTACCGAATGAAAAATAAGGCTGGACGTCTGGAGTGTGACTTTTTCTGAATAGAAACAAAAGTGAATTTCATGAAACTCCACGAAAAATCCATTTTCATTTTTCTTATAAAATATTATTTATTATAAATTTCGTCACTTAACATTTCGAAACATTTTTATCTAAATTTAAATATGAATTTAAACGAAATATTTTGGAAATGTTCCCAAAAGAAAAGTAAGTGGCGAAGTTTATAGTACATGTAATTAAAAATGATTCAAACTGTACCAACATTATATACAGAAGTCACCTGCACATTATTATAAAATATTATTTATTATAAACTTCGTCACTTAACATTTCGAAACATATTCACCACATCTTTATCTAAATTTAAGTATGAATTTAAACGAAAATATATTGAACATGTTCCCAAAACAAAAGTAAGTGGCGAAGTTTACAGTACATGTAATTAAAAATGATTAAAATTGTACCAACATTGTATACAGAAGTCACCAGCACATTATTATGTGTATATATGCTCATTGCTGGCAAAATTAACCTGACTGTAACCATTTTTGACTGTTACTCCAAAAAAAGTGTTAACACAGTAGCATTGGTTTAAAATGATTTTCGAACTTATTTGACTTTAACACTATACTTCAGCTCTTCATCTATAGAAATTAAGATTCTATTGTTTTATACATGAATGATTCCCTATTAAAATGAAATACAAAGAGTAATCAAGGGAACTAAGGTTATAGCGGTAATCAAAAGAATGTAATCCAGAGCAAAAATCAGACATGGAAAACAAACATACACAACAAAGAACATATAGTAACTAAAATCATACACTACAAAGAACATAGAGTAACTAAAATCATACATACAAAGTAACAAAAGTAAATGAGCAACTCGGACTCCACTAAAAACTGTAAGTATGGACCAGGTGCACCGGTAGGGTTAGAGTCCCCTGCTCTTCTAGAAACACCCGCCGAGTTTCTCATAAAAAGTAAAGTTCGGGGTAGACGAAAGAGGAAAGGAAAACTATGACCCGTTGAACAAATCACTTTTCATGGAGCAGATGGATATACAGTAACGATCCACGAGTTCATGATGACGACCATGAAACTTCTGTAGTGATGACTTCAATCTTGTAGCAACATAACCTTACTAAAGAAGCCTATTTGTTAGAATTCTAGCGCGATAACAAAAAAGTATGCGTAGTCCCGGCAAGCTCTGGCATAACGTATGAGTTTTGATATGAACACTCCATACGCAGGTGCGAAAGGGATATTGTCACAAATGAAAGGATAATTGATAATTTTGAATGAAAAGTCATCACGTTTGTCGTAAAGTTTTGCCAAAAGTTTTCCTTTTCCTTTACCATCGATTTCTAAGTGTAGGTCAATATATAAGGCTGACTTCACAGTGTCTGTAGTATCCTTTATCTCAAGTTCTTTGGGGTCGATACGATGTATTAAATCCCCAAAATTAGGATTGTTTAAAGATAACATGTCATCTATATAGCGGAAACAGAGATTAAAGGATCTAGCTAAAGGATATTCTTTATTTTGGATCAGATCAGCTATAAAGGCAGCCTCATAAGAGTGAAGGAATAGGTCAGCAAGAGGAGCACAATTTGTTCCCATTGGAATGCCGACCGTTTGTTTAAAAATTCTAGCATTTTGTAAACATCTTCTGTATATTTGGAAGGTGATTTGGAATTATTTCTTACCAAACATACGTGACTTACAAAGTGAGCCATTTCAATAGCAGATCTATTCCTGTATTGTTATGAATCTAAGTTTATGGCTAAACCTCGCAAAGATCATTCCAAATCTGATTTCTTAGAGAGATGTTATATTACTTATTGCTACTTTAATGATGTTTTTGCGCTGAATAACACTGCCTTTTTCAAATACACTACTGAAATTTACCCCAAGGAATTTACTTTGAATAAAGCTAATAAGGACAGTTTTAATTGCTTCTTTGACTCTTTCATACGGTGTAAAAATATCTCAACTGGTTCGATATGCCTGAGTTTGTAGCGATGTATTTAGATTTTAATGAACAAAATCTATGTATTAATGGTATTTTGTTAGGTCAAGGTTTTCGTTATAAAAAATTAGTTATGACTTTTTCTTTATTATTTCATAAATACAACGATTTGATGCTGAAATTGGTTGTACTTGTCGTAACTTAATTAAAAATAGGATTTCACATCCTAGCTTTTAGGGTAATTGGTAATGCAATAGATAAAGTTTAAACAGAATCGTTTCAGTCTGGAAATATATTTGAATAAAGTTATTCGTAAGGGTTATCTTCACCGTATCATTGTTAAATCTGTGAATTTTGTTTTATTGGTTCTCTCATTGGCTCTCTTGTCTACAAATTAAATACTGATTAACATAATTACATTTCGTCCAATTTCACGCAAAAACTTTTAAGACCTTGTTTTTTTCACATTTTATGATATGTGTTCACTGTTGGGCATGTTTTTATTGATACTTTTCTCAGAGTAAACTAGGTGTGATTATCAGTTGCTTTTGGATTTTGTACTACCTTACAGAAACAGCAAGTGTTCTTTCGAGATAGGTACAACTTGTTGTCTTTTGTCCTTCTTGTTAAGGAGTTTGTATTCTGTATCTATCCCAAGAGGTAAAGGTAAATCCGAATTCGGCATATTTTTATAGTTCGTTTTGTTGTATATTCCCATCACACTCCCAGTTTAGGAGGGGGTTGAACGTTCCCGGGCTCATTTAACCATGTCATATACTTTATGCGCCTGTCCCAAACCTAGAACATGTAGTCCAGTGATCGTCGCTGCTTTTTCGCGTATTGTTATTTGTTTTACGTTGTTTTCTATGGACTAAGTCGATTTTCGTCTGTCATGAATAGTTTCACATCATTTATTCTGGAGCATTGTATAGCTTATTCCATTATGAAGACTGTATGGTGATCTGTGGAGGTTACATTGTTTGTTGCTTGACATTTGGTGGATAATTACCTCATTGGAAATCAAACCACATCTCCTACTTTTATATCTTGGTTAAAATGATAATTAAGTCACCGACCACGAAGTGTCGGTGACTTATTGTTTTTACTTCGGTTTTTTTTTTGTTTGGTTTGTTTGTTTGTTTTTGTTTTGATTTTGTTTTTTATAATCATTATTATTTTTCAGTCATCTTCTATCTTATATTAATAAACTTTTCCGGAAAAATTCGCGAATACCGTAAGGTCGATTCATACGAAACAATGCACATATTTCCAGTATCATCTGAAGTTGCACCTAAGAAGTCAAAACTCCGAAAGAGGCCAAATAAGAAAAGGTTAAAATATTAGAATAGGACATCGCAATGTCATGGAAACCTAGGTATCTAGGAACTTGAAATTTTGTACGGTAGTTTAATATTCCAAACAAAATTATGCAAAAAAAAAAGAAACGGTACGATATGTTGCTCCTTGCTATGGCAACCGATTTTTCCGCCTAATTTTCAAAATGCCATCATTTGGATATAACATGGTTTCTAGGGTGAAAATGTTGTGCCGAGTCTAAATATTGACATTTCAAGAAGATAGGGTAGACAACTCTACCATGGCCGCCATAATTTAAAAATGCTCCGATTTGGATGAAATTTGGTTTCTTGAGTGAAAATGACGGGCCACATCTAATTGTTTAGGTTTCAATACCACGCGAAAGTTGTTGTTGCAATGGTGACTGATGTTCCCGTCATAACTTTAAAATGCTCCAAATTTAGCGTAATTTAATTTTTAGGGTGAAAATAATGTGCCGCATGTAAATGTTTAGGTTTCATCGAAATATGTGTACTGGAGATGACGTGACCCACGTTTCGCGAAACGTAAACTTTAATTATGTCAATACTTTCGTAATAAAAGACTTAAAGAATTGCTTTCATTCCAATGTGGTGGACATTCTGCAAAAGAAAACTCTTTACCATTTTTCACCGACCAATTTAATTATGTCATTGTGACCATATCAACCAAATTGTTTCATAAAGCAAATTTCAAGATTAATCAGGTTTCAAAAGGATCCTTCAAATTAATAATAAAATTATGAAGATAGAGTTATGATCAGGATATTACTTCTATTTATCATTTTTGAAAGACAGATACAATGGGGTGTCGTTATCATAACAAAACCAATAACTTCTATTCTTTCAAATGTAAACAATAGTCAGTTCTGTAAGTTCAAAGTATTTTTCAGCAGAACGTTTTAAACTCTTCAAAATATGACTTTAAACTATAGGCAACATATCCCTGCCTTATGTTTCATTTGCAATTTAAATAGAAGTTTTGAATGTGTGTTTGTTGGCTATCAAATGACCCTGAACTTGCAAATAATGTATTACCAAGATCAGTATCATATTTGATTTTCATACTTTGATCATTGAATTCATCTAAAATACAGCTAATCTTTATATCAGTTTGAGATTAGTTATCATTATACTGAATACGGAAAAATTAACTTTAAACTTTAAAACAACCATTTCAATCAACGCGCAATATACCTTTGTTCCATTAGTTCATATATCATTCGTTAAGCTAAAGTACTTCTGTCAAAGGAAATCCGTTTTTGAAGCAACATCTTCTGCACATCTATATTGATTTCATTTCCAATATATATTTTTCTGTTCGTATTTGCAACTTTATCAAATTTCCAATTAATACGAAACCATACCTTTCTACCTGCTTCTCTTTATTCAATCTGTGAAGGATGAAGTAGTGCCGTTTCGGAGCTTACTGCTCATGCGTGTATATTTTTTTCAAGATTGTTCTCGTTTTTCAGTGATATATGGAATTTATTATGCACAAACAATTTAAATAGCTTTGAACATTAGAATGCTCCTAACTTCATTCACGGAGGATTATACGCATAAAATATCTTAACGTTTGTAAACTAAATACAGCAACTATTTAAGATAATATCTATCAATAGAATTTGCGAATTGAGTACTGACCGAGCAGAAAAAAGCAAACATGATATAGATACAGTAAATCCCTATGTCATGAACTACAAATCTTGTAATCCTATATACATAGTAATGAATGTTTAAAATCAAACATAAAGCATATTGGAATAACATGAAGGCAAAAGGCAGAATGTTCATATACGCAACTGCCAATCAGGTGATACGAATTATCTCCTTCATCTGATAAAAAAATTCGATACATTCGCTTCCAAGACATCAACATGAAAACAGCTTACATTCACTGAAGCAAAAGAAAGGATTTTGGAGGGAATGATAATTCAAAATATTGGAATGGTAAGCATCTCTTTTTTGTTACAAGGCTGTTTTGAGCATTTAGACTATAATTAAATTAAGTTTTGTAAGAAAAGTTTAAATAATAAAACAAAAATATTCATTGATTTTTAATGCAAAGAACTTCAATTTTAGATTAACTTTTTCAAAACCATTAAAAAATGAATGTGTTATGCTTTTGTTGATTAATTATTGCCACTATCATTATCATTAAAAGGTGAGTAGTTTTATTTTTTTTTATCTTTTCTTGGTTTTCATCATTGTTTTTCTCACTTTACGATTAGTAAAATGTTTAATTTTATATTCATATATGATTTGTTCACAGAAAATGTGCTTTCTAATATTCTTTTTCGAATACAGAATGATAATTCCCTTGTTTAAATTCTGTTTAACTGTGCTATTTGAACAGTAATGTTTCAATTTTTAATAATGCAGTTAATTAGTAGTCTAGTTTCTGATATGCAGTCTACAATTAATATTTTCGATGACGCCATTGTTATTTCATTGTAATCAGCGTTACAGAATAGTAACGTTAACTTAGTAACATAAACTTCAATGTGGTAATTAAATACCAATCGGAACGCATCGGCTCTTAAAAAAAATGGCTTTAAGATGTTATCAGACATTCTTTTCCCGACAGTATACGGCCTTCACTGTCGTTAATTTGTCGTTAATGAATTATATCAATTAGTTATATCGACAAAATTATTATTGACTAGTTAATTAAACAGACGGAGAAAGGCAGTGCATGATACCATGATACATGATACCACCTGGCATGATTTGTACATTTGTGTAATTTATATTCAGTTTCTGAATTTCCGTTGTTACAATGGCTCAGGTCTTGTTGAACTGATTTTAGGTGTGTTTAATTGTATAACATTTTTTTCACTTGTGCCCAATTTCAAAAGGGGTTGGGTTGTGATCATGCCAAAGTACTTTAACCTGTCGCATTTTTGCGCCCGTCCCAAGGCAGGAATTTCTGGCCTCTGTACGTCTTCTTTCGTTTACACCTTTACTTAATTTTTATGATACTTGAGCACGGTAAAAATAGAAATTTTCGCTATTTTGGGGTGGACAGAAAATCGCGGATAAAAGGTACCTGTGAAATAGATTTTTTAACACTATAGAACGCTTATCATTTTTGGAAACCGCGAAAATTGATATCTGTGAATATGTTCACTTGGCAGAATCCGCAAAAATTAATGCGTATACAGTATATAGGAGCAACTCTTTAATGTTTAATGATGTTTTGGAGCCAGTGGTAACTTGCCATGTGGTATGAGGATTTCCTCGTCGTTCATCGAAGACCGATGCCTCGCCTTGAGCTGACACGATTGTCCCGATGGGATTGTTGTCTCTTTGACATTTACACCATACTTATTTTCGTTATATTTATTCCATCTATCTTTCTATCATTATAACGATATCGCTCATTATAATGACACGTCGATTGTCATGTTTAAAACCCTAAAGATAAACACACATGCTAATTATCTTTACCCTTTTCTCCCAATGTATTTCTCATATTTGTCATAAACTCATTTTTTACTTATTTTTAGGAGTTTTTAAACGGAACAGAAAGCAATCAAACGCATTCGTACATATCATCAATACAACATCTGCCTGATGAGGGTTATGTAACAATAGCTGTATATCTTATTTTTATCGGTAAGTAAACACAATGTTTTGAGAATAGACCGTAAATATTTAAATACTTAAAACGAAACTTACATATTCTTGGAAAAACACTTTATCTACAAGAAAAGTTTCTTCAGTATGCAGCCTAAAGACTTTTAAAAATGCAAGATTGCTTACAGGAATATTGTCTATTTATTTTTAATCAATTTTAGGAAAAATCGTAAAACTTAGTAATTAGATTTTGATTGTTAGCGAATAATGCTTTCGCAGGATGTTTGGCATTGGTAGCTAATCTGTTCGTGATCACTGTTCTACTGAAAGGCAGCATTAATTATCATGATATTCATCACAAGCTGCTCGTCAACATTGTCGTTTCTGACCTTCTAGTGACGTTGATAGCCATACCTCTGTCAACCGCCTCTAGTCTTTCAAAACAGTAAGTAAGTAGAAATGTAGCTGTTAATTTGTTCCAAATATGTTAACTTGGTTATGTTTGGTTTATTGTTTTATTTATATAATTGTTCCTACTGGTAGTTAGTCTTGTTAAGGACTGACTTACAAATTTTCTGCCAACGAAAAAAATTACCTCCATTAAGTGGTACACACTAAATAACCTGCAAATTATGAAGTGTGCATAACGGGCATCGATGTCATTTTAACAAGACAGAAAAAATATAACAGTCACTCCTTATAATATATTTGAATGTCACAGTTGATCGAGTAGTTCATTCAAAAGGTTGATGACGTCACAGCCTTATTACAAATTTGGTCTATTAGGTGATGGGCAAAATTTTTCATTCCATCTAAACGCGTGGTACACCGGAAATGATATCTTATTCTCGGAATTAAAATAGCTGATCAGGAGTCACATTGTTTGTCCAATATTCTCACAAAAGAGATAATAAAGTGGGAGACTACTGAGAAGTGTTTTTTTTTAAAAGACAGACAAAAGCATTATTTAAAGATTTAATCACTTGCATACCTCGTTATTGTTTCTTTGAGAATTTGTTAAAATCTACGAACCAAAAACATACAAACATGTATATGATTATATCCGTGTAATGTTAGTCGATTGTGATAATTGATGCAGATGATTACACTGCTAATTATCAAAACTGTTGACGAGCTTTACCACCATTACAGTATTAACGCAATGATTTTCTCTCTCTAGATGGGCATCCTTAGTGCTGGAATTATTTTTAAAAAAAACCCTATGAATAAATACTTTAAATATTGGCAATTTTGAATAGGTCAATTTGTCAGCAATTGCAAATACATTAAAATGTTTATACTAAGTAAATGAGATTCTGTATAAAACAAATTAATATTGACGATGTGATTATCTTCCTTATAGTTGGCTATTCGGAGATATAGGATGTACTCTGGCC
Organism: Perna viridis; assembly: GCA_037379345.1. Classification (NCBI taxonomy): domain Eukaryota; kingdom Metazoa; phylum Mollusca; class Bivalvia; order Mytilida; family Mytilidae; genus Perna; species Perna viridis. The sequence continues at coordinate 22,008,513 of CM074517.1, forward strand.
GGATATTGTGTATTTCTGTTCTGTTTAAATGACATGAATACTCACGCTGCAATCGCTGTACTCCGGTATATCATTGTATGCAAGCCAGAATATGGTGAGTTAAATCATATGTAAACTTAAGTTCCAGATGGACACTGGGTTGCAACAAGTTTCACTAATGTTCGTTAGTTTTGACTCTGTTTCTCGTACCTTTTCATGCTCTGTCCTATATTTCTACAGGCCAGATGATCTTATGTCTTTCTTTTTGTTTCTGAGAGAGAGGTCTGTGTACCGAAGAACACAATCAATGTCGCTTTATTTTGGTTGTTTTTTTTTAAGTAACATATCAATATAAATTCAAATGTTACGATCAGTTACGAAACAAATGTAAAATGCAAAATTTGTAATTACGAGTTAATTGGCATGATATACATGTCAATTTGTCGATGACTAAAAGAAATATGATCACATTTATTAATTTCATTATTGTGCTGATGAATTTATTTCAGATTAATACATTTCAGTTATCTCTGAAAGAGTTATCAAGGCAAAATTGGTTTATAAGTTTCAATATTATTTAAGACATTTAAAAGACTGTCCGTGTAGATACCTGGCAAGTTCCATAATGTGAATGCGAAGGGTAAATTTTATCCCACCAATTGTTTTATTTCAATTTAATGTTGAACTCATTTTTGATGTCAGGAAGAACAAGGTGCGGATGACTCAGAATATAAGTTCCGTAACAAAAAAAAATTAATTATAACTACATCAAAGAGTTAAGGATTCTATCAACTGCTTTCTTATCTCCCTATTACCATTTCAGTTAATTACAAACCAACATTCATTTCTTAGAAAACATGAGTTTGTGATTTCTACTGGATGATATATTTTTTTAAACAAAATGTGTGTCCAACACTGCCTCGGTCTTTCATTGACACCATTTTACACTGTAGGTGTTAATGGCGTGTAAAAGGGATGTGTTAATGAATGAAACAGCAATAATCAGGAAATAGGTGTCAAAATGAAATGAAATGAACACCTGTATCTTCTATAATTTTGATAGTAAACTTTTTGTAGCGAGTTGCTTTGAACCTTACAATTTGCTTTCAGTCATTTAAGTTTGCTTATTATGTTAAACATGTCTCCCATTAAAAATTCATATTTAGTGTTCTTATAATCATTTATATTTTTATGGAAAGTATTTGCACTTCTATTCTGACATGAAGTCACAAGTTCAACTAACTGACAAATGACAGTTTTATAAATAAATCTAAGATGTTAAATTTTTATACAAATCAAGATATTCGTGTAGTATCAAGTGATACTAGCGACTTGAATATTCATGATTGTGTAACGTAAATGATACACGTGTAAAATATCACATTAAAAACAAAACCCTCAAAATTAATAAGGTTTATCAGGAAAAGTTAAACAATTTAATTAAGCTAAGTATTTTTGTATCTATTAAATTTGTTATACTGAAAAGTGTCAGAATTACTTCAGTATTTT